>VDFB02373365.1:336723411-336828945 GCA_007258455.2 Sequoia sempervirens
GTGAGAGGGAGATACTTTAGAGAGAGGGAGGGAGGGAGAGGGGGTGGGAGGGAGAGACCTAAGAGAGATGGAGAGGGAGAGAGAGAGTGGGAGAGAGATACAGGGCATGAGAGAGACATGAACTTGAGAGAGAGAGGGAGGGGTGGTGGGAGGGATATACTTGAGAGAAAGGGAGAGGGAGAGAGAGTGGGGGAGAGATAGAGGGCATGAGAGAGAGAGAGAGACAAACTTGAGAGAGAGAGGTAGAAGTGGTGGTAGGGATATACTTGAGAGAAAGGGAGAGGGAGAGGGAGTTAGATAGAGGGAGTGAGAGATGGAGGAAGTGGAAGAGAGATAAATGGAGTGACTGTGAGAGGGAGATGGGGTAGGAGGGGGAGACTTGACAAAGAGAGAGGGAGAGGGGGTAGGACAGAGATACTTGAGAGAGAGAGAGAGGGAGAGGGGATGGGAGAGAGAGACCTGAGAGAGAGGGAGAGAGACAAAGGGACAAGATAGAGGGGAGAGTGTGGGTAGAGGGAGGAGGGAGGAGAGGGAGAGAGAGAGAGAGAGGGAGGGTAGAGGGAGATTATTGAGAGAGAGAGAGGGTAGGAGGAGATTACAGAGAGGGGGGAAAGGGAGTGAGGGACTGAGAGAGGGAGAGAGTGGGAGATAGATAGAGGGAGTGGGAGAGAGAGAAGGGGGGTGTGTATATGTGAGAGAGAGAGGGGGGATGGAGATACCTAAGAGAGAGTGAGATAGAGACAAGGCGAGAGATATAGTGAGTGAGAGAGAGTGAGTGTGAGAGAGATAGAGGGAGTGAGTGAGAGACCTAAGATAGGGAGGGGGGGTAGGAAGGAGAGACTTGAGAGAGAGACAAAGAAAGAAAGATAATGACCTAAGAGAGGGAGATGGAGTGAGAGAGACAAAAATACCAAAGGGGGAGAGAGAGAGGGAGATTGAGGAAGGGGGTTGGAGTGAGATAGATTTATTTAGGTACCTAGGTGTTAGGGGAAGAGACCTGAGAGAGGGGATTGGATTGAGAGAGATTAGTCTAGGTCACGTGGGAGGGAGTGAGACCTAAGAGAGAGAGAGAGAGAGAGACTTTAGAGGGATAAAGAGTTATCCAATTAGGGTAATGATTTAGAGAGCCTATGAAAGGTAAAACCTCAACTATCCATCTACGATCATAAACTGTGCACTCTAAGCATTATCAAATTTGTTGGCCAAAGAGGAGAAATTCATGTTTTCTTCAAAGTAGGCCATTTGGTGAGTGCCAAATTTGGCGCTCTCCAAATGACACATCACATTTAGCGCACGCCAAATTTGGTGCTTCCCAAATGTGATGTGCCATTTGGTGAGTGCCAAATTTGGCAATCGACAAATGACCTACTTTGGACATGTTAATTGATAGGATTTTCCAAATTTCCTCATATTTTGAACTGTTCTCCCCTTCTCATTTGCACATCTTTCAATGCAAGTTTTTAAAGAAAACTATGATAGCATTGACCTCTCTCTTAGCTATCTAAATATATAATTTTTTTTTAATTTTGATTTAGTTAAGGTTTTGATCCATGGCTTCTATTGTAATTGCCTCCATTTTTGGTCAAAAACCAACATGTGCTAGTTTTAGAATATATTTTTACTAGTTCATTGAAATGTGAAAAAAATTATATTTTTTGAAACTAGACTCCATTCTACACATGATGAAAAAAAAATCAATTTTTTATTAGTTTTCAAAAAATTTAGGGGGAAGAACACTCAAATTTTAGCTTTTCAAGATGTGTCCACTTTGAATATTCATAAAATATTATATATTGATTAAAAAATTATCTAAAAGAATGAAGATAAAATACATGGTGTTAGGTAATTTCTCACCAATTGGATTTTTAAAATTCTTAAAAAAGGTTAATCACAAAGGGGGGAGCCCTCAAATGCTATGCTATTTTTTTTTAATAAAATTGCTCTTTGAGACCTCCTTAATTTCATTAATTTCAAAAAAATAGTAGCTTGAAACTAGACTCGTATAATTTCAACTTTTACTTTTGTTGTATCTTGAAATTTTGAGTGTAACTTTCTTCATTTTCTCATGCAAATCAGATTTTGTTGATTTAAGAAAAAAAAAAAAAAAAAAAAAAAAAAAAAAAAAAAAAAAAAAAAAAAAGTGGCATCTTAAGAGGAAAAATTGTGTCATAGATCCATGCACCTACCCTAAAGGTAAGTTACCCTTTAAGTGATTTAGTTGTGGAAAAATAGGTCATTATGCTATAAAGTGTTCAGAAAGAGCTAAAAGAAATAAACAAAGATATGAGAAAGAAAATAAAGGAAAGAATATTAATAGAGCTTACTATGTGAATGAGAATGCTAGTATATCTGATGAGGATTCAGAAAATGAAGATCCTGATGACAATGAATGCTTGTTCTTGGTGATTGAGGATGAACATACTTCTGCTAATTCTAAAAGATAGGTAAAAGAAAGCCCTCTAGAGAAGGAGAAAAATGAAGGTACGGTTATCTCTCCCTACATGCTAAACAAGAGAAGAATTACTAGGTAGTTGATAATGTTTGTTCACATCACATGACTAGTGATAAAAGTAAGTTTGTTAAGCTTGAAAAATATGATGGAGGTTTGGTTATGTTTGGAGATGATACTAGTGCTAAAATCTATGGGATAGGTTCAATAAGTTTTGATGGAAAACATCATACTAGCGATGTCTACTATGTTAAGGGTTTAAGGAATAATATGTTGAGTGTTGGTTAGATGTGCAAAAAAGGATATGATCTTGTGTTTAAGGATGAGAAATGTGAGATCAAAAAAGGATTTGAAACATTGATTGCTACAGGAAATAAATATGAAGGGAATATCTATCTACTTCAGGGTGTTGATGGATGATGTTTTATGACTTAGATTAATGACAATTGGTTATGAAATAGGAGAATGTGTCACATGAACTTTGATAACTTGGAAAGGATTAGCATTGTTCAATCTATGACAGATTTACTGAGAATTATAAATCATGTTAATGTTATTTGTAGGAATTGTCAATTTTGGAAAAAAACCAAGAAATCATTACAGATCAAAGGAATAGTCCACTACCAGACTACTAGAATTAGTACATATAGATATTTGTGGTCCTACAAGATTAAGAAGTCTACTTGGTGAAAGGTACTTTATGATTTTAATTGATGATTATTCTAGATATACATGGGTTACATTTCTTAGAGATAAATTAGATGCATTAGATAGATTTAAGGCATTCAAAGCTATGGTTGAGAATGAAGTAAATTTGAAGATAAAATGATTAAGGTTTGACAGAGGTGGAGAATTCACCTCCCATGAGTTTAATTTTTTTTGTGAATTGCATGGAATAAGAAGACAATTATCTTCTCCAAGAACTCCTTAGTAGAATGGAGTTGTTGAAAAGAAAAATAGAATAGTTCAAGAGGCTGCTAAATTAATGATTATTGAGGCTGGTTTATCGGAATTTTACTAGAAAGAAGCTATTCATATTATTGTTTATGTGTTCATTCGAGTTCAAGCAAGAGAAAACAATACAAAGACTACCTATGAGCTATGGCATGGAAGAATTCCTACTGCTAAATATTTCAAGGTATTCAGAAGCAAGTGTTATATTAGAAGAGATGAAGACACCTAGGGTAAGTTTGATGTAAGAAGTGATGAAGGAATTTTTCTTGGATATTCTACTAATAGCAAGGCATACAAATGTTTCAATAAAAGATTGAAAAATACTGTAGAGAGCTCTAATGTCAAGGTTAATGAGACAACAAAGAATTCTATTGGCATTGATGGATATATATTTGATGAACCTAATTGTGTAAGAATAGAAGAGATTGTGGAAGAATAGGAAAAAGATGAGCAAGGGAAGTAGGATGAACATAATGAAACAAAATAAGATGTTTTGGTGATGTCCCCTAAGACACCAAAATATGTATATAGTAGAATCATTTAGAAAATTAGATTATTAGAGACAAGACAAAAGGTGTGTTGACTAGAAGTAGAGCTGCTATTGAAGTGAATCTATGTTTACTTTATGAGATTCAACCAAGGATTGTATGTGAATCTTGTAAAGATGAACATTGGAAGGAAGCAATGAAAGAATAACTTATGTATATTGAAAATAATCAAACTTGTGAATTGGTCCCAAGACTGACAGATACAAACATCATTGGATCAAAGTGGGTATTCAAAAATAAGTTGAATGAGAATAGAGAAGTTGTTAGAAACAAAGTAAGGATTGTGTGTAAAGGCTAGCCATAAGCTGAAGGCATAGATTTTCAGGAATCTTTTGCTCCGGTAGCAAGAATGGAAGCTATATGGATGTTCTTGGTATTTTTTGTTCATAAAGACTTTAAGATCTATCAGATGGATGCCAAGTCAACATTTTTGAATGGCGAGCTAGAAGAAGAAGTTTATATGGAACAACCAAAAGGATTTCAGTTAATAGATCAACCAAATATGGTGTGAAAATTAAAAAAATATTTATATGGATTGAAGCAAGCTCCTAGAGCTTGGTATGTGAGGTTAGATAAGTATTTGATTCAACAAGGTTTTGAAAAAGGTACAACACACAATAATTTGTACTTTAAGATTGAAAATGATAGAATCTTGATTGTAGTAGTGTATGTTGATGACATTATCTTTGGAGGAAATGAAAATATGTGGAAAAGGTTTGTAAAAGAGATGCAGAAAGGATTTGAAATGTCTATGTTTGAAGAGATGAATTTTGTTCTTGGGCTACAAATTAATAAAATAGAGAAAGAAATTTTCATTTCACAGTCTAAGTATGTAAAAGAGATGTTGAACATGTGGGTATGTGTAGGATCATGATGGGCCAAAAAGTGGCAATATTATGGGTATTTTTAGGGTATGTGGCTGACAACTTTTTTCTTACCCAAAATTGATGAAACGAAAAGGGTTTTTAGAGGAGATTCTTAGCTTTCCACCAATATAAATTATGCTTTAATTTGAATTTAATAAATAATTATGATTTATTTTCTATTAGAATTATGACTAAAGTATTGATCAATAGGCTGATTGAAAAACATCTATAACCTTCAAACGGTATCACATTTTTTGAATCTGAAACATGTGTCACATTCTATGCTTCACATACTATAGGATTAAAAAAAGAAAAATTAAATTTCATGAAGTTTTGACCAAGTTAAGGTGGTCAGACATACAGTTTTTATATTTTTAAAAGTTGTAATAAAAAATTCATAATTAATTATTTACTTAAAAAATTTAAAAAAATATGCATCACATCCGACATGAGTCCTCTAATTATATATAAAATCTTATTAAAAAATATTCATTTTATTATGGTTAGGGTGCTGTACACCTACTTTTTTCCCCTAAAATTTAAGTACTACTACATTGAAATTTCAAATTTTCACCAAATAGATTTTATTTATTTTTAAATAAACCTAGTAGTTTAGAAACTACATTCAATTTTCTATAGATTCTATTCTTACATATTTTTAAAATAATATGGATAACTTATTCAAATTTTTACATCAAGTTACCTAACACTGACTTTTCTGAATTTTTTGCCACTTAAGGGCCTATTTTTTCCATGATGATCCTTCACATACCCATGTTTGGGATGGATGGCTCCAAAGCGGTAAGTAATCCTATGGTGACTGGCTGGAAATTGCGTAAAGATGATGATTCACCTAAGACTGATCAAAGCAAGTATAGATCTATGATTGGTGGACTACTTTATTTGACTACTAATAGACCAAATATTATGCATGGAATTTGTCTTGTGGCTAGATTTCAAGAAGACCCTAAGGATACTCATGTTGCTGCTGTTGAAAGATTTTTTAGATATTTGAATGAAACTCCAGATTATGGATTGTGGTATCCTAAAGATACTTATTTTACACTTAGTTCCTATATACATGTAGATTGGGCTGGATGTGTAGATGACAAAAAAATTCCAAGTGGTTTTGCATTCTATTTTGGATGCAGATTGGTGGCATGGTCGAGTAAAAAGCAAGATTAAGTCTCTTTGTCTACAACTGAAGCTAAGTATATTTTTGTTGCATCTTGTTGTACACAATTTCTATGGATGAAAAATACATTGAAATATATCACATTGATATATGATGCTCCCATTTCTATTTTTTGTGATGATACTAGTGCAATTAATATTTCAAAGAATTTGGTGATGCACTCGAGAATGAATCATATATCTATCATATATCATTTCTTGAGAGATAAGGTCATGGAGAATGAAGTAAAGCTTGAGTATGTTCCGACAAAGGATCAAGTTGCTGATATTTTCACAACTTTGTGGATCTCATTATTGTTGATGGTTTTTATGTTTTAATTTGGTACAATTGATTCACCCCCCTCTCATCTATCTTGTTCATTTAACATTTGTATGTGCATATGGCAAGTGTACTTAATTTGTCATATATGTACATGAGATAAGTATCTAAAATTTTTAGTAAAATTATCTCAATAACATAAAGTGAGATAAAAAAAAAAAATTCAAAAGTGTCGCTTTAAAAATTGTGAATAAGATCTCTTAGGTAGGTTAAAAAATAACTAGTTTTATAATGTCACTATTTACACCAACAATTTTAGAAAAAAAATCCAAGATAGAGGAAGATAGTTTAAGAAGATGAGAAAGACAATTATCTTTTACCAAATATCTATTGTAATATTAAAAAATGTAAGCATCCCCAATCCTCCAATTATTTGAAATAGAAATATCATTGACTAGATGGATATCTAATAACTAAAACCAATTAATATTATGTTGGAGAAGAAGACTAGTTTAAGTAGAAGCAAGAGTTTCAACCATATTTTCATGTTAGGAGAGAACTCAATTGAAATAACCTCCAACAAACCATGCAACATTCTAATGAGAAATATTTGTGTGTGTATTCTTAGAGTTTAACCTTTCCTTAAAGATATTGGGGAGAAAATGAATTAGTGATCAAGATATTAAATGAGTAATCATGGAAACATGTAGGAAAATTTCTTTGTTGCAACTTAAATAATTTATAGAAGATATTTTTTAGAATCCCAAGCACAAAATTTATAACTAAATAAGCCATCAACTAAGATAGCAATGTTGTCACAATATTACCTAGACAAAAACCAAATTATTCAATGATTTATTTGTTGGAAACACAAGGGAAGAAAACTGAGAGGGGAGGTGAATCAGTTGTCACATAAATTATACAAATTATCAAAATTATTAACCTTATTCTCAGATCTGATAAATAACCATGAAAGCATAAATTATCACCACATCAGAAACACACATCACACCAATATTTTTTACGTGGACACCCTGTTACGGGAAAAACCGTTGTGGAGGTCAGTCCACAAGATTATACCATGTTAAAAGTATAAGAGAATAGATGGGGAATGCACATGCATTTAGGCACACTGCATAGAGCACACTGTTCAATTACAATAAGGCACACTCATCTTATAGAAATATTTGGATTACATAAGCAATATTTAACTGAGAAAATAGCATCTACTTATGCTTGATTACAATTCTGGTTAAGAAAAGAAAATCTACTCACTCTTCACACTTTACTTCTACCTTTGAATGGTTCAAACTTTATTCGCACACATGAATCACACACTTCACTTCACACATTCACACATTTATATCCGCAACCAAGAATAACATCATCTCCATGTCAGCTTCAATAAAATATAAAATGAATAAAAATTGTTCGCTCAAATCAATAAATAATTTACAATATGAATCAACCAAAGTTGGCCACAACATAGAGAGGACCCAAAACAAAATCCCCAAACATGAAACATCTTCAATAATTATTCCTTGAAGATCCACAACATGCTACAATCACCCTGTCATCCAAGAACGTGAAAAACATGAACACACAAGAGAAAATCACTAATTGCGAGCACACCGATCAATCTGGACCAAGAAAAAAGATAGAGCATGATCTAGAAAAATTCACAAGCATCATGAATCACTAGAGAAGCATCCACAACAACTGAGCTTAATAGAATCACATCATCCTCTTTCAGGAACACCAACTGAAGCAACTGAAAAACTGTCACAACACAAATACTCATAACTACATCAAATCTTCATGCAGATCTTTGAAACTGAATGTGGATAAAATAGATATAATCAACAAAAAACCATTTAATCCAAAACCTCTGATCATCAACATACTAAGATGGCTTAGTATGTTGGCCAAACTTAACTTCACTGCACCACCGACTACCTGCAACTTACTTTATTATAATTTTCTCAATATCCTCGACATATGTAGCTTCTAAGACATAAATGCCAATAGTTTTGACATCAATGACAAACACATATCAGCAACATCCAACAATATGCCCCTTTGGCTTTTATGGCAACACGTGATGTGGAAAACACCATCAACCCAACTTTCACTTAGAATGTTTCTCTACCTTAGATTTTAACTTTTCTCAACTCTTCTCCCCACAAAGTTTTTCACATGACTCTTCTCCCCCTTTGACATCAATGACAAAGATAATCATTATCTTTTCTCAACAAAAACTTTGAAAAATAGTTTTGAACATCTGACTACTCCCCCTGAGTAGCAAACAACATCAATTTGGATAAAGATATGAGTATGGAATGCATAGACTGATGCAAATCAATGCACCTTAGTTTTGATTAGGAGGGGTAATCACCCCTAGCTTCCCTCTGAGATACTCAAAAGTATCCTTAGCTAAAGGCATAGTAAAGATGTCTGCAATTTGTTCCTTAGTGGGCACATACTCCAATATAACTTCCTTTTAAGTCACCTTCTCTCTCAGAAAGTGAAACTTGATAAATATATGCTTGGTCTTTGAATGTAGCACCCAATTCTTAGCAATGTTAATTGCACTTGAATTATCATAGAATATAGCAATAGGTTCATAATACACAACTCTGATATCTTTCAACATCTACTTCATCCACGATACTTGAGTACAATTTCTAGTAGCAACAATATATTCTACCTCTACAATAGATAAAGAAATGGCATTCTGCTTCTTACATAACCATGAAATCAGCTTCTTTCCCAAGAAAAATGCACCACCACTGGTACTCTTTATGCCATCCACATCTCCTACCCAATCAACATCAGTAAAAGCATTCAAAGTAAAATTATCTTCTTTAGGATACCATAGGACAAAATCAATCATCCCCTTCAAGTATCTAAAAATATTCTTCACAACAATCACATGAGATTCCTTAGGATCCACTTGAAATCTTGAAACAATGCATACAACATTCATGATATCAGGTCTAGATTGAGTCAAATAAAGTAATCCACAAATCATCGATTTGTATCTAGTCTGATTTTCTTTAGGAGAATCATCATCTTGAGTCAACTTACAACTGGTCACCATAGGTGTACAAACTGGCTTTGAATCTTCCATACCAAAATTCTTTAGCAATACTTTCACATACTTGGATTGAGATATAAATATCACTTTATCTAAGTAAGTAATTTGTAATCCCAAAAATAATTTCATTTCTCCAATCATAGACATCTCAAACTCACTCTAAATCTCATCAACAAAACCCATGCATAATCTATCATCTCCTCCAAAAATGATACCATCAACAAAGACTTCAACAATAAAATATCTATCATGATCAATCTTGAAATACAAATTACTATCAGCAGTACCTATATTAAATCCAAGCTTCAACAAATATTTGTCCAATCTGGCATACCATGCTCTTGGGGCTTGCTTAAGTCCATACAATGCTTTCTTCAACTGAAAAACCATATCTCCCTAATCAGTCAACTAAAATCCATCAGGTTGTTCAATATACACTTCTTCTTCCAGTTCAACATTTAGAAATGTTAACTTGACATCCATCTGATAAACCTTGAAGTTTTTGTAAGCAGGATAAGCAAGAAATAGTCTCACAGCTTCAATCCTAGCAACAAGGGCAAAAGTTTCTTCAAAGTCAATTCATTCCATCTGTGAATATCTTTTACATACCAGTCTTGCTTTGTTTCTAACAACTTCACCTTGCTCATTCATTTTATTCTGAAAGACCCATTTAATTCCAATTACATTTTTTCCTTAGGTCTAGGAACAAGAATCCATGTATCATTATTCTCAATTTGATGTAGTTCTTCTTTCATTGCTTCCATCCAATGTTCATCTTTTCATGCTTCAATGACACAATTAGGCTTAGTCTTTGATATCAAAAAGTATTCTTCTGCAATTCTTCTCCTAGTTTGAACACCTTTGTTCTTATCAGCTATAATATTATCTTCTAAATGATTCAATCTAACATATCTTGGATTCTTAGTCCATGTTCTTGAACTTTAGGCTCTTGTGATTTCACTTCTACACTTTCACTAGTTCCTTCCTCTTGGCTTTATTGATTCACCGAAATTATTTGTACTTGATTATGAGTCTAAATTATACTTAAATTTTGATCATCTGAATCATATCCACATGTTCTAGATGGTCTAACTGTGTCTTCATCAACCTATTATTACTTTCAACTACTTTCCTCAATCTCTTATTGAAACATTAGTAGGCTTTACTTTTAGTAGAATAAACAAGAAAGATTCCATCATCACTCCTAGCATCAAACTTTCTTATATCCTCGTTTCTTTTGATATAGAATTTACTCCCAAATATTTTGAAATATCTAACAGTAGGCTTATGAAGAAACCATAACTCATAAAGGGGTCTTACATGTATCACCTTTGATATGTACCTGATTAAGAGTGTATAGCAGTACTTGTAGCTTCTCTCCAGTAGATATGAGGAACATTTCCTTCTAGAATCATAGTCCTAGCAACATCTAGAACTGTCTAGTTCTTCCTTTCCACAACTCCATTTTGTTGAGGGGTCCATGGTGCAGATAATTGTCTTTTTATACCATGCACTTCACAAAACTAATTCAACTCACCAGAAATGAATTCACTGCCTCTATCTAATCTCTGTTACCTAATTTTCACCTATGGGCTCAATCAGGCAAGACAAATTGTGTTTCAGACATTCAAGAAGGTCAAATGGGATATTTGCATCAGGGGTTGGATTATGCATGTGATGGTATTCCTCAAGGAGCTCAGTTGGAAGGAATCTCCCAATCCAGTTTGGCATAAAATTGTTCTAAGGAAAAATTCAGGAAGATTCTGTAGTTGTCTTGTCGACTAGCATTCCGTTCTATTCAAAAGGAGGTCCCACCAAAGGTCTGAGCTTGGTGATAATTTTTCCTTTGGTAGGAGGTCTGGCCAAAATGAAAAAAGTCTTACCAAAGGGTCAGTCTAAGATATGACATGAGGGGCTTGAGGAAAGATCTCCCCGATGTGGGATTGTCTCACCAACATGAAATGAAGGCCTCGGCAGAAGGGGATTCCATTGCCATAAGGTCTCAGTGAGATCTTTATGTCTCACCGATAAGATATACCTTCGGGGAGACTGGATGCATTCAACATGGTGTCTGAGTGACTTCGATATGTCTCGCCGAAAGAAATTTGAGCTCAGAAGGGGCTCCGCAAAGGACTAAGGGGCTCAGCATAACGTCTGGCCAATAGCGAGGAGTCTTGCCGAAACAAAGTGAGCCCAACGAGAATAAGGAGAATTTGATGAAAGGTCTCAACGACCCGGGGAACTATCGGTGACATGACATAAAGTTTGGGGTAAGATATACCCAAAACAAAGGGAGTCTCCTCAACATGGGTGTGCTCGCTAGAGAAAGGAAGGCTCACCAAGATGTCTTGGCAAGGGGCCTTAGTCTCGCCGACATAAAGCAACGTGGCCTTAGAGTAGGGTCTCAGCGAAGGGAGATTGTCTCCCCAAAATGAAATGGGATCACCAAAGGGTTATTCCCTCACCATGAGGTCTGACCGATATGTTAAGGTCTCCCCAAAGTGCTCTCGGTTTTGGAAAAAAGGAAGCTTCAGTCAGTATGAAGTCTCACCGACCGAAGGAAGTCTCAACGACATGGAATGAATTTAGCATAGGCCCTTGCCAAAAAGAGGAGTTCGCTGAGATGTTTGGGTGAAGTAGAGTGGTCTCGGTGAAGGACGGCAGCGTCGGCAAAAGGTCTCCTTGACCACGGAAAGTCTTTCCGACTTGAAGGAGCTCGCCAAAATATTTAGGGCTCGACAAAACTTCTCACCGACCTGAAAAGGTCTTCCCGAAACAAGATTGGGCTTGGGAAGAAATGAAGATATCGTTGTGAGGTCTAGGCAATTATGATAGAGTCTTACCAAAAGGAAAAGGAGCTTGAGCCTAGAGAAGAATTGTGAGCTTGGGGAGAAAAGGAGGAGATTGACATGAGGTATCACCAACAAGGTGGACTCTTGCCAATAGGAGCTCTGAGTCAAAGAGAGAGAACATCGCCATGAGGTCTCCCTGAAGCTAAGAGGTCTCACCAAAAGGAAAATAAGCCTAGGGAGAATGGAGTGCTATCACCGCAAGGTCTTCCTGACTGACAGAGGTCTCCTCAACATAAAGACTGAGCTCACCAAAGGATTCTAAGCCTCACCATGACATCTTGCAAACCCGATAGGGTCTTGCCGATACAAAATGAACTCAGAGTGGCTCGCTATGATGTCTTTTCAACCATCGTGTGTCTTGCCAAATGTTGTTGCAAGGTCTAATCACATTGGGGAGACACGATTAGTATCTCACCAACATGCGATCTAGTTTGAGTGACCTTTGACCATCTGGGAATCTTACGTGGAGTATGCTCGACCAATCTGAAGGAGCTAAAGATGAACCATTGACAACTTGACTGTTTGACTCCCCCTGTGAAGAAGATCAATAGAGTGAAAAGAACATGGATCTATTCTGAGCTCAGGAGCATTCAAAGCAGCTTGAGAGATGAGGTTCGAGAGGGACACGAGGACCAGAAGTTAATGTTGCTAAAGATCTGAAGGCTTCTCCAAGGGTGATCTTTCACACCAACATGGACAGCGTGGTTACACTTGAATGTAGAATTAACTACATGAAAATATCTAAGGGAAAATCTTTCAAAGCCAGATATTTTTTGTAAGCCCTGGGGGCCAACACGCTTTTGTATATAAGGCATTTTTTCCTTCTTGTAAAGGAGTTCGGGGTATGTTTTTTTTGAATTTTTGTGACTTTTACAGTCCTCTCTCAGATTAGCAAACATTTGTAACTCAATTTTGGGAATGAAATTCAGTAAATACCTTGATTATCATTGATTTGAAGCTCTTACCTACTTTCTCTTTGCATGTTTGTGTTCAGTCAGCTGATTGATCAAGCTTTTAGTGAGGTAAATGTTTATTTCCTTTGAGCTTTGTCTCAGATTTAGAACCTTTATGCAGAAAGCATGTTTTTGTAGGTTACAAATTGTGTCAAAAGATGTAATGAATTTTAGATGTGAAATTAACTTTCCTTCTAGGAATCTTAGCATCAGGACCTATTTGTAAAACACTTTTGTAAAAATATACACACAAGTGATTTGTGCAAAATTGTCCTCAATCATTGCAACCAAGTGTATGAAGTCTGATTTCAAATCCAAGTAACATTCAGTGTATCACCATAGGATTTAATTTCCATTTTTATGTATTCTCCTTCTCCCTTTCCCTTCACAAAGATCAGTAGTCTAGGTGACACCAAAGGAAATCGGCCTTCTCCAGAGGTTCATTTCAACTTCAGGTGACCCACAGCCTTGAAATGTCCCATGTTTCTTTAGAAAGCTTAGTTTTCATAACTTTGCATAGGGTGCAACTTCAAAGTTATAACAGTTTTGGCATGCCCGGTGGGACATGTATTACTACTATTTGGAGTGTATAGCAGTATTTTTTGCATTTGGAGGCAAGCTTTTAACATACCTGGCGACTCCAAGCCTCAAGTATCTAGTTTCAGTAGTCTGAGTGCTAGTTTCATGGTAGTATGTCTTACCATTCACCATTTAATGAAGGTATGGTGCCTACATCTTTTCATCAGTCATACCCTATTGAAGATACCGCTAGTTTTACTCAAGATAATTATGCAGTAGTGGGTTATCAGCAAGCTCAATTTTCCTACGCACCCACCAATACACAAGTTCAGCAGCGACATGCTTATGCTCATCAACAACCCTAGGAGGGTTATTTTATTTCCAATCAGCAAATTTATTCTTCACATGAGCCTCAAAATTTGGATAAAATGAGTTTGGAGAATATGTCTTTATATTTCCAAAAGCAGTTTGAAGAAATTGAAAATTAGCAGGAGGTCAATAGGTAGTAGGAGGAGCTTGCTTATCAAGCTTATATTCATCTGTAGGAGGTTGAGACACAAAGAGGATCTCATTTAGTACAAGAATTTGAATAAATTCAATCTAACTCTCCTGAAGAACAACTTTCTCAAATGCCCCAATCAGCTGCTACGTCTTCAAATCCTTTCTTTGAAGAATGACTTCACTACACGAGATTCAATGTTCGAGGCTTTGAAAAAAATGAAACTTATGTCGAAAGGAAATCAGAGGAAGAGAAACTTATTGATCAAGATAAGTTAATCCTTTGGGAGAAGCTTAAGAATGTGAATCCTTTGCATTTAGCCATTAAGTGTTATCAATTGTAGCAGCAAAGGATTGAGTAGCAAGAAGATACTTGTTCCGAAGAATCTTTGACTATTCTAACCAGTCAGGAAGATCAACAAAGTAAGTCTTCTAATTCTTCAATTAAGCTCCCTAAGTTTAAAATTCCAAAAATTAGGAGTTTTCATCCTGTGCAATATCTTGTAGTTGAGGAAACTCAGTCCATTATCCCTCAAGAGCAGTCTGTTCAATTACAAAGTCAGCCTAGTGACAAGATAAAAGAAGTTTTTGAGGTAGATGAAACTCTTTTGGGTATTGATACATATGAGCATGAAGTTCAAAATGAAAAATATGGTTTGTGACAAGTGATTGATGAATAGGGATAGTTAGGACAACTGATTTCTAAACAAGAAATGACAGCAGAATGTGGAGTTATGTCATATTCATCTAATGAGCTTCCTATTTTTGTTGAACAGAGTGATGAAACCTTGATTAATTTGTTTTCTGAACTTCCTGGTTTTGATAATGAGGTTGGAAAAAGTATGTCTAAACAATCATCAGTGATAGGGTTTCAACAACAAAAAGATGAACATCTCAATGACAAGGTGTTCTTCCATCAAGATGAGCATGAGCAACAAAGGCATGCCTTCAAAGATATGAGTGCTCCTTTAAATATTAAAAGAAAAAATCATGAAGTTGATGTAGGATATCTTATGCATGAGAAGTCTAACCATGAACTTGGAGAAGACGTGTTCTCAAGTATAATAGAGGGTTTTTGTTCAGGACTTGATGTTAAGCTACCTATTTCTAAACCTATAAAGTATGAACAGCATATAGATGCAACAAAGCATAATTTTTTCTTCCCTTAGGAGTGTCGTCTTGAGGAGAACAATAGTCCTCTTATCATTGAAGGTACTAGTACTGTGCAAAATGATGAGGACTTTTTCTGGGATGACCTGGATATTTTCATTTCAAGTTTGGATTATAAACAGTCTTTTAGTAAAGCGCATGAGGTAGATATCAGTATATCAAATGAAAAAGAGCATGTACCTCAAGCCTTTACTGATTTACTTGATGAGCTTCCTAATTTTGTGGAGGGAACTACAAGAAAAGTTATGATACAATCCCTTATGCCAAATGTTGATGAACATACTGAGGAATATGATGGTGGTGTGTTGATCAATATGCAGACAATCCAAGACAACCATGACTTGACAACATTTGACCAATTTGATAGGGTGAATGAAGTGGACATTTCATGGACCTCTGAGCCAATTCATTCAAATGAGATTACCATTGTGCAAGACAAGGAAGAAGCAAGTCTTCATAATCAAATCAGCATTAAGAGGAAGGAGTTTATCCTTTCTAGAGGATTCCCAATTAAAGATTTGATTAACAGAATGCTAGAAAGAGCAGAGTATGCTATTCTTCTAGAAAAAATTGATGCAGTTACAGCATTGGAAAAAACAAGATATATCCACTTATCCATTTACAAACATCAGTTTTTGTGATCAATTTGAAATAGTAAGTGGATTTATATTTGTCTTTCCAAGTGTTCTACAATTAGTATGGGAATTTTCTCTCTTTTGTAATGTTTTTTCTGCAAGTCATCAACTTGCAATTCACCTTTTATTAGTCAAGAGGGGTAGTTATTTCACAGAGCCAGTGAATGGTTTTGTTTAACCAACTTCTTTGCTATTTAGTTTGTGTTAGAATAGGTTTAGTTGTTGTTTGAATTCCCTAAGTGTTGTTTCAACACAAATAAGTAGTTTCCATTTAGTAGTTTTTCCTATTTTCAATAAATTATCTAAGTGATCTTTTTATTGAGTTACAATGTGCTATATCCATGTATAGAACTACCCTCGGTCTGTTTCTGAGCTTTACTAAGTGACTTTGTGCCCAATGGATAGGCCTAGGCTACTAGTTTTCATGTTTAGCAGGCAAACATCTAGCAAAGGTTGATAGAAATGTTACCCAATTTTCACCTACAGGCTCAATTAGGCAAGACAAATTGTATTTCAGACATTCAAGAAGGTCAAGTGGGATATTTGCGTCAAGGGTTGGATCATGAACGTGATGGTATTCCTCAAGGAGCTTAGTTGGAAGGCATCTCCCAATCCATTTTGGCATAAAATTATTCTAAGGAAAAAGTCGGCAAGACTCTACAGTTGTCTTGTTGACTGGCATTCCGTTCTATTTAGAAGGAGGTCCCACCAAAGGTCCAAGCCCGGCAATAATTTTTCCTTCGGTAGGAGGTCTGGCCAAAATGAAAAATTCTTACCGAAGGGTCAGTCTTCCATATGACATGAGGGGCTTGGGGAAAGGTCTCCCCGATGTGGGATTGTCTCGCTGACATGAAATGAAGGCCTCAGCAGAAGGGGATTCCATCGCCATAAAGTCTCGGTGAGATCTTTATGTCTCACCAATAAGATATGCCTTTAGGGAGACTAGATGCATTCGGCGTGGTGTCTGAGTGACTCTGATATGTCTCGCTGAAAGAAATTTGAGATCAAAAGGGGCTCCCCGAAGGACTAAGGGGGCTCGACATAACATCTAGCCAACAACGATGAGTCTTTCTGAAAAAAGGTGAGCTCGGTGAGAATAAGGAGAATTCAACGAAAGGTATCGGTGACCCGAGGATCTCTCAATGATAGGACATAAAGTTTGGGGTAAGATCTCCCCAAAACAAAGGGAGTCTCCCTGACATGGGTGTGCTTTCCAGAGAAAGGATGGCTCATCAAGATGTATTGGCGAGGGGACTTAGTCTCGCCGACATAAAGCAATGTGGCTTCAGACTAGGGTTTCAATGAAGGGAGCTTGTCTCCCTAAAATGAAATGGGATCGCCAAAGGGTTATTCCCTCGCCATGAGGTCTGACCAATATGTTAAGGTCTCCCTGAAGTGCTCTTTTTTTGGAAAAAGGAAGCTTCAGTTGGTATGAAGTCTCACCACCCGAAAGGAGTCTCGGCTACACGGAGTGAATTCAGCATCAGCCCTCACTGAAAAGAGGATTTTGCTGAGATTTCTGGGTGAAGCGGAGTGGTCTTAGCGAAGGACGGCAACATTAGAAAAAGGTCTCCCTGACCATGGAAAGTCTTTCCGACTTGAAGGAGCTCATCGAAAGATTTAGGGCTCAGAAAAACTTCTCGCCAACCTGAAAAGGTCTCACCGAAACAAGATTGGGCTCAAGAGAAATGAAGATATCGCTATGAGGTCTGGGTGATTATGACAGAGTCTTACCGAAAGGAAAAGGAGCTCGAACCTAGAGAAGAATAGTGAGCTCGGCAAGAAAAGGAGGAGATCGACATGAGGTCTGACTGACAAGGTGGACTCTTGCTAATAGGAGCTCTAAGCCAAAGAGAGAGAACATCACCATGAGGTCTCCTAAAAGCTAAGAGGTCTCACCGAAAGGAAAATAAGCCTGGGGTGAATGGAGTGCTATTGCCACAAGGTCTTCCTGACTGACGAAGGTCTCCCCAACATAAAGAATGAGCTTGCCAAAGGATTCTAAGCCTTCCCATGACATCCTGTCGACCTGATATGGTCTTGCCGATACAAAATGAACTTAGGGTGGCTCATTGTGACATCTTTCCAACCATTGTGTGTCTTGTCGAATGTTGCTGCAAGGTCTAATCACATCGGGGAGACATGCTTAGTGTCTCACCAACATGCGATCTAGTTTGAGCGACCTTTGAGCATCTAGTAATCTTACGTGTAGTATGCTCAACCAATCTAAAGGAGCTAAAAATGAACCAATGACAACTTGACTGTTTGAATCCCCATGTGAAGAAGATCAATAGAGTGAAAACAATGTGGATCTATTTTGAGCTTAGGAGCATTCAAAGCAGCTCGATAGAGGAGGTTCGAGAGGGACACAAGGACCATAAGTTAATGCTTCTAAAGATCTGAAGGCTTCTCCAAGGGCGATCTTTCACACCGACATGGACATCGAGGTTACGCTTGAATGCAGAATTAACTACATGAAAAGATCTAAGGGAAGATCTTTCAGAACTAGATATTTTTTGTAAGCCCTAGGGGCCAACACACTTTTGTATATAAGGAATTTTTTTCCTTCTTGTAAAGGAGTTCAGGGGATGCTTTTTCTAAATTTTTGTGACTTTTACAATCCTCTCTTAGATTAGCAAGCATTTGTAACTCAATTTTGGAGATGAAATTCAGTAAAGACCTTTATTATCGTTGATTTGAAGCTCTTGCCTACTTTCTCTTTACATGTTTGTGTTCAATCAACCAATTGATCAAGCTTTTAGTGAGGTAAATGTTTATTTCCTTCGAGCTTTGTCTCATATTTTAGAACCTTTATGCAAAAAGCATGTTTTTGCAGGTTACAAATTGTGTCAAAAGATGTAATGAATTTTAGATGTGAAATTAACTTTCCTTCTAGGAATGATAGCATCAAGACCTGTTTGTGAAACATTTTTGCAAAAATATACACACAAGTGATTTGTGCAAAATTATCCTCAGTCATTGCAACCAAGTGTATGAAGTCTGATTTCAAATCCAAGTAACATTCAGTGTATCACCATAGGATTTAATTTCCATTTTTATGTATTCTCCTTCTCCCTTTCCCTTCACAAAGATCAGTAGTCTAGGTGACACCAAAGGAAGCCGACCTTTTCCAGAGGTTCATTTCAACTTCAGGTGACCCATAGCCTTTAAATGATCCCATGTTTCTCTAGAAAGCTTAGTTTTCATAACTTTGCATAGGGTGCAACTTCAAAGTTGTAACAATCTCAAACACTTAATCTTCAAACCTGTCTCTATCTCAACCTTAGCCTTAAAAATCTTGAATTTCTCTAAAGCTTCAGATTTTTCCCTTAAGAAAGCAACCCACATCAATCTAGAATAATCATCAATGAATAACATGAAATACTCGTCTCCTTGTAAACTTATGACTCTAGAAGGACCACACAAATTAGTATGCACAAGCTCCAACACTTCATTCAAACAATTTTGTTTGCTCCTAAATGAAATTCTAGTTTTCTTCCCTAACTATCATTCCTTGCATATGGTATTAGTAGGCTTTACCAACTTAGGAAGATCTCTCACAGCGTGAGTAGAACTTATCTTGATAATATTGTCAAAGTTTACATGACACAGTCTCTTATTCCACAACCAACTTTCATCAACTTGGGCAATCAAACAACTTTTACTAGAAGCATTTAGGTGAAAGATATTACCTTTTATTTTTGTACCAAATGCAATCATATTTCTAGAATTCTCCAATATTCTATGCTTTCCATCCTTAAATTGAAGATTGTATCCCTTGTCAACCATCTGTCCAACACTTAAAAGATAATGCTTCAAACCTTCCACATATAGCACATCAGATCAGTATTATTCTAACCATCAAGAGAAATGGATCCTCTACCATGGATTACACTAGCTTTGTCATCACCAAATCTTAGAACACCACCATCATACTTTTCCATGATCACAAATTTACTTTTATCACCTATCACATGTGATGCGCACAACCATTTTCAATCACCCATTCATCATTTTCTTCAATTTTGGCTGCAAGAGGTTTCTCCACATTCATGCAACTAGCAAATTCAGTAGGTATTGGATCATTTTCCTTGATAGCAATAAATACCCATTCATCTTCACTTGCATTCCCTTTATCAAATTCATCATCTGTCACACCTTCATCAGCAACATAATAACACTCTCTTTGGTATCTAGGCTTGTTAGGTCTTGGCTTAGGAACTCTTTCTAGACACCTTGAGGAAAAATGACCTATCCTATTGCATGAAAAACATTTAAGAGGAAATTTCCCTTTATACTTACCTTCTCCTCTAGGTACTCTCTTGATAAGAAGTGCTTCAAGCTCATCTAGCTTTCTCTCTTCTTCTTCAATCTCTCTCATTTCCTACTCATACATGGACAAGATTCTAGAGGAACTTTCTCCCGGATCATATCTTTGCTTATCTTTTTAAGAGGTAGTAGCTTTGAATGCAGATTCTATATTAGGAAGAGCATCACCAAACTCACTTAACTCAAAAGTAGCAAGCTTACCAATCAGCATGTCTCTAGTTACATTTGTGATTGTATGAATCTCCTCAATAGTAATAACTTAATTTTTGTATGCAGTAGGCAAGGATTTGAGCACTTTAGCAAAAATCTCTGATTCTTCCAATGTTCCACCAACACATCTAATATTACACACAAGTTCATTCACTCTCTGCATAAAATCAATTATGTTCTCATCTTCACCCATTTTCAACGTTTCATATTTTCCTTTTAGACTTTATAGCTTGGAAATCTTCACATGTGCATCACCTTCATACAAAGTTTCCAATTTTTTCTAGATCTTATAAGCAGTCTTTAGCTCCATTATATTTGTCATCTCAAAATTAGTCAGAGCACTCAACAATGCTTCCTTAGCCCTGATATTGTACTCAACATATTTAATCTCACCTGCAGTAGAGGGACCATTTTGTGTGATAACATACCTATTCTTTGTAATGTTCCAATAAAGTCCACCAATGCATCTTAGATGACACTCCATTCAAGTCTACCATAGAGAATAATTTGTTCCATCAAATATTGGATTATCCTTCTTGTATGTCGCCATCCTGGATCACCTCAAGCTATAAAAATTCTTTCAAGGAACCTACTCAGATACCAATTGTTGGCAACACAAGGGAAGACAACTAAGAGGCGGGGTGAATCAATTATCACATAAACTATATTGTTGGAATCTGTGCCTCAATTCTTACTGACAAGAAACTCCTTAAAGACAAAGCCGGTGTGACATCATGGATGTCTGGCCGACTAACTATTCTGAAGTTCTAAAATGATCATATCAACATGACAGGGTTGATGTCTTGCTTACAAGACTATCGCTGTGACTTTCGACATTCGACATGACATTTTGGCGAATGGATTTCTTCGAGCGATAGTGTGATCTTTTTGGGTTAACTCACAGATGTCGGGGAGAAGTCCCAGCGAATGGTGAAAGTCTCACTGACAACATTTGGTCATTGGAGAAACACAAGGCTCTCGAGATAAAGTCTTGGTGATCTGCAGAATGTCTCACCAATGTCGGGTTAACATAAAGGTCGTAGGGAGATGTCTTAGCGATTGGAGGTTGTCTTGCCGATAGCCTAAGGTTATCGGGGTAGTTGAATAGCTTCGATAAGATGTCCTAGTGACACTAAAATGTCTTGCTGATGATGAGATGTTTTTGGTATAAGTCTTGCCGAATGGTAGTCATCGGTGTGACTTAGGACTTTGGTATGAAGTCATGGTGAAGGCAATTAGTCTCACCAACTACTGGGCATTTTGTTATGACTTCCCAGTAACAAAAGGACTTCGCTAAGAAGTCTTCACAACCTGGATAAGTCTCGCTAACTCAAGATAAATAGGTGTGCTCAGAGTAACCTCTTGGAGAAGACGATAAGTCTCGCCGACTCGTCAATGCTCATCGATGTAACATGAAGGTTCGGTGAGAGGTCTTGGCGAGGATTGCTGTGTGTTCACTCTGACTAAATACTTCAATATGAGTCTCGTCGATAAAGGAAACCCTTGCTGATAGGGATGAAATGGACTTCGATGGTTTCGTTATGACATGTAACAGTTGTTATAGCATCTTGCCGACTCATGGAAGCTATAGCGATACTGATAGAGAAACTTTGTGGCATCAAGGAGACACTATCAGTGTCTCACCGATATGCCAACAAAGTTGAACACTCTTGACCAGTTTGACCATCCTATGTGGAGCATCGTGGACCAATCACAAGAAGTAGTTTTCAAACATGATGACAGTTGATTTTATGCATCAGTTACAACGCTGGAAAAATTGCATGCAAGGAAAAATCATCTGCTTGAAAGGAAACTTTCCATGATTGGCAATGGCGGATAAGGATGCACAGAAGAAAAAATAAGAAAGTGAATAAGATTTAAAGCAGATCGATTTTGGCCGGTATTGGCATGGTGTGATGGTTTAATGGTGGCATTGTTGTTTGTGCCACCAAGGTTCAAACCCCATTGGGGTGGTATTGTTGAATGGTTGTATTCCATTTCATAGCTCCGGTCAAAAGCGTTTACCCCTTGAATAAAAAAAAAAAGCAGATCGATTCTGATTTGGATAAGGATGAACAGAGTGTATGAATCGAGTTGAAAAGTGAGAACATTTCTATAACCATTTGAATAGTGAGAATAAGCTACTGAGAACTAAACACTAGAAAGTTGTCTTTTTGATTGTATGTAATTTTGGTTACTGTAATACAAAGAGATATAGCTTGGTGTGGTGGGTTTTTTCTCGAAAGGGTTTCCCACGTAAAATCTATTGTTTCAGTTGTCTTTGTGTATTTGCTTTATTTCTGTTATTCCTTCATATGTGTCTTAATTGGACTGTAGTTAGAAAATTAAAAGTACTGTCTACTTTCTCCCCTGTGGTTTTGACATTAGGAAAGTTGTTTTTGCACCTCTACTTTCCTTACAAGTGGTATCAGAGCCTGGCCAGTTGTGTTGTCCTTATGAGTGGGCTGGGTTTTTTATGTTAAATCCTTTTCAGTGGCAGTCTGGTAGAGGTCGTTAATTTAATTGCAAATTGAGATGGCGAGCACATCTCGTAGGATAGAAATAGAGAAATTCAATGGTAGCAATTTTGAGCTGTGGAAACTCAAAATGGAAGATATGTTAGTTGATCAAGATCTTTGGACTGCTGTGTCTGGAACAATGCCTCAAGGCATGAAGCAAGAGGATTGGGACCTAGCAGATAGAAAGTCTAAGGGGCTGATAAGACTCTGTTTGGCAGACTCTATTCTTCTAAACGTGGATGAAGAAAAGATAGCCTCTTCCTTGTGGAAAAGACTGGCATCCATTTATCAAGGCAAGTCCTTGGTGAACAAGTTGTTCTTGAGGAAGAAGTTGTACTCTTTGAGGATGCAGGAAGGAGGATCTATTGCTGATCACTTAAATTCTTTCAACATGTTGATTGCTCAGTTGACATCTGTTGGTGTAAAGATTGAAGATGAAGATCGTTGCATGCTGTTGTTGTGTTCTCTTCTTGATTCTTGGGATCATTTGGTGATGGCTATAGGGAGTACAACATCCACATTCAAAATGGAAGATGTTGTTGCTTCTCTGTTATTAGAAGAAATGAGAAGAAAATCTTCTAAGATGGCAAAGGAGGCTCTGGCTATCAGAGGTAGACCAAAGGAGAAAAGCAAGAAGTCCATATCGAAATCAAAAGGGAGATCAAAGTCTCCTGGCAAGAAGTCAAAGGTGAAGTGCTGGAATTGTGGGCAACCTGGTCATGTTCGAAAGGATTGGGAGGAGAAAAAGAAGAACTCTTCTAGAAATGATTCTTCTCATAGCGATGCAGACGCCTTCATTGCAGCTTTGGCTACATAGGCATCCGATGATGTTTGGCTGATTGATTCTATAGCATCTTTCCACATGACATCTCATAGAGAATGGTTCACGAAGTATGAAGAATACAATGGTGGAAAGGTGTACCTGGCAAGTGATTCATCATTGGAAATTGTTGGTCGTGGAAGAGTCATAATTCAATTCCCTGATGGAAGAGTGAATGGAATCAATGATGTGATGCATATACCAGGTCTGGCTCAAAATCTACTTTCTGTAAGTAAGCTGAATGATACTGGAGTGCAGGTAACGTTCTCTAGAAATGGCTGCAAGATGACTAGAGGCTCTATGGTGTTGGCTAGGGGTGCTTGAATTGGTACTCTGTACAAGCTGAATGCACAAGCTATTCAATGCAATATTGTCTCTACAAAGTCACTTAAGGATGTTCATGAAGAAAAGAAGGAAAACGTTCCTGATGGTGTAAACTCCATGGAGATTAAATTTCCAGCAGAGAAGAATATGCGCTGGCATCATAGGCTTGGCCACATTGGTGAGAAAGGTTTACAAACCTTGAAAAATAAAAACCTAGTAGAAGGGCTTGAAGATTGTAACCTTGAATTATATTTCTTTGAACATTGCATATATGGAAAGCAGCACTATGTTTCATTTTATTCTAGTCCTCACAAAACTTCTAGTTTGCTTGATTACATATATTCTAATGTGTTTGGTCCAGTGAATGTTCCTTCTTTGTCTAAATCAAGATACTATGTGTCGTTTATTGATGATTATTCAAGAAGAGAATTTTTATATTTTTTGAAAAGTAAATTAGAAGTGTTCAGTCGGTTTAAGGAATTTTAAAACCTTGTGGAAAATCAGACTGGTAGAAAAATAAAATGTTTAAGGATTGACAATGGTGGTGAGTTCTATTTAGATGAATTCGAAAGGTACTATAAATATCATGGGATCAAAAGCCACAAAACTACACCTTACACTCCACAAAAAAATGGAGTTGCTAAAAGGTTCAACATGACAATAATGGAAAGAGGACGAAGTATGTTGAGCAGTGTTGGCTTGGAGGAGAAGTTCTGGGTTGAAGCAGTCTCTACAACATGTTACTTGGTAAATCACTCTCCTAACTTTGCTCTTGTTGAGAAGACACCTTTGGAAGAATGGTCTAGAAAGAAGCCCTCTCTTAGAAATATTTGTGTCTTTAGCTGTGAGGCATATGCATATGTGCCATTTGAAAAAAAGATCCAAGTTGGAAAACAAAGCTATAAAGTGTATATTTATTGGCTATAGTGTTGGCATAAAAGGATAAAAGCTTTGGAATCCTGAGACTGGGAAGGTTTTGCACAGTAGAAGCGTTATCTTTCATGAGCTGAAACCTTCTACTTTGGATCTGCAGTCAGAGAAGAAATCAAAAAATGAAAAGGATGTAGCAGCAATTCCTCAGACACCAGATAAAGAGGAATTGAAAAATCAAAATGTACCTGATACTGAGGAGAGCTCAAGTAATTCTAAAATTTCTGATGAAGATGAGGAACCACCTCAGCCTCAGCCTATGAGGAGGTCAACTCGTGAAAGAAAGCAACCTAATAGGTATGGGTTTTCTTTAATTGAGTCTACTTATGCCTATGCTTTAATTTCTAGCACTGATGAACCTAGGACTGTGAAAGAGGCATTTAAAATGTCTGATTCAAACTCTTGGTTGGAAGCCATGAATGAAGAGATGGCATCATTAGACAAGAATGATACCTGGAGTTTGGTGCCATTGCCTAAAGGCAGAAAAGTTATGGGCTGTAAATGGGCTTTTTTTTTAAAAATAGGTCTAGACGGTAGTGTGGAAAAATATAAAGCAAGGCTGGTTGTGAAAGGGTATTCCCAAGTAGAGGGAATTGATTATGGAGAAATCTTTTCTCCTATAGCTAAGGTAACATCTATTTGATTTCTTTTGTCACTTGCAGCAGCGTATGACTTAGAAATTGAGCAGATGGATGTGAAGAAAACATTTCTTCATGGTGATCTTGAAGAAGAAATTTGTATGTCCCAGTTGGAGCACTTTGTGGAAAAAGGTAAAGAAAGACTAGTTTGCAAATTAAAGAAATCTCTGTATGGTTTAAAACAGTCTCCTAGAATGTGGTACCAAAATTTTGACACATTTGTTTTGTCATTGGGATTTGTAAGATCAAAATGTGATCACTGTGTTTATTACAAAGCTAAAAGTGATCAAATTCTTATTATTGCACTATATGTTGATGATATGTTGTTTATAGGCAATAGTAAGCTAATGATTTTTTATCTTAAGTCTCAATTGTCTGCAAAGTTTGAAATGAAAGATCTTGGTGCATCAGGGTATATTCTGGGAATGGAAATAACTAGGGATAGGAAGAATAGAAAACTTTGGCTTAGTCAGAGTAAGTATATCATGACTGTTCTAGAGAGATTTTGTATGACTAAGTGCAAGCAGCTAGTTGTTCCAGTTACACAGGGAATGAAGCTATCTGTTGAGGATTGTCCAAAATCTCCTACTGAGATGGAGGACATGACCAGTGTGCCTTATGCAAGTGCATTTGGCAGCCTTATGTATGCAATGGTCTATACAAGGCCAGACATTTCCCAAGTAGTGGGAGTTCTTAGTCGTTTTATGGCAAATCCTGGAAGAACACATTGGGATGTTGTGAAGAGAGTGTTTAGATATCTAAAGGGCACTTCAGACTATGCTTTGTGTTACCATGGTAACTTGGTTGAATCACAGAAGACTCTCAGCATTCAAGGTTATTTGGATTATGATTGGGCAGGGGACATTGACAGCAGAAGATCCACCAATGGATATATTTTCATGGTGAATGGTGGTGCAGTGAGTTGGATGAGCAAGTGGTAGGCTGTAGTCGCTTTGTCTACTACAGAGGCAGAATACATGGCAGCCACACATGCCTATAAAGAAGCAATCTGGTTAAAATGTTTTTGTTCTAACATTGGCTTTGATGCAAAAAAGATTACTATCTACTGTGACAACTAGAGTGGTATATGTTTAGCAAAGAATCCTACTTTCCATGCTAGGACGAAACATATAGATGTACAACATCATTTTGTATGAGATATGGTGGAGGATGGGAAGGTCTCTTTGGAGAAAGTGGATACTCTGGAGAATGTTGTAGATGCATTGACAAAGCCTGTGAGCAAAAACAAGTTTAGTTGGTGTGCCAGTTTGATGGGCCTCTTGGCCCATGAATCTCAATAGTTCTATGTTGCTATGGAGGTGTCAGTAAGATCTTCATCAAGTGGGAGCTTGTTTGAATCTATGCCTCAATTCTTACTGACAAGAAACTCCTTGAAGACAAATTTGGTGTGACATCACGGATGTCTAGCCGACTAACTATTCTGAAGTTGTAAAATGATCATATCAGCGTGACAGGGTTGATGTCTTGCCGACAAGACTATCGTTGTGACTTTTGGCATTCAGCATGACCTTTTGGCAAATGGATTTCTTCAGGTGACAATGTGATCTTTTCAGGTTAACTCACAGATGTCAGGGAGAAGTCCCAGTGAATGGTGAAAGTCTCACCGATGGCATTTGGTCATCAACGAAACACAAGGCTCTTGGGATAAAGTCTTGGCAATTTGTAGAATGTCTCACCGATGTCAGGTTAACATAAACATCGTAAGGAGATGTCTTAGCGATTGGAGGTTGTCTTGCCAATAGCCTAAGGTTATTGGGGTAACTCAATAGCTTTGATAAGATGTCCTAGTGACATTAAAATGTCTTGCCAATGATGATATTTTTTTAGTATAAGTCTTGTCAAATGGTAGTCATCAGTGTGACTTAGGACTTCGATATGAAGTCCTGGCGAAGGTGATTAGTCTCATCGACTACTGGGAATTTCGGTATGACTTCACAGTAACAAAAGGACTTCGATAAGAAGTCCTAGTGACCTGGATAAGTCTCACCAACTCGGGATAACAAGGTGTGCTCGGAGTAACCTCTTGGCAAAGACAATAAGTCTCGCCGACTTTTCAATGCTCATCGATGTAACATGAAGGTTTGGTGAGAGGTCTTGGTGAGGGTCGGTGTGTGTTTGTTGTGACTAAAGACTTCGATATGAGTCTCGCTGATAAAGGAAACCATTGTCGATAGGGATTAAATGGACTTTGATGGTTTCGTTATGACATGTAACAGTCGTTATAGCATCTTTCCAACTCATGGAAGCTATAGCGATACCGATAGAGAAACTTTGTGGCATTGGGGAGACACTGTGAGTTTCTCACCGATATTCCAACAAAGTTGAACTCTCTTGACTAGTCTGACCATCCTATGTGGAGCATCGTGGACCAATCATAGGAAGCAGTTTTCAAACATGATGACGGTTGATTTTATGCATTAGTTGCAACGCTAGAAAATTTGCATGCAAGGAAAAATAATCTGCTCGAAAGGAAACTATCCATGATTGGCAATGGTGGATAAGGATGTACAGAAGAAAAAATAAGAAAGTGAATAAGATTTAAAGCAGATTGATTCTGATCTAGATAAGGATGAACAGAGTGTGTGAATCAAGTTAAAAAGTGAGAACATTTCTGTAACCGTTTGAACAGTGAGAATAAGCTACTGAGAACTAAACACCAGAAATTTTTCTTTCTGATTGTATGTAATTTTTGTTACTGTAATACAAAGAGATACAGCTTGGTGTGGTGGGTTTTTTCCCGAAAGGGTTTCCCACATAAAATCTATTGTTTCAGTTATCTTTGTGTATTTGCTTTATTTCCGTTATTCCTTCATGTGTGTCTTAAGTGGACTGTAGTTAGAAAATTAAAAGTACTATCTGCTTTCTCCCCTATGGTTTTGATGTTAGGAAAGTTGTTTCCACACCTCTACTTTCCTTACATTTACAAATTATCAAACTTATTAACCTTATTCTTAGATCTGATAAATAACCATGAAAGCATAAATTATTACCACATCAAAACACAAATAACACCAATATTTTTTATGTGGAAACCTTGTTAAGGGAAAAACCACGGTGGAGTTCTGTCCACAAGATTATACCCTGTTAAAAGTATAAGAGAATAGATGGGGAATGCACATGCATTCAAGAACATTTCATAGAGCACACTACTCAATTACAACAAGGTTTAATACCTAAGGATGGAAGGTGGGCGGATCACCGTTATGGATTTCCAGTTGAGCACAAAAAAAATTCTCTCTTCACACTTTACTTCTTCCTTCGAATGATTAGAACTTTATTCACACACATGACTCACACACTTTGCTTGACACATTCACTCATGCCTTCAAATGATAAAAAAAATTCTCATATATATCAGCAACCAAGAATAACATCTCCATGCCAACTTCAATCAAATATAAAATGAATACAAACTATTGGCTCAAATCAATAAAAAATTTACAATGCGAATCAACCAGAGTTGGCCACAACATAGTCAGGACCCAAAACAACATCCTCAAACATGAAACATCTTCAGTAATTTGTCCTCAAAGATCCACAACACACTGCAATCACCTTGTCGTCCAAGAACATGAAAAACATGAACACGCAAGATAAAATCACCAATCACGAGCACACCGATCAATGTGTACCAGCAAAAAAGATAGAGCATGATCTAGAAACATCTAAAAGAATCATGAATCACAAGAGAAGCATCTATAACAACTGAGCTTACTAGAATCACATCATCCTCTTTCAGGAACACCAACTAAAGTAATAGAAAAACTGTGACAACAAAAATACTCATAACTCGATCAAATCTTCATGTGGAACTGTGAAACTTAACGTGGATAAACTAGATATACTCAACAACAAACCCTTTAATCCACAACCTATGATCATCAACATACTAAGGTGGCTTAGTATGTTGGCCAAACTGAACTTCACTGCACCATCGACAACCTACAACTTACTTTACTACAATTTTCTCAATATCCTCGACATATACAACCTCTAAGACATAAATTCTAATAGTGTTGACATCAATGACAACCACATATCAGTAACATCCAACATTATTTAGATAATTTAATTCCCTAAAGTGAAAACACTATTGGTTCTAAATCTTTTACCAGTCTTCTAGAAACATTTTATTTTGATCTACTACTAGGTCCTCTCATATTCTATAGCATAATGATGGTTTGAAGCTTAGTAGAGAGGATCCGATCTAGTTATTTTGTAACACTTGATTAAATCAAATGCTCCCCATAAATATTAACTTTTTCATGGTTAGTCTTGTTATCCACTTTACTTATTTCTAGATTATTATGTTTTTATTCCAAGATATCTTATTATCCAAAACTAAGGTTGGTTGACATTTTCTATTCTTGATTAAGAAATCAAGGTTAAAGGGCCCTAACCCATACAACAATGTGAAACATGCCTCATAGCTAACAGATCAAACCAAAATATAGCAAAGATAGAACATGCTTTTGAGCCAATAGAACAAGCCTATAGGCCACCCATAGAGCTGCAAACAAGAAAACGACGCAAAAAAAACAAAGAAACCAATAGGATAGACCAAAACCCGACCTATAGGCCACCAATAGAACAGTTTGAGCATCGAAGCTTGAACCTAGCAATTTTTCCCCCAAAGGCTTGTCAATCAAGATAGAGTTCAACTTAGGAGTATGTTTCTTCTTGCATTACACCTCAATCCAAGAAGAAGAATAATCAAGGTTTGAATCTATTCATTGGGAAGGGGGAGAAGCCCCTTCAAAACAACAAACAACAATAGGTGGAACATCCAAACCTGAAGCAGGGGTAGCCAAAACTATGGAAGAGACAAAATTATCTAGAATGGGAGTAGCAAGGGCCTCAAGAGAGGAAACACACACAACAACATGAATAACTTTATCCGAAAACTGAGTAGCAATGTCCACTCGAGTGATAACATTAACATCAGTCACTTTCTTTTGAGTAGGAGGAGAAGGAGGCTCATCCTCACTATCAAAAGAAGAGTAATCATCTAGAAACATAGTTAGATGGTCCTTGAGGTAATTCTTCCACCAAGTGGAAGAAGAAGCAAGATGAGAGCTACAAGAGTAGTCATGGGCCAACTGTCTAGTAGGAAAACAACATATACAATTGTAAACACTTAAAAAGTCTTGATTGATACTATACATCTGATTCTGATTAACTAACATCATTTCTTCTTAAATCATTTATGCACTAACCAAATAATTAAATAATGAACATTATTTAGTTAAATTCAACAAATTAAGCTATTAATCAAATAATTAAATTTATTAGACTACTTCACCTTTCTTTTGACTAATATTCATCATATTTAATTAATCAAATCATTTAATTAAATCCCCATAAGTCCTCTCATTTGATTAAATAAATCAAATCAAATTTCATAATCCCCTAACCCATTCAAAGAAATTAATTATGAATTAATTAATCCCAAATCACTTTTTAATCAACATTAATAAATCCTCCAGCTTTTAACTCCTCAAGAGTTAAATCAACCCATGGTCAACTAATCAAGTTTCACATGAAATTCATTTCTTTTAATTAACTAATTCCTCTATTTATCCTCACAATTCCATATTTCAAGGAATGTTCCTCACAACCACCTCTCATTCAATTTCCCTCCAAAGGTTTCAAAAACCTTTCACATCCTTAATAACTCCTCTTACATCTTCAATAACTTCTCCTACATCCTTTCAAATCTCCAACCACATTCATTAAATTCTTCCTACATCCTTTTAAATCCTCTTACATTCTCATTTATTCATCTTACATCCACCTTTCCTCAACACATTTCCTAAAATGTGATCCATCTTCTTCCAATAGAATTGTGACAAGTGTCACATTCTCATTGGCTCCCATTTTATCCCACATTCACCAATTTCTCTCATTCTTCAACCTTTGAGTTCTATAAATAGAAGCATTCTCTTCACAATATGGATCCGCAACTTCAAGCATTCTTACTATATGCATTTCAACTCATAGCCATCACCATTTTCATCACTTTTGAGCATAGTTTCAGCATTTAGCATCAATTCCATACTTGGAATCATCTTCAATCATCAAAGTTTACCAAAGGGATTGGGAAAGGGATTCTTTCCACATCAAAGGAGCACCACTCCCCCTATAGGATGGAGGTTTAACTACATCAATTTCATTTCATGTTATCTTTAGTTAGTTTACTCTTATTTTCATCTTTTCTCTTTGATTTGGTTAAAAAATCTCATAGGGAGTTTTTATTATGTTTTGTAATATGATTAACACTTGTTAGTTGAGTGCAGATTAGACACTCACATTTTGGAGCTAGAGGGAGGGATAACCAACTTATTTTGATGAATTTTACCTAAAAATTATATTTTGTGCAGCTATAGGGGAGCGATGTCACACTTGACTGATACAACATCGCCTTTGCATATAGCATCACATTTTCTTGCATGCAGAGCATCGCCTTTGCATATAGTGTCACTTTCACCATGTCATGCCACCTTTTCTCACTGTTGTCGTGTTGCATCTACTACAGTGTCTCCTTTTTCTCTTCTATCTTCTGTTTAAGTTTTGTTTCTGATAGAGTGTCACTTCTAAAATTGCACTGCATCTATGCTTTATGTCCTTTGTAGATCATCGCCTTTGCAGGAAAGGGAGAAAATTTGACTTGGAGACCTAAAATCATTTTTTAATGCTTTTTGTAATAGCTTAGGCTTTGTAATTCTTCTTTTCATTTCTATTTTAGGACCAACTAGAGTTATTTTTTGGCTTAAAATTAACAAACAACACAAGCTTTGTTAAAGTTGGGTTAAAATTGAACATTAGGAACTTACTAGACTTTGATTTTTGGCTAAAATTGAACAAGAAAAACTCACACTTAAGCTTGGTGATTTAAGAACAATTCATCTTTATTTTGGGTTTAAAATGAACTTGTGCCTTCATTTGTTTCATGATTTTTTGAAATTTATGTCACTTGAATGCATATGCACTTCTCTCATGCCTCTTGAGAATCAAAAGAATTCAATCGACATTGGGTGTCTAAAATTGCCTACACATTTCAATTTGGAGCTAAAATTGAACAATCATGCGAGTGTGAAGGAAAGGCATTGTGTGTGTTCCCTCCTAGTGATTTATGCAATCTAGGTGGTCGAACTACAAATGTACTTCTTTTCTTTTTTTATCTTTAGAGGACTTGCCTCCCTACTTCAAAAGGAGGGGATGACCCAAGCGGTAACAAGCTAATACCAAACCCTTTCAAACCACTATATAAATTTGTGATTGTAAGGAAATTTTGCAATCAATGGGAAGCACTATGTGATAGCTCTCCTCCAGTATCTTTATGATGCATAAATCCCTTGTTCTAAGGGTTGTGAGAACTCTTGAGGTATTTTATCATAGTTCCTCTTGAACTGGATGTCCTTATTACAACCCTTTGTTTAAAAGGAAAAAATACTTAATACTTGGTGTTGCAAGAATGGTCATTCTAAAGCCGCCCCACATTTGTACAATTCAAATTAGAAACAAAAAAAATCTTTAAGGTATCCAGATCTTTAGGATTTTTGGATTTGGTGGTCCTAAGAAGTGTGTGTCATGGAGGGGAGCCAGTGTCACCATTTCTCTAACTATTCTCTTTGTCTCAGTGTTTGGAGAAATCCAAGTAGGGAATCATAAAGTATAGCCATTCCTATTATAGGGTTATGCAACTTGTGAGTCAATCAAATACATTTCTTGGATCTCAAACTTTGAAACAAATATTCAACAAGTTATCAAAATTTCAAACCCTTTAGAAAGAGAAAATATCCTTGAAGAGTCCACATATTACAGCTTGTCCCTAGGGATTTTATCCTTAGAGGCTTCTAAATATTTGGGCCCATATCTCAATTTTTTCTCTCCAAAGTCAACCTAGGAAAATTATGCCCTTGATTCTTTGATTTCACATAATGGACCTTGTGGAATGAAAAGGAGTTAAGACATAGACATTCAGTTTGAAAGCTAAGCAAGAAGTGTGGATGTAAAAAGAATCCATTTAATCAAAGATAAAAGATAATTGAACCCCACATATATGTTTATTGTAATGATTTCCTACAAATTCAAAATCTGAAAAACCAAGGTTCATTGAACGTCAAAAGAATCTTAGTCCAAAGGATCTCCAGAAAAACCTTTTGGCACTTCAAAAAACTAGAGATAGATTGGTTTACAAATTTTACAAGTGTGCTTCAAGAAATAATCCAAACTTGTATTCCTTCTATTATTGTCAAAATCCTGGTCTTTTCCAATGTTTTGAGTTTCTCACATAGGGTTGAAGGTTTTAGAGGTATAGCATTTTCTTCAATACCTTGGTGTTGTAAACAAAGTCTTTCTAGTTCATCTAGGATCAAAATAAACACTTTCATTTGTCACATCATCCACCAAATCCCATCTCACAAACAAATTTTAGAACTTTGGAAAAAATCATTCATACTAACTTTTAGTAAATCCCTCAAATAAAAATAAAAATCACCTTGTTTGGGTAAGTGTGTGTGGATGAATCCTTCCTCATACATTTAGTTAAATTATCATCCTTATGGACAATTTTAATCCAAGATAACATCTAACATCTTGGTATCTGTAAGTCCATTATCCAAATTAAACCAAATCAAAATCAAAATCCAAAAATCCTAAAGTCTCGTATTCCTCCAATGGTCTCAAAAGTTCAAACATCCATATCATTCATCCTTCATTTATCACATCACCATCATTTGATCCTTAACATACTAGATTTTATTTTTTGTAATTAAAGTTTAGACCAACCCAAGGAGTTAGAGGTTTACATCCTATATTCCCAAAGTTGATCCCAAATTTATGGTCCAAAAAATATCACAACACAAGAAGATCATGGAAAAAAACAAAGAAACATCCACTTCCAGTGATTTGAGCCAAACTACATTAGAATTTAACCCTAGGGAACCTATCAACCCTCCACTTCACCCCCCTCAACTACCACAAGATCTTCAAGAGGGAGGTTTCCAAGTGGAGGATATCACCAACAATTTCCAAGGAATGTCCCAAGATGAAATAATTGAGCTACTCCAAAAACCTAAAACACATAAGATTGTCAACACAGTCATTAGACTCAATCCCACACAATACATGTTAGCATTAGGAAAAGAAGGGGCTAAACTCCCTTCCAATTTTGATGTGAGCACTATTGTGGAACAACCTATTGGGAACATGCCACCGATATCATTCACACCTTCCTTCCCAAATATCATCAAACCCATCATACAACCAACATTATCTCATGCTCCAAGTCAACTCGTGATTACCAAGGGGAGTTCATTACTCAAAGCTCTTCAAACACATCCCCTTGTAAATAACCAAAACTTGGATGCAAACACCATCTTGGGTCTACCGAACACCATCCCAGAAGACCCAAAACATCTATATGTGCCACTCTATTTTCATGATACCAACAATCCCTCCACCTTTTCCACAATATCGAAATATCCTCTTGATACACAAGTCTCCGTCCCCATGATATCACAAGGACAAGTGGGTTTATTTGGACAAGTGTGAACTTTTAATACATCATCCTCACTTTTGCAAGGAAACAAACCACCAATCTTCCCATTATTCCCCCTTTTAACATCAACATCCACACCAATCCAAGGCTCAGGGAAACCCCTTTTATCCAACATACTATTAGGAAAAGGTGTTGTACACCTTGGATAATATATTTAATGTAATTATTCTTGGGGCCACTTTATGTTGCATGTAACATTGGGACATAAGTTAAGTTGCTAAAATGTAATTATTTATTATTGGGGAAAATAAATAAATAAAGTACCCAATATTAAATAAGGGGACATGGTTTTGTAATCTCATGGTTTTAGTCACATGGTTTTGTGTAATACCACTTGGTGGTTTTGTGGGAGCTTTCTTCTATAAAAGCAACCACAAAGGTAGTTGTTTAGGTTGAGAGGAAAGTTTTGCATGTAAACTCTAGTTAGCATTTGTGAGGGTTTGAAGCATGGCACAAGATGTGTGGTTGCATGCTTGTTCACATGGATTTCTTGGAGAGGGCCCGTTGCTTCAATGGTGTTCATGGAGACTCAGAAGATGTATTGTAATCTTTATTGTTGAATAATACATGAGAGATGGATGCTTTTGGAGGCTAGGTTTTTTCCCTCTTGAGGGTTTTCCTAGGGTATATATTGTGTCATATTTTCATGGGTATGTTGTCTATTCTCTTGCATGGGGATTTTGAATACTTAGATGCATAGATTTCTCTTTTGGGTTATGTGGAAATTACCTTTAAATGGTTGCAAGTTTCCAACAAGTGGTATCAGAGCTTTGGTTGTGGTTGTATAACCCTTGGTAGAGGAAAATTAGAAAAATATTTTTTAAGTTTGAATCTATGCATTGCATGTGAGAATAAAATGAATGGTAAGATATGAGGGTTTTATAGGTTGTTTATTGCATATCTGAGGGTTTTGGGTTTGTTTTTTTCATGGTTGTTTGCAGATCTGGGGTGTGAGAAATTTTGGGTGAAATGGCTTTTTTGGCCATGTGTTCATATGGGGGTTTTGGGGGTGAGCTTTCATAAATGATCTCCTTTCCCAAAACAGACCTCACCGTTGGATCTAGGTTGGCCGAGAGATGAATTTTGATATATAACTCGATCAATTTTAGAGAAGTTGAAAAATTACAAAAAAAAATTAGCCCCAGCCGAGTCGTACGACCGTCTAGAGTGCTTGCAAAATAAAATAATATTAAAAAAATAATAATATTCTTGTCAATTTAAATTTTCATCATGCACAATAAAAAAAATATAAAATAAATTAAATTAAAAAAGAGAGGGGCCAAATTTTTTTAATTTAAAAAGAAAAAAATTATAATTTTTTTGGGAGGGGCGGACCCCCCCAATGGTCGTCGACGTACCCCTGACAGGGTCAGAAATACCTATTAGTAGGTACCATCTGACGGCTATGCCGCTAGCATGGTACTGGCTAGCAGGGTACCGCTAGCAACCGACTAGTGGGCCCACCAACCGTCATCCCTCTTTTTAAGGGTTTTTAAACCCTTACAAAAAACAATCAAGTTTTATTTATAAAATTTTCACCACTTTATAAAAAATTCTGCCATGGAATTTATGAAAAGGGGCTTGATGAATTTTACTATGCAAAAAATTTAATTATTTTAAAATTTGTAGTCAGGTCTGCCACCAAGAGAGTGGCGCTGCTCGAGTGGGGCCACCGCCCAGCTGCTAGTGGTTTGCTAAATTTTTTGTCTCAGGTGTAAACTGTTGTTTTACTTCAGAGGGGCATGAATTTTGCTCAGATTGTTTGTTTTTTGAACTCTTGGACTTGTTGGAAAGATAACTCAGAGCCCTACACTTTGTTGATAGATATTTTTCCATATATTTCAATTTTGATGTTGTTTTTCTTGGTCAAAGTCAGGTATTCTATTTTGAGTTTTGAGAGGTGATACCAAGTGCATACAAAGTCAGATTTTGGACTTTAAATAGTCGACGTAAAGCTTGTTTAGAGTAATACATAGTGGATCAAGTTTGGAGATATTTTGGCATGGTTTATTTTATTTTTTCTTTATTTGAGCTTTTTATGGTTTTCTTTGACTATGGTGATATTATGAGTTTATGGATGATCAAATCTTGGAGATTTGATGTTGGATTCATTGTATGCTTAGTTGTACATCTCATATTATTCTCTCATTTGACTTGGTTATCAGTATATGGTTGGATTTTTATGTTGCATAGTTGTATCTACAAGTTGTGCAATGTTGTAGGAAGTCTATACCTACATATTGCATTTATGACCTAGACATGGGTTGTCTTTGCCCATTGATATTTCAATGTTCATGCATTTTTTAGTTTTGGTGGCTTGCTTTAGTCACTTGGTTTTCTGGTTTTGTTGTCATGTTAAGGAGGTGAGATGGTATTACCAAGTATAGTCATGATATGAGATCTATGTAGTTGGCTATGATTATGCAAATATGTGGGACATGATTGGGTTGAGTTGTTGATACATTTGGTGGTGATCATGATGTCATGGATGTTTCTTGTTCTTTACATAATTTGGCATGTCATGATTGTTTATGCAGGTGTGTTGGTCGTGTGTTTTATTCCTTAACTATGGTACTTGAATATGGACATGTTTGGAAAATTTTATCAGAGGTTGATTTGGTGTTTGATTCATTTGTTCTATATGATTATTCTCTTAGATATCTCAATTTGCAATTTACTGATGTGATGATGATTTTGCATGTTTCAGTGATTGGATCTATAAGTCATACAAGTTGTGGATTAACTACCTCTTTACTTGTAGTAGGATGACTTGGTTGTGGATTATCTTTATTCACCAAGTTTGATTCCTTGTTATTGTAGACTTTGACGGTTGGCCTTGTTCTTGGTCATTTGTACATTGGTATGTGTGCTTGGAGATGAGAGGATGGATGTTTCTTATAGTACCTAGATAGTTGTTTTTGGGACTTGTAGCATGTGGTTTATCATGATTTCATGGATAGCTTGGTTACACTTTTCAGTGGGATTTTTTTTTTATAGTGATGAATTGGTGGTGATTGGATATGTTTATGATGGTTTTGCAGTTGTAGGTATCATCTTGGCTTGGAGATTTTGGTTCTACTTGTTATGTTACTGACAGTTCAGTTGTGTGTGTAGACCTGGATGATCTTCATGGAGAGGATGGTTGTCATGATACCATGTGTGACTCGATATCACAGTTTAGTGGGAGTTGTTGGAAGTGATGTGGATTCACCATTTGATGGCGGATGTTCTTTTGGAGTGTTTGTTGGTGTCATCGATGGACTTTTGGATTCTACTTCTATGTAGTGAGGGTTCATTGAATTCTTTGGTTTCTTTAATAGAGGATGGTTATATTCATGTGGTTTGGATATGTTGACATCTTTGGTTTCCATGCAAGACTTCTTTAGTCTATAATTGACGTGTCATGCTTTGTTTTCTTATGATATGTGATCCTTATTTTTGATATGATGGTTATATTATTATGTCATGATTTACTCTTGATTCTGGATTGGATTTTTGGCATGATACAAGTGCATGTTATATTCTTTAAATCATATGATACTCTTTGAGGAGGTGTGATAGCATGATGTCATGGTTATGTTCCTGATTCCTAGGATGGATATATGACTTTGATCTTGTGTGGTTCTCTTGGTATTGGGTACAACTATCATTTGCTTGATTACGTCATCATGGTGTTATGTTGCATTTGGTGTTTGGCATGGATTGGTTGGTTATAGGTATTCATGGATACTTGGAGACATAGGCGAGGCTTGAGTTCTCTTATGGTTAGAGAAATGAGTTGAGATGATTACTCTTAATGAGATTTCATTAGGAAGTCCAAAGAGCCTACACCTTTGTTGGACATGAGTTCAAAATGGATCTATTAGGAGAGTGTTCTTGGATGAGTCATGATGATTTGGATATCTTAGAGGAGCATTCCCATTCCCCACTCTTGGTCTTCTTGGTGGTTTCACTTGAGAGGTATTGCTCATTGTTACTTTTAGGTGCTTTATGTTTTATGCTTTATCTTCTCATGTATATGGATCTTGAACTATAGATATATGTTTTTGGAGGGTTCATTTGAGGAGTGTTGGAATGTCTATATCCTTATGCATTGTGATTACATTCATTGATGTTGAGTTTAGGAGATGTATTGGGCTTATTGTCTTCATTGGGAATGGATTTAGTTTGATCTTCTTTGGCTTGAGAGGCTTACATCCATGTTGATTACATGATACATATGTTATGTTTGATCTTGGTGATTGAATAGTTGGGTGTTGTCATGGATTTTTGTTTTGGGTGTTGTGGAGGAGATCATACTTGACACAGTTAACATTTAGAGGTGTATGTAGGAGATTTTTCTACAGGTATATAATGTGCATAGTTTCTCTCTTTGGTCTTGTTTATCTTCCTAGATGTTTTGTTTCATATTACATTGGTTTGAGGTTTGGATAGAGCTATTGTGATCACTAGCTTGTGGTCATGTGTTTTCACTCATGTTCTTGGGTGATCACATGGAGGTTCCTTTATCTTTTTCCTTTGCTGGGTGTGGAGAAGTTGGGAGAGATATGGAGACTTGTGGTGATAGTTGTTCTTATAGGTTATTGATTTACATGTTTGCATATCATTGTGGATAATTCCTTGGTTATACATGATGTTTCTTACACTTTGTATATGATGCTATTTGTAGATTTGGTATGCCTTGATATTTTTCAGATTTTCATTACCCATGCAGTGGGAGCTCTTGGATGTGTATGTCACTCTTTGACAAGTTTTGCACATGGAGTTTATGATTGTAGTTTATGGGTGTATATGTTCATGGCATGAGTTTACTATGTTTTGTTTACCTTGGAGGTATGGATAATTGGATGTGTTGGCACTTGCTGTTGGTGCCATTTCAGCTATGGGTTTGTGTATCTTCACAACTACTGGTCATATTGTTACCTTTGGATTGAGTGTATGTGTTTGGGATATCAATTTAGGTGGGACTTATGCTTCGTTGTGACAGATGGTGTGGCTTCTCTATTGGATGGCTTCTTATCTTTGTGTAGTGGCATGATGGATGATGAGAGCATTCATGCTTGGTATAGTGGTCACTTTGATTCTTGTTGTAGGTATCTTGATGGAGCACATGGAGCACTTTGATTCCTTGATGGTATATGTGGCAAATGGATTATTCTTTTGATTCATGTTTTGAGGTTACTTGTTCTCCTTATTAAATGTATACAACAAGTGGGAGAATGCTAGGAAAAGGTGTTGTACACCTTGGATAATATATTTAATGTAATTATTCTTGGGGCCACTTTATGTTGCATGTAACATTGGGACATAAGTTAAGTTGCTAAAATGTAATTATTTATTATTGGGGAAAATAAAAAAATAAAGTACCCAATACTAAATAAGGTTTTGTGGGAGATTGCTTCTATAAAAGCAACCACAAAGGTAGTTGTTTAGATTGAGAGGAAAGTTTTTGATGTAAGCTCTAGTTAGCATTTGTAAGGGTTTGAAGCATGGCACTGGATGTGGGGTTGCATGCTTTTTCACATGGATTTCTTGGAGAGGGCTTGTTGCTTCAATGGTGTTCATGGAGACTCAGAAAATGTATTGTAATATTTATTGTTGAATACTACATGAGAGTGGATGCTTTTGGAGGTTCGGTTTTTTCCCTCTTGAGGGTTTTCCTAGGGTATATATTGTCTCATATTTTCATGGGTATGTTGTCTATTCTCTTGCATGTGGATTTTGAATACTTAGATGCATAGATTTCTCTTTTGGGTTATGTGTAAATTGTCTTTAAATGGCTGCAAGTTTCCAACACATACCGCTCCAAAAAAAATAAAATAAAATCAATCAACCACTCACAAATAAAATTATCATGAGCATGCCACTAATATTGCAACACCAAGTGGCACCAATCTAAACATGTCAACCAATCATTACCTCATTTGGGTATGTGCAGAATCATCATGGAAAAAACAGGACCTTAAGTGACGAAAAATTCAAAAAAATTAGAGTTAGGCAACTTGACGTAAAAATTTGAATAAGTTATCTATATTATTTCAAAAATATTTAAGAATAGAATCTATAGAAAATTGAATTTTGTTTCTAAAATACTAGGTTTATTTTTTTAAAAACAAATCTATTTGTTGAAAATTTGAAATTTCAATGCAGTAGTACTTAAATTTCAGGGAAAAAATACGAAGTAGGTGTCTGTCTAACCACCCTAACCACAATGAAATGATAATATTTTTTTATACGATTTTATATACAAGTAGAGGACTCATGTCCAGATGTGATGCATATTTTTTTGTAATTTCTTTCCAAGTAAATAATTAATTATGAATTTTTTATTACAACTTTTAAAAAATATAAAAAATCGTATGTCTAACCACCTTAACTTGGTCAAAACTTCATGAAATTCAATTTTATTTTTTTTAATCCTATTGTATGCAAAACATAGAATGTGACGCAGGTTTTGGATTCCAAAAATGTGATACCATTTGAAAGCTATATATATTTTTCAATCAGCCTATCTATCAGGACTTTAGTCGTAATTTAAATAGAAAATGAGTAATAATTATTTATTAAATTCAAAGTAAAGTATAACTATATTGGTGGAAAGATGAGAATCTCCTTTAAAAAAAAAATTCATTTCATCATTTTTGGGTAAAAAAAAGTCGTCAGCCACATACCCTACACATACCCATTATATCGCCACATTTTGGCCCATCATGATCCTGCACTTACCCATCTACAACACCCCAAACTTTCCAAAATGTGGTATCCAAAGGACCTACCACATCAACATTACCATCTAACACACAAACCCCTGGTCATCACTCAACAAGCACCTCCAAGACCACCCCAACAATCTCTCATCACACCATCTCACGCCTTTCCACTGAATCCCCACCTCCACCACCAAATCCAAATATGGGAAATCAATACAGTATCAAATTGCAAGCAAACCAACAAGTGTATCAAAAGGAATTTCAACAATTCCAAGCTTAACAAGTTGTACAAGAAGCCACATAAGCTGCACAACAAGTACATGTACATCAAGCTACACAACTGGCACAACAAGTTTCCCAAGAACAATCACAAGCTTTACTACAATAGCAACAAACCACATAAGCCAAAAAAACCACAAAGGTTGCACAAGCCACATAGGCTTCACAATCCACATAGGCTGCACAAGCCACACAAACTGCTTCACAAGATCAAGCTCAAGCATAAACCTAATACCAACCACAACAAGCCCAAGCACAAGCCTTGTTACAACAAGCCTATCATCAAGCCTTGCAACAACACTCACAACAAGTACTGATAGCTCAATAGCATCAAGACCAACAACAAGAATTATTGGCACAACAACAACTACAAGAATACCAACAAATGTTGCTTGCACAACAAAAATTACAACAACCTCGTACGAACATGTAGCCAAATGCCTTGAACACAAACACGCAAGTCATCCCACCCATCATCCAAGCAACCATACCACCCCAAAACATATACATCCCACCACCTGATCCACAAAATTTTTTTTCCGTGCAAGTTAAACTACTCTCACAACAAGTGCTAGATATACAATTAGGAAAGACAATAAAATCACAAGGGAATTTGTGCCACTATCTATTTGATAGAAGCATTGTGATGATTCCATTTCCACAAGCATTCTAGATACCAAAATTTGACAAGTACCACAGGAATGGAAATCCTAAAGATCACATTAGGGAATTCCATGTACACTGCATGGAATTTTCACATGATGATTCTTATCTGATGCGACTCATCCTTTGAAGTTTTGCTGGTCCAACAATGGAATGGTTCTCCCGCCTTCCCCCTGGAATTAAAAAGTTTCAATAAATTGTGGACTTATTCATACAAAATTATTCATTTAACATAGGCATGGAAGTGAGCATGGAATAATTATCCATCCTAAAACAAGCCAAGGGAGAAACATTCGTAGCCTTCTTGCAATGATGGCGATCCAAGGCCAATAGGAGAAAATGGTCTATGCCAGAAGAACAAAAAATAGGGACTATTATCTCCAACCTTGAAGGGACCTTGTCCTTCCATTTGAAAATGCAATGCATAACAACATATGACCAATTGATCCCCAAGGCACTCAACATTGAAAGAGCCCTTATAGCACAAGGGGGCACACCCACATATCAAGACAATCGACCATCAAAAAGTTACAATAAAAAACCTCACACATGGGAAAAGAAAAAAATGACTAACCATGGTGTCATTGATGCCAAAGTTATTATCAGTGCCCCAAGATAGAATACACAACAAAAAATGTACCAACAACCACAAGTTAATACCCAAAACAACCCACAAATCAACCCATCATCACAACAACCCAACAATCAAACTATCAACAATTTAAATGATCAAGGGGGACCAACCCCAAAGAACAGATATCCCCCTAAATGAAAATACATACCACTTGGGGAAAAAATTGAATCTGTCATGCAACACCTAGTATAATAAAATCTCATCAAAATCCTTGTTTATGAAAATTATCAAGAGCCTCAGGTTAAACCACCATGGTATAACGAGAAACATCTCTATGATTTTCACAAAATAAAGGGACACACGATAGCTAGTTGTATGCAGCTTGAAAACCTGATCCAAGATTGCATTGATGACAAAACCATAACCATTGGACAACCAGTTGGGAATCAAGACCTCAAAATATACATGAATCTTATGCTGGATCACAATAAAGGAAACAACAATGGTAAAGGAAATAGCTACCACAATGTAAACCATATTTATGATCATGTTGTTGCATCCTTGGATGAATGGGTCCCAGTTGTCAATATCAAAGGATTTAGAGTTGAGTGTGGAGTCACCACACGTAGTAGTAGAATTTCCATTCTAGGACCTTCACCACCACCAAAGGCACCCACTACAAACCCAAAATCCATATCCCTAATGGTTATAATGTCCTGGATCAACTAAAAAAGGCTCCCACCAAGATCTTCATCATGGAGTTGCTAAAAATATCGCCCACACATAGGGACATCCTAGAGAAAGCATTGGTTGCATCTTATGTTCCCACCAAGCTTGATGCTAACCAATTTCATGCTATGGTAAAATATATCACTACACTACATCTCCTCACATTCTCTAAGCAGGATCTCCCAACCCAAACATCTCACAATCGTGCACTTCATCTTGAAGTGCTAGTCAATAAGAACAAAGTTAAATGAGTCTTGATGGATGGAGGTGTAGGTTTGAATATTTTTACTCTATCAGGGCTTATGATGATCAAGAATGGGTGTCTCAGGGCACCATTCAACTCCCTATCCAAGTAAGGCCAACAATCATGGAGACTACTTGCCACATCCTTGACCTTGAACTCCCACATAATATCCTCCTAGGGCACCCATGGATCCATGGGATGCAAGTTATCACATCCAGATTCCATCAATGTGTGAAATTCCCTTATCAAAACCAAGAAGTTATAATCCATGGTGATCCCGAACCATTCTATTATTGAAAAAATATGGAGGCCAAGTATTATAAGATCCCCCACGTCCCGAAGAATGACGAGGGACCCACATCTCCTTATATAGACCCATCCACCCTATTCTCCACTTCAGAGACAAATAAACTTTCCATTCAAGACTCCTGAATGTTAAGGTTATAATCCAAGATAATTGGTGTGGAGACTATAAAATGATAAAGAGTTCCTTTGTGATAGGAGAGTTACCTCAATCTCCTAGATCTCATGGGAAGCCACATCCAATTGACACATCTTAGACCTTCAAAGTAGAACCTACCACCTTCATAAAATGGGGAGACCTAAGCAAAGGGGTGGTAGATGAGAAAGATATATCAAGCCTATTCATGTATCAAGATGAAAGCGCCGTACCTAATCTTCCCATGGAAGATGATAATAGAAGACTATAGTTAATGCATGGATGGGGCTAGAAAAAAAATGAGAAGCTTAGGAAAAATGACAATATCCTATTAGAACTTATTTTTCCTGAGAAGCTCCTAAAGAATCTTGGCCTTGGATGTACCCCTACAAAGATAACCATTCTTAGAAAAGGTACCCCTATTAGAAAAGTCAAAGCTCCTCCTCAGTTTTTGTATCCATAGGTCTACCTCTAGATAACTATACATTCGATATAACTAACATGTTTGACGAGGATACCATCTCTAATTTACCCATGTTATTTGAGGATTCCTCCCTTTTTATGATCACTACCATGTCTTTCAAACTGAGTAACCCAACCACTAAACTAAAGCTTGCTTACTCCCAACTGATAGATTGTGACCAATGAGGACCACCAATGTTACAAACATTCAAAAATGATGAGGCTCTCTCAGAATTCATGGGAATAAGGGATACTCTACCATATGGAGATTTTAGAGTAGGGTTTGATATTGAGTTGGACACACATGCATACTATAGGGAAACGATTGAATCTCTTAGTTGCAAAATAGAAAATCTAATAGTAACATCTAGGTCTCTAAGTGAAAACCACACTATGGCACTTTCTGACCTAAAAATAGTAAAAAGAAAGGATGTATCCAATGGTGAAAAACTCTCTGAGGTTCCAAAGGATGAGTGATTCAATCTTCCCCTTAGTGCCATCCATCAGGAAAAATTAGTAGTACAAGCAAAAAAATGCAACCTAGTCAATCTAGGAACTGAAGAGACACCACACATCACTTTCTCTGAAGAGTCACTTTTGACCGAGGAACAAGAAAATCTAGCTAAATTTTTGAAGGAATGGAAAGTGAATTTTGTGTGGACATATGCTAGAATACTAGGCCTTGATCCAAAGGTCATAGTTCATCATCTAACCATCTATCCAGAGGCGAACCCAATAAGGAAGAAATTTAGAAAGATGCATCCACAAATTGCATTATTGGTCAAACTTGAATTGCAAAACCTCCTTGATGTCGGCTTCATATGAACCATTGACTATCCTGAATGGGTTTCCAACCTTGTACCTATTTCCAAGCCCATTGGGGACATTTGAATCTACACCGACTTTAGGGACCTGAACAAAACATGCCCTAAGGATGATTTCCCCCTTCCCAACATAGAAATGATTATGGATTTGACGGAAAGGCACGAAATGCTATCATTGATGGATGAGTTTTTAGGATACAATCAGATTATTATACCAAAGGATGATAAAATAAAACAAATTTTACCTATCCATGGGGTACTTACTATTGGAACATGATGCCATTTGGGTTAAAGAACATTGGAGATACATACCAAAGGGATATGACTTTTATTTTCCATTATGTATAGTATTATGTGGAAGACATACTAGCCAATTCAAGAAAGCGTCAAGACCACATAGCAACACTAGGCCCTATCTTTGAAAGATTAGAATAATATAAGGTAGGACTCAATCCTAAGAAATGTGTCTTCGGTGTACAATCAGGGAAGCTCCTAGGATATATTGTATCAATGAGGGGAATCGAGATAGACCCTACAAAATTCAAAGCAATCCTTGAAATGGAAGCGCCATAGACATTGAAGCAGTTAAGGGGTTTGTAGGGAAGGCTCCAATCCATTTGTAGATTCATAGCACAGTTAGTAGATAAAACCGTCCCATATTCTCATCTAATCCACAAGGGGGTGGCATACAAATGGGATGAGAAATGTGATCAGGCATTCAATCATGATCCTAACAGAATGTAGAATTAAATATGAGAAAGGAAGGCCATCAAGGGATAGGTAATTGCATATCAACTAGTCGAAGCACCTATGTATTCAGAGAACCAGCTAGGATCAGAATTTCTAGATGAGTCCATTTTCAACCTTAGTGCAACAAATCATTGGAAGGTATTTTTTTGATGGATCATAAACACAACATGGATCAGGAGTAGGAGTCCTCTTCATCACACCTCAAGGGGATTATATTCCTAAATCATACAGGTTGTCTTTCCCATGCACCAATAATATTGCAAAGTATGAGGCCCTTGTCATTGGACTCTAAATTGCAGTACAGTGGAAAATCATGGAACTTAAAGTTTATGGGGATAGGTATGTGTAGGATCATGATGGGCCAAAAAGTGGAGATATGATGGGTATGTGTAAGGTATGTGGCTGACAATTTTTTTTTAACCCAAAATTGATGAAATGAAAAGTGTTTTTAAAGGAGATTATCAACTTTCCACCAATATAAATTATGCTTTACATTGAATTTAATAAATAATTATTATTCATTTTCTATTTGAATTACGACTAAAGTCCTAATTGATAGGCTGGTTGAAAAACATCTATAGCTTTCAAATAGTATCACATTTTTTGAATTTAAAAAATGTGTCACATTTTATGCTTCACATACTATAGGATTAATATATATATATGGATTTAATGAATTTTTTACCAAGTTAAGGTGGTCAGACATATGAGTTTTTATATTTTTAAAAGTTGTAATAAAAAACTCATAATTAATTATTTACTTGGAAAAAAATTACAAAAAAAATGCATCACATATGGATATGAGTCCTCTAATTATATCTAAAATCTTATAAAAAATATTATCATTTTATTGTGGTTAGGGAGGTTAGATAGACACCTACTTCTTATTTTTTCCCTAAAATTTAAGCACTACTACATTGAAATTTCAAATTTTCACCAAATAGATTTTTTTAAAAATAAACTTGGTAGTTTAGAAACTACATTCAATTTTCTACAAATTCTATTCTTACATATTTTTGAAATAATATAGATAACTTATTCAAATTTTTACATCAAGTTGCCTAACTCTAATTTTTCTAAATTTTTTGCCACTTAAGGGCCTGTTTTTTCCATGATGATCCTACACATAATTAGAATCACAATTAATTATCAATAAGGTCAATGATGAATATCAAATAAAGGATGAAAAACTTACCCCGTATACGAAACTAGTGGATGATTTCAAGGAGTTCTTCATCCACATAACATTTGAGCAAATACTGAGGGTAGACAATAGAGCAGCTGACTCTATGGCAACAACCAAATCATTACTAGATATCCCACACAATGTCCATAAATATGAATTCTCGGTAGAGTAGCTTCTCATACCAGCTTTCAAGGTACCAAAATCTGAGTTCATGTGCAAAATTGTTGGTCCCGGTGATCCTTGGTACCATGAAATATTCACCTACTTGAAAATAGGAGTCCTCCCCACTGACATTACCCCAAACCTTAAGAGAACCTTTATCAAAAAGTCATCTTGTTTCATCATTTTAGGTAATACCCTCTACCGTAGAAGTATTGAAGGAACCCTCTTGCAATGCCTTAACCCCGAGGAAGCTTTGACTACCTTAACTGAGTTACACGATGGTATTTGTGGTTTACATTCTAGTGGTATGACCTTGGCCAAGAAACTGCTAAGGACTAGGTACTACTGGCCTATGATGGAGAAGGAAGCTCATGACTATGTTTGAAAATTTTTACAATGTCAACAACATGGGGACCTCATCCATGCACTAGCTCAGGAGCTCCAACCAATTATAACGCCTTCGCCCTTTTCATAATGGGGGCTCGATCTCATCAGAAAAATCACTCCCACTTCATCCAATGGACACAAGTTCATTATTACTGCCACATAATACTTCATAAAGTGGGTAGAGGCCATCCCAATGACCTATATCATAGGGAAGCAGATATCCAAGTTTATCCTGACTACCTCATTTTTTGTTATGGTGTCCCACAAGCCCTTATCTCAAATAACAAGACACCAAGTTTCAAGAACTAGGATGTTTGTGAGCTATCCCAAAAATTCAATATCCAACATCGCTTCTCCACTCCATACTACCCATAGGGTAATGACCAAGCTAAGGCTTCTAATAAAACCATCCTAAAAATCCTTAATAAAATAGTCAATGAAGTTGGTTGTGACTAACACCTACAATTGAATCTTTCCTTATGGGCCTACCAAATGAGTATTCACACACCTATAGGTGCAACACCCTTCTCCTTGGTCTAAAGATTCAAACCCACCATTCCCATTGAGATCGAGCTCCCATCCTTAAGAATATCATTGTAGAATCTCATTACTGATGAAGAATATTGGGTGTCATGGTTGAACGAGCTAGAACTATTGGATGAGTAGTGCATGGATGCTTTGAACCACCTATAGGTCTATTAGAACCATCTCAAGTGAAGCTATAATAAGAAGATCAAGAGTTTGTCATTTCAAGTTGGAGAGATCGTGTTAAATGAAAATCAAAAGAATGTACCAAATCTAGAAAGCAAGGGAAAATTTGAACCCAACTGGTTGGGACCCTTTGTTGTCACTGCAAGTTATAAATCAAGATCACATCAAATATCCACACCTGAAGGTGAGCCTCTGCATGAGCCCATCAATATCTCCCATCTCAAAAAAAATTATGGCTAAGATTTCAAAATATAAAATCAAAAAATACAAAAAAAATTCATAAAATATATAAAATATAAAAAAAAGGATTGAAAACTGTAAAGAAAAAAATTGTCTTCTAGTGAAAACCACTTCAGGTGGTGCTTTGGGAAATTACCTTGGTGAAAACCTAGCAAATAGGTGCCTTGTGTAAATAAGCACTATCCATCCATCATGATCTCTTCAGCTTTTTCTACATCATTCACCCATCACCTACCATCATGTTCCATTTATCCTTACATCACCCATCTGTGTCAGTATCATAGCTTGATCCTTTGTCAGTATCATGTCCCATCTTAGAACTACTTGGCACATTCCTAAGGTCAATTTTTCTTGCATATATTAGAGTAGTCTATCACATTATGTTGGTGGCATGTTCTTATACCCACATCGGATCGGATTCATGTATATTCTTGAAATCTTCCTTAAAATTAGAAAATTAAAAAAATCAAAAAATCAAAAAATACAAAAACATCCAAAACATATCAAAAAGTCCAAAAATAAGTCAAAAATACAAAAATTCAAAAATAGAGTCATCATAGTTGAACTATGTCATCTCTCAACTTGAATGTAGGCAAGGCTAATAATTGATTAGCCCCCGAGACGTTAGGTCAGTCCTTAGGAGTCTGTCATACTAAACTGGCAATCCAATTGTTCATTCCTCATCAATAAACAAGTTTGTGTCAATCGAACTATGTGGTCTCTACATGTATAACGTAGGAAATACTAATCTTTGATTAGCCCCCAAAGCCCCTATGATAGGTCTTTATGTTAGGTTCTTGGTCAAAATCTTAGAAAACACCAAAAATATTTGAAATTTTGAAAATAAAAATATTTGTAAAACATCTCAAAAAATACCAAAACAACCTCAAAACATTTCAAAATACCAAAAAAATTCAAAAAACCCAAAATAATCCATCCCATTTTGTCTTCACCCACAGTAAACATCTATTGAGAATAGAAATCCGTCACCTTCAACCTTCGGAAAAACAATCAGAAACAAGTATGGCAAATTCAAAGTGAAAACTCAAACATCAAAGTCTCAAGTCTAGGTCAATAGGTAAACAAGCTGGTCAAATCTTGGTATCATCATCATGTAAATATCACAATCATCTGATAATATCATGTCCTAGGATGCATCCTTCCTACAATGGACATCAACATCAAACATCAGACATCATTGTAGTTTAGTCTTGTCTAGAGGTATGAAGAACATTAGCTTGTTTGTTTACTTGGTCTTTTCTTTTGATTTATCTTATTGCACTCATTCCAATGGTCAATCTCTCAATGATGTCTAATCAAAATGACTTAGAGAGAAAGGAATGGAGCATTGATCATTATCTTTTGTCTGTCGTGCTTGTTGGATATTCTTGTAATATAACCATGGTCATGCTAACTTTGTTTGGCTTGTGGGGAGGATGTTTTGGATATCTTGTTGACTATTGCATTGGGAGGTTTTGACTTCTTTATGTTTTTTTTTGAGATTTTTGAAATGTATGAAGTGCATTCTAACAATGTTTCATTAGCCAGGTGTGAATAGGGATACTTTATTTGATTGTCGAGTCAAATTCCATCTCACTAGGTACAATGTCATCTTGGTTTTCTATACCTTGATGCATCATATCTATATGTGTTATAAAAAATAAGGAAATCAAGCTCTTTACATCCCTAATGTTGCAAGTATGGGCATATTTGGTGGTGTTGTCATTAATGTTGTCATTGATATCAACGCAATTTAGTATATTGCAGACTGTGCATGTATAGTTGAGATACTGTTGAGATGTTGTGAGTGCATGGAGCTATCCTTATGATGTTGTAGATGTGTTGAATTGATGATTTTTTCGGTTTGATGAAGTGTGAAAGTTGTGTTCACTGGTGTGTGAACCGTTCTGGCATAGTTAGCTTTATGTGACTAGGAGAAATGTTTTTTCTCCATAGTTCTCCAGTGTTCTATTTCAGATCTTGTGGATCTAGAATGTGTCTTATAATGGTGTTCTCTTGGTTTTGGAAAAGATGTGTGTGGTTTGGTGATCCAAAAGTCAATTTTCAAAGTTCTTGTATGTGTTTGCATAGTCTAGATGGACTGATGGAAGTATTTCATTGTTCAAAGATTGTTTCACTTGCCGGGGATGTATCTGAAGGAACCTAAGATATGTTCTCATGCATAATGAAGCATTTTACATCATCCACATGCTATCTTCTTGTTGGGAATTGTGTACATCAATGTTCATTTGTGTTTTCATTAGGTTTGGCCGACCTAGTGTTTACACTTCATTTGAAGAATTAAATTTAATTAAGGAAGCATGTTGTTGATTCGAGACATTATTTTTGGTCCACTCTCATTCCTTTCCATTGTGAGAATGTTGAGTTGACGACCTAATTTGAATTTATGAAATGAGGTGTATGTGGCCGACCCTTGAGAAAGTTTCTAAAGTTGAAGATGGTATAAATGCAAGTTGAGTTGCAAAGAGTTGGATGAGCATGAAAATTAACAAAGTAAGCCACAAATTAAAAGAGTAGAAGTGAGCAAAAGTGAGTTGAGGCAGCAGTACTTCATTGTGTCAGATTCCTGAAGGAAGTGAACTAAAGGTTTCTACAATCTTTTGATCAAGGTTGTGGATCATGTGTGTTAATTGTTGTGGTGGATATTTTGTTTTCTTTTGTAGCAGTAGGCAGTGAGCCTCCCTATTCAATAGTGAGTCATTTCTGTAGGCAGTGAGCCTTTGTATCTAGATAGTGAGTCCTCTTCTAGGCAGTGAGCCTTTGTAATTAGTTTTGCTATCTCTTTATATTGTGAGCTAATCCTCACCATGATTTTTCCCTCATTGGGTTTTCCACGTAAAATCTAGTGTTCATTGTGTATATTTTACTCTTTTTTTTATCTGTATTTCATGTTCATACCTAATAACAGAACATTGTGGTTGTAAAGCTAATAAGTATTTAAAGTTTTGAATTTGAATTTGGTGACAACTGATTCACCCCACCTCTTAGTTGTCTTGTTCCTTTTAACACCCAATCCCTGATAAGCAATACATCATCAACATCATCATCATTCATATCTAATAAAGTCTCAACAACTCATAGACTTGTTCGATTTCTGCATCATCTTGAACTCAAAGGTTAATCCCTCTTTCTTCTATCTTCTCCATATACTAATATTGACATGGTATCATGACATTCAACATAAAACTTTAGTTGCATCCATCCTACATCCATAAATGTCAACATACTACATTTCATACATATCATCATAAAATACATTATCCATCATAATATAGATTGGTTATTCTAAGCATCTCACAAACAACACATCTGCATAATCATCCATTGCATAACCATATAAGCATTATCAAAATCATCACATTTTGCATCATGCATACATATATCGCACATAGAAAGAGATACTGAAAAAGACGTTAAACATATCATTGCATTACATCTATCAGAGCATAATATTTTCATCCATTATATAAAATTACATCCATATAGATCCAAATACATTAATATCATACATCGATAATATCACATCATAAAATAAAGTGTCATAGCATGAACATTAGATACATCCATCCATATCAATACATCCATCCATAACACATAAAATAAAATAAAATAACATCACATCATATAATTGCATCAAAGTCATCTCATGTATATATATCAAAAAAGATGAATGTCATGATACAATTGGAATAAGATATATAGTATCATCATCGAATATATAACAGGCTAATCAAAACTCGGCCAATAAATGCATACACATCATAAATCAGGTTGTATAATCAAAAAAGTGCCTAGTGCACTATCAGTGCCCTGAGCTACCCTTGCTATGTCTATCACTATGGTGGTTGCCTCGGCTCTGGTGGTGAGACCTTGATGGTCTACCTGATGTCCCTACGTGAGTCCTGCTCAGAGCAACCTAGCTAATATGGGAGAAATCTGGCTCTCGTCACTCTTGTTCCATGGCTCTATAATATAAATTCTTGTAGTACAATTCCTATTGCATCACTTTCCCATACATCTCTATCAGGATTGTAGTTTGTCCCTGTGCCTGCTAAGTTGTGGCCTCCAACTGTTGCCTCCATCCTGTCTCCAAGGCTAGACCGAGATTGCCATCTTGCCTCATCTGGCACTCTTGAGCCACCTCTTGTCTCGCTTGATCTCTCTCCTGGATCAAGGTTTGTATTTTGGATTTTTCTTGATGTACCTTCCTTGTTAGCACCTATATCTATGCCTATAGTGTTGCTATTTGTTCATCCCTAGCATTGAGACTCGGTTGTGCCTGTTGTGGCTATTGTTGTCATACCCTCTGACCAATAGGATGCACCAATGGTGGTAGCTGACCATCATGCCCCATGCATCTACCCTAACCATCCTATAGTTGATGACCTAGTTTTTGGGGCACCTATCCAATCTGGGGTCCTTTGACCTATCCTTTGCCTACCATTGGCACCATTAGTGATGTCAATCTGATCAGGGTGTGGGCCTGCCAATATACATCATATGCCTGTTTAGTGCCCGTATCTGCTAGACTATCAAAGTACACCCATGAAATCATCACCTACTTCCTAAAATAATTGATAGCCTACTAGGGTTGGATCCGCTACCCCCACCCTGTCTCTCATGATCTCCATGCAAAAATGGCTCTTTGAGCATCATCGGGTGTATCCTGTACCTCTCCAAAATGGCGAGCAACCTTATCTAGAAGGTATCACTCTATCATATGATTCTCTCGCCCCTGCATGTATATGGTCTAGTGGTAGTAGAAAATTTGGGCATCATCATCATGCCATCTATGGAAATGGATCCAGGGTCTCCATCGAAACACTGTCATCTCATCAATGACCCACCTCTTGTGCAGGATGCTTGTGATACCTGTATAATGGAGGGTGGTCATCCCCCCATACCTGTAAATTGCAAGATCATCATGGTCTGTTTGAACATCTAAAATGATGTGCCTCAAGATGGTTATGTGCTCATATGGCCATACATGAAGAAGTATAACTCCAGCCCCAATGTTGTGGGCCCCATAATACACAACCTGGTGTGTATCATGATATAAAGAAATCAGGATGACTGGCCCCTAGGAATAGACAATCTCCTCCATTATTCGAGACCAAACAAGTTCAATCTACGCACTATCTGTCACATACTCATTGATGCCAAACAACTCAAAAATGGCATCACGACTAATCTCCAATCATATATGATATGCTCGCTATGTATAGGGATCTACAGGATCCACCATACGTCCTCCAACATCATAGTGGCCTTGTCGGTCGGTAGATGGAATGATGATGTCTCTCTCCACCATCTCTCCACCAATGTCATCATCATCGCTAAGTGCATACTCACCTCAAGCATCTAGGCCACGTGTCTAAATCCAATCAAGCCTAGAAAAAATAATGTAGCATATGATACATTCCTCACTCAGCATAGAATCTAACTCCACTCCTTCGAGTTGAGTACTTGGAGGACCTCCTGCATCCAAAAGGTCCAAATTTAATAAACCTGGTGCTATAATCAAAAGTGACATTGTATATCAAAGGCGAGTCGACATCCTCGGGCAATGCCAGACTCTTTTTGGACTGCGCAACACCATCATGCAAAGGCGAGTCGACAATTTTGGTGTAACTCTAGGAACCTCCAGCATCGTGCGACACTATATTGCAAATGCAGGTTGGCATGAACAAAAGCGACATCGACCATAACAAATGTGACACCCTACAAGACCAGTTCTGGCCAACCTAGTTGGACCCTAATAAATGCATCAAAAGCATGAAAAATGAGAAAAGTTTTGAAAGGTGTACTTGGGGTCCTGCTTCCTGAGGCTGCTGGAACTCTCAAACTCAATCCATCTGATGTCTAGGGAGCATGCGAGAAGTTAGTCTACAACACCTTAGAGAAAAATTGCTAGAATTCTAGAGCGTTAGGTGTGCAAATGATTTCAAAATGAGCCTTCCTTATTTATGCACTTTTTAAAGGTTTTAAAGGTAATTCTTAGGGTTTTTGAGCCCATTAATCTATTTTTTTCTGAATGAAGCCCTTTTTGACCTGTTTTCATCGCCGTAAGCTTGTTTTCACATCTTGTGGGCTATTTCTCGTACCTAAATCCTTGTTGAACCTTTTTTGTGAGCTCGACATAATTTTTCAATTTTTTCCTGATCTCTTGAGGGGCCAGTGTAGTAGCGTAATTTCTTTTGCTGGGGCAACAGTGGGGAATTTGAAAAAATTAGGAAATTTTTGAATTTTTATCATGGCAGTGTATTCATTGGACCATCGCAGCAGTTACCTTGCTTCAAAGAGGGGAAAAATGTAGACACTTGAAAATTCTTGATTGATACTATACATCTGATTCTAATTAACTAACATCATTTATTCTTAAATCATTTCTACTCTAACCAATTAATTAAATAATCAACATTATTTACTTAAATTAAGTAAATTCAGCTATTAATCAAATAATTAAATTTATTATATTAATTCACCCTTCTTTTGAATAATATTCATCATATTTAATTAAATCAAATCATTTAATTAAATCCCCATAAGTCCTCTCATTTGATTAAATAAATCAAATCAAATGTCACAATCCCCTAACGCATTCAAATTAATTCATTTTGAATTAATTAATCCCAAATCACTTTTTAATCAACATTAATAAATCCTCCAGCTTGTAACTCCTCAAGATTTAAATCAACCCATGGTCAACTAACCAGGTTGCCCATGAAATTCATTTCTTTTAATTAACTAATTCCTCTATTTATCCTCACAATGCCATATTCCAAGGAATATTCCTCTCAACCACCTCTCATTCAATTTCACTCCAAAGGTTTCAAAAACCTTTCACATCCCCAATAACTCCTCTTACATCTTCAATAACTTCTCTTAAATCCTTTCAAATCTCCAACCACATTCATTCAAATTTTCTTATAGCCTTTCAAATCCTCTTACATTCTCATTTATTCCTCCTACATCCCCTTTCCTCGACACATTTCCCAAAATGTGTTCTACCTTCCTCCAATATAATTGTAACAAGTGTCACATTCTCATTGGCTCCCATTTTATCCCACATTCACCAATTTCTCTCATTCTTCAACCCTAGAGTTATATAAATAGAAGCATTCTCTTCACAATAAGGATCCACAACTTCAAGAATTCTTACTATAGGCATTTCAACTCATAGCCATCACCATTTTAATCACTTTTGAGCATAGTTTCATCATTTAGCATCAATTCCATACTTGGAATCATCTTCAATCATCAAAGCTTACCAAAGGGATTAGGAAAGGAATTCTTTCCACATCAAGGGAGCACCACTCCCCCTATAGGATGGATGTTTAGCTACTTCAATTTGATTTCATGTTATCTTTAGTTAGTTTTCTCTTATTTTCATGTTTTCTCTTTGATTTGGTTAAAGAATCTCATAGGGAGTTTTTTATTAGGTTTTCTAACATGATTAACACTTCTTTTTTTGTCTCTTATTAGTTGATTGCAGATTAGACACTCACAAGAATGAAACATAATACCTTCATAATCTACGAACGGAGACCAAGACTAGTCTTTTGCTTGGAGCACAACCTCTCCAAGTAGTACCTAAGACAGATCAGCCTCCATCAAAAATACAAGCATAGGAGGTGTGTGTATAGTTCAAGGAAGTCTCATCCACTTGCAAAAATCTACCAGGAGCATTACCTATGCCCTAAAGAGCAAAGGAACCCCATAACTATAAGGAGAGATAAGGAAATCTCACGGAACACATGCATAATATCAATAGGTTCCTTCAGGGGATTGAATGAGGGAACCCATGAATTAAGGAAAGGGGAGGAGAATCCCAAAACCACATACCCTAATCTAAAATAGCCTCCCTATCCATAAAAGAAGAAAATCAAACAATAAAAAAACCTCTGGTAGTAGGATAAATCTCAATCCTTCCTCCCACCAAGGGTTTGCAGCACTTTGTTATCTAGCTATTTTGGTCCAGGAGAGAAGGCCACAAATGAAAAAATCTATAGATTAATCTTGTTTTTGAGAATTATCAATGCTCTCGAAAACCTCCTACCCAAAGGAGATAACAGGAGCAAAAGAGGTACACTTCAACAACTGCCCAGAGCTCACCCCTCCAACATTTGACCTCATAGCATCAACAAAAAGTATAGCACCCCCAGAGGGAACCATAGGACATCCCACAACAAAACCCATTACAAGAGGTACATGTGAAACCACAACCGCAAGTTGAGACAAATCTACAACCAGTCCACACTTTAGCAATATAGGCTGCAACAAAAGAGAATGGGATGCAAGGGATCTACAAGAGAGCCATTTGGAATTGGCATTCAAAGAATCACTTGGGCAAGAGAGTGGGCAATCCATTAGGAGAAAGATAACTAATGACTAATTCCACTTTGATTGAATTCTTTTGTTACTTATTAGTGGTCATTTTATTTTTATTAATAGGGGTAAACAATTCTTTGTCTCATGAATGGATTCAACACTACCTTCTTCTTCAAAATGGTTGAATTCAGTTTTTATAATCCTTTCTAATTTATCCAAGGAAAGACTTTTTTTTTAATTTCATGATTTTTTTTATTTAAGGGGTAAACGCTTTTGACCTTCAACTATGAGCCAGTGAGATCATAAATGGGGGACCTCATCCCCAATATAACCACTCAACAATACCACCCCAATGGGGTTTGAACCTTGGTTGTAAGACCAACAATGCCACCTTTAAACCATCACACATTGCCAATATCGACTTCATGAAATTGAAAGTTATTAGACAATCATGGTTGGCATTATCTTAGGCCAAGAGTAGATCAAGTTCCCCTCAAAATAACTAAATTAGATAATGGTCTTGAATTAAATGGAATGGAATTTTTGCTAGAATATATATTATTCCCACCCTTTCCATAGGTTTTCTTGTTCTTACATTATTTTTGCATTCGCTTTATCATTTTCTATTCATTCACAGTCCTCCACATTCTCACCCTAGTGTCTAACAAGAGTTTTTGTAAGAGTCACAAACCCATTTTTATTTTTATTTTTAATTTTGGATCCTTGGAGATTAGGAAAGGTCAATGTTTATCTTTCTTGTTGACCATTACAAAACAATCAATAGTAGAAAGGACAAATTGAACCACAAGATTACATAGTAGATTTTTTCTTTTTATCCTTAACATCCTCCTTTGTTCCTCCCTAGGAAGTATCAATATATTTGTATAGAGGAAACCATAATATAGATTATCATAATTATGAAATTCTTTGCACTTTAATGGAACAACTCATAGTCCAAAATTTGATGCAAAAAATCATCCACTTGGATCCATTCAATATATATTTAGGCACATATAATTCACTTCAATGTTATATGATGTACCCAAATAAATACCTAGAGAATCACCAAACAATTTGTGGTAGTCATATTTTTAAAAAATTGGTGGCAATGCAAAGAGGAAAATCCAAACGAAAACCTTGAAAGGGAGCAACTATGCAGATATTCAGAAAGAATCATGTTTAAAAATTAAGGACCTCCTTAAAAACGTAATCACAATTAGAGACATTATTAAAAATAACCATAAGATAGTCATTGGTGACCAAGGTGAGATTATTTTAATCTTAATTATCTATGTTCTATGAACCCAATCTTCAAGAAATTTTAGATTCAATCTAACCCGAATAAACCTACTACAAGGGTATGATTGTAGTAAATACAATGCCTTCCACTATAGATGTGGAATTGAAAAATTCATTGGGGTTATGCATGCTTCAAGGGAGATATTCATTAAATTTATCAACATGGATTTTTCTAGAGGATCCTATTGCCTATGAGCTTAAAAAACAAGAATATCTCTTGCTACAATGACATGATGACACACTTCCATTGAAGGACCAACAACTTCTTGTTTGAAAGAGACCCATATGGGTTAGCAATGACCAAGCCTTGGAATCCATATGGCCCAAAAGGATAACAAATAGAAAGTGACAAAGTGGGGCAAACAAAAAGAATCTAGAACATTGATCACATTTTTATATTGTAAGAAGAGTTGAAATAAGTATTAATTTGGATTTCTAGAGTCCTCCCCTTTTAATTAAAACCATTTTTATTTTATTTTGTTCAATGTTTTTTCAAAAATCTTTATTATATTAATGCTCTAGAATGAGAGAGAACTAGTGAAATACATATGTGTAAATGAATGCTAATGAATGTGTTTAAATTCTAGCACTATTTTTTATAAAACATATACTTAGTTCACTTAGGCAATGATATTAAAGGGGATGATCGCCCAAATTTTGACTTTAGAATTTGAAAAGGTAAGGGTTAATTCCATGGCCATGGGATTGAGACATAACTGGTCAAATTTGGATGGACGGTGATATTAAGATGGTTGTATGGAATAAATGTAATAAATGTTAATAATGAATGAATATATTAATGTACCTATTAGCAAAAGGTGATGGCTAAACATGTAGCATTAGATATGTGTGTGTAAGAATAGATAAAGATTAAAAAAATGAATCCAACTTCAATATTACAATATAATTCTTCACCAAATTAAAAAGATAAATATCAACAATAATAATCCAAAATCTAATAATAAAACATATAACATACTCAAAAATAAAAATTAACTATTAACTTTCTTTTTCTTTAATTAAAGAAAACAGATTATAAAGAGTGAGAATAAATAATAATAATAAAAAGAAGCTGCCAAATCAAAGTCTGAGAAGGATAAAGAGCAGCAAAAGCTACAACAAAACAACTACAATAATCACAAATGTGAAGATACAAATCTTGTGTAGTAAGTACTTTTAATTATGAAATCTCACGCAAAAATCGGCACTGAAAAAGATATTTAGTTGGGGCAAGTCATCCAGCTAGTGACATTTGATTAGACTTACAATAATTAATCAGCTCAATCATTGATCAGGTTTGCCAAGACTAAAAGACAGGCTATTTTCCAAAGAAGCTAAAAATGAACTTTTGTACTGATCATATTTATACAATTGCATAGATTGGATGACGATTTCCGTGAGAAAAATTAAATGAATAAAAACAAAACCATGTACCTGAATACTATTATCAAATTATATTATAAGAAGAAAGAAAATTAAATTAAGAAGATATATTTAAAAATAATAATACTGAAATGATTGATCACAACAAAGAGTTGAATTCTGGAATCCTGTCCATTCAATTAATCAATTTTTTTTTATTTGTGAACAATTTTTATTCAGAAATCTAGAAAAACCTCTTTAATATCATTTAGTTTCATGACAATTTCTTTCATACTAGGGCGTTGTAACGGAGATTCATTTGTACAAACCAACCCTACTTGTAAAAGTTGAGTAAGACATACCATCACCATTGATGTGTCTAATTCATTCACATTTCTAAGTAGGATGTTATCCACTACTTCTGCTATGTTATTTGGAAAATTCATACCTACCCATTTTTTTAGAGTCAATCCTTCTATAAACATGATATCAGTTGGATTCCTCCTTGTCAAAAGCTCCAGCAGCAAAATACCATAACTATATACATCTCCTTTTGCCCCACTCTTTGCACCCATTGCATATTCTGCAGTATAATACATTCATTAGTAATTCTAAAATTCATTTTATGTATCGATGCAATATATAAAACCAATTCAATGTAATATAGAGATTAGAACGACTGAAACCAATACCTGGTGCCATGTAACCAAAAGATCCTTGAAGTGCATTTGTAGAAGCCAATGAATCAAGAGAGTTCCCAAAAATCAATTTTGCAATGCCAAAGTCGGCTATATATGGAGTGATATCATCCCCCATTAACACATTACTTGGTTTCAGGTCACAATGTATCACTTGAACAAAACAATAGTGATGTAGATACTCCATCCCCTGGGCTATCCCTAGTGCTATTGTTAATCTATCATTTAAATTAAGTTTACATTCATCTCCTCCCTCTGGGTACAGCCACCTATCTAAACTTCCATTTGGCATGAATGGAAGAACCAAAGATTTAAGAACAGGGTTGGAACAGACTGTTATGATTTTAATCACATTGCGGTGTCGAACTCTTTTCAGTGCATTGCATTCTGTAATAAAACTTTGATGGGCATTTTTATCTTGGAAATTTAGAACTTTGACAGCAATATGTCTCCCACTTTTCAGAATTCCTTTATAAACTGATCCGAAGCCACCCCTTCCTAGCAGATTTGCCTCACTAAAGCCATGAGTTGCAGTCACAAGTTCTTCATATGAAATCCTTGTGGGTTCTACATGGAGCTCAAGGGTACTCTGATCTACATTGTCATTAGAGGCACTCTGGTCTACAGTGTCAGTATGGGTGCTCTGTATCTTATGTCTCCGTTTATAGGAAAATGCAAGCAATAGAAAGCACAGGATTAATATTACAATGCTAATCAGAACAGCAATTATTACCTTATGAAATACTGATAGCCTATTGTGTTTGGACTTGAAATAAGGGCATGGTGGTAAATTGATCCATGCACCACAGAGGCCAAGATTTCCTGCAACTGCCGATGTGTCAAGATCTGAGAAAACCCCTTCCTTTGGAACCTCTCCAGTTAACCTGTTTGAAGATAAATTGAGATGGTGAAGCATTTTCATGTCTTGGAAAGCCACTGGTATTGTACCGGACAAATTGTTGCAAGAAAAGTCCATCACTTGAAGATTTTTTAGTGTTGACAGAGAAGGTGGAATTGGACCTTCAAATGCATTCCGTGAGAGATTTAGATATTCTAAAGCCGTGCAGCTTGCCAGAGCGCTTGGAATGCCACTAGAGAAATGGTTGTGAGACAAATCTATAGCTAAAACCATAATCATTTTGCTCACTCCCAAAATTGAACCTTGCAATAAATTGTTAGAAAGGTTGAAGTACAAATTGAGATTCTGTAGACCTGCAACTTCAGGAGGTATATTTCCTGTAAGTTGGTTGTAAGCCAAGTCCAGCATTGCCAAAGTTTGACATCTCCCTAAACTAGCAGGTATTTCCCCTGACAGTTGATTGTGATGAAGATCAAGCTCTCGTAATTGTGGGAGGTCGCCAAGACTCTCTGGAATATTCCCTGAAAGCATGTTTTTACTAATTGACAACAATCCAAGCCTTTTTGATTGGCCGAAAGTTTCTGGAATTCTTCCCTCCAAATTGTTTTTATCCAGAAATAATCTCTCCAGATTTGATAGCTTACTGAGTGCAGATGGGATGGTCCCATTGAACCGATTTGCTTCTAGGGTTACCGTTGCCAAGTTTGTGAGGTTACCAATCTCATCTGGTATGTTTCCCCCAATTTCATTGTAGTTCAATGCAAGAAAGGAGAGGGAATTGGAGAGGCGACCAACCGAAGTGGGCAAGACGCCAGTAAGATAATTAAAACCCAAATCAAGAATTTCCAGGCTGGAGCAATTAGCCAACACTGTTAAAATAGACAAACCACTGTCTCCACTCACAAAATGGTTCTGCCACAAAACAAACCGTCTCAGCTGCTTCATTTTCCCAAATACCAGGGGCACTGCGCCGCTCAGTTTGTTGCGCTCCAGATAAAGCACTTGGAGCTGAGTCCAATTACCCACTGAGGTGGGTATTTCTCCAGTGAGTTGATTTCCCCACAAATACACTTGTTGCAACTCTGATAGCCTGCCAAACTCCCATGGAATTGGGCCAATTAAGTTGTTCTGATATAATTGCAATATTTGGAGATGAGTGCAATTGGAAAGGGCAACCGGAATTGACCCTGTTAAGTAGTTGGTGCGAATATTAAGCCAGTTTAGCTGACTAAGCATACCCAATTCAACAGGAATGCCACCTTTGAATTTATTTTCACCCAACTCTATTGAAGTTAAGGAGGACATGTTACCTATGAAAGGTGGGAGAATACCTGTCAATTGGTTTACTGCTAATGACATGGCTTCTAAGTTTGAAAGAAGACTAAATTCAGAGGGAATGCTTCCATTTAAATTGTTAAACGACAGCCTGAGAGATTGTAAATAACGACAACCTCCTAGAGAGGATGGAATGGGACCTTCCAAATTGTTACGAGACAACAGAAGCGTTGTCAAGCGAAAAAGCTTTCCGATCTGATATGGAATATGGCCCTCCAAGCTGTTATTAAAGAGATCAAGTACTCTAATGAAGGAAAGATTTCCCAATAATGGAGAGATTGGGCCAACTAACCCCTTACCTCTGAGAATCAAGGAAACCACACGCTGTCGACGAGAGGAGCAGGTAACACCAGTCCAATTGCAGAAGATGTGATCGGGAGACCAATCGAACAAAGAATTATATGGATCGACATAGAGAGCAGTCTTGAAACCAATTAGAACTTGTTGATCAGAATAATTAGAAGACTCTGCCATAAGAGCAGGCAGTGCAGAGAAAAAGAGTAGCAGAGGAAGCATCATCGTCTTCATTCTTATAAAAATAAATAATGTTACGCGTGGTATTTGCGTTCACCAAATTTAAGGGATGATGCAGATCACATGGGCAGCGCTTGCTAATGTAGCAAATTTAAATTTATTGCAAGTTTCTGCAGAGGATAACAAACAGAGGGCATTAACTAATATTGAGATAGAGCAATCTTATAAACAATATTTCCTTATTAATTAGATCAAATTTTGAGAGGGGATCTGACTTGAATTTGTCAATATTCCTTATTAACAAATTCAACTTATTAACAAATTCAAGTCAGAGCCCCTCTGAAATTAATATTCCTGATTAATTTCAGTTGATTCTATGTAAGCTTTGCCAATTTTCCTATTATATAAATATTGTGAGTCTAGAAAGAGTTATTTACTAACCGCTTATCCTTGAGGATTTTATTCACACTTAATTAGTTAGGTTTACATAGACATTTAACTTTTTTCTTTTTTTTTTTATTATCTCAAATCATAATATTATGACACTTTTCTTAATCCTATGATGTCATATGTTTCATGCACTTCATTTTTAATTAAATAGTCTAATTCTATCTTAATTAGATATGATATTAGTTAATGAGTTTATTTTTGCAAATTAACTATCTCTTAAGTAGAATAATTATTTTGGATGATTACTCTCGAAATCTTATCCAAAAGCTACTATTTGGTAATCATCATGGATGAGATCTATTGTATCATTAATGTTGATCTGACTCCTTTCCTAGAATTTTACATGATAATATGGCTCTAGATATACAAAATCTTCTAGAGAAAAACCGACCTCACTACCAAGTCTGAAAACCTTTAAAACCTATAGATCACTAGTAAACTTGAAAACATTTTTTGATAACTTCTATTGAATTGTTTTTTGGAGAAGTTTCATTGGTCACTATATATCCACCATAGCATCATATTGTGCTATATTTTAATTTTTAATAACCCTTTCATTTGGAAAGATGAGTTCATTATTAATTTTCCTAATAACTCCATTTGATGAGTAAGAGTTCTTTAGTTGCTAGTTACTAATATTTGTGTCTACAATGGTCATCTACTTAAGCATTGCATTGGCGATGAAAGCTTTGGAGCTCAAGATATGACTCCACCAATACAAAGTTAAAATAGTACTTTAAATTAAGTTAATGGTTGATCACCAATAGTTCCACTTTCAATCCTAACACTAAAATTTCAACTACTATAGCTCTTGGTAGATATTTAATTATTAAATTTTTAGGAACAACCATATTTGAATACTATTCCAAATTAAAAGTATGGTTGATTACCAAAGATTCCACTTACAATCTCTCAATTAAGCTTTTCACAACAATGATAAAGATCTTTAACTATTTCACTTAAATTTAATTTGTATTTGATAATAAAGACCCCTTTAGTTTTTAATTATCCTTCCACACATTAATGAGTCTCAATTATTAACTCTTTTACGAAAACATTGAAACTTGAGTTGCTTAAATTTTACATAATATTATATTTATAAATATAAATTATTTTGTTTGATAATTTTTTAAAAAAAAAAAAAAACAAAATATCATGATTTAAACTAAAATAAATAACTTTATCGATCATTACCAATCAATATATTTTAAAAATAATAAAATTATTATTATAATTTTTTAATAAAAATATATGGTAACTAGTAAATTAAATAACTTTAAAATAACTATGATAATACTACTTTATGGTTGATGACTAGGTTAGTATTTAAACACGTGTGTGGTTGATTACTAAAGGTTCCAACGTCATCCCTGACATCAAGCTAAATAGTTTTATGATCCTAAATATTCTCCCAGCCAATTAGGATGTCGTAGTGTAGGCGACGTCTATCTTATCTTCGAAAAGAAAGCTAAAATATCACGAGGAGGAGAATCCTAGTTTGACACGAATGTGGATTCTCTTATTAATTGTATACATACTCTAGCTTTAAATTCAAAAGAGCCGGCCACCACTGCTAGATATGGTCAACATTTTGAGATATGTTTTTTTTAATAATCTCTTTTATTAATCAGAATTAACGTTTAAGAATGGTGTCAGCTTCCTATTACTCATTAATTTTTATATTTTGTTTACAATTTTTGGTATAATTTTTTAGAATGTGATGTTATTCACTTTTTTAAAAATAAGGTATATTAATTTTTATAATTATATATTATATTTTTTAATAAATTGTTTAAAATTAAAACTTTTTTTTTAATGTCAATCATTTATATTTATTTTCTATAAATTAATATTAATTATCTTTTACTTTTCCTAGTGAAATAATATCTCACATACAATTAAATCTAGAAACAACAACTATGGAAATCTAATATGAGTAATATATTAATTTATCTTTAACTCTGAATTTGACTGGAAAAATGTTTTTCCATAAAAGTGGACTACCTATTCATCCACTAAACCCAATTCAATAAATGAACGATATTGTATTTAGAAAAATCAAGAACAAACTACAAGGAATTCGAATCCTGCTCTAGAATTTTTTAATCCACAAGTTTTTTTTTTTTTGACTCGACTCAACCTTTGTTATACTGGTAGGAATGATTTTTTGATTTTTCTAGTTTATGAAATTTAGATGAAATTGTTTGAATTCAACTTATCTTGTTTTATAGATGTTTCTGAATTCAACTGTATCTGTTTCTATAGAATCACACTCAGTGATTAACAAACGTTTCTGAATTCAACTGTATCTGTTTCTATAGAATCACACTCAGTGATTTCTCATCAGAAAGAAGAATTCATCAACAATGGTATTGTGGGAGATGTTTGTGGTGGATGTAGCATTTGGATCTGCTATTTTCTATGTTCCATACGACGACAGCTGGATTTCCATTGGAGCAGCTATAATTTCCTGTGCTATGGCGGGCATAGCATCTGCATATGCAATCTTTTATGCTCCTCTCCTCTGGGCGGCCATAAGACTGAAAGCTCAAGGTAATATGCCTCCGCTTCCGCCAGGGAGGATTGGGATCCCCTACTGGGGAGAATCACTCGATTATCTGAGCTCGTGGAATGATAAGCTCAATCCAGACGTTTGGTATGATCGGCGAAAGGCTCAGCACGGGGATATTTTCATGACCCATATTCTGGGAAACCCCACAGTGGTCATGTTGGGCGCACAGGCCAATAAGTTCATCCTTACCAATGAAAACAAGCTGTTCAGGAACAGCTGGCCCAAGTCTTTGAATGTTCTGATTGGGAAGCACGCTTTAATTTATTCCCAGGACGCGAACCACAAAAGAATGCGGCGGATTATACATTCTTTCCTTGGGATCGAATCGCTGAAGAAGTCTGTTGGAAGGCTCGAAAAGATTGCTCTGCAGCATCTGGACTCCGACTGGCGTCCTGGCCAGGTCGTGCATGCCCACTACAAAGTGAAGGAAATGCTGCTGTGTATGGCTGCCGATTTTTTTATGGGGTTAAAGGGTGGGGAAGAGTTGGAGAGCTTTAGGCGGAATTTTTATGATTTCAGCGCGGGGCTCCTGTCTCAGCCTCTTGATCTTCCCTGGACGGCTTTTACCAAGGCCAAGCAGGCGCGCGCCGCCATGGTCGCTCAATTCGTTTCGCAGATCCAGATGTGTAGAAGGAGGTTGCAGGAAAGGGAAGAAGCGGAAGACAACTTTATTAGCATGGTATTGAGGGCGCAGGAGGAAGGGAGTGACGTTAGTTTGAGCGACGAGGAGATTTTAGACAACTTGATGGGTCTTTTCACTGGCGGATATGATACCACGGCCTCCGCTTTGGCTACCATTCTCAAGCACCTCTCTCTCTCGCCACGCGTCTTACAACGCCTGCGCAAAGGTAAAAGCTTCTGTACCAATATGGTTAGCTGGAGTTATAGTTAGCTGTTTCAAGTTATGTAATAGTTTTTTTTTTTTTTTAAATTAATATTTATTAGAGAAGTGTATATTTGTGTAGTTAACGACAATACATCAAACAATATTTTTTAATTTAATTATGTAGTAGTTTTTGGTATTAATATTTTATAGCTTATTTTTTAGATGAAAATAATTATAGAGAACATAGATTGTAAAATAGATGAGGGAGAAAAAAATGAAAAAAAAGACAAGAAGGAATAATATAAAAGAAAGATTTATAGTAAAACAAAATCAAAATCAATGAACACAAAAGACTCAAAACCAAACTAAATTTCATAAAATATTAAAATGAAAAGTATTTAACCTAAAAACATATGAATATCAAATATAAATACATTTTTATTTTATTTTATTTTTAAATTGTTAATAGTTTACAGATATTTTCTTCATAAGAACATCAATATGAGACCAATAAAAAAACCATTAATTAAAAATTATAAGAATGATAGTATGATATTAAAATGAATGTAAAACTTAAAAACATTAAAAATAAATTTCTTAAAAGAAATGGAAAAGGGGACTTAGAAAAGTCATAACAATTAGAAAATGAGAAAAAACATTAACAATTTTTTTTAAACTAACTTCAAAAATAATAATATGGAAAATAAAAATAGAATTTAATGTAGACAATTTATAAGTTAAAATATAAATGAAACTCTTCAATGAAATTAAAAGAAAAATATCAAAATAGATATATGAAAAAGAAAATGAAAGAATTCATGTACTAATTATATAGGAGTGACTAATAGAAAAATAAGATATTAAAATGATTTGAAATTCCACAAAAAATGAAAGAGAAGAAAATGAGACTGAAAAGAACTATAGCATGTGATAATATATTATCTAATATAAAAGGAGACATATGAGATTAAAAGAATTACATTTAATTTCGTTTAAAATCTTTTTTAGAATTATTTATGGCATTCAATGCTTATATATTAGATAATATGTATGATCTAAATACATATTATTTTATCACCCCCTTTTAGTTTGAAGTTAAAACATTCTGTTTTATTTCTTTTAAATAAATTTGAGTTTTAAAGATTTTGAGATTGTGAAAAAAATATCTTCCTATGCTCTTAATTACATATTTTTTAAAATCTAAATTATTATATTGTGGTAATTTAGATTGTGAAAAAATCAAAGATAATGAGGGAGGAAAGTCTCTCACTTGGAATGATCTCAAAAATTTGAAGTACCTAAACAATGTAATAGCAGAAGGACTACGCATAGTAGCCCCTATAAATGGAGGATTTAAGCAAGCAAAATTAGATGTTGTATATGGAGGCTATACCATTCCTAAGGGGTGGAAGGTAAGAATCTAATTTTTTTTTTTTTAAATACTAGTAATTATAATATTTCACACTCTAAAATGAGAATGGATGAATTGCAGGTTCATTTCTCCATGAGGCAAACAAACAACAAGGAGGAATACTTTCAAAGTCCAGAGAGATTCAATCCAAATCGCTTCAAAGAGAGACCTAATCCATTTTCCTACATCCCTTTTGGGCAAGGTAATCGAATGTGTCCAGGAAATGACTTTGCAGATATAGAAATGAAAGTGTTTCTCTATCATTTAGTGCTAAGATATGATTGGGATTTGGAGGAGGTAGATGAACCTATTAACATGTACTTCATGCCTCATCCCATACATGGTCTACCTATACATCTTAGGCAAAGTACTTAATAATTTACAATGTATAACATTATTTTATAACATACATTTCAAGACACCCCTAATTTAATTTACCCCTCAATTTTGTTTATCATATTTTAAACTACTTATAAAAAAAAAAAATTAGAGCTTAAGAATGAAAGTAAGGTGCATATATAAATAGAGGAGGTGTTATCATTGAATGACTCTTTTAAAATTTTAAAGTAATTATTTCTATCTGTCTTTGAATTTATTTCCCTAATCTTTCTTAATGAGTAATAAAAAATCTAGTTAAGGCTCATGAATAAAAGGGAGAATGCCATGACTCAATTCGTAAGCTCTATAATTTATTGAATATGTTATATATATATATATATATGTTAATACATTTATTCATTGTATTAAGACTCATATATTGATTAAGTATGTATTATATCTAAATATTATGTATATTATATTTTAATGGTTAAATTTATATTTACTATTTCATTTAGTTTTATGTTTTTTTAGAGAATGTTAATATGTATATCTATTATAAATAAAAATATTATTTGAATTTTATATCATTCATGTCTATTATTTCCTTATCTCTGTTCACACATGTTTCAACACATTTATTTTGTTTTGTTATATTTGATCTTCCTAAATCACTTATGTATTGGTCACTATCAAAAAGCTTAGGTTTCATACACAAAAATCAACAAAATTATGCACACTCATTATAGAGAATTGTTTGTTATCTATAAATATTTTATATGACTATAAAGATGTGTTTTGCTCAAAGTTTAACCTAGTAGAGCATAATCCTAGTGATGTTACTACTCTCTAAATGTATTTTTAAATAACAATAGCCTTAGAGTACTAAAAAATTATCAACTTAAGTAAAATTGGAAACTAGAGTGTACATTATGCCAAGTTAGACCCACCACCACAAATTAGGTCCATGTATACAAAAGTGACATAGACCTATCGGTTTTTGATAAATTTAAAAAACTATTACAGATTTGATAAAATTTATAAAAAAATATTCATCATTTCTAATTCCAAAAGATGCAAACTTTAATATTTGCAATAGGTTAATGTATCATCTTTGTACCTACAACTAAGTACATATTTCCATCATATTTATTTTTTCAAAATAACTTTTAGTTTTATATTACATACACACATTTTTCATTTATTACTCAAGCTTGGTGTAATATTTTACTTTTAAATATTTATAGATTATATACTAACTAATTTTGCAGTAATTATTTTCCCTTAAATCATAGTGAACCCATAATATTGATCTCTTATATAACCTCATAGGCCCTAAGGTTTCTCATAATTATTAGAGTTTCTAGATTTAGATTTTAAAATTTCTAACTTATTCAAATTTTATGTTCCTAGTCATTATTATATTATTTATTGACGCATCCTTATCTTAAGGTTTGGTATTCTTATTTAAACATCCTAATATTTACCAACACTTTCTTTCCTATTTAATATTTCATTAAATTTTCTACGTTGCTAAATTTGAAAGTGATTTATATTATCTCATCATGGATGTCCAATCCCCTTTCCATATGAAAATCACTTATGTATCACTACACATTATGATGAAACATATTTTTTCATAGGTATGATAGTTACTTAGCTACTACATAATTTCTAAATGCAATGGACAACTAGGGATCTTTGCTCATGTGATGTTGTAATAAATGAGCAGCGTAGATTTTCTTCTACATCTATATCTATTCTCCTTCATATTTCTCTCTTCATTCATCTTCCTTTGAGGATTTTAGTGATGTAAGTAGAAATGTTTCACATTCATTTAAATATGGTGTTGATGCACTTTCTCCCTTGCATAGAAATATACTTATTGATTTGTGATTTCTTATCTATGATGATTATAATAGAGATGGGACATTTAATGATTGTACTTCCTCTATCACTAGTTATTTTCCTATAGACTTAATACTTATAGTTCGCATTCACATGAGGTCACTACTTGTCATATGGTTCATGGTGTATCTTCATATTGTGAATTATTAGCTATTGGTGACATGTTTAGCAATACAAATTTTGATGATTATTTATCTTATCATGATGAGTATTATGATTCATTATATCATATGATAATAAATTTCCTCATTAATTATATAGCAACATTTCCCCAATGGATCCAATAGATTTTGTTTTAAAATTATATGGGGTGCTATAGATTTTATGGTCATCCTGCCAAAGGATAATTATTAGTCTTGGAAAAATGGCTTCCTAACATCCTAGATCTTTTTTCTTATCTTTCTGGACTCATACCTACTCTAAAAACATCAAGGAGTAGATCATCATGGGGTGTTATTAGTGATCATGTTGTAGGAGTGATCGATTGTAGTGTTGATCACAAAACTATGTGTGTTGTATTAGACATTGATTGTCCACATACACTTTGGACTCAAATTTGGGAGATCCATGGAGAAATTCATATATTTATCTTCTCAAAGGATCCTACTTTATATTCTCTTATTCCACTTGATATTTTAAATCAAATACCCTTTAATGATGATAATCTAGAGGAGATTGAGTATATCACAGGTCTTGCATGTTCTAATGGTTCAAATTCTTGTCTTTATGTTCCCACTCCTCATATCAAGATCCAATCTAAGCCAAATTTTTCTGTTCCAAATAATATTGGCACCACCACATCCTTGGCTCCTATTGGTTTACTTTTAGTGTAGAAAGATATTCATCTTCTTTCAAACACAACTACTTGGGGTTCTTATCTTGCAGACATATCATTTTTGTTTATGGAGTTTCATGAAGTAGATTTAGAGAACCATCTAGAGGACACTCATATCCTCTTCTATGATAGTCGCATCATCACTATAAACCCACCATCATCACAATTTTTGGAACTTTTTCTACATCAATCTTCACAAGGCTCTAGATTGACATCAAATCATTCAAAAATTTTGACACTTGAGAAGTTTTTATAGGCATTCATCATTTGGATTTGGATCCCTATTCATCCATATTATGGGGATGGATTCTTTAATCACTAGTGGATCAATATCTTCCTAAGAGAATAAATTATGTTTGTAGGTAGTGGATCATGTTATATCTTCAGATATTAATCATTGGTGCAAGAGCTCTTTCTTTATAAATGGATTCATATCATTATTTTCTCTATCATATTAGGGGACATCTATTGCAATTTTGTGATAGAAGAAATCCTTGGAGGATAATATCTAGTTCATCTTCTATTGTTCTTTCACTAGTGCATTTATTTATTTTTCTATCTTTTGGAGAGGAGTTTTTCCTATGAGGTATTTTCTTATTCTTAGGTTATGAGAGATTCATCTATTTCTACATGGGTACCGCATCAGGCAGGTTGTATTTGAGACCCATTTTGTATCCATCATAGAATTCATCATTAGGTGTTTAGCTTCCCCCCAAGTTGATCTTAAAGGGGGTTTGGGATTAAGTAGGAAAGTCACCTAATAATCATGTAATCATTAATTAATTATAATTAGGTCCCTTTTAATTTATTTAATTAAGCTAAGATTATGATTTCTTTTTATTACTAGATTGAGTTAATTATAGATCGTGTTGTCTCAGTGTATAGGGTGATAACACTTGTCAATATCTAATCAAAACCTCATCTATGGTTTTATTTTTTTCAATAAGGATTTTCCATTCATTGTAATCATTAATTCATGTTAATGCATTAATACAATTCAAAATTTGTTGAGAAAATATATCTTTATTTATCTCTTAATTGTGATAGGTAATTGCTTGTAGATGATATTTGGGAGCTATGGATTCACCATCAACTACAACAACTTAGAGAAAAAAAGGGTACTTTAGAGGAAAGGAATATTAGAAAGATCAAACACATAATATCAAAAGTGAAGGAAAGGGACCTTAGATGGGGAAAGGAGAGTTGGAAGGAAAGACATGCCAAGGAGGGAAAGTTTGATACAAATGCTAGAATGACAAAGCTTGAAATGCCAAATTAAAAAGGAAAAAGACTTAGTGGAAAAAAAGGGGCTTTAAAAGAAATGCATGTTGGGGTGACCAAACCCAAAATATTGAAATGGAAGAAAGAGGGGCTTAGAGGAGAAAAGGGGGGTTGAGAGGAAAGACATGCCAGGGAGGGAAATTCCAATAAGGATGCTAGTTTTATAATGTTTGTAATATAAAAAATCCTAAAATCACCTAAATAAAGTTTAAATTACTAGGCATTGACCATAAAAATACCCCTTAAAATAAATTTTATTAAATATTTTTTTGATGATTTTTTTTTTAAATAACACCCTTAGACAATCACTCATCATAGGGATTCTAATTGGATATTTCATAGATTACTTATCAATGGTGGGTAGATAAGGTTAAATACACAACATGAATAGAGCATAGAGAAATGAGACATTAAAAATTGAGTGCCAAAATATCTAATCTATTATGTACACATGAGATAGGTGTTTCAACCACGTGAAGTGAAAAAAAAGGAAAAACTCCCTAAGTGTGGAATTAATAAGTGTGAATCATGGTAGTTATAATAAAAATTATTATTCATAATTCATTCCCTAAAATAAATTATTTTGAGCTAGCAATTGTTATATAGAGATGTAGTGTTTTAACCTCTAGAGTTAGTGTCATCCATAGTGGTAGTGAGTTAATAAAGCCCCAAATTTAGGAGTGCAATGGTCACCTCTGTTATAGCTGGTCTAGACACTAATGCTATAGAGTTTAAGGGGTAGTAAGTGAAGGTGTAGCTAGTGGTGGCACCTCTAGGAGTGGGTGTTGTTACTAAAAATAATATTAAATATCTTAGAATCTTGTATCTTATTATTGAGCAAATACAAAAGGAAAGTAGGTGGCATGTTACCTTTAAACTATGGGAGACCAAATAAATTGTGAGCTATGAAACAAACTTTGATGATTCTATAGAAGACGTTGGAAAAAAATAGGTGCAGAAACATATTTAAATAGGAAGAAACCATCAAGAAATTATAGAATATAATGAATCCATAGAAAAGAAAATATCAATGTATAAATCTAAAAAAAATAAAAAAAATCACCTTTAATATTCTTCTAGAAAAATGGCAAACAATGTTAAAAAATTCCTTTAAGAGATTTTTTTTCTTCCCAAATAATTTTATTTTATATATATCAACATATACTATATGGTTTTCAAATAGATTTTGTATGGTACAAGGGATGAAATTTCTTTTCCTAAAATTTTCAACATAAAATGATGAAATGATAGGAAATCTTGGACAATTTAGGTCTTCTAGACTTTATGGTGATGTTCATTTGGATTCATGACACATATTTGATAGGCCTATGTCTAGGACTTATCACAACATGGGAAGGGACTTGTAATTCATAACTATGGTACCATATTGGTGCAACAAAGATTTGAATGTAAAATTGAACATAGCTTCCACAAATAAATATGTTCATAATAAGCCAAAAAAATTGCCATAAAAAATAAATAGAGAACATACAATGATGCCCTTGCATATAAAGGCAAGGATGAGATTGGAAGATGGTTAAAAAATCTAATGACTTTGTTGTTGGAAGTATGACTTAGGTGTTGTCATTAATGATAGTAGTACAGTGTTTGAGAAGAGATTGTTTCTTTGATTAGTTCCATTATGTTGTCATTAGTTAAGTTGTTGATGTTAACCTCTAGGTTGATGCAAGAAGTTGGGTCCACAAAAAGCTCAAAAAGTGGAAGTGGTTTTGCTATTTTTCAGAATTTGTCACACTTGGACTAAAAATTTGAGGCACTTACACAATGAATCTTAAAAAAAGTTAGTAATATGAAATTTATCATTTTGAATCTACTTTCCAAATATGTAAATTATTTAAATACCCAGATTATAGAAATTAAATTTTGATAGGGATCTATAAAAACCACTTTGTAAAAGTCCCTTTATTTTTACCATACCATGCACATGTACGAACACCACTTTTTGACCCAAATAAAAGTATTTTGCTAATTCCTTTTATGGAAAGAGAGCTAACAAAATGAAGATTGATGAGGAATTTTTTTGTAATTTTTTGTTGAATTTTTTTTTAATTGAATTTTTATTGGCCTTAATTGCTATTTTTAAAATTCAACGTGTACAAACAACATAATTGGACATAAGCTAAACATTTTTTGAATTTTTTTTTTCATTGTGTAGAGAATTGTTTGAAGATTTGTGCCATATATTTTTTTTACAAGAAACTTAACCAAAAATAAGTTATTAAAAAATTAAAAAAAAGCCTGATATTTCAAGTTTAAGGCCTAGTTTGCTTTAAAATTAATTAAAAAATAACAAACATAATCAAATCTTAATAAAAATTTATATATTCAGAAACTAGGCATCATGTTCTCTAATGGGTTTTAATTTTATAGATAGATTTAGAAAAAAAGCACATCAACCATATTGCCAAAGTTGGGCATTCTTCTAAAGTCCGCCTTGGTTTTTTAGGTGTAGGTCAAACGCTAAGGCTCAGATTGCCAAGCCTTTCCTAAGCCTAAAACCAAGCCTAAATTTCAGTTGGGAATTCATTTTCTAAATAATGTGTATGTGTTATTCAAATGTATAGGTGCTATTTAAATGAAACACATATGCGTTTCATAAGACGTACGCATTATCTAATTACCCGTTGGGTAAAGGTAACATGCATGTGTTATATAACACGTATGAATTCCTATAATAGAACACATATTCATTTCATAACGCGTATGCATTTCTTAAATAGTTGTTTTTTCCCAATTTGGATAATATTGATCAAACACATTTTTCTTGCAACATTCCTTTCCTGTAGTACAGTCTGAAAGTGCCATTTTTTGTGTTTTTTATTACAAATTTATCTTGTGTAAGGCATATTCTATTCAAATTGTTGGAAGAGACTAGTGTGGGTTTAATTTTTTGAAGTGGAATCAAGTACAAGAATATTTTACAACAAGATTTGGAAAAAGAGAACTTTTGGATGTATTCATGGTGTTTTTGTACTTCAAAGTTTATAGAAGAAAAGATCTTTATACTACATAGTTTTTTTTAATATTTGAAGAAGAAGGAAATTTGAAAATAGGTTACTTGAATCATTTGTTTTTTCATCAAAAAGGGTTTGGTAGCCATGGAATCAAAGCAAAGACAAAGAAAAACATGTAGAAAGTTAATGACACCCAGAGAAATTCAAGCAAATAAAGAAATGGCAGCAAAAAGACAAAGGGATAGAAGAGAAAGGATTCGTCAAATGAAAATTTTGGAAGCATCTAGTTCCATGAATGTTGAAGAGGAAGCCATGAATGATGAAATGAATGTAGATGATGCAAATGTGGAGATGGTGAATATGGAAGAAAATGCAATCATGGAGACAAACCCAACTATGCCTTCAACTTCAACTTTGAATGATATGGAAATAGTACCTATGCAAACAACTTTGGGTATGTCTTCAAATCCAGCTCCCAATGATATGGAAAATGCGCCTATTCAAACAATCTATCCAGGTATTTTTTCAACCCAAGTCTTGATAATATCGATCTTGCTTGTTTAGATGAAGCCAGATACACCATTGATATCAATAATTCTAGGGTTGAAACAATACAAAAAAAGAAAAATGATGAAATTATATCTTATGAGAATGCAAGTGAGAATGAAATCCCTTTTACATTTGAAAATGAAAATGAAACCCCTTGTGTGAATGAAAATGAAACCACTTGTATGGATGAAGGTGAAAATATTTTTTTTACAATTGAAAAATATGTACTAGATAACCTTCATGGTAAAGTTTCTTGGAGACAAATTAGAACTTATGGAAATAGAATATATAAAAAAAAAATTATAGAAATAAATTAGGATTCCAATGTCAACTCATGGTGCAATTGATGAGAATGTTGAAAATGAGAAAAGTGATGAAAAAATTAGGCATTTTTGTAAAACCAAAAAAGAAAGACGATTCAATAAAAAAATTTATATCTAGTGTTGCTAATGCTATTGATTTATAGGTAAGAAAAGTCGATCTAAAGATAAGAATGTGGCTCATCGTGTAATAACAACTGCTCTAGTTGATAAAGAAACTTCAAATAAAAGAATGTTAAGTAAGATTAGTAAATGTATAAAAGTAAATCCTAAAACCTTGATAAGAGCTGCTATAAGAAGAGAAAGTATTGAAAAGGATCCAATTAATCAATGTTGGAGTTTTAGTGGTAGACTCCCAAGATCAGACATGAAATTAACTAATGAAATTAAATCTTTAATCAATAAATTGTGGCATGATAATACAAGATTATCACCTAACATTAGAGATGTCTTAAAATTAATGGTGGGTTCCAAAATTTGTGAACCTCATCCAAGGAATCTCTTAGATATGACTCAAACTGAATTATATAAAAAAAAATTAGATGCTTCAATCTTGCCATTGAATATTAACATAAGTTAAAGATCATTCAAAAAGTATAAACCTTGGTATGTTAGAATTAATAAGAAACGAATATCTTGTTGTTGCAAGACTCACATAAAATTTCATTATTATTATGATAGTTTTCAATATATATGATGTACTTTGCATGCTAATTAAATTATGCAAGACATTTGTGGTATTAATATGCCACCTGAAAGAATCAAATATTTTATCGCAAGTTTGTTTTTTGAACCCTCTAATGGAAACTTATTTTATTTAAAAGCATGTATTTCTAGAGAATGTGATAGATGTGGAAACTTTTCATTATTAGGAGAATATATGCATGGAAGTAGTTTAGATGCATTTGGACAACAATTAGTGGATGTTAAAAATATAAAAAATGTTGAGTATTCTTTAAAAGATGGAAAAACTAGAAAATGTTGTGAGCTAATTGTGAAAAATTTAGTGTGCATGCATTTATTAAAGAATTTAAAGATAAGATTGTACCTAAATGTGTTCAACACTCTCAGTATGCTCATTGACTTGATAATCAATTTTTTTATGTAAAAACACATTCCAAATTGGAACTATATTGTTAGTTGTTGATTTTTCTGAAAATTATACTCTTTCTCCACTAGAAGAAATTCAATCATAGTATTATAATTCAGTGCAAGTAGTTATATTTGTTCATATTGTTTATAGACATGTAGATGATAGTAGAGAAGATAATCTAAATTTTTTTGAGAGAGTACCATTTTATGTAAGTGATAATAAATTACATTCATCTAAGTTTATTCAATATTGTTTTGATATATTTTATAAAAAATTAAAAGAGAGAGGAATTCAAATGCTAGAACATATCATATGGTCGGATAATTGCACGGGTCAAATAAAAAATGCTAGAATGTTTTATTGGTTATGCAGAGTTCATAAGGAAAATAATATCCAACACATATGGAGTTTTTTTGAAGCTGGTCATAGTAAGGGAGAACACGATGGAGCAGGTGTGTGTGTGAAAAGAGCTCTTGCTAGATAGCAACTAAAATTTGAGGATGCTAAGAAATTTAGAGATGCACGTGCAATTATAGATTGGTGCAATACCAAATTATCTACAAGAACAAGTGAGCTCAAAAATTTGATTCTTCTTTTGGTTAGCTGAATAAAATGATATTTTTGCTCGATAATATTGTGAAACAATTAATGGATCTACAAAATGGAATTTTTTTAAGAGTTCAGATGCAAACACATGGACAATATGGACAAGGGATTTGGCATGCTTTTGTCGATTTTGTATTGCAGGTGACTCAAAGGTGTGTGAAAATATGAAATGGATCAGACAATGGAAACAAAGAGAGTTAACACCTACATCGACACATGTTCAACATGGAACGACAATTGAAGATAACCAAGTGTTCGCATTAGATGATTATGATCATGTTTCAGATCTTGTACAAGAAGGTACATTATTTATTGAGTTGAATTTTATATGTATGCATGTTTATATATGTGAATTAAATATAAGTCACTCTTTATTGATATTTTTATTTATTTTTGCAAGAAATGTGTATGTTGTTGTTGCACCTAAGGGGAATGCAGAGGAGACAGAGTATTGGTTGGCTAGATGTGTTCAGAGAAAAAATAAGTTGGTACATCCTAGAGTGGATGATGACAACTTTGAGTATCCAACTGCTTCAGTGGTTGTTGTTGGTACCTAGCTTCAGAAATATTTGATAAGAAAGAATGTCTTGCCTACATTTGAAGATTATGAAAGACACAAAAAGATTACACATTATTCACATTTGATTTTGGCAACTAATATAAAACTAGTTAGATATCAAGGGAGGCTTGCTAATAAAGTTTTATGGACACTTTCAATGGATGATCATGAGACAATCATAGATTCATTACAAAAAAGAGAGGATGCAGATGGTAAAGTAAATAAATATTGGTAATTATATAGTAGTATATATATTTAATTGACATATATATATATATTTATTTATTTAATTGATATATATATATTTGTCTTTATTCATTTCCTATTTAAAGTTTTATATCATTTTTTGTTTCAGGACTCCCAAAACTAGATGCTTTACAAAAAAGAGAGGAGATGCACATATATTACAATGGAATTCAAATCTAGAGACAAGTAACTATATATAGTTCTAGATGAGGGTATGTGCAAGATCATCATGGAAAAAATAGGTCCTTAAGTGGCAAAAAATTTAGAAAAATCAGAGTTAGGCCGTTCTTGACGTAAAAATTTGAATAATTTATCTATATTATTTCAAAACTATGTAAGAATATAATCTATATAAAAATGAATATACTTTCTAAACTACTAGGTTTATTTAAAAATAAATAAAATTATTTGGTGAAAATTTGAAATTTCAATGCAGTAGTACTTAATTTTCAAGGAAAAATAAGAAGTAGGTGTCTGTCTAACCACCCTAACCACATTAAAGTGATAATATTTTTTTATAATATTTTAAATATAAGTAGATGAATCATGTTTGAATGTGATGCATATTTGTTTGTAATTTTTTTCCAAGTAAGTAATTAATTATGAATTTTTTATTACAACTTTTAAAAAATATAAAAAATCGTTTGTCTGACCACCTTAACTTGGTCAAAACTTCATGAAATTCATTTTTTTTTATCCTATATTATGCAAAGTGTAGAATGTGACACATGTTTTGGATTCCAAAAATGTGATACTGTTTGAAAGCTATATATTTTTTTCAACCAGCCTATCAATCAGGACTTTAGTCATAATTCAAATAGAAAATGAATAATTTTTTTTTATTAAATTCAAAGTAAAGCATAATTTATATTGGTGGAAAGATAAGAATCTCCTTTAAAAACTCTTTTTGTTTCATTAATTTTGGGTTAAAAAAAAGTCGTAAGCCATATACCCTACAAATACCCATCATATCGCCACTTTTTGGCCCATCATGATCCTCCACATACCCATTAATTCATTTAATTGATAGTATAAATATAAAACTAAATTTAATTCATTGTCATTTTATAAAAAAGTTTATAATTGATTTTATATCCCCTTAAGCCTCTATCTTAACACCCCTTAAGTAATCCTTTCAGGACCCCTTAATCCATATCCTTGTATAACTACCCTTAATCAATCCACTTGCATCCCCTTAAGTCTCCCTCTCAACACCCCTTAAGCCATCCTCTTAGGACCTCTTAATCCATATCCTTGTATATCTACCCTAAATCTATCCACTTGCATCCCCTTAAGTCACTCTCTCAACACCCCTTAAGCCATCCTCTTAGGACCCCTTAATCCATATCCTCATATATCTACCCTTAATCCATCCACTTGCATCCCCTTAAGTCTCTCTCTCAACACCCCTTAATCCATCCTCCTAGGACCCCTTAATCCATCCACTTGCATCCCCTTAAGTCACTAGATCTCAACACCCCTTAATCCATATCCTCATATATCTACACTAAATCCATCCACTTGCATCCCCTTAAGTCTCTCTCTCAACACCCCTTAAGCCATCCACTTAGAACCCCTTAATCCATATCCTCACATATCTACCTTTAATCCATCCACTTGCATCCCCTTAAGTCTCTCTCTCAACACCCCTTAAGCCACCCCCTTAAGTCACTCTCTCAACACCCCTTAATCCATGCTCTTAGGACCCCTTAGTCCATATCCTTGTATATCTACCCTTAATCCATCCACTTGCATCCCCTTAAGTCATTCTCTCAACACCCCTTAAGCCATGCTCTGAGGACCCCTTAATCCATATCCTCATATATCTACCCTTAATCCATCCACTTGCATCCCTTTAAGTCTCTCTAGGGTTCATGAGATGCTTAGAATAAGAAATCTATATGGGTTAATGGTTTAGGGTTCATCTCATAGTCTTTACGTCATATGGTTTAGATTTTAGGGTGTCTAGGGTTCATGGGATGCTTAGAATAACAAATCTATATGGTTTTTAAGGGTTTAGGGTTCATGAGATGCTTAGAATAAAAAATCTATTTGGATTAATGGTTTGGGGTTCATCCCATAGTCTTTAGGTCATATGGTTTAGGGTTTAGGGTTTCTAGGGTTCATGAGATGCTTAGAATAACAAATATATGTGGGTTTTAAGGGTTTAGGGTTTAGGAGATGCTTAGAGTATCAAATTTGTATGGGCTAATGGTTTAGGGTTCATCTCATAGTCTTTAGATCATATAGTTTAGGGTTTAAGGTTTCTAGGGTTCGTGAGATGCTTAGAATAATAGATCTATATGGGTTTTAAGGGTTTAGGGTTCATGAGATGCTTAGAATAACAAATATATATGGGTTAATGGTTTAGGGTTCATCTCATAGTCTTTAGGTCATATGGTTTACAGTTTAGAGTTTATAGGGTTCATGAGATGCTTAGAATACCAAATCTATATGGGTTTTATGGTTTAGGGTTCATCTCCTAGGATTTAGGTCCTATGGTTTAGGGTTTAGGGTTTTAAGTCATTCTCTCAACTCCCCTTAATACACCTTCTTACATCCCTTTAATTCATTAAATCAACTCCACTTAATCCATCCTCTTACATCCCTTCAAGTCATTCTATCAACTCCCCTTAAACCACCCTCATGCATCCCCTTAAGCCATCCTCTTAAAGGACCCTTAATTCATATCCTCTTGCATCCCCTTAATCCACAATCTTGTATCCCTTAAGTCACTCTCATAATTACCCTTAAGCCATCCTCTTAAATCATGTTAATCCATATCCTAGGGTTCATGACATGCACCCCCTTAATCCACCCTCTTACATCCCTTTAAGTCATTCTATCAACTCCCCTTAATCCACCATGTTACATCCCTTCAAGTTGTTCTATCAACCCCCCTTAATCCACCCTCTTACATCCCTTCAAGTTATTCTATCAAATCCCCTTAATCCACCCTCTTGCATCCCCTTAAGCCATCCTCTTAAAGGAACCTTAAGTCATATCCTCTTACATACCCTTAATCCACAATCTTGCATCCCTTAAGTCACTCTCATAATTCCCCTTAAGCCATCCTCTAAGGACCAGTTAAGCCATATCATAGGGTTCATGACATGCATCCCCTTAATGCACCCTCTTACATCCCTTTAAGTTATTCAATCAACTCCCCTTAATCCACCCTCTTACATCCGTTCAAGTCATTCTATCAACTCCCCTTAATCCACCCTCTTCCATCCTCTTAAGTCATCCTCTTAAAGGACCCTTAAGTCATATCCTCTTACATTCCCTTAATCCATAATCTTGCATCCCTTAAGTCACTCTCATAATTACCCTTAAGCCATCCTCTTAGGACCCATTAAGCCATATCATAGGGTTCATAACATGCATCCCTTTAAGTAATTCTACCAACTCCCCTTAATCCACCCACTTACATCCCTTTAAGTCATTCCATCAACCCCCCTTAATCCACCCTCTTGCATCCCCTTAAGCCATCCTCTTAACTCCCCTTAAGGCATTCTCTTAGGACCCCCTTAAGCTATATCCTCTTAGGTCCCCTTAATCCATCCTATGACAAACATCATTTGAATTTGTATGGAATTTATAAGATCCAATTTTCTAAATTTTACTACATATTGTTCTTTTCTCGCATGAATTATTTACTTACATGACTCATAAAAACTATAGTTACTTTACTTACATTAATTATTATTGCAGGTTCTCATCAAGTCGGTCTACCGTGTGATTGTCACTGTAAAATTATTTTATCAAGAGACTATGTAAATATCATTTTTTGGTTTTTACCTAAAAGTTGATAAGCTTTAATTGTATCTACATGCACATATATGTTTCATCATGTTATATAGTTGTATTAAACATCAATATACATTGTATATGTTTCTCGATGTATGAACTTTAATGAACTTATTAGTCACTTTTTAAATATCTTGTTCCAATTTTATAGATTATACATTTCATGTCTTATATTTACCACATTTTTTTATAATTGTTCAAGTGTATAGATTATACATTTTGTGCATACAAAGAGATAGATTTTTGTTTATTGATTCAAATATTTGCTAGAATTTGAAAATAGTTAAAATTACCTACCCTTAGTTTATTATGAATATGATCCAAACTATTTAAGGAATGTTTTAATTTTTCACCTAACCATGTGATAAATTATATATATGAAATTTGATTCTAGATTAGAATTTATATAGTGCATGTATTACTTGAAAATTAGATAAAATATCTATACATACATGAGTGAATATAATCATCAAAATGAACATAACAAGATCATAATTGACTGCATATATAATCATCATATTAAAGTCATCTATTATAAATAAACAAAAACATGATACTATTAATTGATATAATGTATGTGAAATGGTCCATGAAATAACATGTTCAAAATGTATATGTCAAGTACAACACATATTTAAATAAAACTCTAGAGATCTATAGTCCATAAAATTTAAAACCATCTAACTATCAAGTTGATCAGTCATATCAAGTCTCCTCTTTGTTCCATGTCGACTAGATGTACCCACATCATGCTATAAAAGAGTACAAAAAACTTGAAATTAGATTTAAAGTTATTTAGAAATTATTTTGATATAATTACACATATTTAAACTTGAAAATATAAACTTTTAGATAAAAATAAATTTAATTAAATATCTAGTAAATACAATAAAAATGATTTTTAGTATGCATAAATTACCATATGATCATGTGAATCTACTGGCATATTTTGTTCAATGGGTAGCATAATTGTTAGTTGACAAGATCCAAATAATTGATCTACTATATCTTGCATATTCATATAAAGCAAACAATATGTTAAAACCTCGAATGTATATATATTTAAAAGGTTCGTAAAAATTGTATAGGATATTTAGTAAAGTTTACAACCTTGAATGATATGACCTCATGATCAAAAACCTGATATTTCCTATGCATAAATGCTGACGAGTCTCAGGTGCACCCACCATAGGTATCTCATGAAATCCCTGCATATAGATGTACAACAATTTGTATAGATCAAATTCACACATGTGTATGTAAATGAAAAAATTGAATTAGATCTATGATGTGTATTTAATTTAAACTTAAAAAAATATTGAAAGCACACACCTGAGCTGATGATGTCTTAGGAGTGCTCACCACAACTTGTGGTTGGTCAGTACTAGGTATCATATGACCTCCCTGCATCGAGATATAATATATCATTTCATACAAGTGTACAAAATCAAATTAAATTAGATATATCCGCACAAATTGTTTAATATATATTGGTTCAATTACCTGACCAAAAGGTGATCCCATATCTATAGCACTCAACATATAGACATGATCATATTGAGTTCCAGACATCATATGATCATGCATCTACACCAAACACTTGTTGAATTACTATTATATTATATATATAATTTGATGTTAAATTATTTACATGAATTTTGCATATTTCAAACAAATTAAATTTAAGTTCAAAAAATGAACATACCTATGTAGGATGATCCTCATAATATAGTATATTCATATATGACCCTGTCCCAGATGCATGTGGGTCACCTGAAGTGGATGCATGAGTATCCCCATAGCCCGAGCTTCCATGCTCTTTATTGGCCACTTCAGCTGCCACGTGTGTAGTCTGATGAGTGAGGTGTCCTGAAAGTGAACTCAATGCTCCTAATGTTGATAACATGTTTTGTTGTTGAAATGCAGTGGGGGCACTAGAAGGAGGAACAATAGGAGCAACTGGAGCACATCACTGAGGATCAACATGTGCTCCTAGCTTATGTTGGGGCATGCCACACCCAACTCCCTAAAATGACCTCATATCGAAATATTTGGGTTTTAAACCCAACTCAAACTCAGCCCATAACTTTCTCAAAAAGTATAGGGGTACCTCAAAATTGCGATGTGGTGGATTATCAAACACCATCCACCATCTATCCCAAAATGTGTAGCTATCTGCGGGTGCCTACACCATAAAATTGAAATTCATTTTTTGGTGGGTGGAATTGGTTGGTTTGTTTGGGGTTAAAAAAATGTTTGCACATGACTTGTTTTGTAATTTTAAGGTCATTAATTTCTTTATAGGACAATCCATCTGCATAGAATTGTCTCCTCTCTCCTCTCCATTGATGGAACCTATCTAGGTCCGCATCAATAGATTAAACAAAATCGACAATAGTTTACATTGTAAATGGAAACCATGCAAGATGGGGGGGATTATAAGCTCATTTTTTATCAGATCTATATTTCCTTAAATCACAATAAGGTTTTGTCTAATGCTCTCTCTCAATTGAGCCTGATCTACTACATGGGGTGGGGTTAGGAGATGGAGAGTGTGGAGGTGTGGGGTTTTGTTGTGGTGACAGATCTAGATGTATGGGATCAGTAGGAATTTGTGCATCAGGCATAAAATCCTCTATATTAAATTTTGTATCCATGTGAATGTAATGAAATGGCAACTGCATGTTAAACAATTAAAAAATATATATCAACAAACTAATTAAATAATGCACAGAATTTGAAATTTATTTAAAAATCACATTGAACATGCAAAAATTCAAAATACATTTCATTTGAAGACCATTCTATTTATAACATTAAAAAATCCATAACATTATTTAAATCCATAGCATGTAGACATTAAATTGAGTCTGGTGTGTGGTTGTTAATATGAAGGGTTTGTTGTTACTACCAACTCTTAGAATGCAACTAAAAATGGAGATAATTGTCACACCAACGTCTTAAAATTTTAATATTTAATCCTACCTACATGTCACTTAAAACTAATTATTGAAAAAATTTTAGTAACCTTTCCAAGAAGAATCATCAAGTATATCTAAAATATAAATCTAGTATATAATTTATATCGATATGTATACTATAATTAAGATACCTAAAATATCTAAGGATCCACTAAATTACATTTTGTGTACATGGAAAGGGAACTCATATGTTGAGTCAAGTATAAGCACTTCTACATCAAAATTTTGTAGAGGATGACATATTTGTCATAATTCATCTAGGTATTTTATGTTAAAAATTTTATAAATGGGATGGTTCAATTATAAATAGTTTTGAGTTAGATCTATATGTTGTACATAGGATACCTCTTAATCAAAATAGGGAGGTAAGTTCTAATTATAACTCTAATGGGTAGAAATGAAATTAGGGGGTTTTATTAGAAGCCTATGAATGCATGCACTATGTAATTGGTTTATTAAGTGAATCCCCTAAAAGAACGGCCCATAAACTTATTTTTAGCTAGATATAACTTGATACTTAAACTATAGCCAAATTTGATGATATAGATTAATTGATTTATTTAAAATAAATAAAACCACATGGATTAAGGTAAAGACTTAAAATTTAAATTTGAATAAATCATTGGATCAACATTTAAACTAGGAGTTGGATAAAATGTAGATCAAGAATTGAGAGCTCACAAAAGGCTACGATATCAACAATGGGGCTTCTTTGAATCATTATTGGAAGAATTAAATAAGAAGATTAGTAAATAGAGACTGTGTTCACATGAGGCTAGGAACCATTTAATTTCTATAGGTAAAGGACTAAAGAATGAATTCAAACAAGGCACATGTACATATATAACTTTGATTTCTCGAATTGGGTGTTAATAGGAGGCTAGGGGTTGTTTAGAGTGTCTTCTATTGCATATATAAAGGTGGAAAAAGAGAAGGAAAGGTCCCCACTAATTTAGGTTATGAACAACTCAAGAATGAGTGTCAAAATGGGTAAATGATGAAAACCATGTAGTTTAATTCAAGTAAAAGTTATACTATATTCTATTTATATATTAGGATTATTGTTAGACAAGGGCGCTCAATGGAGCTCATAAATATCAAGCCTATCACTAATTAACTAATTCATCAATAAGTAATTTATTCTTCTAAGTTCTTATGGGTCTAGAGCTTTATCTTTGGGGCGAGGGGAAGTTTACTCATAGGTGTGGTTGTTTCCCAACAAGAGTATATCTATAGAGCTAAGGTATATCGATTGTGAATACATGTATTTATCAAGTATGACATAGAATTTAATTAAATCTGAGGACATAAATTGATTTATCTAAATTTTCAAATTTCATGATAAGAGACACAAGTTCTCTATAGTGGGAAAAAGTAGTTAAGAAGAAATTATAAGTTTAACACTAACATTAATTTATAATCTCATTCATTGTTTTCAAATAATACTAAAGATAAGAATAAAAAATTAATAGAAGACATTCAAAGGGACACATAGATATATGCTAGTGGTAAAATTGCAATGTACAAAATAAAAAAAGATGAGCTTGAGCTCTATTCACATATTGAAAATGGCTTCTTTAAGTACAAAGACTTCACTAAATTTTTTAGTTGTACAATGAAATCATATTTATACATGTGAATTGGTGTGCATAATTTATCATGCAAAAATGGAAGAAATTTTAGATCTTTACTATATAATTCTTTAGAGATTTGATGACATGAAAACATATCTATGTCAAATAAAAAATGTAAGAAACCTCCAAGGAGGGATCCTTCTAAAATTATGTGAAGTGAAAGTTAAGAACCAATGACAAGGAGGACACAAAATAAAGCAAGGAAGGAGGGAAATTTCCAAATTGAAATTACTCAATGAGCAAGAGCAACATGCTCAATCCTAATGAGATTGAAACTTGTAACCATACTAAAAAATGAGAATGTTTAAACTATAGTTGATTATGGCAATGGTGTAACATAGCAACATGATCAATCCTAATTAGATCAACCTCATAAATTTATGCTATGATTTGTTGAACTAGTTAAGAAACATCTCCTCATTTATCAGCACAAATTGTTACATTGAAAGTATTGACTGTACAAGTTCAAGTTGCACTATCTGAAAGGTGAAAATATTAGGGTTTCAGGTTTAGGTTTTAGGGTAAATAGGGTTGTAGGTTTATGTTTTAGGGTTTAGGTCAAAGGATTAACCTAGGTAAATTAGTTTTTAGGGACCTATGTTTTTGGGAACCTAGGGTTTAGTGTTTTAATTTAGAAGTTAAATGTGTCCAATTTAGGTTTAGTTTTTATGGTTTTCGATTTACAATTTAACATTCTTTATTTTTTTGATGTTTATGTTTTTTAAATGCAATTTAAAAACTATAAAATATTGAACTAAAAAAAACTAAACAAAAAAACTAAATAACAATTACAAAACAAAAATACAAGATATAAAGGAAAAAAATGGTAGAATTCAACCAACCTGCAGGTCGCTAAGGTTGCTTGTGTCAACGGGAGGAGGTGGCAGTGAAAATTTGCTTCAAACAAGCCCTTTGAAATGCATACGTGATCTTGATTCTCCTTCTCTAGCGCGGCTCAAACTAACAGGTAGAAATGAAATACAATAGCTTATTTAAAACAATAAATTATAGCTTTAAGAAATGTGTATGTGTTTCAAAACACGTACGCATTATGAACGCGTACGTGTTTCGTAATGCATATGTGTTTTAGGTTTGTGTACCCAAATATGAATGCATACACGTTCGGATTTAGGCTCAGGTACCCGATCTGTAACGTGTATGTGTTTCATGCAAATTTTTTTTGTTTTGGCTAAAACTTCCCCTCTTCGTGGACCCAAATTACTGCAGGGTCATCCCACAATAATGGGTTACACTTTTTGGCCAAACTTGACATTGAAATCAACATTTTCAAAGAAAACTTCATTTTTTGACACTTATAGGAGGTAAACTATTAGGAATTTGAAAATGATGTAAACTAGTGATTTGTGAGATTTTGTCTATAGATTTTAAATGTTTTTTTTTTTAAATGAAATTAAATTGTATTTTTTTTGCGTCTCCTTTGATAACTAGTTTTTAATAGTAAACAACATTTTTAAAAAGTGGTGTGTACTTTGGCTCGCATAACTTTTTTTATACAAAGGATAAAATTCTAATTATTTTGAATTTAGGTTGGTAACACAAGTATCTAGTTCTTTCATTTTGTTTCATAGCATTTTGTTGAATATTTTTCTTTTAATTAAGTTTTGAAGTCAAAACATTTATAACTTAGACATAGGTGCACTTCGGCTAGCATAACTTTTTTGTTATGTATTGAAATTCAATTTTTCTTTTTTTGTTAGAACAAGGATGTCAATACCTAGTGGATATAAATTTTTTTTAAAAAAATTCCTCAAATTTACTATTTTTCTAGAATTATTTTTCATTGAACTTGACGTTTGGTGAAAAACCTATGTACACTAAAACTAAAAAATAAAATATAAAATAAAAACAAAATATGTTAAATTTATAGTTGTTGGAAAGCACATTTCGATCACTACAATCATCCAACTTGGTTTATCAAGTTGACTCCATTTTCACCTCCTTCCCAAGCTTCGATAGTCAAAAAAATGCATAAATTTTGAAAGGGGAAGGTGAAAAAAAGGGGTTCATTATTCGAATCTTCGTTCATTGAAGGGAGGGGGTTCATTAGAAGGGGGGAGGGTTCATTAGAAGGGGGTTCATTAGAAGGGGTGGTTCATTTGAACCCCCTTCATTAGAAGGGGTAAACCATTTTAAATTTTTTTATGAGAATTTCTAATTTTTCTTCATTCAAAACATTGTAACCCACTATTGTGGGTTTACCCTGCACTTACCCCTCTAGTGTTGCTTTGATAAGCTTCTATTTATGGTTTAGATGTTGAGGATACTAAGAAAATTTATAAAACATGGAAATAGGGTGTTGAAGAGGCATTCTGGTTTTGCTTCACATTGCTTTTGGGTTGAAGATTTTCTTTTGTGGTTTGGATATGTTGGTTAGATATGTTTAGATTTTCTATATCCATAATTTTGGATTTTGGATTGATGGTCAAAGGAAGGTGTGTTCACTAGTATGTGAACTAGTTTTGTTGTGTTCTGTAAAGAGGTGTCTGGGAGAAATGTATTTTCCTTGCAATTCTTCACCGTTGTTTTTCAAGACTTGCGATTCTGAAGGAGATTTGATGATGTTGTTCTCTTTCCTTTGTCGAGAGGATTCATGGTTTGGTATATTGAAAGAAAGTATTTCGAGTTATAGAGTATTGTAGTGGTTGGTAGTGTTGTTTGGATAAATATAATGTTTATAATCTTCATGTGAGGTTTGTTGCAAAGGAGTTTATTGGTTTCCAATATATTCTTGGATCATGTTTAGGTTAAGTTTGTTGTCTAAAAGTTTTAGATTTGTAAGGAAAGCTAAGGTGTAGAAAAAAATCTCCTAACGTCAAAACCTCAGGGGAGAGTGCTAAGGTGCTTTTAAATTTTCAATTATAGTCCAATTAAGATACACTTGAAAGAAATAACAGAAACAAAGAAATGACCATACACACATGAACACTAGATTTACGTGGGAAAACCCTTATGGGAGAAAAAACCCACCACACCAAGAAAATCCTCTTTGTATTACAGTAATGAAATTACATACAAAGATCAGACTTATCTTTTTGATGTCAAATTACAATAGCATAATCCTTGATCAACCTTGTATAGAACATTCAAGATACAATGCTCTCTGAATTGAATTCACAAACAATGATCACACATCAAACTGTTCATCCCATTGATTGTCCAACTATTGATCGAATCAAATATCATCTGCAATTGTAGAGTATATCCATGTCATCCTTGTTTGTTGAACTTCCCCACAGAATGAACACAATAGACTAACTTCCAACGGTTCCCATTCGGCTTCTCTGATTGGTTGAAGACACACCACTTAGGATATTCTTCCAATCGGTCAACAACATTCAACCTGTGTTCGCATGTCGGTGAGATACTAACTGTGTCTCCCTGAGGCTACAAGACCCAATTGTAGTTCTCACCAAGAGTCCTCACCATTGGCAAGATGTTATACCAAGTTCACAAAGTGTCACTCGGACTTCCCCTTATCACCAAGACATCATACCAATATCCATCAATGTAGCGTAATTCACCAAGACAATCGCTATTCGATGAGAGGTCATACCAATGTTCAAAAGGTCACATAGACACTAGCATTCCCATCGGCGAGACTATCACTATTCTCCAAGAGATCATGTCGAAGCCTTCATGCTACACTGAAATGCCCTACCATCGGTGAGACTTACCGCTTTCGCCAAGAGGTCACACTGATGTTCATACCCATCAGCGAGAGAACCAACTATCGGCAAGATTTATTACCAAGGCTTCCATGTTACCCCGAGACCACCTTTTTCCATGAGTCATACTAACAATAGCCAAAGCATCGACAAGACAAACACCCATCACCAAGAGCTCTTATCGAGTGTTCAAGTCTCTCCCCGATGACTCTGAGTGTAACACTGTCAGCGAGACATCTCAGATCGCTAAGACTTCATACCAAAAGAAAACCTTTTGACAAAGAGTCTCCTCGATAACATCACTCACCATGAGTATCCCCAACATCAGCTAGGAATCAAACCATCGGCCAAACCAACCCACTCGGCAGAGGGTTATGCCGAACACCACAAGTCACATTGATAGCTTTAGTTGGAATGACAGTAACAAGGTCTCGATGACCTAAAAATTCCATAAGGTTGCACAACTGCTAGTTGGCTAGACAATAAGGATGTCACACAGACTTGGCTCTTTCAGAGGTTTCAGCCTGTGAGATTGAGGCACAATAATTCCAACAATCTCCCACTTGACGAATATCACATAGGCACATCCAAAGCACAACAAAAAGTTCTACTAAAATTCATGGGCACTGAGGCCCATCGAATTGGCACACCACTTGAACTTGTTTGTGCTCACTGGCTTCGTTAATGTATCTGCAATATTCTCCAGAGTATCCACTTTTTCTAACAATACCTTTCCATCCTCCACCATATCTTGTACAAAATGATACTGTATATCTATATGTTTCATCCTGGCATGGAAAGTAGGATTCTTCACCAAACAAATAGCACTCTGACTATCATAGTAAATTGTTATTTTCCCTGCATCAAAACCAATGTTAGAACACAAATGTTTTAACCATATTGCTTCTTTATAGGCATGTGTTGGTGCCACGTATTCTACCTTTGTTGTGGACAAAGTGACTACAACTTTCCGCTTACTCATCCAACTCACTGCACCACCATTCAACATGAAAATATATCCACTAGTGGATCTTCTACTGTCAATGTCCCCTGCCCAATCAGAATCCACATAGCCCTGAATGCTGAGAGTCCTCTGTGATTCAACCAAATTTCCATGGTAACACAATGCATATTCTGAAGTGCCCTTCAAATATCTAAAAACTCTTTTCACAGCATCCCAATGTGTCCTTCCAAGATTAGCCATAAACCGACTAAGTACTCCCACTACTTGGGCAATGTCTGGCCTTGTACAGAACATTGCATACATAAGACTACCAACCGCACTAGCATAAGGTACACTGGTCATGTCCTCCATCTCAGTAGGATATTTTGGATAGTCTTCAACAAATAGCTTCGTTCCCTGCAAAACTAGAACTAGATGCTTGCAATCATTCATACAAAATCTCTCTAGAACAATCTTAACATACTTACTCTGACTGAGCCAAAGTTTTCTACTCTTCATGTCCCTAGTTATTTCCATTCCTAGAATATACCTTGCTACACCAAGATCTTTCATTTCAAACTTTGCAGACAACTGAGACTTAAGATCAGAAATCATTAACTTACTATTGCCTATGAACAACATATTATCAACATAGAGAAAAATAATAAGAAATCGATCACCTTTAGCTTTGTAATACACACAATGATCAAATTTTGATCTTACAAATCCCAATGACAAAACAAAAGTGTCAAACTTCTGGTACCACATTCTAGGAGACTGCTTTAATCCATACAGATATTTTTTCAACTTGCAAACTAATATTTCTTTACCTTTCTCCACAAAGTGCTCAGGCTGGGACATACATATCTTCTTCAAGATCACCATGAAGAAATGTCTTCACATCCATCTATTCAATCTCTAAGTCATACGCTACTACAAGTGACAAAAGAAATCTGAGAGATGTCAGCTTAGCTACAGGAGAAAAAATTTCTCCATAATCAATTCCCTCTGCTTGGGAATAACCCTTCGCAACCAACCTCACCTTATATTTTTCCACACTGCCATCCAGACCTATTTTATTTTGAAATACCCATTTGCAGCCAACAGCTTTTCTGCCATTAGGAAAGGGCACCAAACTCCAAGTATCATTCTTTTCTAATGATGCCATTTCTTTATTCATGGCCTCCAACCAAGAGTTTGAATTAGACATTCTAAATACCTCTTTCACAGTCCTAGGCTCATAAGTGCTAGAAATTAAAGCATAGGCACAAGTAGAATCTATCAAAGAAAACCCATACCTATCAGGTTGCTTTCTTTCATGAGTTGACCTCCTCACTTGCTGAGGTTGAGGTTGTTCTTCTTCATCAGAACTCTCAGAACTACTTGAGCTCTCCTTAGTTTTAGGTACATTTTTAATTTTCAATTCCTCTTTATCTGTTGTTAGAGGAATTTCAACTACATCCTTTTTGTTTTCTGATTGTGTCTCTGACTGCAGATCCAAGGTAGAAGGCTTCAGCTCACGAAAGATAACACTTCTACTATACATAACCTTCTCTGTATTAGGATTCCAAAGCTTGTATCCTTTTATGCCAGCACTATAACCAATAAAAATACATTTGACAACCTTGTTCTCCAATTTAGATCTTTTCTCATTCGGCACATATGCAAATGCCTCATAGCCAAAAACACGAATGTCTCTTAGAGAGGGATTCTTACCAAACCATGCTTCCAAAGGTGTTTTCTCAACAAGAGCAGAATTAGGAGAAAAATTTATCAAGTAACATGTTTTAGCAATTGCCTCAGCCCAGAACTTCTCCTCCAAGCCAACACTACTCAGCATACTTTGTGCTCTTTCCATCACTATCCTGTTGAACCTTTCTACAACTCCATTTTTTTGCAGAGTGTAAGGTGTAGTTTTATGTCTTTTAATTCCATGATTTTTATAGTACCTCTCAAATTCATCAAAACAAAATTCACCGCCATTATCAGTCCTTAAACATTTTATTTTTCTTCCAGTCTAATTTTCTACAAGGTTCGTAAATTCGTTAAACTGACTGAACACTTCTGATTTACTTTTCAAAAAATAAACAAATGTTCTCAAATAATCATCAATGAATGATACATAGTACCTTGACTTAGACAAAGAAGGAACATTCACTAGACCAAAAACATCAGAATATATATAATCAATCAAACCAAAAGATTTGTGAGGACTGAAATAAAATGAAACATGGTGTTTTTAACCATATATACAATGTTCACAAAACTCGAATTCGAGGTTACAATCTTCAAGCCCCTCAACCGGGTTTTTATTCTTCAAGGTTTTTAAACCTTTCTCACCAATGTGGCCTAGCCTATGATGCCAGAGCATAGTCTTTTTTGCTGGAAGTTTAACTTCCATAGAGTTTACACTATCAAGAATTTTTACATTCTTTTCTCCATGAGTAGCTTTCTGTGAATTTACAGAGACACTATTGCATTGAACAACATGTGCATCCAGCTTATACAAGGTACCAATATGAGTAACCCTTGCTCACACCATTGAGCCTCTAGTCATCTTGCAGCCATTTCCAGAGAATGTGACTTGCACTCCAATATCATTCAACATACTAACAGAAAGTAGATTTCGAGCCAGACCTGGTATATGCATTACATCATTGATTCCCTTCACTGTTCCATCAGGGAATTGAATTATGACTCTTCCACGGCCAAAAATTTCCAAAGATGAATCACTTTCCAAATACACCTTTCCACCATCATATTTTTCATACTTCCTGAACCAGTCTCTATGAGATGTCATGTGGAAAGATTCTCCAGAATCAATCATCCAAAAATCATTTGATGCATGTGTAGCCAAGGCTGCAATGAAGGCATCTGCATCACTCTGAGAAGAATCATTATCAGAATTCTTCTTCTTCTTCTTCTTTTTCTCCTCTTTACAATCCTTTCGGACATGACCAGGTTGCCCACAATTCTAGCACTTCACCTTGGAATTCTTGCCAGAAGACTTTGATCTCCCCTTTGATTTGGATTTGGACTTCTTGTCCTTCTTCATTCCTTTTTCTTTCGATCTGACTCTAATAGCAAGAGCCTCCATCACCATCTCAAAAGATTTCCTTCTCATTCTTTTGATAACAAAGAAGCAACAACATCTTCCATCTTAAAAGTGGATGTTGTACTCCCAATAGCCATCACTAGGTGATCCCAAGAATCTAGCAAAGGACATAACAACAACATACAATGATCCTCTTCATCAATCTTCACACCCACATATGTTAACTATGCAATCAACATGTTGAATGCGTTCAAATGATCAGCAACAGACCCTCCTTCCTGCATTCTCAAAGAGTACAACTTCTTCCTCAAGAACAATTTATTCACCAAGGACTTTCCCTAATAAATAGCTGCCAGTCTTTTCCACAAGGAAGATGCAATCTTTTCTTCATGAACATTGAGAAGAACAAAGTTTGCTAAATAGAGCCTTATCAACCCCTTTGATATTCTATCTGCAAGGTCCCAATCCTCTTGCTTCGTTCCTGTAGGATTCATTCTAGACACAACAATCAAAAGATCACGATCAACCAACAGATCTTCCATTTTAAGTTTCCACAACTCAAAATTACTGCCATTGAATTTCTCAATTTCAATCTTTCTTGACATGCTTGCCATCTTAGCCTATAATTCAAATTACCAAACTTCTACAAGACTTCCACTAAACATAAATTAACACAAAAAACCCAACGTACCCATAAGGATAACATAACTGGCCAGGCTCTGATACCAGTTGTAAGGAAAGCTAAGGTGTAGAAACAACTCTCCTAACGTCAAAACCTCAGGGAAGAGTGCAGAGGTGCTTTTAAATTTTCAATTACAGTCCAATTAAGATACACTTGAAAGAAATAACAGAAACAAAGAAATGACCATAAACACATGAACACCAGATTTACGTGGGAAAACCCTTACAGGAGAAAAACCCACCACACCAAGAAAATCCTCTTTGTACTACAATAATGAAATTACATACAGAGATCAGACTTATCTTTCTGATGTAAAATTACAATAGCATAATCCTTGATCAACCTTTTTACATAACATTCAAGATAAAATTCTCTTTGAATTGAATTCACAAACACTGATCACACATCAAACTATTCATCCCACTGATCATCCAATTGTTGATTGAATCGAGCATCATATGCAATTGCAGAGTATATCCAAGTCATCCCTATCTGTTGAACTTCCTCACAGAATGGCCACAATAGACTAACTTCCAATGGTTCCCATTCGACTTCTCTGATTGGTCAAAGACACACCATGTAGGAGAATCATCCAATCGGTCAACAATGTTCAACCTATGTTTACATGTCGGTGAGACACTAACCGTGTCTCCCTGATGCCATAAGACCCGATTGTAGTTCTCACCAAGATTCCTCACCATCGGAAATATGTTATACCGAGTTCACAAACTATCGCTCGGACTTCCCCTTGTCGCCAAGACATCATACCAATATCCATCACATGTAGCATTATTCACCAAGAAAATTGCTATTCGGTGAGAGGTCATACCAATGTTCAAAAGGTCACATAGACACCAGCATTCCCATCGGCAAGACTATTGCTATTCGCCAAGAGATCATGCCGAAGCCTTCACGCTACACCAAAATGTCCTACCGTCAGCAAGACTTACCGCTTTCACCAAGAGGTCACACCAATGTTCATACCCATCGGCAAGAGAACCAACTATCGGAAAGAGTTCTTACCGAGGCTTCCATGTTACCTCAATACCACCTTTCACCATGAGTCATACCAACAACAACCAAAGCATCGGCGAGACAAACACCCATCGCCAAGAGCTCTTACCGAGGCTTCAAGTCTCTTCTTGACAACTCCGAGTGTAACACTGTCAGTGAGACATCTCACATCACTAAGAATTCATACTGAAAGCAAACCTTTCGGAAAAGAGTCTCCCCAATAACATCAGTCGCCATGAGTCTCCCTGAGATTTGCTAGGAATCAAACCATCAACTAGACCAACCCACTCGATAGAGGGTCACACTAAACACCAAAAGTCACAGCAATAGCTTCAGTCGGCATGACAGTAACAATGTCTCAGTGACCTCAACATTCCACAAGGTTGCACAACTTCTAGTTGGCTAGACAATAAGGATGTCATACCGACTTGGCTCTTTCAGAGGTTTCAGCCTGTGAGATTGAGGCACAATAATTCCAACAAGATTACATGTAATTCAAATTTTAATATGTTTTCATGGGTAGCAGCTAACCTGGTGCTTACACTACATTCAAATATGGTTGTGTTAATGAAGCAATAGCCTAGCATGTTAGAGTTGATTTTGGTCCCTATTATATTTTTTTTGGTCAACTTTTGTTCCTATCCACTGCAGGAATATTTAGTTCCAACCTAGTTTGAAATTGCAAAGTGTGAAGCATGTATAGCCAACCTTGGAGAAGGTTTCCAAGCTTGAGGATAGTATACTTATGAGGTGAAATGTTGAAGGTTGACAAGATAGAAAGGATAGATGTGTGTGATGCAAGTGATGCTAATTTTTGAAGAGTAGAGTACGAGTTTGAGCATAATAGTGTGAACTTCAAAGTGATGGAATTCTGAATGTAATGAGCTAAAGGTGTCTACAATCATTAAAACAAGATTGAAAAAGTGTTGGAGCTATTATGGTGGATTCTTTCTTGCATTGAGAATTTTTTCTTTGTGTAAGATTTCTCTTCTATCTTCTTTTTCTTTATGTTATAGTAAGCCTTGGTTGTGAGCCCTTGTGGATAGTGTGTCTTATTATAGCAGTAAGCCCTTGTACCGATTGTGCAATTACTTATATTGTGAGCTAATCCTCAACATGGTTTTTCCCTTATTGGGTTTTCCATGTAAATATAGTGTCCTCTTGTGTATGGTATTGGTTGTTTCAGTTTTTGTTATTTTCTTTTCATGTTTAAACAAGAGATTTAGGGTTTAATGAATGTATGTAGATCTGATTACTATTAAGGTCTTTGATGTTTTAATTTGGTACAATTGATTCACCCCCCTCTCAGTTGTCTTGTTCATCTAACAATTGGTATCAGAGAAAGGTTCCTTTGAGAAAAGCTTAACTACTTGAGTTAGATCTAGGATGACAAACAAGATAGAGAGCCCTAAGTTTGATGGAACAAATTATTCATTCTTGAAGAAAAATATGGAAGGATATCTAGAATCCTTCGGGTATAAGATTGAAAAGAAAATAAATAATCAATATGTTTCACCTGCAAATGGTTTGATCACAAGTGATGAGATTAAGGAACATGAAATAAATGGTAAGGAAAGGTTTATTCTTGTGAATAAACTTTTAAATTTTGAATTAGTAAAAGTTATGAATCTTAAGACTTCTAGAGAATTTTGGGATAAACTAGAAAGAATTTATGAAATAGATGATAAGGTTAAACAAGTTAAGTTTTATAATCTGAAAGAAAAATTTGAGACCCTACAAATGTCTAAAGATGAAACAACTAAGAGTTATATATAGAGGGTTGATGAACTAGTAAGTGTGATGAGAGGTCTTGGTGCACAAGTCAAAGAACCTAGAGTGGTAATGAAATTTATTAGATCTCTTCTTGATTCTTATAGTGAAAAGGTATCTTCCATTGAGGAAGTTGCTAATTTTAATAATTACTCTAGAGATCAGTTTTTTGGTATACTAACTTCATTTGAAATGAGAAAAAAATGGTACAAAAGTGGAGACTACTTTCAAAGATGGAAAATTAAAAAATGTTGAAGATTCAAATGGAGAAGATCTTGATGATGTGGAAGCTAACTTTTTAAGAAGGATGAAAAATGGAACAAATAAAAAGGTAAAATACATTTCAAATGTTTTAGCTATGGAAATATACATCACTACACTTCAAGATGTCCAAATATAGTTGTGAACAATAAAACTAAGGAGAACAAAGGAAAGATGATTAAGAGAAGTTTCTATGTTAGAGAAGATGGTTGTATTTTTTATGATGAATATGACTATGGAGATGATGATGAATTATTTTTCCTTGATATAAAATATGAATCTACCTCTACTAACTCTGAAATTTGTGTGAAGGAAAGTGTTCCAGAAAGGAAGGATAAGATTGAAGGTACTTTGGTATCTACTTTTGATGCTAGAAAAGATAACAACTATTGGGTTACTGATAATGGCTTCTCTAATCACATGATTGGAGATAAAATAAATTTTGTTAAACTTGAAAAGTATCATGGAGGATTAGATAAATTTGGAGATGATTTAAGAGATAAGATTTTTCGAATAGGTTCAATCATTTTTTATGGCAAGCATAGTACTGAAGATGTTTACTATGTTAAAGGTTTAAGGAATAATATTTTGAGTTTTGGAAAAATTTGTAGAAAAGGATATAATCTTGTGTTTAAGGATCAAAGATGTGAGAATATAAAAGGATTTGGAAGTGTGATTTTTGTTGGTAAGAGGACAGATGGAAATATCTATCAGCTCAAGGGTGTTAATGGTCATTACTTTATGACTCATTAATGATAGTTGATTATGAAACTAGAGGATGTGTCACATGAATTTTTACAATATGGTTAGAATTATTATACTTCAAGAAATAAGAAACCTACCAATAATCACAAAGCCTATCAATGTTGTTTGCAAAGATTATCAATTTGGAAAAAAAACAAGGAGTAGTTTTAAAGGAAAAGATCAATCTGCTATTAGACTACTAGAATTAATACATACGATTCTTTATGGTCCTACAAGGGTGAGAAGTCTTCAAGGTGACAGGTATTTCATGCTTTTGATTAATGATTACTAGAATGACATGGGTTACTTTTCTTAGAGAAAAAATTGAAGCTTTATATAAATTTAAAGTGTTTAAGGCTATGGTTGAGAATGAAATGGATTTGAAGATCAAATTTTTGAGGTCTCGTAGAGGCGAAAAATTCAATTCCAATGAGTTTAAATTTTTTTATGAAGATCATGGAATAAAGAGGGCTTGTCTGCCACAAGAACTCCTTAGCAGAATGAAGATGTTGAAAGGAAAAATACAACTATTCAAGAATCTACAAGGACTATGATGAAAGAAGCTAACCTACTAAAAGTATACTAGAGAGAAGCAATTCCTACTATTGTTTACATACTTAACAAAGTTCAAGCTAAAGATAACAACACAAAGACGCCCTATGAGTTATGGTATGGAATGATTCCTACAATCAAGTACTTTAGAGTATTTAGAAGAAAATGCTATATCAGAAGAGATGAAGAAAACTTGGGAAAATTTGATGCAAGGTCTGATGAACGAATCTTCCTTAGATATTCTAATAAAATAAAATCTTATAGGTGTTACAATTTGTTTTTAAGAAATATCATTGAGAGTGCAAACGTTAAGGTTGATGAAGATTTGCAGAATTTAGGGTCAATGCAAGATCATGGGGGTCCAAACTAGGACCCTAAGTGGCAATGAAAATTTAGAAAATAGAGTTAAAGGAAACTTGACGTAAAAAATTGAATAGCTTATTAACACAATTTGAAAAATATGTAACAACAAAACTTGTAGCAAATTGAATGTAGTTTTTAGGCTACTAGTCCTTTTTGGAAAAAAGTAAATCTATTTTATGAAATTTGAAATTTCACAATAGTGGTACTAAATTTTTACGAAAAATATAAGAAGTAGGTGTATGTCTGACCACCTCAAGTACAAGAAAAAATAATATTTTTCTGAAACTTTCAATATATGTAAAGGACAAATGGCCGGATGTGCTAGATTTTTTTTTTTGTAATTTTTTTACATGTAAATAATTAGTTATGATTTTTTTATTAGGAAATTTTAGAATTATTAAAACGTGTTTGTCTGACCACCATATCTTGGCCAAAAAATTATGAAATTCAATTTTTTTAATCCTATAGTATGCGAAGTATAAAATGTGACACATCTTTTAGATTAGAAAAATGTGAAGCAGTTTGAAAGTTATATAAGTTTTTTGATCGGTCTATCAATCAAAACTTTAGTCATAATGTATGTGGAAAATCAATAAAAAATATTTATTAAATTTAAAATAAGGCATATATCTTATATTGGTGGAAAGCTAACAATTTTTTCTATAAACCCTTTTTGTTTCATGAAATTCGAACAAAAAAAAGTTGTCAGCCATAAGGGCGAACTTCGAAAAACTAAGCAAATTTTGTAAACACATTTTTTGGGTCAAATTTCTACCTTAGGCAATCCAAAACAAAATCTTGAGTCAAATCCAAAGCCTATTAATTTTTTGAGGAAAAATGGATATCCATTTAGAATGGATATCTGTTACTTGTATTGGCTATGTGCAGGATCATGATGGGCAAAAAAGTGGCAATATGATGGGTATGTGGCTGACGAATTTTTTTCACCCTAAATTGATGAAATGAAAAGGGTTTTCAAAGGAGATTCTCAGCTTTCCACCAATATAAATTTTTATTTACTTTGAATTTAATAAATAATTATTATTCATTTTCTATTTGAATTACGATTAAAGTCCTAATTGATAGGCTGATTGAAAAACATCTATAGCTTTCAAACGGTATCACATTATTTTAATAAAAAATATGTGTCACATTCTATTCTTTGCATAATATAGGATTAAAAAAAGAAAAATTGAATTTCATGAAGTTTTGACCAAGTTAAGGTGGTCAGACATATGATTTTTTTATATTTTTAAAAAGTTGTAATAAAAATTTCATAATTAATTATTTACTTGGAAAAATTAAAAACATATGCATCACATCTGGACATGAGTCATCTACTTATATCTAAAATATTATCAAAAAATATTATCATTTTATTGTGGTTAGGGTGGTCAGTTATACACCTACTTATTTTTTCCTTGAAATTTTAGTACTACTGCATTGAAAATTCAAATTTTCACCAAATAGATTACTTAAAAAAAAATAAACCTAGTAGTTTAGAAACTACATTAAATTTTCTATAGATTATATTTTTACATATTTTTGAAATGATATAGAAAACTTATTCAAATTTTTACGTGAAGTTGCCTAACTCTGATTTTTCTAAAAAATTTGCCACTTAAGGGCCTGTTTTTTCCATGATGATCCTGCACATACCCTATTATTTATAATTCATAATATTTATATTTTAATATATACTAATATACTAATATATTATATATACAATTATATATTATATAATATATTTAATACATAGTATATATTATATATTTATTGATGTGCAACCAATTCACAAGAGATAGAGAGACCAAGAGACCTAAGAGAGAGAATTAAGAGAAAGAGGGAGGGAGTGAGGGAGGGAGAGACTTGAGAGAGAGAGAGAGCTGAGAGGGAGGAAAAGAGTGAGAATTGAGGGAGAGAGATAGATGCTTGAGAGAGAGAGAGAGGGAAAGACAGACAGACAGATAGACAGATAGACAGACAGACACAGAGAGACAAACAGACAGAGAGTTGAATGAGAGAGAGGGAGATAGAAATACTTAAGAGGGAGAGAGGGAGGGAGAGAGTGAGAGAGAGGGTGAGAGAGGGATAGAGAGAGAGGGATAGTGAGAGAGACTTAAGAGGGAGAGAGGGAGAGAGGGAGACAAAGACCTAAGAGAGAGAAAGGAAAGGAGAAACTAGAGAGAGGGAGAGGGAGGGATGTGAGAGAGAGAGAGAGAGAGAGAGAGAGCTAAGAGGGAGGGAGTGAGAGAGAGACTTGAGAGGGAGAGAGATACTTTCAGAGTGGGAGAGAGAGACTTGATAGGAGAGGGAGAGGAGATATCTAGAGAGAGCTCTGAAGAGAAAGATAGAGGGAGAGAGAGACCTAAGAGAGAGAGGAGGAAGGACCTGAGAGGAGAGTGGAAGAAAGAACCCAGGAGGAGAGAGAGAGAGTTGAGAGAGAGAGGTGAGCTGAGAGTGGAAGGGGAGACCTCAGAGAGAGAGAGAGCTGAGTGATAGATTTGATTGGGAGGGAGATATTCTGGAGAGACAGAGAGGGGACTCTGAGGAGGAAGGAGACGGAGGGGAGGGAGAGATCTTGAGAGGGAGAGGAGGGAGGGAAGGGAGGGAGGGAGGAGAGAGAGAGAGAGAGAGAGAGAGAGAGAGAGAGAGAGAGAGAGAGAGAGAGAGAGAGAGAGAGAGAGAGAGAGAGAGAGAGAGAGAGAGAGAGAGAGAGAGAGAGAGAGAGAGAGAGAGAGAGAGAGAGAGAGAGTTGAGCGGGAGATATAGAGAGATAGATAGATTGGGAGAGACTTGAGAGAGAAAGAGGGAGGTAGTGGGAGGGAATAGAGAGTGAGAAGGAGAGAGAGAAAGAGACAAAGACCTGAGATGGAGGGAGAGACCTAAGAGGTAGGGAGAGAGAGAGACCTAAGAGAGAGAGAGATAGAGAGACATAGACAAAGATAGAGGTAGAGATAGAGACAGAGAAACAAAGACCTGAGAGGGAGAGAGAGAGAGACCTAGGAGGGAGGGAGAGTGGTAGAGAGACTTGAGAGAGAGACCCAAGAAAGAGGGTGGGAGAGTGGGATAAAGGGAGAGAGGGGAAGAGAGAGTTATCTATTTAGGGTGGGAGGGAGAGACTTGAGAGAGAGAGAGAGAGATAAGGAGTGGGAAAGACCTAAGAGAGAGGGAGTGGGATGGACCTAAGAGAGAGTTATTTACACTTGAATAGATCTCATCCATGTTGCTTATTTTAATGCTAGGTGAAGAATGTAGTTATTGTACAATTCCTACTTATTTTAATTATGCACAAAAGAGGGACACAAAGTGTGTTGGTAAGATTGCAGGCCTCAATTTCATGCAAACAATTATCAATCCAATGGTCAAAGCTATAACTTATGGCTTCCATGATGTATTCACTGGAGAAATATGCATTCTCATCTTCAATTTTGGGTAGAGGTACATTCAATGTGTCGGTTCTTTTTGTTCAAAAGGGTAATATTGTTTTCAAGGCCGGTAGAGGGGATATGGATTTTGGAGGTCAATATTTTTATAATAGAATGCTTAATTAATGTGTTCAAAAGTTCAATAAAAAATACAAGTTGGATATTAGTAGTAGTGCCAGAGCTAGAGAGGGAGAGTATGTAAAATATATAATATATACTACATATAATATATAATGTATATTTTTTATATATTATATAGTATAAAATATATATTATATAATTGTGGTAACATAAAAAAAAATGCCTTTTCCTTGCTTCATTTGGGAATATTTAATGATAAATTGGACTTAATGTCACCTTGATCTAGTGTTGTGATGTGTTTTACACATCCACATTAGGTTTTGGGCCCTTTTAAAGCTAAATAAACCTAACTCTTCCTTAATTTAGTGTTGTAAAGTGTATTTATTTACACCTTCACATTAAATTTGGGAGGCTTGTAAACTACATGGACCAAATCTAGTCTTGTAATGTGTTGTGCACATTCACGTCAGATTTAGGGCCCTTTTAAGCTAAAAA
>VDFB02373365.1:336829045-336851216 GCA_007258455.2 Sequoia sempervirens
ATCTCTCTCCCACTCACCCCCCCCTCTCTCTAAAGGATTAAATTTGATGGTTGAATTTACTTGTCAACAAATTTTTTAATTACGGTTATCTATTGAAGGGTACCCTTAAAACATTATGATATACCTTAGTGTATGTAAAATTATATATAAATCAAACATATATATAATTATAATTCTATATAAATTTTCATAGTTTATCCAAAATATCTCCTTTTACAATCTTCTTAAAATTTTGATTGTATTTTATAGGAAAAATCTTTAAATACGGTCATATGGCCATCAAATTTAAGTTATCATTTAAAAATAATATAAATAATAATATGTATATTAATATTAAAAATAGGGTGTTCGACCGAACATTCTTGGAATGTTCGGTCGAACCCATTTAATTTCTTTTTTTTAATTGCATGGATTGGTGGTTCGGCCGAACATGGGTTCGGTCAAACCCATGTTCCACCAAATCTTTCCAAGATGTTTGGCCGAACACTTGTTCGGCTGAACCCCTCTTTTTTCATCCTTGCTTCCTAAGGCACTATAATTATTGAAAAATTTGTGTTTCAAAGCTCGATTTCAGTATGAAAATGGAGAAGATCTCAAAAACCCAACTAGTATCGGGTTCCCCTCAAAATGAGCTATCCAACGAATATAATTTTAGTATGTTTTGATTATATTGTCTATCTGTTTTTTAAGTTTTATTAAATATAGGTTTTTCATTGAAAACAAAACTCTCTGTTTTGCACAAGTGGAAAAATAGAAGATTATCAAAAAAAAATTAAAAATATGAGTGCACCAGATATTGGAGTCCTTGATCCAACAAAAGAAAAAGAATTTCAATACATAATAATAAATATATATCGTGTTATGCCCGAATTGTAATTGATTTGACTTTAAAACTTGATTAAAGAAAAAATATTCAATAAAAAATATCTAACCAAGTGGAAGCACTAGATATCGGAGTTACAAATCTAAATTTGAAAGAATTGGAATTTTATCTTTGAAGGAAAAAGTTATACGTTATACGGTGTGCGTCACTTTTTAAAAATGCTGGTTTTTGAAAAAAACCAATTTTCGTGGGAGATGGAAAAAGAAGTGCAATTTGATTCCAAAAAAATTGAAAAAAATATTCTTATAATCTACAAACAAAATATGACAAGACTCTAGTTTTCATCATCTTCAAATTCTTTACGGTTTAATCGCTATAGGTGCCCGAATGGGGAGATTGTGTTTAAAAAAAAATATCAGTGTCCAGTTTGGCCAAAAATTGTAAACCACTATTGTGGGATCACCCTTGTGTAATGATTCATATTGTGTAAAGGCTTGTGTTAGCATTGCTTTGCATAAAGTTTGAAGTAATTTAATTGAGTTTTGTAGTAGTAATCTATGTTTTCCTATAGCAGACCGAGATGACCCTGTTTTGAGGGTTTTGTAACTAAGAACATGTTTTAAAGGGACCTTACATCAATTGTACCTATTGTACAAGTGTAATGGTCCCTAAATATTTTTATTAGGTTGTAGGTTGCATGATTAGAGTTGTAGAGAAGTAACCAATGAGATAAGCCTGTTGTCTTGATGAGTTTTGTGAAGAAAAACACATGAAAATAGAGCCTTGGGTCTAGGGTTTGTGAAAATCAATGATTGTGGAGTTTTTTTTAACTTTTGAGCATATAGGGGTTAAAATATAAATGTTTGAGTTGATGGCATGGTCTGGGAGGTTGTGCAAGTGGAATTTTGAATAAACCCTCTTGATTTGGCATGAAATTGATAGTTTTGTGGTTTGCTATGTTGGAAGGGTTAACCCTAAGAATAAATTGTGGTTTTAGAGGTTTGAGGGCATGAAAAATGTCACCCCAAGGTTTCAGGGATCTGTGTTAATTTTGAAGGTATGTTGCTTTGTAATGTAGGCCTAATCAGCGTAATTAGGACAACGTAGGTGTGGTGATTGTAAGGGATTGGTCCAAAAGACTTGTATCCAGTTTGGAGATATGTTGTACAACTCTAAAAAAGGGAATTTGAATCCATTTTCTATTTTTTAGATGTTTTGTGAAGTATTAGAGTTAAAGGCCAAAAAAAAGGTTTGCACTACTACTAGGTTACAAGGGTGAAAGTGAGTTATTGCGCTTTTGATTGTTGTTAGAATTTGAGAACTTTTTAAATTTATCTAATAGGGAATTTTAATCTTGTTATATGCCTCTTGAAGGCAGGTTGTCACTTTGATTGAGTTTGAGCTTCCCGGATCTACATCACTATGCTTGACAAAAAAAGTGTATCCTTGTAGGAATTCAACCCACTTCATATTCCTTCGGTTCAACTTGGTTTGACTATTAATGAATTGTAAAGCATGATGATCAATGTAGAGAATAAAATCCTTTGGAAGCAAATAGTGATGCCACTTCTTTAAAGCTTGCAAAATGGCATAAAATTCTTGGTCATAAATTGAATATTGTTTCTTGGCATCATTAAGCTTCTCACTAAAATATGCAATAGGTGTGCCTTCTTGACTTAAAAATTCTCCTATGGCTATCCCACTTGCATCACAATCCACTTGAAACACCTTTTCAAAATCAGGAAATGCCAATACCAGTTCTTCGGTGACTTTCTCCTTCAAAACCTCAAAACTTTTATCTGTTGTTGCTATCCACTTAAACTCTTTCTTATCTCCCCTTATAGTTTCAATTATGGGTGCACATATCCCATTGAAATTTTGAATAAATATGCAATAGAAACTTGCTAAACCATGAAATCTTCTAACATCATGTACACTCCTAGGTGTTGGCCATTCCATGATAGCACGTACCTTTTCTAGATCCATTTGCAGTGCTTGCAGTGATATGACACATTCCAAATAAACCAATTTCTCCTTCATAAAACTACACTTTTTCAATTTCACCAATAACCTTTCTTCCCTTATCCTATGTAAAACTTGTCTAATATGCAATAAATGCTCTTCTTTGTTGCTACTAAAAATTAGAATATCATCAAGATAAACAATCATAAACTTCCCTAAAAATGGTTTCAACGCTTCATTCATTAATCTCATAAATTTGTTGGGTGCATTTGTTAAAACAAAGGTTATTACTAACCATTCATACAACCCCTCTTTGGTCTTAAAAGTAGTCTTCCATTCATCACATTCTCTTATCCTAATTTGGTGATAGCCACTTTTTAAATCAATCTTTGTAAAATACCAAGCCTTTCCCAAACAATCCATGAGATCATCCATCCTTGATAAAGTAAAATGATACCTTATTGTTATTTTTTGATGGCTATTGAGTCCATACACATTCTCCATCCACCATCCTTCTTTGGTTCTAACACAGATGGTACTATGCATGGGCTAAGGCTCTCTCTAATCAGTCATTGTTTTAATAATTGTTGCACTTGTTTGTTCACTTCTTCATTTTTTGTTGTTGTCATCCTATACGCTGCCTTGTTGGGTAAATTTGCTTCTAGAATCAAATCAATGTGATGTTGATGCTCCTCATAGGCAGTAGTCCTTCCGGTAAATCCTTGAACATAATTTCATCAAACTCTTCAAGCAACTCCTTTACTTCTAAGGGCATGTCACTGTTGTCCTTTGTTGCATCTACTTGTAGCTCCTTGGGAACTACTGCAAAAAATAGTTTCTCCCCTTTAACCTCTTTCAAGAATTGCTTCCTTGTCACTAGCAGCGTTCTTGGACCACTTTCCACCTCTTCTTCCTTGGTTGTCAACCTGTAAGAGTAGGTTTTCTTCCATTTTTTTCCAATGTGTAAGTGTTTTCTCTTCCATTATGGATTGTCTTCCTATCAAACTGCCATGGCCTCCCTAAGAGTAAGTGGCATACATCCATGGGCATGATGTTACACCACGCCTCATCTTCATAAGTTCCTATTTAGAAATCCAAAAGGAATTGATAATCAACCACAACTTGGTGCCCGTTTTGAAACCATAACACCTTGTAAGGAGTAGTGTGAGCTATCCTTTTTAACCCTAACTTGTCCACCATTTCAACTGAAACTAAATTATCAGTGTTGTCACTATCTATTATAACCTTGCAACATTTTCCACCTGATTTACATATTGTTCTAAATAAATTTTTTCTTTGGACATGTTTATCTTCTTTCTTAACTAGTTTTAGTAGTTTTCTCTTTATCATAAGTGCTTCTCCTTTTTCAGGTTCATCTAGTTGATTAACAAACTCTGTAGATTCATTATCACCCTTTTCTACATGAGCACTTGTTGCCCCTATCCTCGTTGATCCTTCTGGTATGTGTTGTAGGCATTCATAAAACCTATGGCCTGAGTGTCCACAATTAAAACATGTGCCTTGGTAGCCTCTACCTTGGCCTCTTCCATATACACTTCTACCTCTCATGGGGTATGTTCTTGATCTTGCTTCATCCTTTACTTTTTGATTTTTTGATCAAGCTAGCCTCCTTACCATGACTGTAATTTTTCTTTTGTTGCGCTTTGCTTTTGTTGAATCCACCTCTACCTTTTTCTGCTTCTTGCTTCCTTGATAATTTCTCTTCAACCTTTAGAGCATACTAATATGCTTCTTCCACATTTTGTAACCTTAACATGCTTAGTTCATCTTGAATATTAAACATTGATCCATTAATATATCTTGATACTTTTTCATGGTCTAATTCATTATGACTAGATTTGATGGAAATTTTATAAAACTCCTCTGTATAGGCCTTCACACTAAACTCCCTTTATTTTAAATTCTAAAATTTCTTGAGAAGTTCAAGTTGATAATCACCAGGTAGAAACTTAGCCTTCATCTTTCTAACCATTCAATCCCATCTTGTTATCTTATCTCTACCATTTCTTCCTCTCTCAATATTCACGTCTTTCCACTAGAGTGTTGCATGAGCCTTCAACCTTGTTTGAGAAAACTTCACTCTTTTTGGGTCCTCTACTTCATCATACTCAAAATATTCCTCCATTTATGTTATCATCAATTAGTTCACCTTGTTGTAAACTTCCTTAGAAGTTTGGTAACTCTACCCTTGTTCCTATCCTAATATTGGAAATAGCTCTTATAAGTCTTCTTTCACCTGCATCCATATCTCCATCTACATTGTCACCTTCTTGTCCAACCATCTCTGCTCCTCCTTCATCATCTTCACTGTCACTTTTTTCATGTGCTTTACCTCTTCTTATTCAACCTTCTAATGCATTCATTCTTTCTTGTATTCCTCTTAGGCTTTCCAATACCTCATCTATTCTACATGCTACTACTATAGTTACATCTTCCATCCTTCTCCTTGGAGGCATCTTGTTGCTCTTAATCTCCTTCTTACTACAGTCTTGTTGTAATATCTCTTTCTATAGGGACACACCCACAGTTCACACTCAAAAGGGTTTACTCTAACCCTAGTATTAGGCCACTATCCTTCTCCCCAAAGTTGTATTTGTGCTTTGATACCACGTTGATGTCGCCCACCCCCTTGTAGGTGCCTAAAAACTCACATTAAATGAAGCAAATAGGCCGAAAAGGAGAGGTCATTTTGCTATAAGCAACTCACAGAACCTTTACAAAGGTTTAGAAACATTATTTAAGCCAAATAACAAGTTTAAGAGACATAAAATAAGTTGCAGATGCAAAAACTAACTTCTTGTCAAAAACAAGTTGTTGTGGGTACTCGCAGTATTGGTTGTAGGTGACTATTTAAAATTTCAGCAATGTAAGATATTTTAAACTTGCATAGAACAACCCAGACTTGTAGAACAACACATTTATATAATATTTCATGCAAATACACACTCAATATTAGAGAACCAAGACTTGGAAGAGAGTAAACAAGTTTTCATTAACTTAAAAAGTACAAATAGTTACAATCTTTTTTACAGTTGCAACTACTGTGATAAAATATGGAATCTATTACCCTTCATTTTGACCTTACTATCTACTATGAGTTTTTTTGACTACTTTCCAAAACATTCTTCTATTGTCCTCTAATATTCTTTGAGATCCTCTTCTAGTCTCCCATGTTTTTGTTGTTCTAACCTCTTCTTCTCTGTGCCCACTTCTTCTTTCTACTGTTTTATTCTTCTTCACCTAGCTGTCCAAAATCTTGAAGCTTCTCTTCAAAACATCTCCAAAATCCCACCTAAACAGCTCCAATGTCCAAAATTTTGCATTAATTTCTCCAACAACCAATTTTTTGACTTCAAAAACTCCCACCTAGCTACCCTTTTTTCATTTCTTCCTTATTGTTGCTCATTAAATGAGCATATAGTGGGTTAGTTGCTGCCCTCTTAACCAACAAAATTTAAATTTTAAATTTTGTATCTCTAATCTACTTCACGTGGCAATAGCTGGAAAAGTAAATATATATTTTAAAATCAAAATGATGACCCTGCATCAAAATGTATATGATAGTCTACTAAACTAAATGGAAACCCCTTTGCTCTACATAGAGGATTTTCTTCTCACAAATAGTTTAATAAAGATGATGATTGATTTTATTGCATAATAAATTAGAATAGAATTATTCCATAGGATGCTCTCAAGATTAGTTTTAATATTCCTTATACCATAAAATTAATTTATTCTATAATTACTATTAAAAAAGTTTTTGTAGGTGACTTTTTTAGTTTGAATCACAAAGTGTGTCTTATGTGTAGATTACATGAAGATTTCAAGTATTCATTTTGAACGTTATCATGAGTAATTAGTGTTGAACTATTTCATACTTTTTTTTGTGGGGTAAGTGGGTTGGTGTTCCTTTTATTGCATGGTTTGATGCTTTATTTTGTAGTACTAAAAACATTCCAAAAAAGATCGGTTAACTAAATAAATTCAATTTGATCTTGTTAACTATTTTTTTATGATTTCCTTAGATTAAGAGAATTTTTTTTTTATTTTTTTTTCTAAGTTATAAGTAATGTGATTTTTTTTCTCAAAAGATGTCAAGTATTTATTATTTATATGTAGACCTATGAGAAAACTAACTTATTTGAAGTAAACATGAAACATACCATTAAAATCTATTTTGTTAATAAAGTGAAAGGTAAGGAGGATGAAGATGTTGCAAATGGTTTTGATTATAAAATTATAGTCGATATTGTTGACCATGGAAACTATAATAAAGTTCATATTTTTCCTATCAAGAATGGTGGGTAAGAAAGTTCTTCATGCATATGAGTATTAACCTAGTCAAGAATATTAACGTAATTATTAAATCTAAAGAGACATTTAACAAGGAAAATTTAAGTTACAAGCTATTATTGAGAAGTGATTTATATGGGATATTCTTATGTGGGCTCTTTATTACCATTTTGATCCTTTTTCAATACATTAGACTAGATTATGTAATTTGGCATACTTTTCTATTTCTAGATTCTTTTCAATATGATATTATGATGGTTGTCTAAGCCTAGACAATTCCTTTTAAAAAATTATGCTAAACACCATACTTTTTATCATGCTAACTAAGCCTCTATAAGTCATATTGTTAGAATATATTCATATTAAAATAATTTGATGTGTATGTAGTGAGGCTTGTTTTATTCTAAAGTTAAATGTTAAGCTATGTAATTAAACATGTTTCAAAGGGGAATTGATCATAGCAAATGAAGAATGATTTTCTCTATTAAGAATTCTTCAATTGGACTAATGCCAATTATAGGACTAAACTCTCTAAGTCATGGCATATCCCTATCTTTATAAATTCTTAGATTATATGCTAAATTGTTGCTTTATCTGGGATTAAATTTGTGAGAATAGGGCTCATCTAACTCATAGATTTATCTTCAATTTCTAAAATCAACCATACATTATGTGATTCTCTACTTTGTTTATCATCTAATCAATATCCATTTCCTTTATTCCTTTAAGATATCTAAGAGTGGCAATATTTAGAAACACCTTACAAGAGTATCATTAATATCACAAGGGGGCATATTCTAATAGTTCAACTAAGAAAGTTAGGTAAATAATTATGGATGATACTCTTCAAGCATGGATATGTTCCTAGGATAATCATGAAGATTTCGGTTCCTTTTATTGCTCTAATTGAAGAGTGATCATCTCTTAATGTAAATAATAAGTGAATGATGGTTCTAAGATAAGGAGATGTGACATGAATGCAATTGAATTCCCTTAAATATAAACACATAAAAATAACTTATGCCAATTAATACTTGATCAAATCAAGATCAAAAAAAAAAATCCAGTAATTGACCATTATTTGAATAACTTTTAAATCTCGGAAATGATCAAGTCTAAAAACATGAAAAAACCTTGGTGGGAAAAATGTCAAATCTAGATGGATAACATTTATGTTCAAGTTAATGTATAGATAAATGTAATAAATACAAGCCTTAAATGATCATATTGGAGAATGTGTATATAAAAATAAAGTAGGAGCTAAATGACTAAGCACAACTTCACACAAGATTGCCTTACAAAAGTGTATCATTTCTCAATATATACATTTAGTAAGACATTCTTCTAGAGTAACTACAAATTATATAAGAAATGACATAAAAATACAAATTTTATTGTTACAATATAATTTAAATCCAAAAGTAATACATTTAATACTCAAAAATTAAAATTAATTGACATGGCCCAAAATATGATGCTCACAATTTCATGTGTCTTCAACAATATCAATATATGGTATATGATGTAGGTATCATATTCTAAATATTATTTCATCTCTTGATAAATACTCTAGAGTCTAGAGACTATACAACATAATACAGTAGAACATTATTATTTGGTTTTCTAGTAGACAAAACAACAATACTTACTTAGACCTAGGATGTAGATGTAGACCAACCTTCATTGTTCCCTGAACCAGCCATATATATACCTTTTGTATTGTCAATATAAGGTGAGATATCTATTGGTAATTGAATAGTTTTAGGTGTACCAAGAAATGTACCTCTTATTGTATTTAGTCTATCAACTATCTCAATCATATCAGGGCGCTCTTGAGGTGACTCCCTTGTGCAAAATAACCCAATCTGTATAAATTGATTAAGGCATTCCATTGTCATTAATGTCTCTGGCTCACGAGCATCTAGAAGTAGGCAGTTATCCACTACATCTGAGATTCTATCCGGAAAATGCATTTCTGCCCATTTTTGTAGATTAATTCCTTCAATGAACAAATCATCTGTTGGTCGTCTTCTTGTCAGCAGTTCTAAAATTAATATTCCATAACTGTATACATCTCCCTTTGTACTAAGCTGTCCACCTAGCCCACACTCTATAATAACAAATAAACAAGGATCAATGACTCCTATATCATTTGAAGCATTCGATGCTCTATAAGATAAACAAAGAAAACGAGTTAAATCTATACCTGGTGCAATGTAGCCAACAGATCCTTTAAGTGCATCTGTGGAAGTCAAAGATTCCACGGAATTGCCGAAAATAAGATTGGAAAGGCCAAAATCTGCAATATATGAAGTCATGTCATCTCCTAATAGGACATTGTTAGGCTTCAGGTCACAGTGAATCACTTGAACAAAGCAATAATGGTGAAGATAAGCCATCCCTTCTGCTATCTCCATGGCTATCCTTATTCGATCACTCAAACTTAATCTGCATCTACCCCCGTCACAAGGATACAGCCATTTCTCTAAGCTTCCATTTGACATGAATGGAAGTATTAAGGCTTTAAAATCAAGGTTGCAACATGCTGAAATGATTTTAATTACATTGCGGTGCCGAACTCTCTTTAATGCACTACACTCTCTGCTGAAACTTTGGTGAGCATGTTCAGCTTGTAACTTGAGAACTTTAACAGCAATATCTGTACCATTCTTTAGAATCCCTTTATAAACAGACCCAAAACTCCCAATTCCTAAAAGATTGTCCTCACTGAACCCACCAGTTGCATCTACAAGTTCTTCATATGAAATTTTCGGAGGCCATACTTTGAGAGCAGGGATGCTGGAACGTCTGCATCTATAGGAAAATACTACCAATAAAAGAGACATGATCAAAATTGCAATACCCACTACGACAGGAATTATTACCTTTTTGGAGACTGATGGCTTTTTGTGTTTGGAATGAGAGCATGGCGGCAAATTTATCCATGCGCCACAAAGGCCAGGATTTCCATTAATTTCTGAGGCATCAAGTGTTTCAAAAGATCCTCCCTTTGGGACCTCTCCGCTTAGCCTGTTTGAAGAGATATTGAGATGGTGAAGAATTTTCATCTTTCTGAAAGCCACTGGTATTGTACCTGACAATTTATTACAAGAGAGATCCATGTACTCAAGATTTTGCAGATTTGCCAGTGATGCTGGGATTGGCCCCTCAAATGCATTCCAAGAAAGATTTAGATATTCCAACTCCTTGCAGCTTTGCAGTGCGCTTGGAATGCCACCAGAGAAGTTGTTGTGAGATAAGTCTATAGCTAAAATCATAACCATTTTGCTCAGTGCCAAAATAGAACCTTGCAATAAATTGCTGGAAAGATTGAAGTATAATTGGAGATTATGCAGGCCTGCAACTTCAGGAGGTATATTTCCTGTTAGTTTGTTGTGCGCCAAGTCCACCATTTCCAAGGTCTTGCATCTTCCCAAACTGGCAGGCAGTTTACCTGACAGTTGATTGTGATGAAGTTCAAGCCTTCTTAATTGTGGAAGGTCTCCAAGACTCTCTGGAATTTTCCCTGAAAGCATGTTCGTGCTGATTGACAACCATCCAAGCCTATTTGATTGGCCAAAACTTTCTGGAATTCTTCCCTGTAAATTGTTTTTGTCCAGAAATAATCTTTCCAGATTTTGAAGCTTACTGAGGGTAGAAGGAATGGTTCCAGTGAGTTGGTTCCCCTCTAGTGTTACTGTCTCCAAGCTTGTGAGGTTACTGATCTCATCCGGTATGTTTCCCCCAATTTCATTATAGTTCAATGCCAAAAAATATAATGAATTTGAGAGGCAACCAACTGATGTGGGCAAAACGCCAGTGAGATAATTAAATCCCAAATCAAGAGTTTCCAAGCTGGAGCAATTAGTTAACACTGTTATAATAGATAAACCACTGCTTCCACTCACAAAAATATTTTGCCACAAAACAAACCGTCTCAGCTGCTTCATTTTCCCAAATACCAGGGGTACTTTGCCTCTCAGTTGGTTGCGCTCTAAGTAAAGCACTTGGAGCTGAGTCCAATTACCCACTGAGTTGGGTATTTCTCCAGTGAGTTGATTTCCCCACAAATAAACTTCTTGCAATTCTGATAGCCTTCCAAATTCCCATGGAATTGAACCGTTTAAGTGGTTCTGATATAACTGCAACATTTGGAGACCAGTGCAATTGGAAATGGCAACGGGGATCGGCCCTGTCAAGTTGTTGGTGTGAAGATTAAGCCAGTTTAGTTGACTGAGCATACCCAACTCAGCAGGAATGCCACCTTGAAGGCTATTTTCGGCCAATACTAATTTATATAAAAAGGACATGTTTCCTAAGAAAGGTGGAATAACGCCTGTCAGTTTGTTTACTGCTATTTCCATGGTTTCTAAATTTGAAAGAAGATTAAACTCAGAGGGAATGCTTCCACTAAAATGGTTAAACGACAGCCTGAGAGATTGTAAAGACCGACAGCCTCCTAAAGACGATGGAATGTGACCTTCCATATTGTTATAAGCCAACCAAAGCCTTCTCAAGCGAAATAGACTTCCAAGCTGATATGGAATATGGCCCTCCAGGCTATTATTTCTGAGATCAACTACTCTAAGGAAGGAAAGGTTTCCAAGTAAGGGACAGATAGTGCCAAGTAACCCCATACCAGTGAGATTCAAGGAAACCACACGTTGTCGACGAGAAGAGCAGGTAATACCAGTCCAATTGCAGAAACTGTGATTGGGAGACCAATCGAGTAAGGAATGAAATGGGTCGAGAGAGATAGCAGCTTTGAACCCCATGAGAGCTTGTTCATCGGAACGATAAGAAGACTCCGCCATATGAGCAGGCAGCGCAGAGAAAAACAGTAGCAGAGGGAGCATCACCATCTTCATTCTTGGCTTGCTTTGCACCCAGTTAAGCCCAAATAACATACGGGTCGTTTAAGGCTCCGGTTGGCTTTTAATGCTAACAAGATGTATATAATCTTTTAAGAATATTAATTATATTTTTTGTATACTGATTTAATGTTTTTCGGTCAATCGTATTGGTCACATTTACTGAGAAGTCATAATTTTTGTACAGTGATTTACAGCTTTTAGGTCAATCGTATTGGTCACATTTACTGAGAAGTTACGCCCTTTACATATTTTTGTTGTCCGTAGGATTTTAAACATATCGAACCCTTATGTATTAAATGACAAAGTAAATATATCAGGTGGGTAGAGCTTTTATGGGCCAAAAACTCAGTACGAACAAACTGCAACAATTTGTGCTGCTGAATCTCCACATTGGACAACCCATTTATTGAAGGCAGTGGCTATCCAGCCCCGAAAATGCACCGCGGTATGGATCAGCCCATACATAATAACCATACATAATAAATGCATTAACAGGTCCGTAGCATCGCCGCCAGCAAGTTGCCGTCTAGTAAAAGGGATAAATGATGTGTCATTTTTCCCTGCAGGCTGTGATTGAACCAAACATTAACTAAATATTAAACATTAATATTATGATATTATTTATATAATATAAATACTAATATTATAATATTATTTTATTAACGTTTAATATTATATTATATTATTATAAATAATATCATAATATTATAAAGATTTTCTCACCCTTAAACTTTGTTGTGGAGGAAAATTATAAATGAAAGTTATTTAAAAAATATAAGATTATATTTTATTTTTATTTTTTATTAAACATAACATTATATTTATTTTATTTCTTCTCTCTAAAACTTTCAATATTTAAATATATTTTTAAAATTATAAAAAATACTTAAATTATTAATAAAATTTAATTAAAAATGAAAAACATATATTAATGTAAAATACATAAAAATATTTAGTATAAAAATATTTAAATTTTTTTTAAAATATTTATATTAAATTAATTTAAATATTAATTTTTTTGACATCTTGAATATAAATTAATATTAAAATTTTTCATAAAATAACTTTTTATTTATAATTTTTAAATTTGATTACTTAACACAATTAAACTATGATGTTCAAATTTTAGAAGAAAATCTTAAATATTTAATATATAACATTTTAGGTAAATCTTTAAATTTTAAACTTTTTTAATATAAAATGAAAATAAAAAATCCTTTCAATATAATATTTGTTTAAATAAAATTTTAAATCTTTAATGTATAAGATTTTAGGTAAATGTTTTAATTTTTAACTTTTCTTAATATAAATTCTTTGAATAAAATGACAATTTTTTTTAAAATGCATTCAAAATATTTCAAATAAAAAAAATCTAAAGAAAATAAAATTTAAATATTTCAAAGATTACAAGACTAACATAATATAGTTATTTTAAATACATCTATCTAAAAATATATCAATATTAAATTATTATGTTTATTCAAGCGTTTACATTGTTAATACTATTGCAATGAGTCAATTAGTTATGACATTTTTACACAATATTTCTTGATTTATTATCTTTCAAATTAAAAGTTTAGAAATTATTTTTTTATTTATTTTTATCAAAAGTTATAATATCAAATTATATTAAATACATCGCATCTCAATATTTAAATTAAATTAATAGAAATAGTTTTTAAAAGATTCTAATATTTTATATTAAATTTAAATATTTTTATTTTCTATTATATTTTAAAAAATTAAACAAATATTATATTCATTTTATATATATATTTTTAAAATTTTAACATTTACCTAAAATCCTATATATTAAATATTTAAAATTTGGTTCTAAAAATTTGAACATCATAGTTGTCTTAACTAATCAAATTTAAAAATTATAAATAAAAACTTATTTTTATCAATATTTCTAATATTACTTAATATTAAAGATATCAAAATTTTAATATTTAAATTAATTTAATAGAAACAAATGTTTTAAAAATTTAAATATCTCTATACTAAATATTTTTATGTATTTTACATTAAAATTAAATTTTAAATTCTTATTAAATTTTATTAATATTTTAAATTTTTTTAATAATTTTAAAATTTTATTTAATAATTTTAAAATTTTATTTAAATATTGAAAATTTTAAATGAAGAAATAAAATAAATATAATGTTATGTTTAATAAAAAACAAAATTAAAATATAATCTTATATTTTTTAAATAACTTCCATTTATGCTCTTCCTTAGAGCATAACCGTGCAAAGCATAAAATAAGACCACTTTACATTTAAAGGCCAGAAAATCTTTATAATATTATGATATTATTTATAATAATATAATATAATATTAAATGTTAATAAAATAATATTATAATATTAGTATTTATATTATATAAATAATATCATAATATTATAAAGATTTAAAAAACAATAAAAAAATATCATAATATATTAGTATTATATTAATGTTTCGTTCAATTGTTTAATTGCAGCCAGAAGGAAAAATGATTTATCCCTTTCACTGGGCAGACATGACAACTTGCTGGCAGCGATGCTACGAATGCTAATGCACGGAGACCAGAAACAGTTAAAATTTGCATTTATTTAGATATTTCAAAAAAGTAAAAATATAAATATATGATTAATTTAGATATTTTTCTTTTACTTAATTTTGTTGTCATGAGATTGATTTAAATATTAAATATACATCTCAATGACAATGACCTATTTCTTTTACTTGTTTATTTTGTGATTTCTTCAATTTCCTTGATAAAACTTGTTTCTTTTTAGATTTAATGGTGAGAATGAATTCAATACAGCAAAAATTACATGTTTGTACTAATGTTCAAACCATTTTCAAAACCTAAAAATTATAATTACATTACAAGTATATTTATCATATGATTGCATTCATGTGGTCTATAATGATGGTTATATATTCTTTTGTCATGAAATACTTCCAAAACATTACAAAATCATATTTTATTAAAAAGTGTTCAAGTATTTATTGTCTCTAAAAAAAAATTGATACTTTAAATAAAAGATATAAAAGCATAAGAGTAAAATATTACTATAGAAATATATTTATATGGAAAAAATCAAATAACTTGTGAAATAAAAATTAAATTTATTTTTTCATTTATGATTTTTCTAATTATTATTAAAAAATAAAATAGATGTTCAATAAAATATAAGTATAAAGGAAGTAATGTTAAACAAATGGTTCTTCAAATAAATAAGTATTTCTAAATATTAAATAATTATTTATAAACTATGTTACATATTATATTCTTATTTAATGAATTACATAACTATTGACTATTGTATTTATCAAATTACATAATAATTTAAACTATTTTTTATTGTTATTTTAATTATAATAGTAAAAATAACTCTACTAATGCAATAAAGAAAACAAAGAAAGAACAACCTAAATAAAAAAAAATATTTTAAATAATTGTAAGTTAAATTAACCTATTTATCTTCCCAACAATATATGTAAAAGATGTTTAACATTTTGTTCGCTTCTATTCTTTTTTAACAAAAATTTAAAAAAATTAAAATAGGCATTTCAAAAATGATATATTTCCATGTATTACATAAACTTCTCTAAAGATAGATATACTAATTTATTAGAGAAATATTTATAGTTTTTTTTAATATTTATTTATGTCCTAAAGATTTTGTAAATAAATAAGATATCTATGTTACTTTATCATTCAATGTGTTGGTTATTTTTTATGGAACAAAACTTATTCTTACCACTTACCTATGAACCTGCAGAATTCAATTATTAGTGTGTACCTTAGAATTTTACCCTATTCTAATGTGCAAAATAACTAAAAATGCAAGTGGAAAAATACTAAGAACACTTCAATGATTAGCCTAAAAAGTGATAAAACATGAAGGAAAATAGATGAAATGAGATGCAAATGATTATACCTTCCTTGCTGTTGAAGACTCCTTGGTTGACCCTTGATTTGGATGACTTTGTGTGCTCCTTAGATGGCTTCTCGAGTGACTAAATGCAAGATCAACTTATGCAAAATGATTAAAGTGGATGACTAAATAATAGTAAATGCAAATTGATAGCATAAGGTTGCTCAAAAATAAAATTGTTACAAATTCCCTTGAGGAGGGGGTATTTATAGAAGAATTTGAATTCTCTAGAGAGTTCAACGGTTGAGATTCATCCAACAAGGTCAAGATGAAGGGCTATGGTGGGTTGAGAACTCACAAACCCTCACATCTTGACATGTGGATGGTGAAGTGGCTAAGAGGAGATGAGGTGTAAGTGAGGTGGAGAAGAAGTACATGATGTGGAGGAAGGACAAGTACCTTGCAAGTACATTGGGAGATGGGAAAAATCTTGGGTGAATAAAAGTGAATTTTAAATTCACAATGATTGAAAGAATCTAGTGGATAAGACAATGTTCTCAAAAGGTGGGAGTTTGTCACATGTGACTTGATGTGACAAGTCAAAGATTCTAGAAGATGCATGGGAAAAGGGGATTCTTGGAGGAATAAAAAGGAATTAAAAATTTCTTGGGGGATGGGGAGAGTTGACCAAGGTATTGATTAGGCTTAATTAATTAGTAATTAGAATAAAAATGAGGATTAAAAGCCAACTTGCAAAATTTGGAGGATGTGATACATCCTAATTAAGGATTAGGCATGTGCACATCCCTAATGAAGAGATTATGAGATGGATTAGGATTAGATGAAAATGACACATGTGAAGAATTAAATAAATGTATTATTTATTTAATATATTTGATGAAAGGAGGATTAAAGAGGGTAAAGTATTTAATTATTAATTAAATACCTTAAGGATTTTGCAGAATTAAGGGTATTAATTAAATAATAGTAATATTACTTAATTAACTCAGATAAGAGAATGCCTAGATGAAAAGTGATAAATTTGGATAAATTAAGTTTCCAAATTTGGATGTCTACATTTTTCCCCTCTTTGAGATGGTGCTATGAAGTAGCATCATTTCAAAGAATATTAAAATATAGAACCTGGAAGAAGATGGTTAGATTGGGAAAGATGCCCCAGTCATCAAAGGATTGATTGGGAAAAAAAATGATGGGGATGAAGATGAGGATGATGGATTGAGGATGCCCCCTCAAGAGGACATGCGAGTTCAAGAGAACATGGATGTGCTCTCGAAATGGATGAGATGATGAAATGGGAGATGAGGAAGAGGAGGAAAAGGGATGGATATGAACATATGAAAAGGTGACAGGAAGTTGGGAAGCACAAATGGAAGCAAAGACGAAGATGATGTTGCCCCAATCCAGGTGCAAGCCAAAAGGGGTTGATGATGGATGGAGTGTTGTCAATGAGGGAATGAGAGATCCGAAAGAACATGAGGATAGGGAAGGATACATCCCAATGAGTGGTATTGATGAGGGAAGGATACATCCCAAAACATCGAAGGGATATGGAAGAATACATCTGGATGATGATGATGAGTATGAGGATGATTGGATCAAGGCTTGTAACAAGACAGGGAACAAGACCAAGGATATGATTAGATGATTCAGGCTAAATGGAATGGATAGGGATTGGATAGAGATGTGAGATAAGGATGAAGGATGAATGGATGGAGGATGCATGCAAGATGATAAAATGGAAAATGAAATGTAATCCTAATGCAATTTTCCATTTTCGGAGCACTGATTTTTCTTATTGCATAAGATACCAAGTGCCAGTGTATGTGGAACCAAGGCGTATTAGTGTATAATGCATGAAACAAACACAACAGACAAGAAAGCTATCCCAACACCCCAAAGTCAAGAAGACCTTGGTCGGGCTAGGTATTGAGATAACCACAAGCACAAGAGGATGCCCCAGCGTAACACAAGACCGCAAGGATCTTGGTGGGTACTACGTGGGACAACCAAGAAGACACAAAAAAAAAAGATCAAGATATGCTCCTATGTCGACCAATTGAAACACACCATAATATGATGGATCATGGCGGCCTTAACAAGTGATGATAGGGAGCTCAAATGATAAACAAAAACCCAAAAGCATCAAAAGATCACAATCAATTTCAAATGTCCTTTACCATAGGATCAAGAGGATAGATGGGATTGATGAGGTCTATTAGGAAGGATGCATCCTGTTGAGACCGATGATGGATACTAAGTTAAAAGATCGATATGATGTGGGATGCTCGAAATCAAGTGGATCTAATGATACAAGTGGATCTTGTTTGTTAAGAACTAGCTATATAAGGGCATAGCTTGATGACAAGACACAAGGAAGACAAGACATGAGACTGACCCACCCTAAAGACCTAGGGGCTCGAGGGCTAATCAAAGATTATCCTTGCCTACGTAAAAGTGTAGAGCCCTCGTAGTTCGATAAAAGACTGATGACTGACCATGGATAAAAGCGGAAAGAGGATGATGAAGAACGATGATGGATGACAAAGACCAGACAGACAAAAATAGAAAGGTTGATGATAGCTGATAAAGGAGTGGATGGGGAGAGCAGAAAGACCAATGATATATGATAGAGGAACAAACGAACAAAGCCCCGAGGGTGAATAAAATGATCAAGCTTGCCTACATGAAAGTGCAGAGGCAACGTAGTTCGACCAATGGCAAATGAAAAATGATGGATAAAGGATGATGAGATGATAGAATAAGTGGATAAAAAAGATGGGACTGATATGAAGAGGAATGATGGACATGTTGGACAAGATAGGATAATGACAATTACAAAGCTCAGGTATGGGATAGTTATCCAAATCATTAAAAGGACTTGGGAGGATGATATGATAGATGAGTGATGAAAAGTGATAGGGGGTTGGAAAGATGTGCAAGAGAAGCAGGAGTGATGACGATTAGATAGATGGAATTGGATTGCATGGGGAGAAGCCTATAACCAGAGACCAATGACAAGGGATGATGAGATGGGACGAAGGTAGAGAGAAATGAATAGGGAGATAGGGATGGGGGATGAAAGGGATGGGGGATAGAGGTAGGGATGGATAGGAAGATAAGGATGGGGAGATGGAAAGGATGCAATGGGGGATGAATATGAATACAGGGATGGGGGTAGAAGAGATTCAATGGATTAATGGGATTGGTTAGGTAGATGGATAGATGTTAGGATGGATGGAGAAGGATAAGGAGGTTAAAAGGACTGTTTGGATGGATAAGAAGATTGGGATGGGGAGACGTAAGGGATTGGTAGGAAGACAAAGATGGGGATATCAAAGGGATTGTTTGGATGGATGGATAGGAGGATATGGATGGGTAGGAGGATAAGGATGGGAAGATGAAAAGTTAGGATCAATGAATGATCAATTTCTCCAAGGACTTACGTCACAAAGGAGGTAGATGCCCCCATGCTAGATATGTCATGTGTGATAAGTAAAAAGGGGTGAAAAATGAGTGGATGGGAAGATAAAGGGGATAGCTGGAGAAGGATAGGATGGGTGGACAAGGTAGTTTGATGAATGAAGGTAGGATGTTTGAATAAGGAACGGATACCGATGGTAGCATGACAAATAGACAAAGAAGGTAGATGGATGTGGACAAGGAATAGGATAGGGGGGTAGGTGTATGGTAACATGATGGGTGGATAAAGAATATGACAATGCATGGATGAAGGGAAAGTAGGCCAAGAGGTGTCCAAAGCATGTATATATGTTTGCTCTGAGCTATATCAAGATCACAAGGAGGATGGAAAGATTGGGATAAAAGGGATATACCAAGCACAATGTGTAAGATAGGTAGGATGGAGGGGATGAATGAAAAGGATGGATAGGATGAAGAAAGGTGTATAGCAGGAAGCATAGCAAGAAGTATAGCGGATGGTGGGAGGGAATGCACAACAAGAAGCCGCCCCCAAGTGAAGATGGGGATTTACGCATGATGCCTATTTTCCAGGTGTTCATCATGGTACTTGTCCAAGGTGCTTGTTTTCCAAGTTTTTACCATTGGACAATTTTTTTTTTCTCTTTACTTTTCTCTTCTTTTTTTTTTTTGACAATTTTTTGCTTTTTGTATTTATTTGGATTTTTGGATAGAATGTAGGTGGATATGGATAAGTATAGGGAGGTGGATAAGAAGATGTAGTAGACATGCGATAAGGATGTGGATGAAGGATTCAAGCATCAAATTTCATACAAAGTATTAAGAGCCCAGGTGTGAAGTGACTATCGATGTTGGTACAACCAAGGCTATGACAATGAAGGAATTATGCAAGGGCAAGGATTAAAGGGATTTGATGGGGGAGATATGTGGAATAATGGATGGGATGTTGGAAAGTGTATGGATGGAATGATGGAGTAAATGTATGATGGGGAGGTGTGTTAAGGATCAACATTGGCACATGTGGTGGGGGGTGTGAAAGGATAGGAGGATTAATGGTTGGGTGATGTGGGGCTAATGGAGGGTGTAATGGAGTGTGTAATGGAGGATGTGGAGATAATAGAGGAGAGGTGATAGCAAATTTTGGGACATAAGGACCCAAAATGGATTTAGGAGATGGAGGATTTACATGATTAGCTTTTGGAGTAGCAATTTTGGATGTGTTTATGGACGTTGCATTTGAAGGAATTGCTTGTGTTTTCTTTGGGATCCACATGGTTTTGATTTTTTCTTTGGTGGGCCTTTGTGGCCTACGAATTTGATTTGTATTTTGGATTTTATTTTTCTTTTCTTCAACATGTATTTTAGAGGGGACATGGAAAGCTTTAAATTCATGTGGATGTTTAGATTTATGAATTTGTACTTTGGCATCCAAAGTACTTTTAGTAGCAATGGGAAGGGTGCGAGTGGATGGATGATGTGAAGGGAATATGGATGGAGGGACAGAGGTAGGATTTTGAGGATAATATGTGGATGGATGATGTATAGGTACGTGCCTTTGTTGATCCTAATTAGGGAACATGAGAGTGGGATAGTTATGATGGGTGACATGGATAGGTGATGGATGGATGAAAGGATGAATAGGATAAGATGGGGGAGGTGAGTTTGGGATATAAGGGCCCAAAATAGACTTAGGACCTGGAGGATATGTGATGGGGGTCAAGGGAACGTATGGACCCAAAATGGATGGAGCGGATGAAGGAGGAATATGGATGGTTGTTTTGAAGTGATATGATGGAGGAGGGGGGATGGTAGCAAACAATTTGGTGGGGTTATGGGAGGATCCTTTTATCTTTTTAGAAGAGGATCGAGGAAGATATGTGGAGATTGTACCAACATTTTTGGATTGCGAGTCATGAGTAGTACATCCAAGACATCACATATACAAATGTTCTTTAGCTTGGATGGGCTCTATAATACCTTGCTCATGAAGGCCTAAACCTTTTCCTTGATAGTTCATTCTATTAAGCATTCGATCTAGGATAGGATTTTTGTTATTTTGGAAGAATGATGTGAGACCATTATTAGGTGGAAGAGGAGGGTTGGTGTATATGCTTTATTTTTCTTCTACGAGGAGACCACCATGGAGGAATGTGAGAGGACCAAGGGGACATGGAATAGGGGGTGATGGAGGATCATGAGATGGAGATGAACTAGATGGGATTGTGGGATCTTGAGGTGGAAGAGGGGAAATGGTGGTATGCTTTGGATCAAACTCTTGGCATGACTCATCGTGTGTGGGAGGCATGATAATGGAGTGTTGAAGGGACTGTTTAAGTGGGGGAGATGGGAGTATGGAGGATTCATGAGGTTCATTGGAATGGGTTTTGGTGCTACTAGGAGTGGGAGGAGTGGATTGGATTTGGGTGAATCTATGAGTAAAGGGAGTGGATTGAACTTGGGTATCTTTGATGGGTTCAGTGGCTCTCATAGTAGGAGATGTGGGTTCAATGGTTTCAATGGTTTGATCAGTGCTAGGGATGGTAAGAACAATGATAGGTGTGGTATGGAGAAGGGTCTCATCACTAGTGATCATGGATGATGGATTGGGATGGCATGGTTCCACAACTTCAAGATGTGGAGTTGGGGATGGCTTCTTTGTTACGAGTCCTTGGAGAACTTCTGAAATGAGAGATTTACATATGGTTGGCTTGGCTAGGGTGGTAGAAATGGATGAGGGATTATGGATTGGTGGATTAGGGTTAGATGGAGGAATGGGATTGAATGTAGGACTTTAAGTAGATGGGGGGATTAGGATTGGATGGAGGACTAGGATTGGATGGAGGAATGGGATTGAATGTAGGACTATG
>VDFB02373365.1:336851316-336883282 GCA_007258455.2 Sequoia sempervirens
TGCGTAAGACAGAGGGCATTGTGTAAGAAAGAGAATGTTAGAGGAAAAGAGTCTTTCAAAATGAAAGGGCATATCTGCCCCTCTGCAGGAAACTTTATTAGATTTTTGAAAAAGAAAGGTTATATCTCCTAGTGCAAGAAAGTGTTAGAAAAGATCTTCTAAGCAAAATGACATATAACTGCAGCAAATTGTTAGAAAAAATAAAATTTTCAGATATAGGGCGCTTCTGCCTTTCTGCAGTAGATAAGAGGGTGCTTCTACCTTTCTTCGATAAAACAGAGGGCGCTTCCACCTTTCTACAATAAAACAGAGGGCGCTTCCACCTTTCTGCAGTAAAATAGAGGGTGCTTCCACCTTTTTGCAGTGAAACAAAGGGCGCTTCCGCCTTTATGTGGTAAAACAGAGGGCACTTCCGCTTTTCTACGGTAAAACAGAGAGCGCTTCTACCTTTCTACGACCTTTTTCTGCAAAATACTTAGCAAAAATTAAGGTTAAATGCAAGAACCCATTTGTGGGTCCCATTGGGCATGCCAAAAATGTGTACCTTAGAATTTTACCCTATTTTAATGTGCAAAATAACTAAAAATGCAAGTGGAAAAATACTAAGAACACTTCAATAATTAGCCTAAAGAGTGATAAAACAAGAAGGAAAATAGATGAAATGAGATGCAAATGATTATACCTTGCTTGTTGTTGAAGACTCCTTGGTTGGCCCTTGATTTGGATGACTTTGTGTGCTCCTTAGATGGCTTCTTGAGTGACTAAATGCAAGATCAACTTATGCAAAATGATTAAAGTTGATGACTAAATGATAGCAAATGCAAATTGGCAGTATAAGGTTGCTCAAAAATGAAAGTGTTGCAAATGCCCTTGAGGAGGGGGTATTTATAAAAAAAATTGAATTCTCTAGAGAATTCAACGGTTAAGATTCATCCAACAAGGTCAAGATGAAGGGCTATGGTGGGTTGAGAACTCACAAGCCCTCACATCTTGACATGTGGATGGTGAAGTGGCTAAGAGGAGATGAGGTGTAAGTGAGGTGGAGAAGAAGTACATGATGTGGAGGAAGGACACGTACCTTGCAAGTACATTGGGAGATGGGAAGAATCTTGGGTGAATAAAAGTGAATTTTAAATTCATAATGATCGGAAGAATCTAGTGGATAAGACAATGTTTCCAAAAGGTGGGAGTTTGTCACATGTGACTTGATGTGACAAGTTAAAGATTCTAGAAGATGCATGGAAAAAGGGGATTCTTGGAGGATTAAAAAGGAATTAAAAACTCCTTGGGGGATGGGGAGAGTTGACCAAAGTATTGATTAGGCTTAATTAATCAATAATTAGAAGACAAATGAGAATTAAAAGCCAACTTGCAAAAGTTGGAGGATGTGACACATCCTAATCAAGGATTAGGCATGTGCACATCCCTAATGAAGAGATTAGGAGATGGATTATGATTAGATGAAAATGACACATGTGAGAAATTAAATAAATGTATTATTTATTTAATTTATTTGATGAAAGGAGGATTAAAGAGGGTAAAGTATTTAATTATTAATTAAATACCTTAGGGATTTGGAAAAATTAAGGGTATTAATTAAATAATAGTAATATTACTTAATTAACTCAAATAAGAGAATGTTTAAATGAAAAGTGATAAATTTGGATAAATTAAGTGTCCAAATTTAGATGTCTACAATTAGTAAGGGTAAGGATTGACCAACACATAAGTAAGGATTTTGAAGTCCTTACTTCTTCACTTTAAAATCCAGGAGGGTGGTCCTAAATATGTCCATGTGATATTCATTTTATCAAGAACATTTATAGATAGAGATCAAGTTCCTATGAATGCAAATAGACAATATTCATTAAATATTTGGTTGAACTTTAAAAAATTTACTATTTATTGCAAGGAATAAAAGGGTACTTCAAATTTGTACATTGTAATTGAAATATTTTAAATAATTTTCTTTCTCATTTCAATCCCTTGGTCAAGTGAGCAACTAACTCATTTATCCTTAGAGTAACCAAATGAAAAGACCGGTGCCTCATCTGTTGGAAAAAATGGAGTAACATTTGCAATAACTAGTAATATGATATAGCAGTTTAACTCAATAAGTGATGGGCTATTGGAATACTACTTTGTATTATTCAACTCACTATGTCTAAAACACAACTACTTATCAAATCTTATGCTCTTTCCTCACAAGCTTGTGACATTATTTTAGTATTTAATCAATTTTTTGAATTGAAGCAAAAAATAAGCTCTCACATTAAATCAAAATAATTGAAGGAAAGAAAAAAGATTATTAACCATTTCATTCATAGTTTGGAAGAAAAGTACATAAAAGAGTGTATGCTTTAGAACTGATATTTTCTTATATTACTACTACTACTATAAAAATATTTCAAGATTATTACATACATAACTCCTACCCTATACTCCATTCTGATATATTCCTTAGTGTTTACAATTTCTCCTTCTTGAGCTTCATCGGTTCAACCTAGACAATTTTGAGACTCGAAACTCGAACCCCTGTAATCAGCCTTGAAATCCATTTTATAGAATAAGGGAGCAATATGCATCAGGTTGAATTATAGTTACATTTCATTTGCATTTCAAAGCCAATTTTATCTAAATTTAAGATATTCCCCAGTTAGTTACATGTAATCATTTCAGAATAGGGGAAAGCAAATGACAAAACTCTACACAATTTGGTTGAAGTAGACCAACCATCCCACCAAAAGGAGTAGTTCGTTGTTGCAGTAGCACTAAAACACCTTGTCCTTGTTGAGCTAAAAAGATTATCCATTAGTATCCCAAGAAAAAAATCATATACTACCTAGAAAAGGTATCCTCATCATTGAAGACACAGGGTTCAACAAATCCACCTCACACTAGCCCAAAATATTTCCACGTCAGCACCGAAGATGAAAAATGAAAGATATGTTGAAGAGGACAAAATTGCAAAAACAACTATGGTGTCATCAAAAACAAAAACAAGGTGGGGACACCACTCTAAGGGATTCCACTCTAAGTCATCAACATCAAAGTATGCTCACTTGCCCCTTATTCATGATGAAATTGGAGGAGCCACCACTCCTTCCTTGTTAGAGTCTTCATATGGTGCTAGGGAAAGAAGGTAATCGTCGTACTCTAGGTCAGTATCACCTCCACCATCTGAAGGGCTATCAGAAACCATAGTGGGAGAATTGTGTCTCCCTGGGTAGGCCATATGATACTTGTTTCTCTTATTTTCTTTCTTCATAGGCTCAACTAACTCCCTTTAAACTTGACCAATTCTTTTGAAATGGTCTTGATTCTTAAATTGTATGTGCTCTTGACAATAGTCTTCTTATTTTTACAATGATAATTTCTCTTACCCTTGGGTGTTATAGAAGTCCTAGGTACTTTTTGTTCATCCACAAATATATCCTCTTGAAATTCCAATACACTAAGTCTCTAGGATCTCCTAGTTGGCTGAACAAACACACTTGGCTTACACATTCTCTCAAGATATAGGGTAAAAACTAGCCAACTTGGATTATAGAAAGACTCACTAGTTTATACACCTAAATTGAAATATAGTTCCTGAACTCGTTCTCTTCATATAATATTTCCTGAACTCATTCTCTTCATATAATATTTGAGCTTTAGGGTCTTCAGAATTAAGCATTGTTATCTTTTCCTTTGATGCAGGTTCAAGACACACCTTCTCTTTACCAACAAGAATGTTTGCATACAACCAATCTAGTTGTATTTCTCCACCCAAATCTTTGCAAAAACTCCTACTTAGAAGCATACCATAGCTAGTAGGTACGTCTGCAACTAGTATGGTGAGTTTGAGTTGCTTGTTAGGATAAGTAGGAAGTGCTACTTGAGCATCTTTAATTTGTCCCAACAAGGGAACCTACTTGGAATCTATAGAGTAGTATTTTCCAAATGTTTTTTTCATCTCTAATCCCAAAGCTTTAGAAATTTGTGCAAGCATAACACTATCAGAGGCACCAGAATCAATGATGCAATTATTAACCCTAAATCCATTCAAAAATAAAGAGACATAGAAAGGGTATGGTTTCACATCAAACAACGATGAAGAAGATGATTTACTGCAAGATACAACATTAGTAGTTGGATCTTGAGACTTAACTATTATTTTATCTAAGCATGCATGTAATTCAGAATGCCTTGACCTGTAACATATTCAATCAGCTATCAAGTTCTTTAGGATTCATTTTTAAATATTCAGCTTGGGCTACTTGAATTTTGGTAGATTTACAAAATTAAATGATGTCAAAAGTTTCATATTGACTTTTAGAGGATGACATAGTGTGATTTCTTGAAGAACTATTGACTATACTAGTTGAAGCATTTTTTCCTTTTGAGGTTGCACTATGTAAGGCCCCACCTTGCATGTGATTAGTAAAGACCTAATATGTTTTATGTGATCCTAAATAGATGGTAAGATGTATTATGGATGACAAATAGTGTGATTATTTGATAATATTCTTGGTTATGCTACCGTGAATGTAAGACCTCGTTTCGTATCCCCCATTTTATTTCAATCAAACAATTAGTTAGATGATGATTACAATGAAATGAATGATGAAACTCTTTTTAGGATTCATGGGCATTAACCTTGATTTATTTATGATAGAAGCACATATGAATTGTTGGATATAACTTGAAAGAGATGGGTTATTTGGCATATTAAATTTTGGTAAATGGTTCATCGTTAATGTTATAGGAGTTTAAAATGAATTACTAAGGTGGTAAACAAAATGATGGAGTGACTATTTCATTGACTATATTCTTGTATGGGAGTAAGTGTGTATTTCCTTGGATTATAATGAAAATTGAATCTAGTTTCATTTGATGTATTAATGAGTAAATAGTTCATGAGTGAAAATTATGTGAATTGGATTAGCTAATAATATGAAGAGATATATGATCTAATCATGCTGACCTTGGTAATATGCAGGAATCAAATATGCAAATAGGAGGATAGATAAATATTGGAATCAAATCAAATACAACTTGTGGAAGTTCTAAGTGTAGCCCTATTTGACTTAGAAGGGTTTGAGGTTTTATTATTGATTGATTGATTATGTTTGAGTAGAATCCATTTGTAGGTCATGTGATGTGAGTTTGGTTGGGGTTGGAACCCTTGGTCAAGATCAAAACTCGTATGGATTCTTTTGTGGGTTTTAAAAAGGGATTATTGAGTCAATTTCCTTGGTTTTTGAACAAGAATAGACCCCTAGGACCTATACCTATGGGTTTGGAACCCTTTTGACATGTGAACTTGTCCTTGAAGTGTGAAAAGACCCCTCAAAAGTCCACATTCATGAATGTGACGAATTCAAAAAGTGTTGGGGCTTGGGAAAAGTGACTTGTCACTCTCAATTTCCCACTCCCCAAAAGTTGTTGGAATTGGCACAAGACTCACACATGTGTGAGCACTTGTGGGAAAGAGTGTAGGTTTGGAGGATTCCTATATATCTTAAGAAGATGGAAGATTTGGGAATTGCCCACTTCTCCTTTTGGAGAACTTGTGAAGTGAAGAAAAGAAGGAGAGAGTCAAGGATGGAAGAATAGGAGTTCAAAGGAGAGCAGCTTGTAGAGAGATAAGTTTTTTTTCATTTCTTATTCTTAGTATTGGTAGAGATAGTTTGATCTATGCATTGAATCATAAGTAAGATTGTTTAAGGGATATATTAGAGTAATGTGTTGTATAATGAGCAATCTTGTTATAGCACTAAGCTCTCACCATTGAATTACAATGGTGTATAATGTATTTCTTGCTCGGGGGTATGGCTAGAGCCCACGAGGCTCCATGACGCCATTACGGTAGGGTGGAGAGCAAGACCTTGTTCATGAGTTTGTAAGTCATTTGCTTCCTCAAATATTGTGATAATATTGTAATTCTAAAAGATGGGATTCATGTTTTAGCAAGTCTTATTCCTTTGTTTGTGTTCATTGTATTTCTTTTTAATACTATTGCAATATTAAAAGTTAGTATTTTGTTTTAGAAGGAAATTATAGGAAAAGAGCAAGCCTTAATTCTTGGGTATGATATTCTTTTATTGCTAGTATTCATGTAAAAATAAAAGATTTGTATCTTGTTGAAATAAAATAAAAATAAAAATAAAAGGATGAGAGCAAGATGTTAGTCATTGTTATGTTTCTCATTGCATTTATAAATGTCCTTTGTAGTATGAAAAGTCTATGTAAGGAGTTTACATCTTATATTGTAAAAAGGGAATATATTTATAACTTTGGTTTAATTGGAAATGTGAAAAAACATCTTATCCTTGTGTTTAGACTTTTAAAGAAAAAGATATGTTGTATTATGTTTTTGAAGGATAAGTATAATGAGATTATGTTGAGAAATGAGTGCTTGTAAAAGATAGTTAAAGACCTAAAAGAGAAATAGAGAGGAAAACAATCATTTTATCTTTTTGTTCCTTCCATGCATATGTCAACTATGCCAAGTTACTTTCCATCAAATAGCAAACAAATATTATGTGCTTATAAAAAAAAAAAGTGTTCAATGTTCCATGCAGAGCATCTTATATATAGTTTTTGTTGTATGAAATCAAATAAATGGAAAAAGGTAACTACAGATTTGTATATTCTTGAAGACTTTAAAAATAGATATATTATGCTGTTTTGAAATGACATCTAGTTGTCTCTCTATTTTTTAAACAAAATGTGAATGAAGATTTTACTGGTGATAATGACCAAACTACCATACGATTTGTTTAGAGCAAAGTTAGGATATTGTATTCTGTTGCAGGCAGTTACAAAAAATAGGAGAGAACAGCAATATAATGCTTTCTTAAGATATTATCCCTTATTGTTATAAAGATTGATAACTCTATTCATCTGTAACTTAGTATGTGCGTGTGAATAAAGTGTTTGGATCTTACTGTGAAAGTAGACAAGCTTTTAGTAATATATATATATATATATATATTATCACTTTATTTGTTTTATCAATATATAGCTCAAATGTACAATTACAATCATCGGAAGAATGCATATTTTATATGGTTGAAATTGACTATTTTTTTTTAAAACTTGGGTATTTCCCTGAATGTCTATGAATACGTTTTAATGAGGAAACAAGACAATAAATCTGTGTAATGTTTAACTAAACTTAGGCATTGATCCGTGGGAAAATAAATTCAGAAATTACTTGATTTCGTTTGACAAAAAAAATAAAAATAAAATAAAATTTTCACAATAGATTTTGAGGGAACTTTTCTCCTCTCAGATTATGGCCTGCCAGGGAGAAGAGTCTCCCTCAGTGACTGCAAGTTAGACGGCGGGCTATGGTGGGTGTCACGTGTCCTCACAGAGATCGTAGGTCGACCCTTTTTGGCAGCACACTTGACCAACAAGATGCATATGAAAGAATTAGCCTTGGAAGTTTCAACCTACAACATATTGCCCATACAGTGAGCAACAAAAATAGATCCATCTATCCAGTCCTTGTGCACTACTTGAATAACATGTAGTTACTCTCTTTCCCGTGGACCCCGTCTCAACTGGTTCAACTTTAGACTCAGCCGCCTGCAAACAAGAGAGATAGAAGCAATGAGGAAAAATAAATAAATACAATGGGTTTTTATTATAAACCAAAACATGTAGCTAAATCTGCGTATAAATTAAGTTACCTCATTTGCAAGGGCGGGTGCAATAGTGAGGAGAAACACAAGTGGAGACAGTGGGACGAGGAGCCTCTGTTGCAAGGGTGTTCGGAGGAACCTCTCCTGCCATGGCGCGCCAAATAGCGGTGCCCTTCCTACTCATGAAAAATAAAAGAAAAAAGAAAGAAACTAAAAATTTGCTCCTAAACAGCGATGGTAAATAGGGAATAAACATGCCAGTCCGTGAACTTTAGGGTTTGGGAAGATTTCAAAATGGACGTGAAATAAAATTATGTTTTGACTCTTTAGGTTGCCGTCTTCTCTTCCCATTGACTGCCCTAATTCTAATGCCATTTAAAGACTTAGAAATAACTGAACCGTTACTGATGTGTTTACGGATTTTACATTCCAAAAGAAGATTAGTATTAAGATAGTAATCAAAAGTAAATTAGGGATTAGTCTTTCCACGGCGATCTATGAAATAAAAGTAATCCATCACTTTTAAATTGCTGGCAGCGCAAAACCTAAATATTAACCTTAAACGTTTGCGTCCCTTAATTTAATGCGTGGTCACAGAAAATACGGCGATGGCAATGATGTTTTAACACTTTAATACGCTATCGTATTTTTTTCTTGTATAAACAAAAAAAGAGAGAACCAAAGTTCCCACGTATGAGTATTAGAGTGTAAGGTGGGAGGCCTAGTATTAAATGAATATAGGGCTCATCAAAACACACCATGTGTACATGGTAATTTAAAAAGATTCTTCCCTCACAAGCTTTAAGATCTCTTTATTAAAAAGGGAAAAGGAATATACCCCCAACATTTTAGACATAAGTCACAATATATTAAAATAAGACTATGTAAATAAAGTAAGGTTTAAGTAATTATTTGGAACTTATCTCATTCTTAGTAAATAAATTAATTAATTAAAACAAAAAATATATATCCTCTCCACTTTAGTTCCCTTTTAAAGTAAAAATATAAATATATGATATAATTTATCCCATTTTAAAAGGAGGGGAGGCTACTTTTAGTTATTATTATTTTTAACCATTTAAGTGAAGAATATATATATATATATATATATGTATATATATATATATCAAATAAAGTAATATATGATTAATGGTATTAAGGGAATTAATATTATGTAAATATAAAGGGATTAATATGTATTTACTTGTATTCTTCAAATTTATAACTTATATATATATATATATATATATATATATATATATATATATATATATATATATATATATATATATATATATATATATATATATATATATATATATATAATTAATAATAAATAATGATAATATTAATAATCTAATTAAAATAGAAATTCAATAAATAACATGTTAATTATAAATAGTCTATTCATCCTCACATTTGAATTTTGAGGTGGGATGATCAGTGTGGATCTCAACAATGTTGTCAAGATGGTTTGAAGGGTGGGGCTTACAACTAAAATAATGTGTCATCGAATAATTCTTGATTTTATCTAGTAATTCACTCATCCTCAAATGTCATACCTTGACATTTCTCATGATCACTTGAGGGTATGTGTGATGGTCTCCACACATACCCGCTCATCTAAGTACCCAAACCTCACCTTCGGGTGACATGTTATTGCTCTCGTTGTTGGGAAACGTCATCTAATGCATGTAATACATCACCATGTTACGCATGGTTAGTGTAATGATAGAAAATTTGCAAACGTGTGTTTTTTTTTAAAAAAAATTAAAAAAATAGTTGTGTTTTGTCTTGGAGTAAATTTAGGGCATTATACACTAGCCTGTATGAGTAAATTTTTTGGAGAATTATTAATACCTTTTTGGTTGGAATGTTGTTGACTTCTAGTGATAGCGGCACAAGTAGCATCATCCAAGGTGATGTATACATCTCCTCCTTGATCATCATTGGGTTCATATTCTAAATATCCATTCACAAAGTTGCCATATTGGTTGGATGATGTGCCTTCCTGTATAGCCTCTTCGATGACTTTCTTAGTAGTGGTCAATTGTATAAACCTATTCATCTTAGGACAATCTACACCATCATTATCATTTGTGAGATAGAAGACAAACATATTATTTGTGTTATCAGGAGGAGGGGCTTCAATCACCAACCTTTTTTGAGTCAGAGGCAAGGGAAAATTTTTATTGCCTAGTTGAAGATTAGCTTTCATAGGGATATCTTGATAAAGCTGGTTACCTTTCGGCATCTGCCTCTTGAGGGAAATTATATCATTAGCTAATCTTCGAATCATAGGATCAAAAGAATTGGTAGGAAGTTCCTTATTGTTATGCAGCTCCTTCTTCCATTTTCTGACAAAAATAAAATCATCCTCCAGTTCCATGACCAATGCTTGTGTAGGTTCAAGATTATTATGTGGCTTCCTTTTCAAAAGAAGGCCAATATCTAGGTGTTGAGCATTGATGAAGAAATTTGTTTTTGTTTCTATAGAGGGTCTTTTATCAACCATGATCCGATTTATTATTCTCTTAAACATGGCTACAAAATATCTCATGGGTTCATTTGCCTCCTTTTTCAAACGAGTAACTTGAGCTAATAGCATTAAATCATCATTTGCACCTTTTAATCTAGCCTCAAACTTATTGTGCATAGTAGCCCAATTAGTGATGCATCCATATGGTAGTTGGTAAAACCATTGTGTTGTTGCACCCGTTAAAGATTCCACAAACAACCTGAGTGCAACATCTTCTTCTTGCACTGTGAGAACACTGCATGCAATAAAAAAGCCATCAACATGTTCCTCTAGTGAAATTTTACCATGTCCACTAAACTTCAACAAATCCTTTTGAGACCCTTTAGGCAAATCATGTAAATTATTTCCTAATTGCATAGGACCAATAGCAGCACCCCAAGGGACAAGTTGTGGATTGGCCATGGTGAGGGGAAAGTTAACTGCATCTGGTAAGGTAGTCCCATGTAGAACAAGTATTTGAGAAATAGAGTGATTTACAGGTGTTCTAGTAGGCGGGGTTGGTCGGCTCCTAGCCCTTCGCATAAGGGGAATAATATAAGAAATTATTTCTTTGCAAAGTTTCAAAAATGGGGTCTGAGTTCCCTCTACTTCTCTCAGCTCTAGTAAATCTATGAAAATCTAGGGTTGATTAATTAACTTATGATGTATGCTTGGATAAGGTGACCAACTTAACAATTTGAATCCCCAACAAAGTCACCAAAAATATATTGGATAACAGATTTACACTTTCAAGAGTTGAAAAATCAGTACACCACGAAGCGCAAGAAATTAATCAACAACTCTAAATATCCATCTTTAAACAAGATTGATATCCTTTGAATTTTCCTGAGGTAAAGCTCCCTCATTAAATTTGCAATGAATTTAAAGAACAAAGAAAGTAAAACACCATGTATGCTTTTAACCAGAAAGTAGGAAAGGAAAACCTGATACTAGAAAATTCCAAGTACTAGGTGCTTAGGCAATAACAGAAAATATTAGCACAAAGACTAATTAATTAGTAGAGGTAAAACATCTACTCAATACCATATGAGAAATGAAATTAGATGTAAAATTTGTACTTCTCATACCAAGACAAGATATGCAAGATATATTCTTAAACACAAAGATTTAAGAAACAAATAAGCTCAACCAGATTGCACACAAACAAAATAGTAATTCCATTCATCAATAGTATTGAAAAAAAATATTGTAAACTAATGTTTCAAGATAATTTAGAAAACAAATACATTCTTCAATAGGTGAATGATTTTTGCCTCTTCATGTTCATAGCCCGTTAATGAAAAGACACATAAAAGATATCAAGAAGAGACAAGTCACTATGATGGTTTCACTTCATTTCTAGTCTCTTGGGTTGCCAAAGGTCTCTTCTACCATGCTTGGAAGGTCTTCAAGACATGCATTAGGTCTTTGTGCTAAGGATAGCTACATTTTTCATCCTCACCTTCCATGTCAAATGGGTATCTTTGATCATTTCCACACATTGTTCACAAACCTTCAAGTGATCAATGGCCTGAGATGTTACCAAGTGTAATTCAATTAGCTTCTGTAAATTCTCAGCATTAGGAGTGAGTATATCAAGATCTTCTTTAATCATTTTATGAAAACCGATGGTTAAACTTCTAATGTCCACATTATCTTTGATCCCATTTTCATCCTACAACAGACCAAGAGCTATCAGAGTGTTTAATGCTTCATTTGAAATGACATCACACTCATTTATGACCTCTTTAAGTTTCTGTAAACTCTACTTGGCAACCTGCAATTTCCATTCTACTCCTTTAGACCATGAAAAAAAGCGAGCATATGAAGCATTGGATATGATTTGATTTGCAACCAACTTTTCCATATCTGAAGCCATCAAGAGTTTCAATTCAATCTGATAATTACTCCATAATTTATCTTCTTTCTCAATGGCAATAATATCATCTCCCAAAGTAGCTCTCAAAGTATTTGCTTCTTGAAAGTGTTTTAAAGGCTCAAAAATAACAAGGCTTCCCTTCTTGATAAGGGACTCATTCTAGTCATCTATGCCTCAGCTTAGACTCTGACTATTTTTTATTTTTGTTAGGGATTCTTTTCCAACCACAATGAGAGATTCAACAAAAGCCTCTGCTTGAGAAATGGGTTGAGGAACAACCTCAAAAATGGATTTCAAACAAGCAGTCAAGTTTTGAACATGAGCTTTCAACTCAACGTTGCTTTCTTTATCTTTCTTTGAACTTTCCACCATTTTGGATACCGAAACCTATAAAATTTGAATATCTCCATCTTTGGTAGGAGGTCCAAAGTCAACCCTATTAACCTCAAAATCACCTGTTGCTGCTAGCAAAGCATCTTTTTGCACAGATGGGTGTGTAATCTCTAGCTGAAGTGTTCCTTATTCAGTATCATCTATGAGCCTAGCAGTGGTTTTCAATTTCTTAGGCTTAAGAGTTGGAGTTCTTTGTAGCAGCTGACTTACCATATCTTTCTTAGGCATGCTTGATTGTATGGCCTTATTTTTTTGGGATAATGAATCTTCTAGCCATGTTGGGGTTATTGTAACCTTAGTTGCTTTGAAGCCTAGGGATGCAAATAGAGTTCGAGTAACTATAGGAGTATCTTCTGTAGATGCAGTTGCCCTTGGCTCTTGAGAAGGGTTTATCTCTCTAACAGGTGAGTCATACTAAGAGGGAGGAGAATCAACATTTAAAATTTCTAAACCTTCTTCCTCTTCTTCTCCTTCATTCCTTTTTTCCAAGATAGGTAAATTAAAAATATCATCCCCACAAGTTTGTGAGTACATAGTTTTGTCTAGTGGATCATCATCACCACTTCCCTAAGCACCTGTTGTTGAAGAATGAGGGGCATTACTAGTTGTTTTTTTTGCTGGTAGAGGCTTGGTAAGTACCTTCAACAACCCATGAATCCTTTGATTTGGTACAAGGGTGAGACTATTTGGTTTTCTTCTTGGTTACCCATTCCCTAATTCTAGTCAGAACATCAACAATTCTCACCTCAATAGTTTCTTTTTCCTTGAAGTTCTAGTCCATGGTGGGTATGGGCCTAATTTCTATGAGTTCAATATATACTAGGTCAATCATATCAAATCCATCTTTAATAACATCTATCAAATCATACTTCAATTCATAAATAACATTTTTTTCTACTGTCAACCTCATCCAGCTTCTCCTTCTTAACTCATATTCATCAAAACAATCAATCCAATAGTCTTCAAGGTTGGCTTGGTGATTGAAAGAAGGACCTAATTTCATAGTTTCCTTTATATAGTCCTTCAATTCAAAAGGAAAACACTCATCATATGAGGGCATATTATACTTGGAAAACTCCTCAATGTTCAAGGCATCAAACATAGATTGGCAGCTGTATGCACCAAATCCAAATGGAAAATTGATGGTAAGTCTCTTTTTGTCTTGACATATTCTATTCACATCAGCTAATTGCCTACTGACCTCAATGACTACCCATTTATCTTCAGGGAACCTTTGTAGTTTAATGGGAAAGCCTGCATTTCCACCCACTCTTCTATAAGAAAATATTTGAAATTGGATAAAATGACAACCATAGAAACTCACAAACTATATGGCCTTTGGAGACAATCTTATTGTTGGACACCCCTACAATTCCCTGACCAAAATAATGGTTAAATTATCAACAATTCTCTTGAAATGAAAGAAACTTTTATGAAGTTTAAGCTTATCAAAGTAGTCATAGATTGGTACTTTCTCTGGTGGTAGGTCACTTGGCCTTAATCCAGGCTAGGGTCGAGTACTCACAAGGGCATATATTAAGTAAGATGACATGAAAAAGAACCTGTTCAGAACAAAAAGTGACATCATTTCATGTATACGATTACTAATGATCTCAACCCATTCCAAAAATTGTTCTCCACTTAGTATAATTTGGCTAAAGAATTACATCCATTCCTCAAAGTTGTGGACATTCTCATTGTCCCTAACCCTATGCAACAAGAAAACAACGTTAGCTACTTCATTTATCAAGGAATTTATGTGCAAGTTGCGAGGCAACTAGGATTTTCCCTTTTTGGGCTTAACTAACCAATTATTTGCTATCATGTTCCTGTAAATCCCTTGTGTGGTAGTGAATTCAATATAAGAATTGGTCATGTCCATTGGTGAATATTCCTCCCTCTCTAGATTCCTCAAACATGAAATAAAAGTAGACCTCTGAATTTTCAAAACTAGCCTATTGTCCTCTATTCTAACCTCCTATGTTTGTGAATTGTAATGCTTGATGCACTCCAACACTAATTTAGGACTCTACATGAATATTAGGAATGCAACAGCCTCAATCAATCCACTACCCCTTACCTTCTCAATGATAGGTGGAGGATTAGGTTGGTTAAATTTGTTTCTTAGTTCATCTAAGCTAACGAGCCTTAACCGTGTGTCACCAATCTCAGGCCCCTCATAAGTTAAATGAGATGCATATTCATAACCAACATGTTTAACCCTCGCCATGTTCAAATGTGACTTTCAACAATATATACTTCTTGAATGCAAACAATTTAGAAAACAGGTTGTAATGGATAAACTATAAATACCTTTGGTGGTGATTTCTACAATTCGCACTACGTGTGTCCTCCAATTCTTCCCCAAAAAATTTCTTGACAAGATTTTTTTTCATTCCTCCATTTTATTCACCACAACTACATGGAAAAACATGGGGGAAAATGAGCATTAATTTCCCAATTTAGAATTATGACATGTGGTAGCTATCACTATCAACATTCCCCATATAACTGTCTTTTGAAACTTTAAAAACAAACATCTATGGGTAGTTATAAAAGAGGTTCACAAAACTCTACAAATAAGTGACCAAGTTCAAGCATGATTGAAAAAGGCCACCTAGGGCTAATCCAACAATAGTGGTTTACAATTTTTGGCCAAACTAGACACTGAAATATTTTTTTTAACTAAATCTTCACTTTTGGGCACCTATAGCAGCTAAATCATGAAGAATTTGAAGATGATGCAAACTAGAGTTTCATGACACTCTTTTTGTAGATTCTAAATATATTTTTTGCAAAATTTTTGGAATCAAATTGTACTTCTTTTTCCATCTCCCTCAAAAACTAGTTTTTTTCAAAAAAACAACATTTTTAAAAAGTGGCACTCACTATATAATGCATAATTTTTTTTCCATGAAGGATAAAATTCTAATTCTTTCGAATTTAGATTTGAAACTCCAATATCTAGTGCTTTCATTTTGTTAGATAAGTTTTTATTGAATATTTTTTCTTTAATCAAGTTTCAAAGTCAAAAAAATTACAATTCAGACATAGCGTAACCGTATAACGCTTAACCTTTTTTTGTATGTGTCGAAAATCAGTTTTTTTGTTGGATCAAGGAATTCAATATCTAGTGCACTCATATTTTTCAAATTTTTTTTTTGATAATTTTCTATTTTTCCACATGTGCAGAACAAAGAGCTTGATTTTTGATGAAAAACCTATGTTTAATCAAACTAAGAAAACAAATACATAATAAAACCAAAAGATATTAAAATTATATTTGTTGGATAGCTCGTTCTGAGGACTACTTGATTCTAGTTGGGTTTTTGGATTCTCCACCATTTTCATCTGCAACCCGAGCTCTAAAGTGCAAAAAAAATTATTTTTTTGGTGAACAAGGTAAAAAATCAGGGAAAAGGGGGGTTCAATCAAACCCCCTTCCAAAAAGGGATTTTCATTTGCTTTTTTAGCTGATTCATTCGTAAATGCATTAAATGGGTTCACTCGAACCCTAGTTCGAGTGAACCCTCTTTTGGTTCATTTGAATCAACTAGTTTGTTCGAATCCCCAAAATGAAAAAAATGGCATGGGGTCATTTTTTACAAGTTTTCCTTCCACATTCGAATTGTAAACCACTTTTGTGGATTTATCCCTAGGCTTATAACAATCACATTAAGGACGAAGTTTGACCAAGTACGCAAAACACCACCCTATGTAACACTTGAAAGAAACAAAAGGGGTCTTGAGCGGCAAAGTGAGAAGTTAAACAAATTATGAAAAACCCCACCCGAGTTAGAATAATGACATAAAAGACCGCCCATGTTTAAATAAAGGATTATATGGGTTAGTGGAAAACTTAATGAGATGGGGAATGAAACAATGGTAACACCAAAAATGGGTTTGTCCAAGGAAAACCCCCATTTACTAACAATCAACAAGTTTTTCCTCTCTTGTGTGTTTGTGATTGTAGATTTAGGTTGCAGGCTTGAAGATCATTTGAAGTGAAAATTTGCAGAGTTGCATTGCAAAGTTTTCAGCTTCACGGAAACTCACCTACAGACTAGATCTGGAAGTTTCAAAACCTTAGATCAAAGAAGAAGAAAGTACAGACATTGAGCCTTAGGATCAAATTTAGAGATCTCAGAAATTCAGATCGGGGCTAATTTTCCACCTAAGACATCTTAGTCCTCCAAGTGGAATTTGGAGAGATTCTTTTCGATCTTGTTTTGGCATCTGAAGATTCCACATTTCCCTTGAAAAATAGTAGTGGGACTAAGACAATAGTAAGGGTGTCTTAGTCATCCCTAGCACATTTTGATAGAGTTTTAGCATTTTTCAGAATCCTCATAACATTTCCAAACTTCCTAGGTACACATATCCTAACTTCCTATTGTTTAATGTCATCATTTGCATTCATTATTTGGCTTGCATTACTAGGTTTTATGAGTTGAAATATTAAAGTGTCTTTTCCAAGCTTTTACTTGGTGGTGAACTGCTAAAAGCTTAAAGAACCTCCTCCTAGGTCTTCCTTGTTGAGAATTGACCCACCCTTTGGGTTAATATTCAATTCAATTTGAGATCCTAGGACATTATTGAATGCCCTAAGGAAGATAGTGGAATTTCCCCCACCTATTCTCTTTCTGGTTGATTTTGGTGAACTTGACATTTTTGAGCATTCGTTTTTTGATTTGGAGTTCATTAAATTCCTAGATCTAGGTTGCATTTCATTTTGCATTAGTGAAAGTGCATATAGGGTTAATGACATTTGTATTAGTGAAAGTGCATATAGGTTTCATTTTTTCTTTCTTGCATCATTTTATCTCATTGAAAAACTAAAAAGTGCATTGTTAATCATCCTAATTACATTTAGGAACATTAATTGAAAAAAATGCATTCAACTTTGCATCTAATTGCTTATCATTAGTTACTTTTTCTTACATTCATTTGCACAAATTTATATTTCTAAACATTAGGTCCTTGAGTGGGAAACCTGGGAACACTGTTAACAACTTTGAATTTTCTATTTTTCTAACAAAAACCTTTCTTAGGAAAAAAATTCCTTTCCTAGCGTCTTAGACCCTCTATGCGTTTTTGGCTTAGAAGCCTGTCTCAGTTGTTTGCTGCATGTTCCAATTTCTAGAACCTCCAAATTCCTTCAATATGACCAAGAATCCCTTGTTGGTGTCTTAGTCCTATTTAGTTTGAAGTTGCATTTTTTAGTGTTCAAATCTACATTTTTTTGCTTCCTAATCCTCCTGGTAACATATACTATAAGCTTGGAATGTTAAATTAGGAACATCTATTATATGCATCTAAGTCAAAAACATCAATTTAGGGCACTCAATTTTGTAATCATTTCAATTACAAGAATCATTAGATCTGAAAATGCTCACATTTTTTAAACTTTGCATAATATGGATAAAATTACTTCTCACTTTTGCATATACAATGTTTACATTCATAAAACTTTGCATGAGTTTGACAAAAGTGCTTTTCATTTTTGGATATACATTGTTTGCACTCTCAAATTTTTGCATACATTGGATAAAAGTGTTTTGCATCTTTGGATACACATACAATTTTATATTATTAAAGTATTACATGAGACGGTTAAAAGTGCTTTTCATTCTTGGTCAAACAATGTTAGTACCTTACCTTTCTAGGAATGCTAAGAAAAAATTCATATGCCCTCCCTATGAGAGTGTTTTACTAAAAGTGAATACAACCTTGGATAATCCTAACGATCATATTCCTTTTTCTCCTAATATATCTCCTATTTGTGAAGAAGATATTTTTGTGTTAGAAGAACCAATCAATGAGAGTTTTGAGAGTCCTAGTTGTTTCTCTCCTTCTACCTCTCTTAGTGAGCAAGACATTGATGAACAAGAAGAAACAACCATTGGTAATCATGATGACCACATAACCATTGAAACTTCAACTAGTCTACATTCATCTTCCAACATCTTCACCTCATCTAATAATGTTCTAGAGGATGAAAGCGTAAGTGAATATATGTTGGTGTTGGATGATAAAAACTTTAAGATTTATGACAACCCTCTTTATGATCCTTCCCCTACCTATCCTATTTTAGATAGGACAAAGGAATGGAATTACGAATAATCATGATAACTACATTTGTTCTTCTCTTATTATCTCTCCTATTTGTGAAGAAGATACTTTAATCGATGAAATTCATGAGGAAAACATTCTTGAACATTGTAATGACATCATTGATAAGCAATACAATTCAACCATTGATCATTCCCCTACTTGAAATGAATTCATTTTGGAAGAACCAATCCTTGAATGTCAAGAACACTTAGTTTGTAGTTATCCTAAAAACTCTCCTATTAGGGAAAATATCACAATGGAAGAAAATGAGAACATTGACAATATTAATTCCTTAGATGAAGGTGATGAAGTAACATTAGACTTCCCTTCACTAAGAGATTATGAAAATAAGGATAAGTCTTATGAGGTTAGGCACATTAGATACCCCTTGGAAAACTCTCTCGAGCCTAAACTTATCATTTATCTACCCTCTCAAAAACCACAAGTTCAAAACAAACCCAACCTTATCCTTGAACCACCTATGAATAATTTTTCACAACAACTGAGTTACAATACCGTTTCTCATACATAAAACACTAGAAATAATCCACAACCAAGACAAACACCTTCAACATCCCTCCCTTTTCCTAATCCCATTTTTCCTAGTGCTCCTTGTTTAACTTTGCATAGTGGGAAGGAGTATTATATTTTTGAACAAATTAAGAATACTCCTGCAAAGATATCCCTATGGGATCTAATTCAAAATTCACCTAAATATCACACTATGCTTCAAACAACCTTCCAACAAGTTGTGGTTCCCTCTAGTGCAAACCCAAATGACAACAACATTGATTCAAGGAATAAATGCTAACATTATTTTCCACCAAAGTGAGCTCCTTGCTTTGGAAATACAAAAAACAACATGAACCTTTCATAATAATATCTCAATATAAAAGTGCAAGAATAAAGTGAACCCTTGTTGACAATGGCTCAACCCTTAATATGTGTAGTGTGACCCTTTTGGATAGGCTTGGAATCGATAAATAAAAAACTCAATCTAACTCTTTATCTATTAAGGGATTTGACAATGTTGGAAAACAATTACTTGGTGTGATCACTTTACCTATTATGGTTGGAAAGGCCACATTAGAAATACTGATCCATGTTATGCCTCATGATCTTTCATACAATCTCCTTTTAGGTAGACCATGGATTCATGCAATGAATTGGGTTCCTTCTACTCTTCATCGTAAAATGAAGTATGTCTACAAAAACAAAGTGTACACACTTGAAGTTGACCCTGAACCAAATAGTTGTTTTCAAACATTGAGAAAAACAAGGAGAATCCTTTGGAAATATTAGTTCACCAACTACAAAATTAGAACCCATGCAACAAAAAGACAAATAAAAACACATTAGGGAAGTCACAAAGCTATTAGAAGATGATTGGAGTTCCTTATACTTCAAACCTACATTCATGGTTGAATAAAAGATCATAAAAAAAGACTAAAAAAGGAAATGAAAAAGCAATAATGTCAACACAAAATTTGTAAGACCCTTAAAAAGCATCCACCTCAACCATTTTAGAAGAAAAAGAAAATTATACAAAAAACTTTGACAAAACTAACTATTAACAACCACCGAATCCAAAAGAGATGAAAAAACTTTATGGAAAAAGGTTATTAAATGATGAAACAACTTGGTTATAGTGGAAAATAATGTGGTACTAGAGAACAAGGTATCCATGTCCCTATAGAGCCTAAAACACAAGAAAAGGCCAATGGTATTGGTTTTTATCCTTTGATAGAAATAAACAAGCCTTCAAACATCAACACTCTTACAAAATATTCCTCTAAGCCGACTTTAACAGTAGTGCATCCTAAATTGATATACACTAGTATTCTTGATTGTTATCCTTTGAAAAAAATAGAGAAATCCTCTCTTAATATGAATCTCATCATGCAAAACACTTACAATTTAAATTCAATAGATTTTACACCTTCCTTTAAAGAATAAAACATAATCTCACAATCTAAAGAGTCTTGTGTAAGTATGCCATCTTGTAATAAGAAAGACATATCTTTATAATTGTAAAACAAAACATCTCCTACTTTTGATCAAGAAAGTATCTTGTTGAGACTCCTCGAAGATCATTTGATATCCCTCCCTCCAAGAACATGAAATAAATTCTACTACAAACATTCTATTTTTTCATATCATAGAGATCATGGTCATGCTACTAATGAATGCAAGGCTTTGAGTAATATTAAAATCCAACATCTTAAGGAGTTTGGTACTCTTCCTGATGTGGGGGCACATAATTCCTCTAATTGATACTGATTTTCACTCTATCATTCATCTCATCAATCATTTCAATTCATCCTTGTCTTGCACTAAGTTGGGGCAAGGAGCTAGGTAGCCTTGTCCTTGTATGCCACTTGTCATTGCCTCTTTTGGCTAGTTGATCACCTTTTATGTACATATAAGAGAAAGATTGGGATGTGGATGACATGTCTTAAGTTGGCTCACATGTGATGTACTGAGCTATCTTTAGCATTTTATTTTTGGGGTAAACCCTTCCATCTTATTCATGACATAGTTTATTGGAAACATATGACTAGGAATAGGGCTTTCTGAGTAAGCTCTCATGTCTTCTTCTACTTTAAAGCAATTTCTCACAACAATGGTGTTAGCAACCACTTTAAAGTGGGGATATTCATAGATACTCGTGTTTTAATGTGTGTTTTTATTTCTTCCTATGATGTCTTCCTTTTTTGGTGGTGTCATTGGGTTTGATTTCCTTCAAGAGCATGATATTTCCTTGCATTTGTCCTCTCTTGGAAATATTAAGTACAATGTTCCCTAAGATGATACCTTGCATTTTTCCTCTCTTGGAGAAGTTAAGCACAATGTTCCCTAAGATGAGACTTTGCATGAATGAAGCAAAATCCCTTTAACATTCCTCTTTCTTGTTGCATTTTATTTTTGTTCCTTATTAAATTCATGGAAGTATGGCTTTTATATGGTTCCTCGGGGCTCACCTAGTGAACACCTAGCTTCACTAGCCCTTGTGAGCATACATTTTCTTTTTATCCTTATCATATTCATGGGGGTATGATGTTGATATGGACTTCCTGGGGCTCACCTACTGGACAACTAGCTTCATTATCCCTTGTGAGCATATGTTTTTCTTGCATAGAGGACAACACATTCCACTTGTAAACCTCTTTTTGAAAAACAACCTAGACCTAGTCCACAACATAATGGATAGCTAGTTGAAGCTTGATCCATTGCATTTTTCTTTTTCTTTTTCCTTTTTCTATCTTTGATGGTGTATGTTTGTGATCTGGTTATGGCTTCATATATCATCCACAAGTGTGTTCCTTTGTGCTAATGTTGGTTTGCCATAGAATCTTGATCTTGGGGGCTTGGCCACCCTCTTTATTATTTTCATCCTATCTTACTATAATTTGTACATTTGAACCCCTCTTGATTGCATGGTTGACTACTTCAGTGTGATTTTGAAGAAATTTCCTCCTCTCACTAAAGTGGGGGATAAATGTAGTGTAGGAAAATGCATACCCTTGCATTTTCAAACTTGTTTATGCCCAACTTGCTTTATTTATCCCTATTTATTTCTTAATTGGTCCTATTTTGTATCCATGATCCTAATGAATTATACCTTCTTATGGCTAATCTCGACAAACATCAAACGAGAAATGATAATTTAATGATTCTAGTTGTGTGTTCTTGATTGTTGGGTCGGGACTAAGTCAACACCTAGGGAGTCTTTTTCCCCCAATGGTCTTGGGTACATGATTTCAAGTGCACCTTAAATGGGCCCCTTTTTGGAGTTTGTGCCTTGATTTTCATGCCTTGGGACTAAGACACCACCTAGGGTGTCTTAGTCCCCCTTAAGGTATTTTTGGGATTTAATTTCAAATCTTGGCAAGATTTGACCTCCTTTAATTAATGAGTTTATATGTCAGCTTGTTGTGGTGTAATTTTGCAATATTATGCATAGATAAGTATAAATACAAGGTTCCTTCTCTCATTTTCATATACCAAGCAAGATAACAAGCAATCTAAGAACTCTAAGCATCCAAGCATTCAAGAATTCAAGAGCAACTCATCAAGCATTTGGAGCCATCATCAAGATTCAAGCATCATATCAAGGATATTCTTGCATCATGTGTGTTTTTGAGCTAACATTTGTAATGTAGGGTTTTGATTCAAGTAAGGAATTCAATTCCATATCTATCAAGCATTCCTTTGATTCAAGATCCATATTCAAGCTAGCCACTTGACATAGGTTTTCATATTTCGTAACAAGCGTTTGGTGAGTTGTAACATTTCATGTTATTAATTCATCATTTCTCTTTATTATTCTATTTCATTTCAATGTTCAATTACCAACAAGGGGTTTGACCAAGGAAAACCCCCATTTACTAACAATCAACAAGTTTTTCCTCTCTTGTGTGTTTGTGATTATAGATTTAGGTTACAATTTTGAAGATCATTTGAAGTGAAAAGTTGCAAAGTTGCATTGCAAAGTTGTCATCTTCACAGAAACTCAACTACAGGTCAGATATGGAAGTTTTAGAACTTGAGATCATAGAAGAAGAAAGTGTAGAAACTAAGCCTTAGGATCACATTCAGAGATTTTAGAAATTCAGATTGGGACTAAGTCACCACCTAGGGCATCTTAGTACTCCAAGTGGAATTTTGTTAAGATTCTTTCGGATCCTATTCTGACATTTGAAGATTCTTCATTTCCCCCAAAAAATAGCAATGAGACTAAGAAAATAGTAAGAGTTTCTTATTCCTCCCTTGCACATTTTGAATTTTTGTTAGCATTTCCAGAATCCTCATAACATTTAAAGACTTTCCAAGTACACATATCTTAACTTCTTTTTATTTAATTTCATCATTTACATTTTTTGGTTTGCATTACTAGGTTTTGTGAGTTGAATCTTAAAGTTCCTTTTCCAAGCTTTTTCTTGGTGGTGAACCCCTCAAAGCTTAAAGAACCCCCTCCCAAGTCTTCCTTGTTGAGAATTGACTCCCCCTTTGGGTTGATAGTAAATCCAATTTGGGATCCTAGAACATTATCGAATGATTGAAGGAGAATAGTGGCATTTCCCCCATCTATTTTATTTCTGGTTCAATATAGAGGAATCCACAACATGTTGTGAGATTTAAGAATTGTGGATGAAATAATGATATGGAGAAATTATTTTGCATGGAATCCAAAATACAACCAATATGCACCTACATAGAAATAAAGGAACAATTAAAATAATTAGTCATATGGTAGAAGCAATGAATACTCTATAAGAAAAGAAGGAATTGCTATGGTAAGGAATGAAACCAAATGAGTGCAAAATAAATGGCTCAAGGATGGGATCTAGGTACTATCAAGAAAAAAAATGTGAACATTAACTAATCATGGTTGGATGATTCATCATGGAATCATATTTAAAATAACTTACAATAGTCATACTATTTGGCTTATTTTGTTGTTTTAATAATGAAAAATGTTAAGGAGGTATGACATGTGCCTATGGATATGATATCATAATTTCCTTAGGTGGATAGATTCCAACATGTGGAACACATCACTTAAGTTGGTTATATTAGGTCATGTGGAAAAACTATCTATTTATTTATCTCATGTGATGAGTAGTCATTTAGTAGGATTGACCCTCCATTGTACTATTAGAAAGAGGTCTATATAAATAATTTAATTGATCAATATTTGTAAGTAGGTTTGGAGTATGATATTTTATTTAAGATACCTTAGAGATATAACATAGAGTTGTATCTTCCATAAGGAAAATTCTATGGTGTTACTCCACTTCAAGGGTATTGTCTATTTCAACATATATTACTTATTAGGGCATCCTGACCCACAATAATCTCTTCTATCAATGAGTTATATCTATATGTGTAGACCTTATCATATTTACATAGTATTAAAACATAGAGTTTTGGGTTCACCAAAATAGGGTATGATGAACATATTCTTCCTCGAATTTCATTCAAGAAATGAAATCTACATAATGAAATGATTATCAATCAAATAGAAGTCTAGATCTGCAGGTTTCTCTTTTTTGCTAGGATGGGGGTCTAGGCTAAATAACACTTCAGGCGGAAAGATTAAGACTATCAAACAAACTCTAAAATGTAAGCTATAGAATGAAAATGAAAGACAAATCTTCAAACTAATAGAACTGGAAATCAAAAGGAAGATCTAAGAATGTGAAAATGATGTGTACTAGTAACCAAAAGTGGTTTTTCAAAGCTTACAGAGGACTCATTTTCCCTATGGGCTACCCTCCTTACCATGGCTGTAATTTTTCTTTTGCTACACTTTGCCTTTGTTGAATCCAACTCTACCTTTTTTTCTCCTTTCTTCCTTGCTAATTTATCTTCAGCCTTTAGAGCATACTAATATGCTTCTTCCACATTTTGTAACCTTAATATTATTATTTCATCTTGAATATTCAACCCCAAACCATTAATATATCTTTCTACTTTTTCATGGTCTAATTCATTATGACTAGATCTTATGGGAATTTTATAAAACTCATCTATAGAGGCCTTCATACTCAACTCCCTTTATTTTAAATTCTACAATTTCTTGAGAAGCTCAAGCTGATAATCACCAAGTAGAAATTTACGCTTCATCTTGCTAGCCATTCAATCCCATCTTGTGATCTTATTTCTTCCATTTCTTCCTCTCTCAGTCTCACCTCTTTCCACAAGAGTGTTGCATGACCCTTCAACCTTGTTTGAACAACCTTCACTCTTTTTGGGTCCTCTACTTCATCATACTCAAAATATTCCTCCATTTATGTTATCCAGTCAATTAGTTCATCTAGTTGTAAAATTCCTTAGAAGCTTGGTAACTATACCCTTGTTCCTTTCCTAATATTGGAAATAGCTCTTATAAGTCTTCTTTCACCAACATCCATATCTCCATATGCATTGTCACCTTCTTGTCCAGGCATCTTTGCTCCTCCTTCATCATCTTCACTATCACTTTATTCATGTGATCTGCCTCTTCTTATTCCACCTTATAATGCATTCATTCTTTCTTGCATTCCTCTTAGGCTTTCCAATACCTCATCTATTCTACTTGCTACTTCTGTAGCTATAACCTCTACCATCCTTCTCCTTGGAGGCATCTTGTTGCTCTTAATTTCCTTCTTACTGCAATCTTCCTTGTTGCAATATCCCTTGCTATAGGGACACACCCACAATTCACACTAAAAATAGATTGCTCTAACCCTAATCTTAGGCCACTATCCTTCTCCCCAGAGCTATAGTTGTTTTCCAATACCATGTTGATGTCACCCACACTCTTGTAGGTGCCTAAAAACTCACATTAAATGAAGCAAACAGGCAGAAAATGAGAGGTTGTGTTGCTATAAGCAACTCATAGAACCTCTAAAAAGGTTTAGACACATTATTCAATCCAAATAACAAGTTTAAGAGGCATAAAATAGGTTGCAGATGCACAAACTAGCTTGCTATAAAAAATAGGCTATTGTTGTGGATACCCACAATGTTGTTGTAGGTGACTATTTAGAATTTCAGCAATGTAAGATACTTTAAACTTGCACAGAGCAACCAAAAATTATAGAACAACACATTTATATAATATTTCATGCAAATACACACTCAATATTAGAGAACCAAGACTTGGAAGGGAGTAAACAAGTTTTCATTAACTTAGAAAATACAAATAGTTACAAGCTTTTTTACAATTACAACTACTATGATAAAATATGGAATCTATTACCCTTCACTTTGACCTCTTACTATCTACTATGAGTTTTTTTTACTACTTTCCAAAACATTCTTGTATTGTCCTCTAATATTCTTTGAGATCCTCTTCTATTCTCCCATGTTTCTGTTGTTCTAACCTCTTCTTCTTTTCTTTGCTCACCTCTTCTTTCTATTGTTATGTTCTTCACCTAGCTATCTAAAATATTGAAGCTTCTCTTCAAAATATCTCCAAAATCCCACCTAAACAACTTCAATGTCCAAAATTTTGCATTAATTTCTCCAACAACCAACTTTTTGACTTCAAAAACTCCTGCTCAGCTACCCTTTTTCATCTCATCCTAATTGTTTCTCATTAAATGATCATATAGTGGGTTAGTTTCTTCCCTCTTAACCAACAAAATTTAAATTTAAAATTTTGTACCTCTAACCTACTTCACGTGGCAATGGCTGGAAAAGTAAATAATGATGCCCCTGCATCAAAATGTATCTGATATAGACTATTAAACTAAATGGAAACCCATTTGCTCTACATGGAGGATTTTCTTCTCACAAATAGTTTAATAAAGATGATGAATGATTTTATTTCATAATAAATTAGAATAGAATTATTCCATGGGATGCTCTCAAGATTAGTTTTAATATTCCTTATACCATAAAATTAATTTGTTCTATAATTACTATTTTTTGCAGATGAATCATCTACTATTGGAAAGGAATTATAATCTTAATTTGTGGAATAACTTCTCTTAGTCATCTAGTAAAATTTTGTTGGATTATATTATTCAAAATTTATATTTACATGATTTATAATATTGATAAATTCTAAGCTTATTTTAACTACCTTTAGGTGCTAAATTATGAAAAACCTAGATAGGTGACCAAGTTTAGTAATACTTGACCTTATTGATATTGTGCACAAAAAAAACCCATTTCTAGATGGTTTCTCATTAAATAAAAGTTATTGTGGGTGAATTTTTTAGTTTGAATCATAGAGTGTGTCTTATGTGTAGATTACATGAATATTTCAATTATTCATTTTGAATGTTATTATGAGTAATTAGTGTTGAATTATTTCATACTATTCTATGTGGGCTAAGTGGGTTGGTGTTCCTTTTATTGCATCCAGTTTGATGCTTTAGTTTTTATTAGTGAAAAAATTCCAAAAAGATTGGTTAACTACTTTCAATTTGATCTTGTTAACTATTTTTTTATGATTTCTTAAGATTAGGAAAATTTTGTATTTTTTCTAAGGTTTAAGTAATGTGATTCTTATTTCTCAAAAGATGTCAAGTATTTCTTATTTATATGTAGACCTATGAGAAAACTAACTTATTTGAATTACACATGAAACATACCAATAAAATTTTATTTTTTTAACAAAGTGAAAGGTAAGGTGGATCAAGATGTTGCAAATTGTTTTGATTATAAAATTATAGCTCGTTTCAAGGACTACCATCATCAAGTTTGGTTTGTGAAGTTTACTCCATTTTCATCCTCAACCCAAGCTTTGAAAGGAATTTTTTTGCAAAAAATTGGTACAACAAGGGGAGAAGGGGGGAAAGGGAAATTCACTCGAAGCCCCCTTGACCTTTTGAGCAAAGGGGGGTTCAAGTGAACCCCCCTTTTTCAAAATTTCTGTTTGTTTCCATTTTGGAAAACCTACAAAATGAGGGTCCTATCATTAAATAGGGTTCACTTGAAGGGGGTTCAAGCGAGCCCCTTTTGGGTTAGAGTGAACACCCCCTTTGTGCCAACTCCCCAAAACCTGAAATTTTCTTCTTGGGGGAATTTTTGAAATTTTCCTTCCTCAACGAAATTGTAAACTAGTTTTGTGGGATCACCCACAAAAAATATTTAAAATAAATACTATTGTAAAAAATTAGAGCCTATCTTATGAGAGTTAAACCCTTGTTGAAGCTCCTCCTAAGATTTTCTGATTTGATTTCTACCAAACTCTCTTTCTATCTTTCAATTTTTTCTTTCACTTAGAGTAATGAAAAATGAAGCCAAAAATGTTCTTCCCCAAATTGGGATGAAATAATACATACAAGATTAAAACCCTTCATATTTGTATCTAGAGGTGACAAATAACTCCATAACAAATCCTACACCAACCCTAAGGCTCACCATCTCAAGAAAAATATCCCCCCTAAGAACCTCTCAATTGTCTCCAATTGGGAGATTCCCTTCTAAGAGGGGCATCCATGTGTAACTTGCTCATGTTGAGTCATGGAAGGAATTATCCTCAAAAAAAAAACCTATAACATAAAATTTGAGCAAAAGGGATAAAAATACTTAGTAAAATTCATTTTAAACCATACAAGCAATAAACTAGAAAATCAAACACTCAAGGAACCTTACTTTTCAAATTGTTGCTTGTCTTGCTCCAACTGGTGTTAATGGTCGCCCTGCTCTAGTCGACCAAGAATTCCAACTAAGGAAAAATCTTGACAATGCTAGCTCCTCTCTTCAGCTATGGTATGGTGGTATTCCTAATTTGAATGCTTTGTCTCTAGTGTAAGATAATGTGGAAGAATTCTAGGAGCAGTAGGGGGAAAATGACATACAATTTGATGGTATGGAGGATTAAGGGATGTATGAACTAAGTATTTTAGGGGCATAGAAGTATGTAAGGGTCTGTTAAGAAAATTTTGAGTGCTAATTCTATGGTTTTGTGGGGCTATTCTCAATAAAAACTTAATATGTAAAGGTAAATTCTAGATTACTAGGTTAAGGAAGTAAAATTTTGATATCTCCAAATTAGCATACGGTAATATCAAGCTACCAAGAGCCTCTCTAAAAGTTAGTATATTGCACCATCTCGCTATCAAGAGCCTCTAAACTAATATTTTATAACTTATTATTTATATATTAATATATATACAAGCTTTCGCCTTTCGCTTAAAAACAAAAACAATAAAATATTCATTTTGTATGAAATTACAATAATTTCATGCAACTAAAGAAACTCACATTACACAGACAAACATTCACATCACACATGACCCTGGTCCCTCCATTTGGACTAGGGTCAATTTAATTGGTTGAGTACAATTACGTTTACCATGTGACCCCAATTCCCATTGGAAATAAACCTACATTGTTACATAATTTTTTGGTTTGTTATATCAATCATCATACTTGAAGCATCAAGTCATACGATGCTTACTAATTGAACATAGAATTAATTTGAACAATTTTCATCTATAACTCTATTGATCATCATACTATCATTTCATTTCTAATTGAGCCACATTCTCCTATATATATATAATTTTCAACATATATGACATCAACGCATAACCTGTCACGCCCCGCCGTGCAAACCCCAATGGAACTAATAACAACGGAACAATTTTTTTTTTTTTTAAAGAATATAATAAACATACTTAAGTATTATAACATAACAATGTATTATGTGGCACAACTAGTTCCAATGGGGTACACGAAGTTACATTACTATTCTAACCCATAACCAAGATTACAGATTAAACAATAATTAAACAGTTACATTAATCTATTCATTCTCATTTCATCATTTAAAATATCAATTAAACAATCACCATATTAATACCATATGCACATATGATAACGATAGATAATATAAAGATATGAGGCATTTACATTACCACAAAAATAACACAACTTAACACAACTATTACAAATGATCGTTCCTAAATAAATACATGGCTTGAATATACATTACATCCAAAAGATAGTAAAATACAATTGACTGAAAATACAACTCAAAAACCACATATAAAATTTACAACAAGGTCATCCCAACACACGTGGGAGACAATACATCAATAAATATAATACATCAGGAGTATAACATACATCTAGTACCAAAGGACACTAGAACATAAACCTCCTCCAAAACCCTACAATAAAAGATATATCTGCAATAGAAAGGGAAACCCAACGGGGTGCGAAGCACGTTCCACCCAACCACCCCCGTGCTGAGAGTAGACAAGGAAGGGTCCCCGACCAAGCACACCTAACAATAACAAAGACTAACTCCAACTAGACAACTTAACATCAAAGATCACTTAGAACTCAACAACGACAAATCCAAAGGCACAACAACAAACCACTTCAGAACATAACAACAAGTCATAATCACAACATAAATGAAACTCAAGACATAATATCAACGAATATTCCCAACAATAACCAAAGAGAAACCAATAAATCACTTAACCACTATAGACACATTATCACTTAACAACTGCAATCACAAAGTCACTTAACAACTACAAACACAATATCACTTAACACGAGGTTACAATGCTTCCAGAGAACAAAGATCATGAATATCGCACAATAACTGATTAACTGTTGACATAGGAAGAGTGTGATGCATAAATTGCCATGAGTTACCCTGGCTCAACCTTCCTAGGCTACCGGACCCCCATCCTGGGTTACCCTGGCTTGCCTCTACCGGCCGCCGGACCCTCACACAAAACTATGCATCCCATCTCATCTCGAGCCTTATCATTCACTTGCTTCACGAGAGAGATATTCTTTATCTTTATTAGTGTGTAAGATCCCCATTAATTCTTTTAAATTATCACTTAATTAAACTCTAGGTGAGTTACCCTGGCACCCTTTTGTGTGTCGGACCCCCACAAAGAGCCACTCTCCTATCGACAACACAACAAAGTATAATACCACAATAGTAACTAGACAACATAACCTCTCCAATCCAAGAAGGAAACAAACAAGGAAACTCACTCCAAACACTGGAGGAAACCAAATATGAAAACACACTCCTTCCCAAGGAGGTACAAATCTCATTACCCTCTCCTATTTTCCAGGTGGCACAAAATCCCCATTTGTGGAAACCGGGTACAACATCATAGAACAACTCTACACCATTCCCAAGGCAATTCACAAATTGAACCTCTTCACAAAACATCCCACTCTAGAGAACTTCTCTGGAAGACTTACAAAGACCCTTAACCCCATTTTCCCGACATTGAGAATGAAAGAAACATGATATAAAAAGAATTCCAGGCAACTCAATATCTAATGTTAGGGTTTCCCAACCCAGTCAAACATAGTTTTCAATCTTGCATTTACTCAATCAAAACACATCAAATTCACTTCCTAACATTGAAGTATTTACAACGCAATCATCCACTCTAAATTTTACAAGTAACTTCTCTAATCAAAGCATTCAAATAAATACAGTCATTCGACTAAAGTAATCAATCATTTTTCTAGTTTCACGATTATATTCCCTAAGTTTTACAATCATGTTCCATACTCCAAAATTTAAATAAATAACGTCATCGAATTAAGATTGAAACAATCTTTTATTCTAAGGTTCACAATTAAATTCATACTCAAAACATCTTACTAAGTGCATAATCAACTATTTAAATAATTAAACATTTAATTAAACTACTTGATCTATATTTCAACATAGTATCACTATCTTAATAAAATCAATATTTTCAATAAAACCTATACTAAAATTCCCAAATATCATACTTTTAAAAGTTATAAATTTTAAAATTCTCAAATATCATACTTTTAAAAGTTATAATTTTACATAAATAAATAAATAAATAAATAAAATATATATACATATATATTATAAAAAAAAAAAAATTAAAAATACCCATGATGATATAAATAGATACGAATTAAATAAAACTTAAATTTAAATTTTAAATTTTAAATTTA
>VDFB02373365.1:336883382-337338824 GCA_007258455.2 Sequoia sempervirens
GGACTCCTCCATCTGCCGAGAGCTTACGGAGAAGTGACACGTGTTCAAGGGACTGAGGTCGCTTTGAAAATGGAGGGAAGGTCGTATGAACTAGGTGGCGAAAGACGCGTGGCCGCGTTTCGCAACCCATAGTGCACTCATCCCTGCTGCTGTTTAAAAGCTGTGAACCATTGACACGTAGCTGAAGGTAGGTCCCGCCAGGAAATAAAGAAGGCCTATAGAAATATTTTGTAGCCCGCAGCTGCATGTTTTATCCCTGCAAGGAAAGCTTGTGACATGCTGCCATGTACCAAGATGTGGGCCCCTTAATGAATCTTAGGAGTGTTGGCCCTTTATGGAAGGCTTAGCAACCCGAAGAGAACACAAAGCGACAGAAAATAAAAAACCCCATAGGCGAGACACGTGGGCACTCAGCGCAGCATTTCAGGAGTCGAAAGGGAAGCCGCCAGCTGAAGTTGCGAAGTGAGAAACGCGCAAAGGAAAAAATCAAAACCTACCCGGAAGCCAGAAAAAGCTCGGAGGCGCACAGGCCAACGCATGAATATGCACAAAAAGGAACCCGGAGGGAGCTGTTTGAATCATTATTCCAACAGATTTTAGCGACTATTAGGGGTGTTTCAGATAAGGAACGGAGAACCCAAAAACTCTCTGGTTCCATAGACCAGAGCCTTATCCATTGGGCGAATGAAGTTAGAGTTTGGAAAGTGTAGCCTGCAAAGGTACCCATTCACTTTCGGACAGCCTTGCCATGCTGCGCAAATTCTCTTGTGCCCTGCGGAGATTAATAGCTTCCTTGTGAGGCAGCACCTCTGGCAGGCTAGCACCTGCTTGGATATGGAAAAACAACTGAGAGAGTGGATGAATGATTACCTCGATATCTGCTACTGTTGGGGGGCTGTTGAATTCCTTGAATTCCTCTGGATTATTCTCCTTCTGTTCAATAACCTTCGTAATCTGTGCAGCTATGGCAATGGTGCCATCCTCGAGGAACGGAGATGGCAGTCCCAACTTGCCCAACTCAGAGAAACTCCCACGAATGCCATCCAGCGCTTTGTTTAGAAAAGTCGCCGCTACCTTAGTACGCTGGAAAGTGGAGTAGCAATGAATGAATTTGTTTGCCGTTTGAGCAGTGGTGTCCCGATCTTCGATACCCGCCCCGGCAAGGATCTCATCTGAGACCGAGTATAACTTATTTAGCAAGTCCCTTGCCTTGGGAACCTTTTCCAGGATGAAATGCGGGAACTGTTTCATTGCATCATGGGCTTCCTGATTGAATTTTAATGCTTTGTCCATGAATCGGAGGGTAGGCTATAGATTTAGGCAGAAGGTTTTGATTTTCTCCCAGTGAGAAATGTACAATTTCCTGACCAGTGGGATGATATCAGGTTGGGCTGGGGCTGGTAGTAGAGAGGCCTTAAGTGAAGAAATCTCCGTGTCTCTTGAAATGAGGGCCTCGGTGAATTCTGCCTTCTTCTTTCTCTCGGACGCCAACTGCTCTGCATAGCTATTCATTTCTTTATTCCAAGTTTGTTTAGCTCTGGAGTGGTTAGCCGATTGCTCTTCTAATGAAGCTTTTGTCTCTCGAAGCTCGTCTTCTAGTTTAGTCTTCAGACCTTTGAATTCGGCCTCTTTCTCCTGGAACTTTTGCTGATACTGCTCTTGTAGGCTCTCCATCTCCTCACCTTTCTCTGCCACCCTCTGACTGTACTCAAGGAAAAAGCGTTCAAGTTCCTCCTCCATCGACCATAGGCTCTGTCGCGCTGCTTGGTTTTGATTTTGCAATTCTTTTAATAAGACTGGGTCAGCTGCTTGGGTCTTCGCAATTTCGCTCTAAAGCCTGTTTCTCTCATTTTCTGCTGTTAGCGCCCTTTCTGTCATTCAGGCGATATCTGCCTCCAAAGATTTTTTCTTTGCCTCTAGAAAGCTCACCCTGTCCTTGGCTACCTTGAGTTGTTCATCCTTCTTCTTTAACTGGTGACCAGTCTTTAGGAAGTCGGAAGTGACCACCCATTGTGTCTCCTCCATGATTTCGACTTTATCTTGTGGCTGGGCTACCTTCATGTCCAGTCCGACAGCATAAATTTCATAGTCCTCCGGTTGCATTTCTCCCTGGGGCTTATTTATCCTTGGGTACATAGTTGAAAATTTTAATTCTTGATGGGCCTCTTCATATGAAGCCTGTACTCTCGGCTCGGCGGGGGCATTGTCATCTTTTTCCCTTCGTCGCCTCATTCTATTTGCGTGCACTTCCTTTCCACAATCTATCTGTGCTATGAACTCAGCTGGTGATGAAATCAGCCCACCTGCGAAAGGAACACTAGAAGGCAGGGCGTAGGGATAGGTAACTTTCATAGGCGCACGCATTTGTTTCTTCTGGAGGGTGACGGTTTGTGGAGAAAAGTGTGGCACATTCCAGAGCTTAGCCTGGGGGTTATCGGCAGGGTTAGACATTTGCAACGGTTGAACCGGAGATTCGGTCGTAAGGCCCATTGTTCGAGGAAAAAGAGTCGCTGCCTGGGTATCGACTTGCTACAATGGGAAGGGATCCATAAGTATATCGAAAAAAGAGTGGGGGCCGATGGGAGGAATATTTTTTGAAAGTGAGGTGAGGAAAGTCTGGGTGGTGGCAGTAGGCATTAGCATGCTCGGAGGAGTAATTATAAACGGTTGGGCTTGCGAATATTGGGCAAATGCAACGGAATAAGCTGGACCAAAAACAGAGGGTGGAGGGCTCAGACTAATGGCAGGAGTTGGTGATTGAGCAGGGATGGACGTGAAAGAATGAGATGTAAGAGAGGAAGGAGTGAAATGTACCTGCTGACTGGTCAGCGGTGGCTCCGGGATCATTCGAGACTCGCCCGCAACTTTTGACATTTGACTAGTAGCGGGTGTTTCTCCTTCGGTGGGTTCATGTAAAACTGTCCCGATAACACCTTCCATGCATTTCCTTTTCGCAGGCGGACACTCACCAATCTCAGCAGTCGGATCCTTCTGCTAGGGCATTAGCCTGACCGGTTTAGCATCCCATGTGCATGTAAGTGAGCCCCTTGATATGTTAAAGTGCACATTAGTGCCCGCATAGGTGGCATGCTCGGAGGCATCGCCTCCCTGTGCTGATACTGTCGTTTCTTCCTCCTGTTCTTCGGAGCCCTCTGCTTCACTTCTGTTAGCACTAGAGATCGGGCTGGGATGTCCTTCATCCCACCATCTTTCAAATTCCTGGTCGCCCTTCAATTGATTATAAAGAGTGTTCAACTGTCTTGTTTCCTGGCGGTATCTCCAAAAAGCTTTTATTTTTTCATCGCTCCATTCCTTGCCCACTTTCAACACATTATATATGCTGCGCTCCATCGGAAGGTTGTCCTTGGCCACGGCCACTGGAAAGTAGAACTTGTGCCATGGGCCCCTAGTATCTGGCGTAGGGATTTGTGCTAATTCAACCAAATCTTCATCTTTATCAGTTCGGTTATTACGCCGCTTCTCCCAGTATGGTTGGGGAACATGTGTAACTTTCATATGCGGCTCAGGTAGGTCACTGAAAGGGTTGTAGTCCCACTTATCATTAACCAGTACTAACCCTAGATGTGCTAGCTTGTCCCCTAGCAGATCATGTGATCATTTTTTAACAAGCGTTATTGACTTGAAACTCTTCAGGCAGGTGAAGAATCCCTTCCTCTTGACACTTTCGCCACTGCAGAACATGAAATCACTGATACACACCTGCCGGAAAACCTCCAGCGTGAGAACTCTATCGGTGATGCAAGCCGAAAGCAGGAAAGGCTTACCAATAAAGCCCCTCATTCAAAGGATCATGAAATCTTTGCCCAAGAACCAGTCACAAGCGGGGGTGTAGCCTTGCAGAAATCTAGTCTGCTAAGTGTTAAGCCAGACGATATCACCCTCTCCGATCAAATCATTCAGGACCGGGGCTATGAAATAGTCCACGAAGGCATAGTAATCATATGTTGTGGAAAGGTAGGGTGTCCATATAGACACCGGCTTTCTTTTGTTCTGCTCGTCAAAAATTGATAGTGGGAAAAATCAGGCGAAGAAATCCAGATTCTGATGAACGAACATGTGGACCAGGTAGGAAAGAAATCTAAATTTCTTCTCCACCTGATAATTCTCTATTTGCTGTATCATTTCTTTGTCCATGAACTGAGCAAAATCATACCAGAAAAGTTCATGCTGTTTGTGAAACTGTATTGCAGGGCCCAGCTGAAAAGCCTTGATCTTCTCATTAGAATCTTGGCCGCAAACAAATGCCAGCATGGATATGGGGTCTTGGAGGTCATCGCGGAATGAACCACGTGATAATGTGATACTCAGTGCCTTAGCGGACGCAACACCCTTCTTATTAGTCTCTTCTAACAGGAAATCGGAGCTGGTTTTCATCATTTTCCATATCTTTTCCCCTTTGCATGGGCGGAAATGCTCGATATTCTCCTTTCTTCTGTCAGGATCAGGAATACATAACATATTCCAGATGGCTTCCAGGTCGATATGGACCCTTAAATTGCGACCTTTAATGCAGTGGGTATCTGGATTATAGCGTTGAACAGCCGCGTCGACCACCTCCGGGCAATAGTGCACCAATGGGACCATGTATTGTGGAAGACCGCTAAGCTAGACTCTATTTGCCATGGCTTGGTCCGCCCTTAGCGCTGATAACCTTGTGCAAGCCATCTCTCTAAGAGATTTAGGGTTCTTGGCAATCTTTGGGTCGTAGATATTAGCCCACTTTTCTCTAACCTTTTTCGGGTTATTCCACTCTTTGGGCCTCTCCAGCTCCTCTGTGTTAGCTCTTTTCACCTTCGTGGGTATACCAGGAGTGGCATATGCTACATCCTCATATATGTATACCTCGGTCGAAGAACAAATAGCCGAATACAGTTCCTGGCTAATTTCTTCTTGCGTTGGTTGAGCTGAAGATTTTGACAATTTTCCCTTGTGGTAGAACTTGTAAGCTCCCTGGCCCTTGAATATGCTTGCACTGGATATAAAGACAGAAAACACTTCGCGCCCTCCTTAGCTTTTGGAAAAAAACTTAGAAACATTAAGTGTTTTCATGCAATAATAGCAACTTTCTCCAAGGTGGTAGGCGAGCACAAGCCCTTTGCATTTAATTCGGCATGTACCGTTAACTCCACAACTCATGCAAGATGAGCTGATTGCTTTTTCAAGGCGGCCGGGTTTCATCATTGCTTTCAAGTTATCATGTGATATGCCTTGATCTCCTTGGAAATTGAGCTTGCAACTGGCCTTCTCACCTTGTGCTAGCATGTACCGGCAATTAATATAATGTCCGGAATGATTACGCCAAGCAAACGATCACCGCCTGAAAAAGATATGAATATCGCCTCGGGTTCTGGGATGTGCTTGAAATTTGACACCATAGCATACGGCCATACGTCCCTTCATCAAGTGCCACCATTTTAAAAGCTCAATTAATTAACTTGATTTAATTAAGCATGCCTTGAGCTGTGTTATCATGCATGTACCAGCCCAAAACGTGAACAAATGCAGACTCAGCCTTCGAGATTGTGGCCAATATACATCACGTTGCTTATAGGCGGATTGGCATACGTCTTGTCAATTTTCTATAAATAGGCTAGTAGAATACTGCTAAGCAAGTCTTTTTATAGGTTAGGTGGTGAGAAGATTTCGGTATTACTCAGCAGATTTAGGAATAGTGTTAGGAGAGATGGATACCCCTATTCGCTTAACCTCGTTCAAATCACAGACGGCGTTTGTAGGTGAGATCTCCACTAGAAGGCTCAAAAGGATGACGAAGAACAAGCACTCACTGGTTCTAGTAGCCATCAAGTGGGTTCTAGGCAAGGACTGTGTTGAATATGACGATAAGTATTGGGTGAACACCGACACGTGCTCACACTTTGTAGCGTCTATGCTAGACATTTGTGTCCCCCGACCGCTTATCTTGAAGCTGGTCAAAGAAGTTTTCCTGAAGAAGTACCTGAATGGGCTCGGCGAGGTTGTTACACATGCTGCGTATGGGATAGACCTGCCAACAGCTGGTGACCTACGTCGCTTTATCAAAGAAGAAGTTGTTGTTGTTTGGCTGCCATTCCTGAGCGGATTCCGCCTACAGACCCGTGGCCAGCACCAGCAAAGGGTTACCCAAGCCTTTCACTTCCTGTTCAGGAGCTACAACATGATACACTTCTATGATGTAGAATGGTACACTGACTTCAGGGACCTGGTGTATCCACCACTGATGACAGCCGCGTTGAATGATGCTGCTAGTGCCGCCGAGGAGCCTGTTGATGAGGAAGAAGCAGACGCTACCTTAAATGCATCGGTTGCTGCCAGCCATTCCTGTGGATAGATGACCCCCTTGCCTTGCTGCCAGTTGATGTAACCCACCTGCTCCATATAAGCCTGATAAAAGGCCACCATATATATATACTCTAATACTTGTACATTTTGAAAATCGGCATCCATGCCATTTTGTAACCCAGGAACATGTATATAAATATATACATCTCTTTTTAAGTGAAAACAATGTTCCTGTTTACTTCTGTGTGCAATTTTCTGGGTTTGCAAATCTTGTATGTTTTTCCCCGTTTACAAGCATACTTTTGTGTTTAAGAAACTCCCGTGTTTTACCCACTAATGATGATGAGCAAATACATAGCAAGTCAATTGATTTTAGCAAAATGATAGGCCAAAAATAGGAAAGAAAAAAAAATGTTATTTACAACTGTACAGGGTAGGGCTTGATGCTTAATGGAACAATTTAAGGTCAATCCCATTAACCGGGATTCCTAGAGGCTCTTGTTCCATATTTTCCAGCTCAAAAGCATTGTGTTGCATGCACCAAATGATTTTGAAGGGTCCCTCCCATAGGCTATCAAACTTACCATGCTGACCTGGCTTTGCAACCCTGCTATCATATTTCAGCACTAAGTCTCAACTTTTTAGGCCTTGGTCGGAAGCCTTTTTGTCAAACCACCGTTTGACCACCTGTTGACGGCCTGTCATTGCTTTTAGGGAATTTTCCATTTTTTCTTGTACTTCTAATAGTTCGGCAAGCCGAACCTCCATGGCATCATTTTGTTCTATCTCAAGAGATTTCAACAACTGTATCACCGGGATCTCCATAGAGATAGGTAACATCGCTTCTTTCCCATATACTAGCTCATAGGGCGAAGTCTTGAGGACTTGTTTAGGAGTTATGTGGTTGGCCCAGAGTTCTTTTCAAAGATTTTTATGCCATTCCCTCTGGTGTTCTGAGCCAACCTTTTTGAGGAGTCGGACTAAACTTTTGTTTGTCGACTCGGCTAGGCCATTTCCCTGTGGATAATAGTTTGATGATGTTTTAAGGACTATGCCATTTTTTAATGGAAAGTGACATACCTTTATGCCAACAAATGCTCTAGCATTTTCCGAAATGATTGTCTTTGGAGGGCCAAACCTTGTCACCATAGCCTCGAGGAAGTCTACAATCTCTGCTTCCGTCGCCTCCTTAAGGGGAACAGCCTCCGCCCACCTTGTGAAGTAGTCTGTAGCTATTAAAATCCATTTATGTCCGAGCTAGAAACCGGGTTGATCATTCTAATAAATTCCAGGCCCCATTGCGCAAATGGTTCATCCGCCACGATGGGTTTGATGGGCATTGCTGAATTCTTACTTCTGTCAGAGAAGAACTAACATTTTTTACAAGTCTTTACCAGAGAGTAGGAATCATTGAAAAGTGTAGGCCAGTAATATCCAGCCCATAGGACCTTGATGGCGGTAGTTTTAGCGGAGAAATGTCCACCTTCGTCGCTATTGTGAAATGCGTCGAGGATCCTCTGCGCCTCCCCTGAAGTAACGCATCGTAGGAGCACACCATTAAAATTCCTTTTGAAAAGAACTCCTTCTATCAGCATGTATCCGCAATTCTAAAGGCGGTAATACCTTCTTTTTTGGGATGAGAGGCCTGGTGGATACTTTCCGGTTCGCATGAAGTTCGTTCTATCTTTCAGCCAATCATCCTCCAATCCCGATCCATTTATCAGGACAAGCTCTGGCTGTTCCTCTTCAGCAGGCATCTCCTTATTTTGTGCCATATACTCACACAGTCCTCTGCCTTTAATAGTCCTGGTAGGCCTGACCTCGATGTCATACTCTAGGATCCTGGTGATCCAATTAGCCCTTTTTTTTGTGATCTCTCCCTCCATGATGTATTCCCGCACACTTGAATGTGCGACATATACCAGAACTTTGTTACAAGAAATTAGATGGCGAAACTTTTTAAGTCCCTTTACTATTGCGAAATCCTATCTTTCAACGAAGTTATAATTCACCTCATATTCCTTTAAGGTTCGGGAATAGAACGCAACTAGATGTTCTCCCTTTCCTTTTCTATCCTTTTGAGTTAGAACAGTAGCGATACTGGACTTACTACTAAAGGCATACATTATAAAATCTTCGTGTTGATCTGGATTAATTAACACTGGGGCTGAGGAGATCGCTTCCTTGACCTTTTCAAATGCCTCCCGAGCCTCCGTTGTCCACTTGAAAATTTGATCTTTTTTCAGCATTAGGGTGATCGGCCTAATCATTCCCGCAAAATTGGAAATAAATTTACTGACGAAATTTACTTTGCCCAGAAAAGACTGGACACCTTTCTTATTTACCAGGAGAGGAAGCTCCTTTATAGCCCTTACTCGTTCGGGGTCAATCAAAATACCTTCCTTTGACACAACATGTTCTAACAGCTTACCCTGAGGTACCCCGAATACACATTTCCTTGGATTTAAGGAAATCCTGAACTCCTGGCACTTTTGAAAAACCAACTCCAAATGATCGAAATGATCATCTTTAGATTTAGAAAACGCAGTAAGGTCATCCAAATAGATTAGGATAAACTTATTGATCAGTTCGCTAAATGCGACGTCCATAGCTCTCTGGAAAGTTGCCCCTGCATTAGATAAACCGAAAGGCATTTTAGCATATGCAAATGTCCCCCACTTGGTGGTGAACGTAGTCTTGTGCTGATCTTCTTCTTTTACTCGGATCTAGTTATAGCCAGAGAAGCCATCCAGTAGAGAGAACATTTCCGATCCTGCGACAGTTTGGAGGATCGACTCCATAGAAGGCAATGGATAGTGATCTTTCAGAGATGCTCTATTTAGGTCCCGAAAATCCATGCATAAACGGATATCACCATTCTTCTTTCGGACTGGTACCAGATTTTATACCCAAGTACTATGTTTAATTGGGAAGACAATACGTGACTCAATAAGCTTGGTTAGCTCTTGTGCCATCAAGGCTTCAATTTTAGGGTTGACTGGCCGCTGTTTCTGTCGGATTGGTTTCGCACCTTCTATTAGCTCAATAGTATGTTGAATGATGCCAGGATCATAACCTTCCAGATCATCGTAGGACAAGGCCACTACTCTATATTTCCCATAGAAACTGATAAGCCTTTCTCTATCTTGCTATGAGACATCTTTTCTGACCCGAAGGTTCCTGTCATCGAAAACCCGAAGGTTTTCATAATCACCTTTTTTCGCCACGAATTTTTGCTTGTCATTTCAGGCGTCACTACAATCAAATTTTTTTTTGAGAGTAACCAATCCTTTCGGAAGCTTATTTGACTTTAGCTGCATAATTTGTCCTTCGTAGGCCTCGGCGATCTTTGGTTGGATTTGATCAGCAAATTCCCCTAAGTGTTGAATAAATGAGGTGATGTGTTCATCGCTCTCAAAGACTTGCCAACTTTGGTCATTGTCGGGTATTGCTGGTCTAACAAGCACCCGCACTGAATATTTGTTCTGAAGCAAGTCGGAGACAGGATCAAACTGAGCACCGATTACCGCCATGTGATCTGCATCGCCATTCTGTGCTTGGGGAACGGTCAGGATGTTGAAGGCTTCAAAACTTTCTACTAGGTCCCAGATTCGATGTCGATAAGATCTCATGTGGATATTCTTTGCTGTTGAGATTCCTCGGACCTGATTAACTACCAGTTCTAAATCTCTGAACACAATCAATTGCTTGATACCCATTCGTTCTGCTAAGCTTAGGCCTTGGACTAACCCCTCATATTCAGCCTCGTTATTTGAACATGCGAATTGGAATCGGAAAAACCTCAACAACTTTTCATTCTATGGGGATATTAGACATATCCCTGCTCCAGCTCCAACTTTGCTCCTTGCTCCGTCAAAATACAATGTCCACAGCTCACTTGCTTGGTCATCGTCAGGTTCTTTGACGACCTCTGGAAGAACTTGGTCTTCATCATAAATCACATATGTGCCTAATCCAGTAGCATGATAATTTATGAAAGGATCATTGTTTATATGTTCACTCAACAGAGCGTCTTCCTTATCACTTCGGTCTCTGTTCACCTTCTCCTCCTCTAGTAGTTCGACATTGTACATGTCCTGCTTGGTGATGGAGGTATGTGCGGCTTCAAAGTTAATCAGGGCCTCATTCACCACATGTTCAGAATGCAGAGCCTCCGATTCTATCTTCATCTTCGTGCCATGTTTGGTCCTAGGTATTAGATGTGACCAATCTAAAGACAAATATCCGCCCACCTTCGAGGTAAATTCTCGAGAAAGACAAAGACCAAACATTGGGGGAACATCTATGAACACTGTATCTTGTGGGACCGTGATACTTGGGTAGGCAAATAGAGTTAGCGGAAGTTCTTTGATGACGCCCACAGTATCTACCTTATTTCCATCTAGCTGCATCACCCCTTTCTTCATAGGTTTGTAGCTAAGTCCCAAGGCTTCGGCTATCAGTTTTTGCATAACCATTGTACTAGCGCCAGAATCAATCATAGCGTTGTGTAATAGTTTCTCCCCTATATTGAGGGTCAAGAAGAAAGGTTGAGGTTTTGGCCTACCTTCGCCATGCGTGTGGGATTCCTTTGCTTTGTTTGCGAGAACCTTAGTCGGTGACATTTGATAAACCGCCTCGGTACTGGCTGAAGGCTCGGTTAGTGTTGGGTCCATCTATTGCTGAAGCGCCTTTTGGAGTATAGTTTTCTGTTCCGGGATAGCTAGAATGTCCCATAAAGACACATTAGCGGATGATTTCTTCAACTGCTCCACCACATTAAAAGGTGAGGAGCTCAGAGATTTCTGCTCCTTTGCTTTTGTTATAATGATTTCCTTCCGCGGTTGAGAAGACAAAGAGACGGTCGGAGCGCCAGGAATTTGATCTGAAACATCTTTGCATTGCGGGTTGTCCGAGAGTGAAACAACGGGCTCACCGGTGTATCTCCTCTTGGAGCATGTGTTATAGTCGAACTGTACCCGCGGTGTTTCGGCTGTGGACGTGTCATTTGTGAACACCATTTCCTCATCTTCCATCCAAGAGAAGAGCGCATGATCAGGAACAATATCAGACTCTTGCTCTAAGGACATTCCCTGTATTTGCGTGGTAAGGACCGCATTCTCCATCGCCGAGGCATATATGTATTCTTCATTCTCTGTCGCAATACCTTGACTACGTTGCTCTGCTACCCTTTGTTGTAAGTTGCCACGCAGACAATTTCGGGGCATATGTGCATCATTTCAAGGGAAGCACCATGGATTGATGTCATCAATAAGATTGTTTTGTCCCGCAGTTAATTCTCTACTAGAGCTTCGCGATGCACCTGCTAGTGGTGTAGGCACCAGAACGATTTGGTTTATAGCCACTGCTAGTAATTAGTGTGAGGCGCATTTTGATATTGATTTTGATGATAGGTAGGCCACCCACCTTGATAGTTCTGATATGCAGGTCGTGGAGGAATTGTTTGGTTCCGCTTGAGAGTTGTTATATCGTTCGCTATAGTCCGCAACATCTCCTTGAGGTCACCCATCTCATTCTTGGGAGGACCCGATGTAGAGGCCAAGTTTTCAGGAGCGGCTGTATATGAGTATGTTGACTGGGGAGTCGTTGGCACACTGGTCGATGCAACCTCTTGTGCTACATTCGATATCTCAGGAAATATCGGCATAATAGGTCGAGAAGGCAATTTCCCGCAGTCTATCAAGTGATTCTCTACTTTGATAGTGGTGGCATATGCATCTGGTAAAGTGGCTCCTCCCAAAGACTTGATCATCATAGAAATGTCAGGATTGATGGACTTTAGATAAAACATGAACGCCAATTCTGGAGTCGGGCAGATAGTTACAGGAATCCTCCACCCAGCTTGAGTGAAATCGGGCATTGAAGTCCGTCAGAGCCTCCTGGGGTGCTCGTTTGATGATGAATAACTGATAATATAGCAAAGAATGATCTCTGTCATTTGAAAACCTTTCATAGAACGGATCTCCGAGGTCATCCGAAGTGCGAATGGTATTAGGAGTCAGTGTTCGGTACCAATCTAGAGCTTTTCCTTTAAAGGACACAGCAAGAAGCCTCAGGGCTACATTCTGCGCTATGATAACGTGTACTAGACATACATCCGCTACGTCCTGCAAATGCTCTACTGGAGTTTTTGTGTTATCTCCGGCGAATTTAGGAAGAGCTTTCAGGGCCGAAACTAGAATAGCGCCCCAAACAGGAGGCGCTACCGGAGCTACCAGGGGGCTTCCAGCATCCCATGCTACATAATTTCTGTTCGCGGTCGGCAACATGGTGAGAGGAAAGGGTGGTGGGAATGGAACGGTTACTAACTGATTTGTGGCCTAGACTGCCCCTAATGGAGGCACTAGTAAACCTGGGTTATTTGCAGTTTGGGATCTAGTTATAGGCCGATGGCTCATACACCCCTTTAGAAGATAATTTCATTAGTTTGGGTCCCACTGGGCGTGCCAGAAAAAAGGACAAACTGTTGACGCCAAAATTTGATGGGATAACAGTGCCTTATGGGAAACTCAGTTCAAGGGGGACCCCTTTGCGCCAAATTGAGTGACCTCCAGATTTTAAAGAAGTCGGCTTCTTCTATAATGGTTTTTTGGAAAGGGAAAAGGAAGCAGATATAATGAAACAAATATTAATCTAAGGCGATGCGCTTTAGCTTACTGATAGGCACGATAAATCATAGACTTAAGGGCCTGAATGTTATAGTTATGTTCCAAAACATCAAAACTTAAAGCTATAGCATAAACAATTCATTTAATTGACATAAAACAATATCGCATACATTCTTACTGCTAAGAAGAGTCATTAAGACATGATTTAGACAAGCAAGTTTGCATTCAATATATAGAAGTCTCCTCAAATGAAATGCTTAAGACAATAAGAAGCACAGTTCACAGTTTAATCAAGACATGAAAAATAGAAAGGCCTAACAATAGGCACAGTCTGAAGGTTTCTTGCGAATAAACATGCAAAAGAGGCATGGTGTCTCTTGCTAAAACCAGTATTCTTTCAAAAATCTTGGACCATTTCTCTTCGACAGAGAGAGTATATATAGCCGGAGAGCAAAATCCCACCGCTTTGGAGAGACGTAACAGAAAGATCCCATAATGATGCCTGAATAAGAATATTCCCAATGCCGTTATAAGAGCAACCAATCAGAACACAACATTCAGTCCATTGGTTGCAGGCGTGCCCTTTGCAAAGATGGCAGTGGTCCCAACCAAGCTTCGAAGCGACAAGTGCTGCCCACCACTTCAGAGAACCATGACGAGCTACACCCGATAACACTATCCCACTTAGCCAGCCCATAGCTTGCTTTGATAATCAGTGTAAGGCACGTGGCAAAAAATCGCAGCCCGAATGAGGACTCCTCCTCCATCTGTCGAGAGCTTGCGGAGAAGTGACACGTGTTTAAGGGACTGAGGTCACTTTGAAAATGGAGGGAAGGCCGTATGAACCGGGTGGCAAAAGACGCATGGCCGCGTTTCGCAACCCGCGGTGCACTCATCCCTGCTACTGTTTAAAAGCTGTGAACCATTGACACGTAGCTGAAGGTAGGTCCCACTAGGAAATAAATAAGGCCTATAGAAATATTTCGCAGCCCACAGCTGCATGTTTTATCCTTGCAAGGAAAGTTTGCGACACGCCGCCACGTACCAAGATGCGGGCCCCTCAATGAATCTTAGGAGTGATGGCCCTTTATGGAAGGCTTAGCAACCCGAAGAGAACACAAAGCGACAGAAAATAAAAAACTCCATAGGCGAGACGCGTGGGCGCTCAGCGCAGCATTTCAGGAGCCGAAAGGGAAGCCGCCAGCCAAAGTTGCGAAGTGAGAAATGCGCAAAGGGAAAAATCAATACCTGTCCGGAAGCCAGAAAAAGCTCGGAGGCACATAGGCCAGTGCACGAATATGCACAAAAAGGAACCCGAAGGGAGCTATTTGAATCATTATTCCAACAGTTATCTTAACCATTAGTGAGGTAAAATTTTCCTATAGTCCATCATCTGGAAGAATCTTCATTAGTTCTTTTAAAATCTCTACATTGAGAGAGTGCAACTATTTGATTACTTATGTTATGATTTCTCTAGAGAGAGAGAGAGTAATCTAAGCAATACAAGATATAGACTTTGAAACCCTTATAGAACTATTTTATTGCTAAGTGCCCAAAAGAAAAAATTAAACCCAGGTTGGGCATCACTAGAGTGATTAATCCAGGATTGGGCATTGTAAGACTCGATTATCATTCTCTCAAGAAAGTGGTAAACTATTTTGATTCATGAAGGTTCATATGATATATATATATATACTAGGATGTTATATATATAGGAGTTCTAAACCTAACTCATGTTGGAATTCAGTTGTTTTAAGTAGACTAAAGGGTTGAAAGCATATTATTATCTTTTATAAATCAAACCCTTTAAGGGTTGAAAGAATGAACTAGATCAAGACTATTGTTGTGAAATGATAGTAATTCTTTAGACATTACATTGGTGAAGGAATACCTTGAATACTATGTTTATTCATGTATTTAAAATGTGAATTTAAACAATGTCAAGTGGTCTAAAAAAAAAACTAGAGGCATTTTGTTCTTATGGTTAGCTACACTTATGTTATTACCTTTGGAGAATCAAGGATGATGATATTTCCATGCGTTGGGTTAGAGAAGCTAAACCCTAGTATTGAAACAAGGAGGATGTAGGAAATCTACAACTCTTATGTCAGATATAAAATTGTACATATATATTTTGATTGTCAGTGAAAGGTCAAGAGAACTATAGAGCAAGATCGGAAGTCTTTATAACACCTTAAGAGATTCTTCGATAATGTTGAAACTCAATTAAACACATCGAGATGTTGTGTATTGTATCTTGAGAAGTAAATGGCAAGATGTCATAAACCCTAGATATTGCAAGAATGCAATAAGGGACTTTTGAAAAGGATTGAAATATCTAAATCTTTACATTACATGTTTATAATGAATTATGGATTATTTCTAAGTCGGATTCACTAGAATGGATTTTCTATACAGACTAGTTATGTCTAGAATACCAAATAAAGTAAGAAAAACTATAGGATGAGATAGTTTTCTAAGATGAGTCAAAGGTGTGTGTCTAGATGGGACGACCAATCAGAAAGATCATTACTTAGCTAGAAGGGATCTAGAGTGGTATGGTCGATTGAGTTTTGTAGGACACATCACTAGGACTCAGATGGTGAAACTTGATAGTTCCTTATATCTATACCCTTCATGAAGGGATGAGGCACTTCCAGTTAGAAAGTGTGCGGGGGACCACTTGAGTCCATGGTTGGAGGAAAAGCACTAGGATGATGCTCTCCCTCTGTAGTAGAAGACTCATCGAGTCTCGTGAAGTTTGACATCAACATTCTAGATGCAGTGAACTCCATGTTATGGTTTATGGAAATCAACCTATGAGGTAAAACTATTCTTTATGTGATGGTGTAACATAATTCTCTTGATTCTGGTTGCAATTACATGTGAATTCAAGTTTGAATTTATCTAGAAAAGTTGTACTATTGTACTTTATTTTTGTGCTTATACAAATGTTTAAAAAAAAAAATTTCTCTCTCACATTTACTAAGTTTATTTATCTTCTAGTAAATTCTTGTGATTACTTGAGTATTTAGAAGAGGGATGTTACAGAAGGTAGAGCACAAGGTAAGTATAAAGGAAAGCTACCTATCAAATGTTTTTCTTGTAGTAAAATAGTTCATTTTGCTTCAAGGTGTCCTGAAAGAGTTCCTAGGTCTAAGCCTTACAAACCTAGATTTCAAAAGAAATGTTATTTTACTGAAGAAGGTGTGACTAATGAAGAATCTGATAAAGAAAATGGAAATGAAGATGATTTGGCTTTCATTTCTATCAAAGAAAATAGTTTGGTGGCTACTAAATCTACTAAAATTATGAAAGCCCTTGCAGGCCAGATTGAAGAAAAGGATGAGTGGGTTATAGATAGCAGATGCTCACATCATATAACTGGTGACAAAAGAAAATTTGTAATTCTAGAGAAATATGAAGGTGGGGTTGTAAGATTCAAAGATAACAGTGCTTGTGTGATTCGTGGTAGAGGATATATTTTTCTTGGTAAACATAACACTGATGATGTCCTTTATGTTGAAGGCTTGAAGCATAACTTGTTGCGTGTTGGATAGGTGGTGGACAAGGGTTATGATCTTTAGTTCAAGGATGGAAGATGCAAGATACTTGGAAGCTTTGGAAATGTAATTGCTTCAGGTAAATAGACAAAAGGTAATATTTTTCACCTGAGTGCTATTGATGGAAGTTGTTTAATTGCTCAAGTAGATGAAAGCTAGCTGTGGCATAGAAGGCCATGTCATGTGAATTTTGATAACATTTTCAAGGTAAGTTCCATTCAAGCAGCAAGAGATCTACCTAAGCTAATGAAGCCTACTAACACAATATGAAAAGAATGTCAGATCGGAAAAAAAACAAGAGTTTCCTTTTAGAGAAAACATCATCATTATAATGGAGTACCGGAGCTGGTGCATATTGAATTGTGTGGCCCCTCCAGATTCAGAAGTCTACAAGGAGAAAGGTACTTTATGTTGCTTATTGATGATTACTCTAGAATGATATGGGTTGCTTTCTTAAGAGAAACATGTGAAGCATTAGAGAAGTTCAGAAGTTTCAAAGCTATGATAGAGAATGAGATAGGTCTAAAGATAAAATTCCTAAGGTCAGATAGAGGTGGTGAGTTGACTTCCCAGGAGTTTATTTATTTTTGTGAAGAGAATGGAATCAAAAGACAGTTATCTACTCCTTGAACCCTTCAATAGAATGGAGTTGTTGAGAGAAAGAACAAAACAATTTTGGATGCTACTAGAACAATGATGATAGAAGGAAATGTGCCTCACATCTATTGGAGAGAAGCTATGAACACTGTTGTGTACACTCTAAATCGGGTGAATATCAATGGTATCTCTAGTAAGACTCCTTTTGAGCTATGGTTTGGTTATAATCCTACTGTTAAATATTTCAAAATCTTTGGAAGCAAGTGTTATATTAAGAAATATGAGGACATAGGAAAGTTTTATGCAAGGAGCGATGAAGGAATCTTTCTAGGTTACTATACTAAAAGTAAGGCTTATCGGTGCTATAATAGAAGATTGAGGAAAATGGTTGGAAGTGAGAATATCAGAGTTGATGAGGACTCTGCTAGATCATCTAGATACTGTGGATATGATTTTGCTGACCAACAAGTTAGTTCAAACAAAGGGAAGAATACTTAGACACAAAATCAAGCTCAATTTTTTTTGGTAAATCAAGAAAGTTGAGAAGGAGAGACAAGTGGAAGTGTAGAAGAAAGAATAGAAGAACCAGAAGTGCAAGAGAATCCTAAAATCATGAGGTATGTAAGGTTAAATCATTCTGAAAAACAAATTATAGGAGACAAGAATAAAGATGTGCAGAATAGAAGAAGGATTGCAAAAAAGCATTGTCGGATGTCCAAGACTGAGCCTAATAATGTCAATGAAGCTTGTAATGATGAACATTGGATGGAAGCTATGAAGGAAGAACTAACGCGGATTGAAAAGAAAAATACATGGATTCTTGTTCCTAGACCTAAAGATAAAAATGTGATTGGTACTAAATGAGTCTTTCAAAATAAGTTGAATGAACAAGGTGAAGTGATCTGGAATAAAGCAAGATTGATATGTAAAGGGTTTTCACAAATGGAAGTTATTGATTTTGAAGAAACCTTTTCCCTTGTTGCCATAATTGAACCTATAAGATTATTTCTTGCTTATGTTGCACATAAAAACTACAAAGTTTATCAAATGGATGTGAAGTCAACCTTTCTAAATGGTAAGTTAGAAGAAGAGGTATATGTTGAACAACCTAATGGTTTTCAACTAACTGATAAGGAAGACATTGTTTGTCAATTGAAGAAAGCTCTATATGGACTCAAACAAGCCCCCAAAGCCTGGTATGCTAGACTGGATAAATACTTACTAAAGATTGGATTCAATAAAGGTATTGCTGACAACTTGTATTTAAATTTGGATCATGATAAAGAATTGATTATTGAAGTCTTTGTTGATGACATTATCTTTGGAGGAGATGATGATCTATGTATGAAGTTTGCTAATGAAATGAAAAGTGAATTTGAAATGAGTATGATTGGAGAGATGAAATTATTTCTAGGATTGCAAATCACTCAGTTAGACAATGGGATTTTCATATCTCAGTCCAAATATGTGAGAGAGTTGTTGAAGAAGTTTGGCATGGAAAAATCAAAGCCTGTTGGTACACCCATGGTAATCAGATGCAAGTTAACACAAAATGATGATTCCTTTAAGGAAAATCAAACAAAGTGCAAGTCAATGATTGGAAGATTGCTCTACTTAACTCAAACCAGACAAGACATCATGAATATTGTGTGCATGGTAGCTAGATATCAAGCTAATCCAAAAGAATCTCATGTGACTGTTGTAAAGAGAATTTTTAGATATCTGAAAGGAACAATTGATTTTGGACTTTGGTATCCTAAAGATGATGATCTTACATTGTGTGCATATATTGATGCGGATTCGGCTAGAGATGTAGATGATATGAAAATTACTAGTGGTGGTGCCTTATTCCTAGGGAAGAAGCTGGTATCTTGGTTGAGTAAGAAGCATAATTCCATTTCCCTATCTACTACTAAGGTAGAGTATATTGTTGCTACAAATAATTGTACTCAAGTGTTGTGGATGAAATAGATGCTGAAAGATATCAGAGTAGTATATGATGAGCCTATTTCCATTTATTGTGACAACTCAAGTGCAATAAACATATCAAATAATCTGGTACTACACTCTAAGACCAAGAATATATCAATCAAGTTTCATTTCCTAGGGGAGAAAGTGAGTGAGAATGAAGTCAAATTGGAGTATGTGACTACCAAAGAGCAGATTGCAAATATTTTCACCAAGTCATTGTCGAAGGATTCTTTTGAGTATCTGAGAGGGATGCTAGGGGTGATTACCCCTCTTGTTATGAAATAGAGATACATTTACTTGCATCAATCTATGTGCTTAATTGCTACATTCTGGTCTAGATTGATGTTTCTATGGCTGCTACTCAAGGGGAGTAGTCAGATGTGCAAATATGTGGTTCAAAGCTTTTATGTGGAAAGATAATTTTTGTCTTTTCCATTTATGTCAAAGGGGGAGAAGAGAAATGTGAAAAACTGGTGATTATTTGGTGAGAAGAGCCCTATGGGAGAAGATCATGTGGAGAAGAGTCAAAACCTAAGAAGAAGTAAGTGTTGTTGCGTTGATGGTATTTTTCACATCATGTGTTGCCAGCAATTCCAAAGGGGGAGATTGTTGGATGATGTGGTTGTTTTGCTGACATGTGGTTGTCATTGATGTCAACACTATTATCATTGGTGTATTGAAGGTTGTATATGTCAAGGATATTGATAAATTTGTAAAATAAAGTGTTGTCGGTTGACAGTGGATCAGTGAAGGTCATGAAGGTGTCATACTTAGTATGTTGATGATCAGTCATTGTGGATTAAAGGGTTTATTCTTGAGTGTATCTAGTTTATCAACTAGAAGTTTTAGAGGTCCGTGTGAAAATTTGATCTTGTTATGAACTATTGTGTTATGACAGTGTTTCTGTGGTTTCAATTAGTGTTCCTAATTGAAGTTGATGTGATTCTAGTAATCTCATTTGTTGTGGATGTTTCTCTGATGTTTCTTGATGCTCATGGATGTTTCTAGCTCATGCTCTATCTTTGTTGCATGTCCACATTGATAGGTGTACTCGTGGTTGGTGATTTTTTTCTTGTGTGTTCAATTTTTTGTGTTCTTGGCCGACATGGTGGTTGTAACATGTTGTGGATCCTTAGAGATTAAAATTTGAATATTTGTCATGTTCAAGGAGGTTTTTTTAAGTCTTCATTACATTTTGGCTGATGATGTTTGATTCACATGAATAATTATTATGTTTTTTGGGCTGACTATTTGTAATTATTCTACTATTTCTTTGTGGTTGACTTAAAGTGATTTAATTTCATGTGTTAGATATATAAGAGTGATTTTTTTATCAATTGGAAGTGTGCAAGTGTGAAGTGTGTGTCTTGTGTGTGAATATTGTTCAGATCATTCGAAGGAAAAGTAGAGTGTGAAGCAAAGTGTGAAGAAATTTGAAGAAGTGTTCATGTGCTTAACTAGAAATGTAATCAGGCATTAGCAGATGCTATTTTCTCAATTCACAATCTAGATGGTTTTAATCCGAATCTTTCTTGGGCAGTGATCCCTCTTGTAATTGAGTAGTGAGCTCTAGGTAGTGTGCCTGAATGCATATGCATTCCCATTGATACTTCTTTATACTTTTAGTAGGGTATAATCTTGTGGACTAACATCCACCATGGTTTTTCCTCTAATAGGGTTTCCATGTAAAAAAAATATTGGTGTTCTACGTTTTTCTAATGTGTTGATTGTTTATGGTTTGTTGTTCATTCATCAGATCTGAGATTAAAGTTAAATTAAGTTTGAAAAGTTAAATATTTTGTTACAACTAATTCACACCCTCCCTCTTAGATTTTTGTCCTTGTTTTTCCAACAAAAACATCTTCAAAATATTCTCCCCCTTTGACATCAAGGGAAAGGGGTGCATACAACAACTTTCCTAACATATACTGGATCTCCTACGGAGAAATATGTGCATATGTAAAAATTAAAGGATTGAATTGATTCCCTCTAAGTAATACATGCCAAAGAAAAAACCAAAAAATTGTACATGAAATGGTTCTATATACTCCATGCATTTATAAAGAATTTGAAACTAAAAAATAGAAATGCATAAAGTATAGAAATATTTTCAACCAAAGTAGGCTGACTCTTGAAGCTTCTACACATGATTCTACCAAGACTGTTTTACTTCTTCTCATATCTTGATGTCCATCCCAAGAATTTTGTATTGTGTTTCAAATTACATCAGTATCTCTTCTCCTTCTTCTAGAGTGCTAGGTAGTGGATTTATTTGTGTAACTTTGTTAGCAATAGAAAGGGCACTTGAGAAAGATATGAATTTTGAAATCACCAAGTCCCTTAGGTCTCCAAATTGCAAAATGATGTTCTCCTTTTGGACTTGCAGCAAGAAGAATATTTTATACAATTCTTCAATAGTAGTCCTTATGTCTCCAACTAGGTCAAGTGTCGGATTATAGGCACTAGAGGAATTATTGATATGGGAATCAATGGAGTCTATTTTACTCTTGATGCTTTGTGTGGCTCTGGGCCACTTCATGTAATGTTGGAATAGAGCCTTTTCTTCATCCACACAAACTTGTGCATTCTTCAAATTTTCTTGAAACTTTTTGTGTGCAAGAGCACACTTCTCAATGATTTCTATCATCTTCTTATCATTTATTTTTTTTTCAACTTCATTCTCTACTTGTCCTCTAAGACCAGGGACATATTCTTTAAGTATCAATTAATAGCTTCAAGTTCTCCATACCATAAAGTGAAGTGTCAATACTCACATTGTGTATAGCCTCTTGCAATTCCTTCAAAGCTTCTTCCATCAACTCTCCACTCTTTTGATTTGCTTCTATAATCTCCTTATGGGAAAATGCATGGAATACATCTCCCAATTGAAGCTTGTGGAGTGGGGAAATCTTATCAATATCTACATTTCCTTGTTTCATAGGTAGTTGTAGCAGTTGTGTTGATACAATAGGCAAGAAGTTGAGCTACATAATAAGTGTATTATTCAAGGTATCTCTGGAGGAGCTGGAGGATTCACGAGAAGTCTTTGTATTCTTCACAGCCTTTCCCTTCAAGTCCTTTTCCCCATTCTTTCTACAGTTCACTGGTGTCTCTTCTTCTATTTTTGCATCTATGGATGCATCTCCACTCTTATCTTCCTCATCCTTATTATTTTCCTATTCTTCTTCCTTCTCTACATCAACATTCTTTTCTTCACCAAAATTATTTACATTTTCTTCCTTAGTAGGACTATCTCTGGTAACCGAAGGAATAATGTTTTCTTCAAGTACCATAGGAGGAGAGGTATCCTCCTTTGCTCCATCTTCACCATAATTCTTCTCTGCTCCATCTTCTTTTGTGAATTTTCCAAACCTGGAAGAATGTTATCCTATGTATAACCTTCATCCATTACATGCTCATGTTGAGCATCAATATTTTATTCTTCTCCTATAGTGACTTCCAAAGCAATGTCTTATGAAGTCATTCCATATTTTTGTGCTATATCTTATATTTTTCAACTGTCTCCTTTGAGAGCCTTTCAAACTCACTCTTATCTCTACCCATAAAAGTAGATACCATTTTCTTTACCCTTAATTATGTCATGTATAATTCAACCAATGTGGCTCTGTTTTCCTTTGAGAGAGGAGCACTAATATTTTCCAATGTACAATCTTTTATTTTTCCTCCTTCTTCAATCACTTCTTTTATTCTCTTTACCAAGCCATTTCATAGCTACATAGGAATTCTTTTTCAATGTTCTCCATATCAACTTCTAAAACAATAATATACTTAATGATACCTCAACAATGGTGGCCTTATCCACCTCATTTGCTTCATTGTATAGGGTTGCATTCTTTGCTAACATTTCATGCTACAGAATATTAGCAAATAGTTCTTCCTTTATGGAAGAGTAAAGTCTAAATGGTTTTGTTCACTTTTTCTTTCATCTAGAGTCTTTTTCCTTGTTTCTACTTTCTTCATCTCTGATAACACCTTCTTGGTGGCTTTTTTCTTCTTCTTTCACATGTGAACTACAAAAGCTTATTTTCCATTTTCTATTTCTCCTTCACTATTTGTATCAATGATGTCAAACCTCTTTCCTTTATCACTTGCTTCACCTTGTGAAGCTTCAATTTTCCTTTTTCAAACCAATTGTGGTCCTTCTTCCTCCAATTATTCTTCCTCTTCAATGTTTACTATTATATTCATTTCCCTTACTACCTTTTTCTTTGGTCTCTTCTCTGTAGGGCCTGCAAATGGTGTTGTAGCATTTTTCTTCTTTTTAGGCCTTGTTGTCTATACAAACAGAGGGGACTTCTCCTTTATTTTAGGACAATAAGTATTTTTCCTCTTCTCACTAGTAGAGGGCTTAGTTCTAGAGGAATTTTGGATAGCATGAGGTTTGTTAGATATCCTACCAAATGTTCATATGCTTCTAGATCCTCCTACAACACTTGATTCTACCTTAGCCTTTTCTCTTTCCTGCTCTACTTGCTCCTTTGTGAAGCCCATATCCTCCAAAAAAATTTCAACCTTCTATATTTGTTTTTTTCTCTACTTCATATGCACCTCCATAGATTTATCTTCATAGGCACCATACCTTTCTTTAGTGGTATCTTTTAGACTCTTCAACAAAATATCAACCAAACCAGTAATCTATTGTTCATTGATCTTATATCCCAATGTAGGGATTCACAATTTCCTTTGTTCTACTACTTGCATGATGCACTCATCTATTGATAACAATAATGTGACATCATTTTGATACTTCTCTACCATTTTCCTAGGAATTATGCCCCTTTCATGCATCCTGTTTTGAAAAATTGCAAAGAAAGCAACAAGAGCATCATCTTGTGCCTTCACATCATCAAGAATTCTCATAAAGTATCCAATTTGATGAGCAATGGATCTACCTTGTAACCATTCCACCCTTTTAGTTCTAGGGAGTTCCTTTAAGAAGTAGAAAAGTTGACATACATCCAAGATTTCATACTTGAATGGGTACTTCTCCTTTGTTTGCTTCAATTTTTAAATTAAATATTGTCTTAGCAATTCAGAAAGATCATAGTCAACCCATTTTTCCACCATTTCATATGCAACATTGATTGCGATGGAAAATAAAAAAGTTTTCTATGTTTGTGAAGTAAATTTTGTATCCAATCAAGATAACTACATACTTCATAGTTTAATTTCTGATGTGGTTCATCGTCAAAGCTCTCTTGTCATATGTTGCACCTATGAGGTCCATTACAACCTCATTCTTAATCAATTTTAGTACTGGAATAGGTCTAGTGAAGCATAGACCTGTAACCTTTCTAATCACATCCTTTGTAATAATCCTAGGCATGTCAGTCCAAACAAACTTATCATGAATTTTACTTAATGCAATCCTAACCCTTTTGTAATCAAAGGAAAAACTGGGAAACCATTGCCATACATCATTTTTCCTCATCACTAGGTTTTGGTATTCCAATTTTAGGGAAAATTTGTCTCCAGTAAGTTATTTCACCCACACATCTCCTAGCTTAGTGTGATTATATTTCTCTATCTTTCTATGGATATAAATCCTTATATCTTTCATAGGTAAAACTCCATATAGAACACGTGAAATTGCACCTAATGGGTCATCTTCTATGGATTTAACAGGGTATTTCTTGAACTTAGGTTGTGACTTCTCATTAACCTCAATTAGCCTCAATTTTTCCATTGCAAAATGAATTCAAATAGCTTTCAAAAAGTTATTTGAGAAACTAGGAAAAAAATTAGATTATAAATACCTTTTCTTTCGCTTGCTGAACTAGAGTTTGAATGCACAAAATCACAAATCTCCTTGATCACTCCAAATCCTTTCTTCACTGCTCTGCTCCTTCTCATATGCTTGTTGTAAATGAGTTTGGTTAATTGAAATCAATTTATATCCCTCTTAGTCTAACCTAATTTTTCATTGAATGCTTCAAACAATAAAGCTAGCAAACCCTTCACTGTGTGCATAATTATCTTTAGATGCTCTGCAAATTTCTACATATCAATAATTTCTTTTGGGATCTTCACCAGCAGATCAAGCATGTTGATCTACATCACATATCTTCATATTGAAGCATCAACACCATTTTCTTTGGTAAGGGATAAGATATTTATGTTAAAGCTATCCCCTTGAGCCAGAGCTCTCAACTTAGTTTCTAGAGGAAACATTTGCACCAACTGTTGGTACAGATTCAATCTTAACCTCAGTCTCTTCCTTCTTTCTCCAAATCTTATCCATCTCTATCTTTATCTATGCCAGATCAACTTTTTGTATTGGTTCATTCTTCTTTACCAAATTATCCTTCTTTATATTTCTACTTCAGCAAAACTTGGAAATGTGTCTAGGCCACTCTACGTCACTCGATGACTTGTGTTTATGTCAATAACATCTTTTGCACTATGTTGGTAGTCTCTAGCTCAGAACTAGTGGTGCCACCCCTACCTCCCGAAGGAATATTTTGAGACCACAAAAGAAAATTCCAATAGTATCATGATGCCAATGGAATATTCAAGGAATAATCCCTATGCTTGAAAAAACTCTAATTCCTACCAAAAATATTGATGAAGGAAATATTCTCATAAAGATGCTCTCAAGAAATCATGTCGGAATCATTGGTACTCACCATAAAGGAAAAAAAGGATGATTAAAAAAATTGGATATCATTGGTATATGCATGTGTGGCCTTAGAATATTCCTCAAGGAGGTCAAAAAAGTGGCACTGTGAATTTTGAGTTGGAGGCCACCATCACAAACACAAGCCATCGAGTGACATAGAGTGGCCATTGGTGGGATCGCTTTGTGCAAGCAGCTTAGCAAGCAAACCTGTGCAAGGTTTTTAAAAATTTTGTTTCTTTCAAATTTTTATTTATTTTTATTTAATTTTTTTTTAAAAAATCCTTTTTTAGAATTCATTGGAGGCGCTTTTATGGGGGTACCTACAGGTACCTACCACCATAGGAATGTACATCCCAAGTCACTCATCAATAGGGTTTTCTCTCCTTTGCAAGTGACAACGTTTGTGACCTTATAAGTTGGCTAACAACCTTTCTTGCCACTGAAAATGACCTTATAAGCATCACTCAAAAGCCCTTTACTCAACCACCATCAAAATCTTCCTTGATTGCAAAATAACACTTGATTGATGGTGACAACTAGTTTCCCGATGCAATTTTTTAGATTTCTAACAACTACAACTTTCTCGAGTGACAAACTTTCGCATACCCACCTAAATCTTAGAAATATTCCTCAAAATATTTTGTTGGTATTAGTAGTATGAACACTAGCAAGGGACCCTTTAACCCCCCTTTGTACCTTGAAATAGTAGTTCTTTTTTTCCATAACTTGAGTGTATGATATCAAAATTTGGTGAACAAGATATCATTGGAAAGATGAGTTTGTATAATTTCCAGTTGTGTGGATCTTATCACTTTTTATTTTTGTTGCTGCATTCTATAGACTTTCAAAGTCAAAAGTGTTGTTTTCACTCCCGAAATCAAAACTTTTGACTAGTTTCTCCATTTTTTGTAATTTCAGCAACGTTGGAAAGGTCTTTCAAATCCCTTCAAATCTATCCATGCATTTTTTTCTAAATTTTTCTTCAAGTACATTTTATTCATTTTTTTGTGTTTTCATATTTTGGTGAATTAATTGGACTTTTGTTTATCAATAGTGGCATCCTGCAATGGTTGAGTTGTGTTATTCTTGCCATCAAAGTTTAATCCCCATTAGAGTGGAATTATTCAGAATTTATATTGGGGATGAGGTCCATTGTTTGTGACCTCATCGATTCATAGCTCTAGATCATAAACATTTACCTCTCTTAATTAAAACATTTAGACTTTTTAGCTCCTAAAAGCTTTTTTTGTGTGGGATGACTTGTTTTAGGATTTTCTACATGTATTTCCAATATTTTTTCTCATCTAGACATTATAGACATTTTTTGCATTCAATTTCTCTTTTATAGATGCATTGAGGTAAAGTGTTATTCTAGTGTAAGTTTTTTTAGAGATTTTGCAAATCCTATTTCGCCTTTTGTACTCACATTATGTTATAAAGTTTCATGGGGAGTTGTGTAGGCCTTTTTCTTTTCCGTCACATTTCTCAAGGGAATGGTCCTTCCATGACAATATAAAATCCCAATGATTCTTGCCTCATGCATGTGTTTCCTAGTTTGCACACCCTTTTGCAACTCCAAGTACTTTTTGTCCATGATCAAATGTTCTTGGTTTTCCATCATGCAATTCTTAGTGACACATAGTTTCAGTGGAGCTATCTTGGCTCTCCCTTTTTAGCATTATGGGAGGGTTTCTATTGTTGGTTCTAATACCTCCTTGGTTTTGTTTTGGAGTGATCTATGTATCTATTTTTTGTTCCTATGTACTAGGTTGATACAACAACTAGCTACCCATACATTTCAGTGAGATGGGGCATTTACCATATTAACACTCTTCCATTCTTGTTTCTGGAGGTGACCTATTTTTATTTAATCAAAGTTCATTAGAATATTGGTACCTATATTTTTGACTTGCATCTTGCATGTTGAATAGTGTCATTAAGGTCACTCATGCAGACTCATGTGTCATTTGCATCTTCAACTTTTAGATATTTTCCTTTATTTTCCATCTAGTTCAAGTAGTGTCATTGGGGGAACTCATTTAGATTCTTGTCTTCTTGATCCTGATCATTATATGTTCCAAAGGAAGTTATTCATTAGAACACTATAGCAATCAACTTTTGATAGTTTTCTATGGCTTCTTTGTGCTTCAAAGATGTTCTTCATGTTCCTAGTCTTTTTGAGACATTTTTTTGGAGGTTTCTTTGTCCTTCATTCTCTTTTCTCTCTTTGGAGAGGAGTTTTTTCCATCAAATTTTCTTCTTTTCTCCAATTGTGAGATATTAGATTGTTTGTACATGGTTACTTCATTAGGCCTTGTTTGTTGGGACCATAATGAATTCTTCATTTTTTATGCGATCACTTTTTAGGGTTTTTAACTACTCCCTAAGTTTTCACTTAGGGGGTGTTGATAATCGTGCATTAGCTAATAATTAATTAATCTTTAATTGATCATTAGGCTAATTCATTTCATACATTTATGTTAAACTTGAGAGTTTTTGTCTGTTAACTAGAGTGAGTTATTATTAGATCATTTTGTCTCATCACATAATGACGACACTTGTCATGATATAATCCCTTTGTCATTTAAGGTTTTCTCGTATAATTACTCTCCTTCACTGTATTATTACTCGAGTACCCTTGAAGCTTTTGATCATGTAATTTTTTCTAGTTGAGAATACAAAAAATTATTATTTGTAGCTTTCTTGTTTGGAAGGTGTTTTTCATTGTTTTCTATTAGGAAAAGCAGGTCTTGAAGGGCACTTGAAACCATTTACATCAAAGGAAAGCTACTAAAAGAGAGAGACATGAACACTAGAAACCAAAAAAAGCCAAAAATGGTAACAAAGGATAAAGATAAACAACCCATCAATAATCCAAGAACAAAACATCAACACAGAAGGCTGAACAACCAAAAACTACAACATAATATCAAGCAACCTGGCAGAATCCATATTACTAGAGATGACCCTGTCATTCATCTCAACCACATCCTCTAGATCTTGGAATGAAATTATTTCCCTTTTCTCTTAGTCTTGCTCTTCATATACAAATAGGGTCCAACATCCACATTCTTCTCCATGCACAGACTAGCATCCACATTCTTTTCCTCCAAGTTCATATAGTTAACCTCAACAATGGCCTCTTTATGTTCACCCAAATCCAAGGAATTGCCAGTCCAATTGATGGCTCTCTCATTCAATAACGAGAAGCCCTGTGCCCTCAAATCTGCAATTTGTCTCAAGAGAAACTCACTCCACCATGCCAAACCACAAAAACCTTATTTTATGCTAGTATGAGGAGGGTTTATTGAAAGGAATGGTTCAACACCTTACCAGAACATGCCACCACCTCATACCTTCTTAAAATCACTTGCAAAAACTCAAAAGACAATCACCCAACCTCTTCATGTAATATTTTATCAAACCCTAGGGTGAAATCTCATTTTTCATGCCCTTTTCCATCAAAATCTATAGGGGCGGCAACAGAAACCCATAAAAATTATTCCCTTTCACCAAATAAGAACCTTAACATAAAATGGGTTTATAAATATGTATTTTTTTTTGGAAACACAAAGAGATTGAAAAAGAGAACACAATCACCCTATACGGAACCATAAAGTTCAAGGAAATATCAGATTTTTGGTAAAAATATAGAAAAAAGCAAGGAAACAATGAATTTTATTGATCTTCTTCTAAGTACATGGTACAATCACACTATGAATGGTACATTTACGCTAGTCATGGTTCTCTTTCACACCCAAACATGCAGAATTGCTTCGAGCTACATTCAACCAGCTCGATCCCTTAAGGGTCCAAAGTGCAAAAGGGCAGCAATATTTGGTGGGGTATTACTTGAAAACCATGGTGCTTATGAAATCTTCATTTGATCCTATGAGACCATATTGGGCCCCTCTATAATAACCTCTCTCATTTTTTGTTATCTTAGAGTGGTTTTCTTGTGGTGTCTAGTTTTCACTTAATGGAAAAGGTGTCAAATACAAGCAGTGGAAAGCTGCAAAGTGGTACAACTTTCATTCTATAACTTGTGTGATGAAAAAAATTGTTCCAATGTGTCTGAATATGTATGTTTATGCTAGGAATGGTCATTTTTTTCACCCAAACACATGGAGTCCCTCTGAACTACATTCAACCGGATTGATCCCTTAAGAGTCAAAAGTGCAAAATAGATGCAAAATTCAACATGTTGTTACTCAAATACCATGATTCTTAGAAACTTTTTGTCTAATCCTATCAAATCACATTAGTCCCCTCTACAAAAATTTCTCTCAGTTTTTGTTATCTCAGAGTGGTTTTCTCATGGTGGCAAATTTTCACTTGGGGAAAAAGTTGTCAAATGCAAGTTGTTGAAAGTTGCAAAGTGGTGCAACTTTCATTTTACAACTTGTGTGACAAAAATGATTGTTCCAACACATCTGAATAGGTAAATTTACACTAGGAATAGTCCTATTTCACACCCAAACACACAAAGTAGCTCTGAGCTATGTTCAATTAGATCAATCCTTTAAGAGTCCAAAGTGCAAAATGGCTATAAACTTCAACATATTGTTACTCGAATATCATGATGCATATAAAATTTTCGTCTAATCCTATAGGATTCTATTGGGCCCTTCTACAAAAACTTCTCTTGGTTTTCACTATCTCAGATTGGTTTTCCTGTGGTGCAGATTTTCACTTGGGGAAAAAGTTGTCAAATGCAAGTAGTTGAAAGTTGCAAAGTGGTGTAACTTTCGTTTTGCAACTTGTGTGACCAAATGAATTGTTCCAATGTATCTGAATAAGTATGTTTACACTAGAAATGTTCCTCTTTTGCATCCAAACATGTGGAATTGCTCCAATCTATGTTCAACTAGATCGATCCCTTACGAGTCCCAAGTGCAAAATGGCTGCAAACTTCAACATACTGTTACTTAGATACCATGATGCTTAGAATTTTTTTTTCTAATTCTATGAGATTACATTGGGCCCCTCTACAAAAATCTCTCGATTTTTGCTATCTTGGAGTGGTTTTCCCATGGTAGCAGATTTTCACTTAGAGAAAAAGTTATCAATTGCAAGTAGTTGAAAGTTGCAAAATGGTGCAACTTTTTTTATGCAACTCGTATGACCAAACAGAGTGTTCCAACGCATTTGAATAGGCTTTTTTACACTAGGAATAGTCCTCTTTTTCACCCAAACATGTGGAATCCTTCTGAGCTACGTTCAATTGAATCGATCCCTTAAGAGTCTAAAGTGCAAAATGGTGCAAAATTTACCATGTTGTTACTTGGATATCGTGACACTTAGAAACTTCTCGTCTAATCCTGTGGGATCGCGTTGGACCCCTCTAAAAAAACCTCTCTCAATTTTCACTATCTCAAAGTGGTTTTCCCGTGCTAGCGGATTTTCACTTGGAGAAAAAGTTGTTAATTGCAAGTAGTTGAAAGTTGCAAAATGGTGCAATGTTTATTCTGTAGCTCGTGTGACCAAACAAAATATTCCAATCCATTCAAAAAGGTATTTTTATGCTAGGCATGGTCCTCTTTCACACCAAAACATGCAGAATCACTCTGAGCTACGTTCAACCAGATTGATCCCTTAAGAGTCTAAAGTGCAAAATGGGGAAAACTTCAACATGTTACTCGGATACCATGATACTTATTAAATTCTCATCTAATCCTATGGGATCATATTGGGCCTTTCTTTCAATTTTTGCTATCATAGAGTGATTTTCTCATGGTGGTGGATTTTCACTTGATGAAAAAAGTGTCAAATGTAAGTAGTGCAAAGTTGCAAAGTGACACAACTTTTGTTCTACAACTCATGTGACCGAATGGACTATTCCAATGTGTCCAAATAGATATTTTTATCCTAGGTATGGTCCTCTTTCACACCCAAACACATAGAATTGCTCTGAGCTACATTCAACCAGAATGATCCCTTAAGAGTTCAAAGTGCAAAATGGCTGCAAACTTTAGCATGTTGTTACTCAAATACTATGACATTTATAAAATTATCATATGATCCTATAGGATTGTATTGGACCCCTCTAAAAAAACCTCTCAAATTTTGCTATCTCAGAGTGGTTTTCCCGTGGTGGTAGATTTTCACTTGATGGAAAAAGTGTTAAATGTAAATAGTGCAAAGTTGCAAAGTGTTGAAACTTTTGTTCTACAACTCATGTGACCAAATAGACTATTCCAACATGTCCAAATAGGTATGTTTACGCTAAGCATGATCCTCTTTCACACCCAAACACACAAAATCACTCTGAAATAGGTTCAACTAGATCAATCCCTTAAGAGTCCAAAGTGTAAAATGACTACAAACATCAACATATTGTTACTCAGATACTGTGATGCTTAGAAACTTCACATCTGATCCTATGGGATCACATTGGGGCCCTCTACAAAAAAATCTCTCAGTTTTTGCTATCTTAGAGTGGTTTTTCCATGGTGGCAGATTTTCACTTGATGGAAAAAGTGTTAAATGCAAATAGTGCAAAGTTACAAAGAGGTGCAACTTTTGTTCTGCAGCTTGTGTCACCAAACAAAGTGTTCCAACGCATCTAAATGGGTATTTTTATGCTAGGCATGGTCCTCTTTCACACCCAAACATGTTGAATCGCTTTGATCTACATTCAACTGGATCGATCTCTTAAGAGTCCAAAGTGCAAAATGGTTACAAACTTTAGCATGTTATTACTTGGATACTGTGATGCTTAGAAACTTCTCATTTGATCCTATGGAATTGCATTGGGCCCCTCTACAAAAACCTCTCTCCATTTTCACTATCTTAGAGTGGTTTTTCTGTGGTGGCATATTTTTACTTGGGAAAAAAGTTGTCAAATGCAAGTAGTTGAAAGTTGTAAAGTGGTGCAACTTTTGTTCTGCAACTCGTGTGACCAAATGGACTATTTGAACATATCTAGATGGGTACAATTACACTAGGCATATTTTTTTTTCACACCCAAACACGCAGAATCACTTTGAGCTACATTCAACTAGCTTGATCCCTTAAGGGTCCAAAGTGCAAAAGGGAAACAAACTTTGATGGGCTATTACTTAGAAATTGTGATGCTTACGAACTCTTTGTCTAAACCTACTTGCTGGAAAAAGTGTCCAATGCAAGCAATGCAAAGTTTCAAAGTGGTGCAACTTTCATTTTGCAACTTCTGTGACCAAATGGACTATTCCAATGTGTCTAAATAGGTATGTTTATACTAGGAATGGTCCTCTTTTGCACCCAAACATGTGGAATCGCTCTAAGCTACGTTCAACCAAATTGATCCCTTAAGAGTCCAAAGTGCAAAATAGTTGCAAACTTCAGCATGTTGTTACTCGGATACTATGATGCTTAGAAACTTCTCATATGATCCTATAGGATCACATTGGGCCTATCTATAAAAAACTATTGGTTTTCACTCTCTCAGAGTGTTTTTCCCATGGTGGCAGATTTTCATTTAATCAAAAAGTGTGAAATGCAAGCAGTGCAAAGTTGTAAAGTGGTGAAACTTTCATTCTACAACTCATGTGACCAAACAGACTATTCCTACATGTCTAAATAAGTATCTTTATGCTAGGCATGGTCCTCTTTTGTACCCAAACACATAGAATCATTTCGAGATACATTCAACTAAATCAATCTCTTAAAAGTCTAAAGTGGAAAATGACTGCAAACTTCAGCATGTTGTTACTCAAATATCATGATTCTTAGAAAAAATTTGACTGATTCTATGGGATCACGTTGGGCCCCTCTACAAAAACCTCTTTTAATTTTCACTATTTCAGAGTGGTTTTTTTTGTGGCGGCAGATTTTCACTTGATGAAAAAAGTGTCAAATACAAGCAGTGCAAAGTTGTCAAGAGGTGCAACTTTTGTTCTACAACTCATGTCACCAAACAGAATATTCCAACACATCTGAATAGGTATGTTTACACTAGGCATGGTCCTCTTTTGTACCCAGACACGTGGAATCACTTCGAGCTATGTTCAATCGGATCGATCCCTTAAGAGTCCAAAGTGAAAAATGGCTGCAAACTTCAACATGTTACTCAGATACCATAATGCTTATAAACTTATCATCTAATCCTATGAGACCAGGTTGAGATCCTGTATAAAAATATCTCTTGGTTTTCACTATCTCAGAGTGGTTTTTCTGTGGTAGCAGATTTTTACTTGGAAAAAAAGTTGTCAAATGCAAGTAGTTGAAGGTTGCAAAGTGGTGCAACTTTCATTTTGCAACTTGTATGACCAAGAAAAATTCTCAAACGCATCTAGATGGGTAAATTTACACTATTCGTGGTCCTCTTTCACACCCAAACACACAGAATCACTCTAAACTTAAAGGTCCAAAGTGTAAAAGGGAAGAAAAATTTGATGGGCTATTACTCAGAAACCATGATGCTTATGAAATCTTTGTCTAAGCCTAGACGATTATGTTAGAGCCTTCTACAATAATCTCTCTTGGTTTTTGTTATCTCAAAGTCATTTTCTTGTGGTGTCCAGTTTTCACTTGATGGAAAAAGTGTCAAATACAAACAGTGTAATATTTCAAAGTGGTGCAACTTTTATTTTAGAATTCATGTGACCAAAAAAACTGCTCCAACGCATCTTGATAGATAGATTTACGCTAGAAATGGTCCTCTTTCACACCTAAACAAATGGAATCGTTCTGAGCTACGTTCAACCAAATCAATCACTTAAGAGTCCAAAGTGCAAAATGGCTACAAACTTCAGCATGTTGTTATTTGGATATTGTGATGCTTAGAAACTTTTCATCTAATCCTACAGGATTGCATTGAGCCCCTCTACAAAACCTCTTGATTTTTTCTATCTTGGAATGGTTTTCCCGTGGTGGTAGATTTTCACTTCATGGAAAAAGTGTGAAATGTAAGTAGTGCAAAGTTGCAAAGTGGTACAACTTTTGTTCTACAACTCGTGTGACCAAAAATACTGTTTCAACACATTTGAATAGGTATGTTTACACTAGGAATGGTCCTTTTTCACACCCAAACACATGGAATCGCTCTAAAATATATTCAACTAAATCGATCCCTTAAGAGTCAAAAGTGAAAAATGGATGAAAACTTTACAATGTTGTTACTCAGATACCATGATGCTTAGAAACTTCTTGTCTAATCCTATGGGATTATGTTGGGCCTGTCTACAAAAAAATCTCTTAGATTTCACTATCTCTGAGTGGTTTTTCCTTGGTGGCAGATTTTCACTTGTTGGAAAAAGTGTCAAATGCAAGCAGTGCAAAGTTGCAAAGAGGTGTAACTTTCATTCTGCAACTCATGTGACCAAATGGATTGTTCCAACACATTTCAATGGGTATTTTTATGCTAGGCATAGTCCTCTTTTATACCCAAAGATGTGGAATCACTCTGACCTATGTTCAATTGGATCGATCCCTTAAGAGTTCAAAGTGCAAAATGGTTGCAAACTTTAGCATGTTGTTAGTCAGATACCATAATTCTTAGAAACTTTTTGTCTAATCCTAGGGGATCATGTTGGGCCCCTAAAAAAAAATTCTCTCAGTTTTCACTATCTCAAAGTAGTTTTTCCGTGGTGGCAAATTTTCACTTTGGGAAAAAGTTGTCAAATGCAAGTAGTTGAAAGTTGCAAAGTGGTGCAACTTTTATTCTACAACTTGTGTGACCAAACAGATTGTTCAGACACATTGAGATGGGTATGTTTACACTAGGCATGGTCCTCTTTCACACCCAAACATGTAGAATCTCTCTAAGCTACGGTCAACCGGCTTGATCCCTTAAGGGTCAAAAGTGCAAAAGGGAAGAAAACTTTGACAGACTATTACTCAAAAACCGTGATGCTTAAAAACTCTCTGATTTAGCCTATGGGATCATGTTGGGCCCCTCTACAATAACCTCTCTCATTTTTTGTTATCTCATAGGTGTTTTCCTTTGGTGTCAAATTTTCACTTGATGGAAAAAGTGTCAAATGTAAGCAGTATAAAGTTGCAAAGCGGTGCAACTTTCATTTTGCAAATTGTGTGGTGAAAAAAAATACTCCAACATGTCCTGATAGGTAGGTTTATGCTAGGAATGGTCCTCTTTCACACCCAAATACATGAAATTTCTTTGAGCTACGTTCAACCGGCTTAATCTGTTATGATGGCATGCAAAATAATAGAAAAGAGAAACATACACATGATGGTTGAGAAGTTTGAGTATTCCACAAAAAAAATGTATGATCATTGGTGTAGAGCACCTTGTACCTCCATTTGATAAATAAGGTCTAGTTCAGTGGCTTTAGTCATTATAATGTCAAATAAGGCCATGATAGGCCATTTTATAATCTTGCTTTTACTTTTGAGTTAGTGTGGGGTCATTTGCGTCAACTATGTAAGTATGATAAGGAGTACGAATAAGAAAATAGCATCGGTAAAGGCATTGGAAGAGATTACTAATGTTACCCCTATTGAAAATTCAAAATCTAGGCCTTAAAAGAAGGGTTAGACGATGTGAAAAGAAGAAATTACTTGAGAACAAGTTAGAATAGGTTGGAAATAAGGTGAGGTTGTGGAGTTTGATGTGTTCAAATGGTGTACAAGGACAAAGGAGGTCAAAAGTATCTTATGGCATGATGCCCTATTGGGAAAAGAGGGGTTTTAAATGAAAAAGAGAGGTTTAAGGGAGTAAAAGTGGGTAAAGTTAAGGGGCAGCATAATTTGGTGGTCAATTAAGTTTGTGTAGGTAGAATGAAGAGCGTTGGAAGAGATTTTAAGGTTGTATGATATCTGGATATGGGGATTTCAATAAACCCTAGTGAAATTTGAGAAAAGTGAGGGTTTAGAAGATAGTGGGGTTAGAGGGCCAATCATGCCCTAAAAATTATGGGTTTTGTGGATTTACAGACTGGTAAATGTTGTCCAATGGTGTTTTGCAATTGGAAGAGTGATTGAGAGGGTGTTTCTTTGTTAAATAGACCTATTTGGGGGTCTAGGATAGTGTTAAGTCCATTTATTATTTGTATTATAAATTATAACTTGCTTTCTCTTGAGTCTATTTCATATACAAGAAATAATATTGCAAAATTTTGACATTTAAATCTTTCAACTTGTTTATATGGTGACACATCAAGAACATAACAATTCATTTTGCACTATCAGGATTATGTTGTGAAAATGTTTAAAGACTATTGAAGATAAATGTTTGTATGATAATGTGTTAAGAAGTTAACTACTTCATCTACTCTGAATATTATGTTTTGCAAGTGTTATGAAGATTATGTATCATTTGCTTAATTGAGTTGTTCCAATCAAAGAATTAAACATATTGGAATATTTTTATGAATCATTTCATGTAATGCCAATTGAAAACATGTTTTTTTCTTTTAGATAAAGTTGTTTAGAATCAATCAATTAATATTCAAGACAAACCATGAAGGACAACAATGATCAATGCTAGGGCTAACCAATTAATAAGTATACACGTGAATAAGTCAAGAATGTACATGTGAATAAGGGAAGCACATGTACTCAAAAACACATAAGCCTTGAAGTATACACACGAATACATAGTATACGCAAATTAATACAAAGTATATGCACGAATACAAGGTATATGCATGAAAACACATAAGTCACAAATTATATATTGGAACACACATAAGTCACAAAGTATACATGTAATTTGTAAAGTATACACTTGAATACATGTAACTCATATCTATTGAACCATGAATTTAGAATGCAAATATGGACACCATCTATAAAAAGTATTTGTATTAACCAAATATCCATTTAGGAATACATCAATATATGTTGATATAAGTATGAAATATAGGTACAAAATAGCCATATAGGCTTACGAGAATGTCATATAGGTATCCAATTTCAAATATATCCAATACAAAATATATACAAAACTGCCATGTAGGCATACAACAAAGGGATCTAGAATCAAAAGTCATTTCTCTCCATGCTCTCAAAATAAACTTTCCCTTTGCTTTTTGATTAGAGGGCGATACATCTGTCACTCATTTATATTGCACTCGAGGTGTGCTCCTACTACTCCTAGTTTTTAGTTCTTGGTGAAGTTTGATATGTTACAATAAGAAGTAAAGACATTAATATATATAAATTACATTATAAAAAAATGATATATTTAAAAAAATAATCACTTACCTCCATCTGATGATCACTCTCCACGAGGGAAATATTTGCACGCCCAATATGAGGCATGCTAAAGCCCTGTATAAACCATCCAAATATAAATTAAATTATGAATCAATAATGGTTTTCTTTCTCATTAACTAACATCTATAACAATGAATGTAAATTGAAATTTAGTAATTTTCCCCATACCTCCCCTATCAAAGCCATTGGGAATTCTATAGCAAATGAAACATTGATATCCATTTCTCTCATCACATTCAGAGGTGTTTTCGCTTGCAACATCTAAAAATAAAACAACAAATTATTCAATCACAAAAACTATAATAGCGATCCACGTCATGAATTATAATGTATGAGATAATGAACAAAATTTTGAGTACTTATTAAACTATATATTTCTAACTATCATTGTTACTATTTTCCCTATCCATATCTTGTTTGAAAGGATGCGTTTTTAGGATTTTACCCATAGTAACAAGTTGATGAACCTTTTAATCAAATTCTTTTGTTGACATGTACAATAACTATGGTGGCATAGAGAAGGCAGTGAACTATTTGAAAAAATGCCTCAAAGAAATGAGGTCTCCTGGTGATGGAATGCCATTACAAACAAATGTTTGTCATGGCATTCCATCACCATAAGACCACAGTTCTTTTAGGCACTTTTTCAGATAGTTCATTTCCCTCTCTATGGTATTATTGCTTACTATTATGATTTGATAGAATTTTTTCCAAGCATCCATAGTTTTTTGGAAAGCACCTATTTTAGGCTTTTAGCCATAGCAGCAAGGAAGTGAGGAGTTTGATAAAATGCTTTGGTACACTTGTATGGAAAATGTGGTATCATAGAAAAGGTGGTGAGTTGTTTGAAGAAATGCCTCAAAGAAATGTGGTCTCATGGTGATGGAATGGCATTCCATCACCATGAGACCACATTTCTTCAAGGATTTTTTTCAAAATACTAATTTCCTAGTCTATGTTATTGCTTTCTATTATGCTTTGATAGATTTTTTCCAAGTATCCATAGTTTGTCATGCAGGTGCACCTTTATAAGCACATGCCTCCATGAGGAAAATTTAGGAGTTTGAATTGGTTAAGGTGTTTTTATGATGTAATAAGGCTTAAATATCATTTTTGGAGGTTGTAATAGTCTTAGTTAATTTAGGCATAAAGTGCAAAATATTCACAAAATTGTCAATTTCAAATGTTGTAAAAAAGCAAAAAAGGTGTAAAGGCATGGAATGCCAAGGCTCAAAGTTCTTGTCAAAGTTATTGATTCATTGTAGGAAGTTGGAAAGGTTAAGAATTTTTAAAAAATGATATGATCCATTGTTGTAAGTTGTCATTGGAGAGATTGAAGGAGAAAACTAATAAAATATCACTAGTATACTGTTATTTTTCTGTGTTTTCCTCCATTATCTACCATTGTACTATTCTATATAGGTGGTAGGGAATATTGCATGTGTCTAAATTGCAAGAGTTAGATGTTGGAATCAATTTAAAACTAATTTGAGCATTTGATATTGAGTTTCAAGGTTTTTGTGTCCTCATTACTCTAGGTAGTTAGAAAATAGGGGTTTAGTGGTTTGATTGCTTAAATGAGTTGACAGGTCATTCCACCTTTTTGTACCCACTGTTTCTTGGTGTAATGGACCTAAATAATGTAGGAGTAGGTGAGGAATATAGATATTAGGTTTGGGAAGGATAATTGGTGAGTTTCTTAGCGTTGCCCTATTGTAAAAACCAATTTTAGTGCCTTTGAGCAAGGCTAGAGTGAGTCAGTTGAAGAAAGGGATAGAGAACTTGATGGAATATCATGAGATATATGTAATTATATGTGTTTAGTAAATTTTTGTAAACTTGAGAGGCTAGGAGTTGTCAGTTGTGAGAAAGAGAGTATGAAACCCTAGTTAGAAAGGGTGAAAACGAGTGAAAAGTGAGAGGTTGATGAAGGAAGTGTCATAAAGACTTGAGGGAAACATAAGAGAAGTATAAAATGAGCATGTGCATACATAAAAAATCCTGATTAAGGTTATTTTAATCTTGTGAGAGGTCAGGGAACAAGAGTTTCAATAATCCCTAGTTGATTTCAAAGAAAGTGAGGGTTTTATGAAAAGGGGTCTAAATGAGCGAGTGAAGACCTGAAAGTTGAATAATATAAGATATTTTTGGATTTATTTTTATTTTTTAGTGGGTTCAAGGTTTGGTTGTGTTTGGAGAGGTGTCTCTTTAAAAAAGAGGCCTAATTCAGCATTGAAAGGCAAGTTTGGAATCAATGATCCAAAGGAGTTGGTATTGAGTTTTTTATATGTGAAAGTTAGCCATGATGGGTGCCTAATTTGGGGGTTTTTGGACAAGCTTATTTGAGAAAATTGAAATTTTTGACAGGAAAAGTGGGTTGGTTGACCTAGTAGGAAGACTAGGTAGAAGTTTGAAAACAAAGGAAGAATTGAGTTTTTGAGTTGCAAAGTGGATTGAATCCTTTCAAGAATGATGAAGTTAAGTTATTTGACTACCCTGCATTACATCAATTTGTTAGAAAGAACCTTTTTTAAGCTTTTAGCAATAACAGTGAGGAAATGAACTGTTTGATAAAATGTTTTGGTAGACATGTATGGAAAATGTGGTAGCATAGGAAAGGTAATGATTTGTTTAAAAAAGTGTCTCAAAGAAATTAGGTCTCATGGTGATGGAAATCACCATGAGACCTCCATCACCATGAGCATGTATTTCTTTGAGGCATTTAAAAAAAAAACTCATTGCCTTGTCTATGCTATTGCTTACTATAATTCTTTCATATACTCCTTCCAAGCATCCATAACATAGACAAGGAAGTGAACTATTTGAAAATATTTTGAACAGTAAAAAGTGGTCTCATGGAATACCATGACAAAAAAATTTAATTGGAAGCTACTCCTAGATTTATTACTTATTCTATGTGAATTAATTTCATCACTGCTTATGTTGACTTTCTAAACAACTATATTGTAGTTGAAATTTTGTCATCTATCAACATCTAGTTATTAGTTATGGAATGTGAAGTAATGCTTTGAGTTTGAATGATGCGCAATGCAACGTAATAAATGATGACTATAAACTACACAAATTTATTAAGCACAATTCATTAGTTAAAATCTTTATTCTATTACCTGCATGTAGGTTTGAGTAAATCCACTAGCACTAGGAGGTGTTCCCTTGAAAGCTCCAATACTATCCTATTTGAACAACATGCAAAATCACATATTAAAATACCATTCGTAAAACAATGTTATTAACATGTAATAAATTTATAGTTGTTTACTAGTTACATACCCCACCGATAGGTGTGCTACAGAAATAAGTAGGTACGGGACTAATGTATCCAGTCTCAACACTGTGACCTTGCAATTTTATTAAAATCATAAAACTAAATTAGTTAATCTTGCATTTCAAAATAAAAATTTAATAAATTAAATTCAATAAACATGTTAAATTTTACTTGAGTATCAATTCCATATGCCTCATGCAAAATGTTAGCTACCTTCTCCATCTCCATAGTTATAGATAGATCCAGCATAACAACCTCCTAAGTGTCAGTGGGGTCATATGAACAAGTCGCCCCACAAGATTGACACACATGGGTTTGAAGGACACCACTTAAAGATTCCCTTGGATAGTGCTATAGAATAGGGCTAGTATGTTGGATGATACTCTAGGTTAAAGTGTTGCTCACCTGCAATTTCTCTACATCAACACTCTCCTTCGTGAAGGAAGACATAACAACATGCTCATGAGGTGGCCTAGCGAGAGCTCATCTCCCTTGTCATATAAGATTTAGTTGTGCACTAGGTCTATCCTAAGCTGGCCCCTCACCTCTCCCCTAGAAGTCCCTCATATCAAAATAATTTGGGATTTTGTTCAATATGAACTCATTGTATAGTTTCCTAAGGAAATACTATGGGACTTCACAATAGTTGCATGGTGGGTAATCAAAAACCATGTACCACCTATCATAAAAATAGTTCCTAATATGTTGGTGGTGGCACCAATGAATAGGAAACCTCTTTACATTGAGGGTAGGATTTTGATTTGTGTGTGGGTCAGTGAATAATGAGCACAAATCACCTTTTGTAATTTTTAAATCCTTTACATCTTTATATGATAGTTTATCCACTTAATAATCCTTAGTTACCTACCTCCTATCTTGCCATCTAATTATTTGTTTGCTAATTGAATTTACATTTTCTAACATATCTTTCAATGAACTTGCTTGGGTCATTCTTTCCATGGTTGAACTATTTGGATCACTTAACCTACTAATTAAATCATCAATTTGTTTTTTGTTGTTCTCAATTTCACTCATTAAATTTTGTTGAGTGCTAGGAGGGTGTTGAGTGATTGGTGGAGGAGGTTGTTTTTTTGGTTGATTTTTTGTTGAGGATTTTGTTGTTGAGGATTTGGTTGCTTTGCTTGTTGAAGATTTTGAGGGTTTGCAATTTGATTTGTATCTCTTACAAGTTCAAAAAAAAAAAATCAAATACAACCCAAAAATAACAAATTCAAAACGAAAAGTAAATAATCCTTACCTCTCACACCTCCTCTTCATTGTGGTTCCATCCTTGTGATGAAATAGCAACCATTGATGAATATTTTTGCAAAATACCTCCTCCTAGAATGAAAGCACAAAAAATGGGGGTTTTGGTTGCAGGCACAAGAAAAAATATAGTCAAAATACAAGAATGAATGTGTTCCACTTTTTTTTTTTTCTTTTAACATGTCATAACGTGAGCACATTATAACATGCTTGTGTTATGGGCTCGTTGTGGCCAAGCCTTAGACTCGACACACCAAGCCATAATGTGAGTGCATTATAACACACTTGTGTTATGACTTTTCAAAAACTTTTTAAAAAAGTGACCACAAATTGGCTACCCATCTCCATGCACCTACCCAAAAGTTGAAATAAATATGAATGTCTAGCCCTCTTATTTATTTTATCAATCTCAAGTGATTAGTTTGTCCTTGAATTCTATCTATTTTCTAAATACAAATATATAACCCACTTATTATTTTGGAAAAGTGCTTCAATCTAATGCTTATGGAAATCATCAAGTATATAAACATATAATTTTAATACCAAAACTAATTACACTAAATACTCTTAAACATTTGACAAAACAAAGAGGAAGGAGTCAAACCAACAAATTAAACTTTTAGTATTAAAATTTGTCATATCATGTTTTTGGCTTTATCCTTTTTATTGAATTTAATTGATGATATTGTAAATGGAAGGGCTTAAATGACTCATCCATTATAATAGTTATTTGCATAATGTCAAAACTATACCTAAAACCTATTTACTAAAATTATTTACTATTGGAAGGGCTTACTAAAATTATTTACTATTAGGCCAAAAAGTGAATTCTTATTGTATATTTCAAACACTAAATCTATCAAAAATATATTTAATCATTTTGTAGTTTTCCAATTACATTTTATCATATGCACAATGTTAATATTCTTGAATTTAACATGAAAAATATAACATTTCTACTAAACAATACTACAAATTCAACATTGAAATAAAACTCTCACTTCTATTGCTTTCACATTTATCTTTTTTATTAAAATAAATTGATAAAATTATAAATGAAATAATCTTGTTTATATAAAGTCAAAACTACATCTAATTCCTAAAGAAAGTTGTTTACTCTTAGGTCAGAAATTGAAGCTTTATTATACAAATTTCAAACACTCAACCTATTAAATATGCCAATTCTATTATATCAGAGATATGATGTTCACATTCTTAACTTTTAGCATGAAAAAGTTGATATTTCTATCATGGCAGATATATAATTTCAACATTCAATTAAAATGATGCCAATTCTATTGTTTTCACATTTATGTTTTCTTATGTTGCTATGGTATGATTATAATTTGAGGTGTAGTGGTGTATATTCATCATAGTGTTAACATTCTTAACTTTTAACATGAAAACAATCAATATTGTACCACTTCTATCTTAGCAGACACATAATGTTATAATTGTTGACTTTTTACATGAAAAGAATCAAAATTCTATTACTTGTCTCTTAATAGACATGCCATATTAATATTTTTGAGACTTAGCTTGAAAATAATATATAATCTACCACTTATATCTTAAAAAAATGCAATGTTACATTCTTAATTTTTAGCATAATAACCTATTCAACAATGAAAACATATTCAACAAAGCAAACGGAAGAATCAATAGCAAAACTTGATATTCTACGTATAAATTCTAATTTAAAATATATTACTTTCTTATTTTTTTGAAAAAATAAATCAACATAATGAACTTATAATATCTAAACTAATTACAGAAGCTAATTTTCAATATTTAACAAAATAAGAGTACAGAGTGAAAATACCGAATTTGACTTCTAGTATTAAAAATTTGCCATATCCTATAAATTTGAATTTATCTTTTTTATTGAACTTAACTAACAATATCGTAAATGAATCCTATAATGTATCTATTTAAATGAAGTCAAATTTATATGTAAAAATAACTAAGAATTTTTACTATTAAGCTACAAATTGAAGTCTTATTGTACATTTCAAATACTCAAACTATCAAAGATCAACTTAGTCATTCAATAATCTGCCACTTCTATCTTATCATACACACATTATTAACACTCTTAACTTTTAGCATGAAAATACCAACACATCTACCTAAATAGTATTACAATTTAAACATTCAATTTAAAATATATCACTTTCACATTTATTCATATTGATATTAATTGATGATATTATAAATTAAAAGGTTTAATCACTAGTATATTATAATCAAACTACTAGGTATTTACATAAATTCAAAACTATGTATAATGCCTCAAGAAAGTTGTCTAGTCTTAGGTCACAAATTGAAGCATTCTTGTATGTTTCAAACACTCAACCTATCAAAGATGCAATGCTATTGTAAAAAACATGTAAATTTAACATTCTTAAATTTTAGCATAAAAGCACAGTTAGTTCTACTTTGGTAAATATACAATGTCAACATTCACTTAGATATATATCATTTCTATCATTTTCACATTTACCTTTCCTAGCAAGTTGGGATTGTAAGATCACAATTTTCACATGTAATACTATATATTCAACTCATATATTTCTTAGTTCAATAATGATATTCACACATGAAAATTAATTCACACCAAAAATAATTACCTTTTAGAAAATAACAATGTTCATAGTCTATCTTACTAGACATGCACTTTTAAATACTCTTGAATTTTAGCATGAAAATAGTCCTTAATTTGCCACTACTATCTTAACAAGCATTCAATGTTATCATTCTTCAATTTTAGCATGAAAACATATTCAACAAAATAAAACATAAAATCAATAGTAAAAGATGAAATAAATATGAACGCTTGGCCCTCTTAGTTTATCAATCTCAAGGCATTAGGTTGGCCTTGAATACTATGTATTTTCTAAATTCAAATATATTTAACCCACTTATTATTTTGACAAAATACTCTGGATCAAATTTGGTTATGGAAATCATCAAGTATATAAACATATAGTTTTAATGCCAAAACTAATAACAATAACTACTATTAAACATTTGAAAAAACAAAGAGAAAGGAGTCACACCACTAAATTGGACTTTTAGTACTAAAATTTATCATATCATATTTTTCACTTTATCTTTTTTTATTGAACATAATTCATGATATTGTAAATGGAAGGGTTTAAATGACTTGTACATTGTTTAGTTATTTACATAATGTCAAAATTACACCTAACACTTGACTAAATTTGTTTACTATTAGGCCACAAATTGAAGTATTATTATATATTTCAAACACTCAATCTATCAAAAATCAATTTAGTCACTCAGTAGTATGACAATTCTATTTTAACACACACAATATTAACACATGTAAACTCTAACATTTCTACTAAACAATATTACAATATTATAATTTCAACATTCAATTAAAGGGATGTCAATTCTATTGTTTTCACATTTATGTTTTCTTAGGTTGGGATGGTGAGATTACACTTTGATGTGTAGTGGTGTATATTCAACATAGTGTTAACATTCTTAAATTTTAATATGAGAACAATCAATATTATACCACTTCAATCTTAGTAGACACAATGTTATAATTGTTGACTTTTTAAATTGAAATAAATCAAAATTCTATCACTTCCATTTTAATAGACATGCCATATTAATATTCTTGAGTTTTAGCTTGAAAATAATATATAATCTATCACTTATATCTTAACAAACATGTAATGTTAGCATTCTTAATTTTTAGCATGATAACTTATTCAACAATGACAACATATTCAACAAAGAAAAAGAGAGAATCAATAGTAAAACTTGATATTCTATGTATTTTCTAATTTAAAATATATAGCTTTCTTTTTTTGACAAAGTTCTTCAACCTAATGAACTTACAATACCAAAAATAATTACACAAGCTACTTTTCAATATTTGACAAAATAAGAGCACAAAGTCAAAATACCGAATTTGACTTTCAGTATTAAAAAATTGTCATATCCTATATTTGAATTTATCTTTTTTACTGAATTTAACTAATGATATCATAAATGAAAGGGTTGGAATGACTCCTACAATGCAATGGCTATTTAAATAAAGTCAAATTTATATCTAAAAATAAATAATCTTTTTTACTATTAGGCTACAAATTGAAGTCTTATTGTACATTTCAAATACTCAACCTATCAAAGATCAACTTAATCATTCAATAATTTTCCACTTCTATCTTATCATACACAGATTATTAACACTCTTGAATTTTACCATGAAAATACTAACATGTCTATCTAAATAGAATTAAAATTTACACATTTAAATTAAAATATATCATTCATATTTATTTTTAGATTTAAATCACTAGTACATTATAATCAAAGTACTAGTTATTTACATAAATTCAAAACTATATATAATTTACCTAAATAAATTTTTTTACTCTTGGGTGTCGAATTGAAGCATTCTTGTATGTTTCAAACACTCAACCTATCAAAGATGCTAATTCTATTGCAAAAAAATGCAAGGTTAACATTCTTAGATTTTATATGGAAATATAGTTGGTTCTAATTTGGTAGATATGCGATGTCAGCATTCATTTAGAATTATGTCATTTCTAGCATTTTCACATTTACCTTTCTTAACAAGTTGAAATTGTGAGATCACAATTTTAACATATAATACTATATATTCAACTCGTAAATTTCTTAGTTCAATAATGACATTCTTGGTTCTAGGAAAATTCACCACCAACAATTTCACTGCTAAACCATGACAAATTCACCTCAAGGAAAATTCAGTGAAAAAATTATGTGATGAAATTTTCGCGGTGGTGAATTGCTGGTGTTGAATTTTCTTTGAGGTGAATTTGTCATGACCATGAATTTTCCTACAGTGAATTGTGGTGGTGAATTTTCCGACGGTGAATTGCTACTAGTGAATTTTCCTCATGCTGACATTCTTACATGACAATTGATTCCCACCAAAAAAAACACCTTGTAGAAAATAACAATGTTGATTGTCATCTTAATAGACACGTAATGTTAATATTGTTGACATTTAACTTGAAAACAATAAATAGTCTACACCACCTATCTTAATAGACATGCATTTTTAAACACTCTTGAATTTCAGCATGAAAATAATCATTAACATGTCACTTCTATCTTAACAAAAATTCAATGTTATCATTCTTCAATTTTAGCATGAAAATGTATTCAACAAAATAAAGCAAAAAATCAATAGTAAAAGTTTAAAACATTATGAACGTCTAGCCCTCTTATTTATTTTAGCAATCTCAAGTCATTAGTTTGTCCTTGAATTCTATGTATTTTCTAAATTCAAATACATAACCCACTTATAATTTTGACAAAGTGATCCAATCTAATGTTTATGGAAATCATCAGTATATAAACATATAGTTTTAATATGAAAACTAATTACACTAACTACTCTTAAACATTTAACAAGGAGTCAAACCATCAAATTGAACTTTTAGTATTAAAATTTGTGATATCATATATTTCACTTTATCTTTTAAATTGAATTTAATTGATGATATTGTAAACTGAAAGGTTTAAATGACTTGTACATTGTAATAGTTATTTACATAATGTCAAAGTTATACCTAACACCTAACTAAAACTATTTACTATTAGGCCACAAATTGAAGTCTTATTGTATATTTCAAACACTCTATCTATCAAAAATCAATTTAATCATTTAGAAGGTTGTCAATTCTATTTTAACACGTACAATGTTAACATTCTTGACTTTTAAGATGAAAACTCTAAAATTTCTACTAAAAATATTACAATTTCAACATTGAAATAAAATCTCACTACTATCACTACACGCGATGTTCACATTCTTAACGTTTAGGATGAAAATACCGACAGTTCTACCATGGCAGATATATAATTTCAACATTCAATTAAAAGGATGTCAATTCTGTTGTTTTCGCATTACAGTTTGACGTGCACTGGTGTATATTCAGCTCAGATATTTCTTAACTCAATAATATTGGCATTCACACGTCCGTCAATGCCCACCAAAAGTAATTACGTTGCACAGTATAACAATGCCGATCTTACTCGTGTATGACGTAAGATGGAAATAGAAAATCGTGGCATTGAATGGTTTTGTTAGTCCATATAAAATAAAATTATGCATAGACAAATGTTCAAATATCTCTATTGCCAACTATGTTTACCAATAACAATTCGAGGGCTATTTCACCTCAGTATTGTCTGCAATAAATGATAGAAATTGATTGTGAAATTATGTTTGATAACAATGTCCGCTTTTCTTTCCTTCATTACATTTGAACCTTCACTCATTTAGTGTATTTTATTTGTTGCAACAGTACTGAAATGGAAACTTTACTGAAATGGAAAATAAAGTTTCCTTAAAGGTTAGTATAAGTAAATGAAATTAATTAAGTATGAATAAGAATAGATTAGTTAATTGTAGTTAGTGATTGATATTTTAGATAAGTATGTTAACTAAAAAAAAAAGATTATGAATGTTTTTGAAGAATAATTTTTAATGGAAGATGTCTTAAGATTTTTTTTGATGCATGTTTCAAAGGTAGTATTCATTTGTCAATGGATTGTGTCAATTTTTTTATTAGATATATATTTTGACAAGGGATAAATTCAAGGATCTGGGATGTAGTCATAGAAATATTTTTTTGTTATGAATTTGGACTTCTCTTTGCTCATAATGAAGTCCTATTCTTATACTCGCTTGATGAATAAGTGATTGCTTTGCATTTGTTGAAGATTTGGAAACCTAGTGATATCTGGAAATACCTTAAGGATGTTAGGGAAATTTAGGGAATCTCAGAGAAACCTCCAAGAACAATACTGCCTTCGGTAACTTTATTTTGATTAGATTGCCTCAAAGACACGTACAACTATGTCCTAAAGTGGAAACAAACACAATTCATTTCCCACATTAATCCTTCTGAGAAAAGCACATGTGAATTCAACATCAAGCAATAACAGATTCTAGAAACAAAACCAGAACACACATATTTATGTGGGGAAAACCCTTTCGGGTAAAAAAACCCCACCCTCCAAAGTTCGAGCCATTGTATTATTCAGCAACAAAAGGTTACAATACAATTTCAGGCTCATAGCCTTTTCAGAGATTGCATCTTGTTCATTCTGGATACAACATGGAAGCAAACTCTCCCCTTTACATTTCTTGATCAATCCATCAGACCATGCAATCTTTGCACTATTGCAATACCCTCACACAGTATACAGTGCAAATCAACAAGAAAGAGATCAACCATGATCCATGATCAGGAGAAATTTTGGCAGCATAACCCTGCCTCTAATTTTCTCTATTTTGGCCTCATGGACTCAGCCTTTCAGCCAGCCTCTCGGCCCTCTCTCTATCACTCTCTACCTCTCTCTTTGTTTCTATAGAACGTCCAATGTATACATATATACATTCGTTCTCAACAGCCTCTATGAATCAGTTCGTTTTCAACTATCAGATCACAACTATCAACCATTTAGCTCAGCATCACTGTCATCCATTGCCCAAGCGTAGATGTTTCCATTTCCTCATATAGAAGTTTCCAAACACACTGTTAGCCTTCCACACAGAAACGGTTGCAACTGTCTCACAGAAAAATGGTTCACATTTTTCCCTCTCTGATAGGTCCAAATCGCAACATGTAGGACAGTATTTCACTTAGTCAAGGGCATTCAACCTGTGTCACATGTCGGTGAGACACTAATCGTGTCTCCCCGATGCCATAGAGCCCAACTGTCGATATCGCCAAGAGTCTTCACTATTGCCAAGACATTATACTAAGTCCAGAAAGCTATTGTTCAAACTTCATTGTGTTGCCAAGACCTCATACCGATGATCACTACTTGTATCACTATCGCCAAGACTTATAGCTATCGGTGAGAGGTTACATTGAGTTCACAAGCTGTCGCTTACACTTCCCCTTGTCGCCAAGACATCATACCGATATCCATCACATGTATCGCTATTCAGCAAGACCATCGTTATTTGATGAGACATCATACCGATATTCAAAGGTCACAAAGATATCTGCTTTCCCTTCTGTGAAACTATCACTCCTCACCAGGAGTCATACTGACATCTGTTAACAAAAACATGTTGCATTGTTGGCAAGACATTATTGCTATAGCTGAGATGTTACTCTGAAGTCTTCAAGTGACACTGCCCCGCCTCTAATTTACTCTGTTTTGGCCTCATGGCCTTGGCCTTTCAGCCAGCCTCTCGGCCCTCTCTCTATCGCTCTCTACCTCTCTCTTTGTTTCTATAGAACGTCCAATGTATACATATATACATTCATTCTCAACAGCCTCTATGAATCAATTCGTTTTCAACTATCAGATCACAACTGTCAACCATTTAGCTCAACATCACTGTCATCCATTGCCCAAGCGTAGATGTTTCCATTTCCTCATATAGAAATTTCCAAACACATTGTTAGCCTTCCACACAGAAACGGTTGCAATTGTCTCACAGCAAAATGGTTCACATTTTTCCCTCTCTGATAGGTCCAAGTCGCAACATGTAGGACAGTATTTCACTTAGTCAAGGGCATTCAACCTGTGTCGCATGTCCGTGAGACACTAATTGTGTTTCCTCGATGCCATAGAGCCCAACTGTCAATATCGCCAAGAGTCTTCACTATTGCCAAGACATTATACTAAGTCCAAAAAGCTATTGCTCAGACTTTGCTGTGTTGCCAAGACCTCATACTGATGATCACTACTTGTATCACTATCACCAAGACTTATAGCTATCGGTGAGAGGTTACATTGAGTTCACAAGTTGTCGCTCACACTTCCCCTTGTCGCCAAGACATCATACCGATATCCATCACATGTATCGCTATTCAGCAAGACCATCGTTATTTGATGAGACATCATACCGATATTCAAAGGTCACAAAGATATCTGCTTTCCCTTCTGTGAGACTATCGCTCCTCACTAGGAGTCATACCTACATCCGTTAACAAAAACACGTTGCATTGTTGGCAAGACATTATTGCTATAGCTGAGATGTTACTCTGAAGTCTTCAAGTGACACTGCAATGTTCCACCATCGGTGAGACTTCGTTCGTTGCTAAGACTTCATACCGAATCCTCTAGGTTACCCTAAGACCATCTTTTGCCAGGAGTCATACCGAACACATCCCTCAACATCAGTGAGACAAACGCCCATCGCCAAGAGTTCTTACCGAACCCTTTTGTTACCCTGATGACTCCATATGTATGACTATCAACGAGACATCCATAATGGTATGAGTTAAACCGAACATCCAAGACTCTCACCGAAGACTTCAAGTGAAACATTGTCGGCGAGACAATCCTCCATCACTAAGAGTTCACACCAAAGCCTTTGTGTTACTCTGATGACTCCAGTCATCATGAGTCTCCCTGACTTCAAATAAGAACATCCTGTCAGCCAAACATCTCCCATCACCAGGACACATTCCAAGAGGAACAAGTCATACTGATTACTGCATCAGCCAGACAGACCAAGGGTCATGTCGATATCGACCAAACTTTCTACCGTCACCAAAACATCATTCTGACTGTCCAAGGTTACATCAAAGATTCAGGTTATACCGATCACCAAGACATTCTAGAGGTCACAGCAATAGTTTAGGATCAAGTAGGAGATCATCCAGACATCTCAATAGTCACAACGACCATGCTTACTCAGAGGTTTTAGCCTATGAGATTGAGGCACACAATTCCAACAATCTCCCACTTGACAAAGATCACAAAGGCACCTCCAAAGCAACCAAAAACTAAGATCACACTAGCTCCACCAGTTCAAACCCTGCAACACTCAAGACACCTGACAAACAAGTTTCCACATAATCAGTCCACCAGACAATTTGCAACAAAGACTAGGCATCCAACTGTAACTCACTGTCCAACAAAACAACTGAAATGCAACCGATCATAGCCTTCCAGGAAACCACATAGACCTCAAACATGTTCTCATGCTCCATGAAGAATTATGAACCAACATCCAAGATGTCCACCATTTAGGCAACAATCCTTGTCATCCTCCAACATGCCACCTATGGAAGAAAGATACAAGCCAAGGTGAATAAGCACCATTCCAACAAACACAAAAAAAAGATCCTAGTGATATCATCAACAAGATACTACTACCACTTCACTGTGCTCAAACGCTATACAGAAGGAATATAAACTTCAAAGCTTCAATCGGAACACAACAGTGAAGTCATTCTCCATAAACAAGACAAAAACACTAGGTAGAACCATAATCAGACTGACTGCATCCATCCAATTGATAAACCCATGTGACTGAAAATAGCACCCACAACTCATGCTATTCCATCCAATCTCACATATCTAAAAGGTATTAACATTAGTTAACTTATGCCAAACTATAACCAACTCAATAACAATAAATACAAGCTCCAAGTGCCAACCAGTCGAAGAAGACAAAACACAATAGGAACTCCCACTGCCTGAATAATTCCAAATCTAAAAGATCAAATACATACCAAGTATACCAATAACAACACATAGTGTAGCCATGTAGTACCAAAAATATCCACAATGATATGCACAACCTGCAACAAACTATTACAAGAAATGTTTCTCTCACCACAAGTATTCACAGTTCTTCCAAGATCTCCACACGCAACAAACAATGGTAATGTGAAAAAAAACATCTAGGAAGTAAACCAAGACTAAAGAGAGAAACTCTTCACGTCATATTCCTGTAGAACATCCTCCTACAGACACTTCTAACTTCCAACTATTTGAAGAAAGATCTCCTTCTCATCCCAAAAGAAAAGCCTTAACAACACCCAAATGTTCAATCACCAAGATCAAACTAACTTTAAAATTATGTAATCAACATGGATGTAAGCCTCTCAAAGAAGATCAAGCTACTTCATTCCCCATTTCAGGAAATCAGCCCATACATCATCTCCTACCAATTCTCATCTATAAATAACATAACACAAAATCTCAAGGAGATAAACAAGTACATCTTCCACCATGAATCCTCCAAAACCATTAAACAACAATTCAAGATCCATATCATGAAAGTGAACAAAAACCACATCTGAGAAATATAATGGGCCCTCTTAGATAAATTGCCAAACAGACCAAGACTAAGAACAAGAATACTCTTTCAAGATATGAAAGCCATCATGACTAATCCAAGAGCAATCTCCTCATAGGTCTCTTATTGAGCTCATGTTCAACCAAGGTGTAGGCTTCTCGGACTTTCTGCTAAAAGACTCCATCAAGAGTAACAATCAACAACACTTTTCTCATAAGAGAAAAATAGTCTTACCTTATTCTCCATGTATCCATGAGTACTAGCAACTGATCATCTCATGCTAAACTTCAACTGCATTAATACACTATCATGAAGTATCAAGCAAATAATCAAAGCACCCAATACACAAAGAATTACCAAACCACTATCAAGACTCCAATCATCTAAATCAGGAACTTATCATGACACCATGATCTACATATCCCCTTAGGAGATACCATGCTTCAAGTGACTTCACTATGGTCTTCAAGTACAATGCACAATTCCAAAACTCTAGTACACAAACAAGAGTATACCATGACATAAAGAAAATAGACTCAAAACCAACATCACCTATCAAGCACCACCAACACCCCATCCAAAGACTCCAAGCATCCTCCATGGATCCAAGATGTTGCACATCTTCAAATAATGTCCATGAAAATGAAAAGGAACCCTTCTGCAGAGTCAGGATCTAAAAGCTCCGCCTTGAAACATTTGTAACACTAAAGAAGACCATTCACCACCATGTGATGAACCCACAATTACTACTAAAGCTCCCACTGAAATGTGACATCCAAGCTCTCCAAGCATCATGACCACTTGCTTAAAGTTCCCATAACCAACTATTTAGGTACTCAACAATATCCATCCTCTAATCTCAAAGCAATCACACCAATGCACAAGTGACCACAAACAAGGCTAGCTAACAAGTCTGCACCAGCAATGAATCAACCTCGATGATAAAGACAGTCCACATCCAAGTTATCTCATTGCAGCCAATGGGTAGCTAATCCACCAACCGCATAACTCATAGGTCACAAACATCAAACATGCAAACCCATCATCGCATTGGAAACTGCAACACTAATATTTCAAAGAGAATAACCATGTAGACAACATGACTCAAACACTAGATCATGCCAAACCTAATTTTCCCATCATATCTACAACAAGCACCATAATCAAGGAACCCACAAGCACCACCACATTAATGCTGAGTGACAAATCACATACCAACACTCCGATGCAGAGAAGAAATCATACCTCCTCAAACCATGCACAAAGCATGCATGCGGAACTACAACTATCTCATCTAGCAACACCCCAAAAGCCAGGGTCTAGAAAATAGTTTAACAATAGCTCCACATAACCAAAATTTTTGCTTAACTATATAAAACTTGCAAAACCACAGAGCCATGCAAGTACAAAAAATCCTTAAAAGGAAAATAGTAGTTTAGGAAATCTAGGCCCCTTTTAGGCCAAATCTAAACCACCAACATGTACATGCATCTGAGAAAGAGAGAAAGGCTATTTCAGAAGCTTGCAAATCAACTAATGATTAAGTCCATAGCCTTTATGTATTTGAGGTTAATAGGAAACAGTTCCTTCCAACACTAGGAAACACCACCTAGCATAAGCACTCTCTTCCATGGCTGAGAAACAAACTAGGCTTCTCCATATCATCAAGGAGCCTCTCAGACAGACACCCAATATGAAAGCTTTACTGCTACATAGCCATGGAGAAAAGAAATCCACCTCATACACCAAGGTTATACGGCTACCAACCAAGAGATATAGATCACAATAAAACAAAATGATCAACTCCCTTTTCCATCTTCATCATCCTTCAAGCTACGTGTTGTCTCCGAATATCACAGACTTCCACTCACCAAAGGATCAAAAAATCAGTTCATTCCTCCAGATTTCCTCCAACCCAACAAACTGAGAAATCTTCACAAGAGAAATACCTAGAACCAGCAACTAGAAGAAGGCTTTGATACCAATTGTTAGGTAAATTTGGGGCATCTCAGAGAAACCTCTAAGAATAGTAGTGCCTTTGGTAACTTTAATTTTGATTAGATTGCCTCAAAGACACGTACAACTATATCCTAAAGTGGAAACAAACATAGTTCATTTCCCACATTAATCCTTCTGAGAGAAGCACATGTGAATTCAATAGCAAGCAATAACATATTCTACAAATAGAACCAACACAGATGAAAGATAAGAAAAAAAACCAAAACACAGATTTATGCGGGGCAAACCCTTTCGGGTAAAAAACCCCACAATCCAAAGTTTGAGCCATTGTATTATTCAACAACAAAAGGTTACAATACAATTTCAGGCTCATAGCCTTTTCAGAGATTAAATCTTGTTCATTCTGGATACAACCTGGTATCAAACTCTCCCCTTTACATTTCTTGATCAATCCATCAGACCATGCAATCTTCGCACTATTGCAATACCCTCACATAGTATACAGTGTAGATCAACAAGAAAGAGATCAACCATGATCCATGATCAAAAGAGATTTCAGCAGCATAACACTTCCTCTAATTTTCTCTATTTAAGCCTCATGGCCTTTGCCTTTCAGCCAACCTCTCGACCCTCTCTCTATTGCTCTCTATCTCTCTCTCTCTCTCTGTTTCTACAGAACATCCAATGCATACATATATACATTTGTTCTCAACAACCTCTATGAATCGGTTCATTTTCAACTATCAAATCACAACTATCGACCATCCAGCTTAGCATCACTGTCATCCATTGCCAAAGCGTAGATGTCTCCATTTCCTTGTATAGAAGTTTCCAAACACACTGTTAGCCTTCCACACAGAAACAGTTGCAACAGTCTCACAACAAAACGGTTCACATTCTACCCTCTCTAATAGGTCCAAGTCACAACACATAGGACAATCTTTCACTCGGTCAAGGGTGTTCAACCTATGTCGCATGTTGGTGAGCCACTAACTGTGTCTCCCCGATGCCATAGAGCCCAACCATTGATATTGCCAAGAGTCTTCACTATCGGCAAGACATTATACCAAGTCTAGAAATCTATCGCTCAAACTTCGCCGTGTCACCAAGACCTCATATAGATGATCACTACTTGTATCACTATTGCAAAGACTTATTGCTATTGGTGAGAGGTTACACCGAGTTCACAAACTATCACTCAGACTTCCCCTTGTTGCCAAGACGTCGTACCGATATCCATCACATGTATCGCTATTCAACAAGACCATCGTTATTCGATGAGACATCATACCAATGTTCAAAGGTCACATAGATATCTACTTTCCCTTCGGTGAGACTATCGCTTCTCGCCAGGAGTCATACCGATATCCGATAACAAACACATGTTGCATTGTCGGCAAGACATTATCGCTATCACTGAGACGTTACTTTGAAGTCTTTAAGTCACACTACAATGTTCCACTGTTAGTGAAACTTCATTTTTCACTAAGAATTCATACCGAAGCCTCCAGGTTACCTTGAGACCATCTTTCGCTAGGAGTCATACCGAACAGATCCCTCAGCATTGGTGAGACAAACACCTATCACCAAGAGTTCTTACTAAACCCTTTCATTACCCTGATGACTCCATATGTATTACTATTGACAAGACATCCATATCAGTATGAGTCATACCGAACATCCAAGACTCTCCCCAAAGACTTCAAGTGAAACATTGTCTGCAAGACAATCCTCCATCACTAAGAGTTCACACCGAAGCCTTTGTGTTACTCAGATGACTCCAATCTCCATGAGTCTCCTCGACTTCCAATAAGAACATCTTGTCAGCCAGACACCTCCCATCGCTAGGACACATTCTGATAGGAACAAGTAATACCGATTACTACATCGTCCAGAAAGACCAAGGGTCACATCGATATTGGCCAGACTTTCTACCATCGCCGAAACATCATTCCGACTGTCCTAGGTTACACCAAAGATTCAGGTTATACCGATTTCCAACACATTCTAGAGGTCACAATGATAGTTAAGGATCAACTAGCAGATCAGCTAGACAGCTCAATAGTCATAGCGACCATGCTTACTCAAAGGTTTCAGCCTGTGAGATTGAGGCACACAATTCAAACAAAGGGCTATTGATTCATTACGAGGAAACAATTTTTTTATAGATTGATCTTTGGAAAGTTGACAAAGGAAAAAGGGACATGTAAGGACCCTAGAATGTAGGCATTTTTTCTCATTTTAATGTGTCACTATTAATTACTCCTTCAATGCTTTATAATGATAGAGTACTTGATTCTTTGATGATTAAAATGAATGTTATGAATACTTTTTTAACACTAGTTCATAGTATCAAATTGCATCAAATGTGTTTCTAATTGGATCGAATGATGGAGTGAATGGATCTAGTCAATAAAATTGAAATTTTAGAACTATAAAATGGAAGGGGACAACTTTATGATTGAAGGGTTTCCCCATGACAATGGAAGTGTGAAAGTGTAGGTGTGTGGTCCAATCCAACAGGCTATCAAATAAATAGAGGTAAATTCATAGGTGAATCAGATATATATCTGAAATAAGGAAAATGCATAGAAGTGTGTGTGTATTAGAATAATGTAGGAATCAATGTATATAGATATTTGTATATAAAAATTTATAAAAGGACGGGGAATTTAACCAAACTAGACATACGATCATACTAATTCTTAAACTATGTATATTTATCAGACATTTCCTTAAAATTGGTAGAAAACTAAATATGGAATTGGATGGGTATATGAATTTAATCTATATTTTGCATCCCCTTTGAGGTGTATGTGAATCCTAAAAATTTTGTGTATCAATACACTTATTAGCCACAAACATGCATGTAAAATAAATACATGGGTGATCATAAGATACTGATGTGAGGTCCATATAAAGTAACATATTTTGTGAGGTGTAAATGTGTATGTCCTTTGGTATGCACTCTCAATAGATCCTACAAAATAAATAAATAAATGTACAATGATTAGTGTGTGTCCTAGAATTCAAAATTTGATAAGAAATAGTAACTTTCCAACTATCTTCAAAATCCAAACAATAGTAAGTGAGTAAATTTAGGAGTATATCTACTTGGGAAGTGATGAGAAATGCTCTAGTTGACTACAACAATGTGAGTCCACTCAAATATGGGAAAATGTGATCTACTTGATTATAGTAATGGGCACATCAGCAGTTGATCTCATTTGGTGCTGCATTGTGTTTGAGTTGGTCTTTTGGGTAATTTTTGGATATTTGGTTGACAAGGCTTGTCATCTTTCTTTTCTTTTGTGCTCAAGTTTTTGCACCAACATATGAAATTGTGTTAAGGTGGATTTAGGTCCTAACCTATCATGTTGAGGATTGCATTGAATTAATCCAATTGGAAGTATGTTTTTAGGTTGACTGGTTATGTGCTTCACATTTCATCTACACATTTCCTTGTTGCCAACTTGGGTTGATGTATGCTAGCATGTGAGTTGTTTGGGATCACATTGGAAGATGTAATAAGTTATGCTTTTGTCCTCTCTACTTTCTAGATAGGGCCACATTGATGTTTTGTGGCTAACTCTTTAAGATTATTACTTATCCTTCTTCTTATAGACCTAATTGATGTTGTGCGTTATTGTGAAGGATATAAATGCAAGTTCCAATTAGTTGCAAAGTGTGAGGGTGTGGAATATATTGAATAGCTCATATAAGGAGTGTGAAAGTGTATGAAAGAAATATTAGATGTGATTTAATGCCTCTTTCATTAGAGTGTATTATTGACATATTTTATAAATTCTAAACTTTCATGTATCCTGCTCTAAGATAGTGAATCTCATTAGGTCCTTTCCATTTGTATCTTTGTGACCTAACATCTAGGACCTTGGAAGATGATTTATTGAATGATTTTTTATCTTTTTCAGGAGAGGCAAGGTGATTATGTCTTGCCTACATGTTGCTATGTCAATTTTTCCATCAACATTATGATAATAATATGAGGTCACCCATGGGAGATATTAATGTCACTCTTACCCCAAAACTAGTATTGTATTTAGAACTATCAATAAACATTGTCAAGGGGGGGACATGTCAACATGTAAGATATCCTCACTTATAAATGATGTATTAAGATGTGCATAGGTGGAGCATGATGCTACAAAAAATTGATCACAATGGTTTATCCTTCAATATATTTTTGGGATATGAAATTAATATCAACATAAAAAGTGCATCACCTAATGTACAAGATGATTAAAAAAAAATTAAAACTATATTTTAAAGGGTCTTCTTTAATGATAACATGGCATATAATTTATCATGTAAGGACATAGTTTTTTAGATGAGAATATTGTAACTAAACATAGTTTTTCATATGTATATGATACACAATTATTTAGATTTATACAATGCTAGTGTAGTAAACCATGTTTTCTTTTCCATGTTCATCATTTTAAGCTAATAAATCTCTAATAGAAAATTTCATGGATCATACATATAAAAAAAATATTTAACATGGATAATAAGAATAAGTGATGAAATATTTAACAAGTATTATTTCATGTACTAATATACCTTTTGGTAATCCTTATTCCATTCAAAATTTATATCTTTCTTTAAGGGTCTTGTGAATGGTAATGCCTTATCCACTAGTTATCTAATTATATATCTAATAGATTAGATTATTCATTCAATACTATAAATTTACAACAAATTCTTTAGAGGAGGCAAGTTAACAACAACATTTATTTTCTTAGCATCTACCTCAATCCCTCTCTAGTATACAATAAATCTAAATAGGTGAACATTATCAATACCAAAGATAAATTTCTTAGGATTTATAGGTGTGTTTTAAATTGATATAAGTGTTCAAATATTGTCCTCAATTATTGAAGTTGGTCCATTTATTGCTTAGATTTTTCCAAGATATCATTCACATATTTTACTATTAAGGTATACATAAGATCATAAAATATCAATGTCATGGCCCTTTGATAAGTAGCACATATGTTTATCAATTAGAAAGGCATGCTAACATTATAAAATATTCCCCTATGTTATACAATAATTTTATTGTAACCAAAAAAATCATCCATAAAGAATAATAATTCTTGAATAAAGGTGGAATCTATAATTGTATTGATGTTAAGAATTTTAGAAGATTTAACCTTAGGAGAATCTTTATTTATATCCCCAATTTATATGTATAATCTAATTTTACAATTATCTTCACCAATGAGAACCATATTAAATATACAAGGTGATTAATTAATTGGTCTTGGGGTGATCCCATAATAGTGGTTTACAATTTTTGGCCAAACTGGACATTGAAATTATTATTTTTAATTAAATCTTCACATTGGGGCACCTATAGCAGATAAACTATGACGAATTTGAAGATGATGCAAACTAGATTCTCTCCACATTTTTTCTATAGATTCTAAAAATATTTTTTTCAAAAATTTTGGAATCAGATTGCACTTCTTTTTCCATCTCCCACGAAAACTAGTTTTTTTCATAAAACAACATTTTAAAAAAGTGATGCACACTGTATAACACATAACTTTTTTTCCTTGAAGGATAAAATTCTAATTATTTCAAATTTAGATTTTTAAATCTGATATCTAGTGCTTCCACTTGGTTAGATAGTTTTTTATTGATTTTTTTTTTAAATAAGTTTCAAAGTCAAACCAATTACAATTTAGACATAGCACGACCGTATAACGCATAACTTCTATTGTATGTATCGAAAAAAAAATTGTTGCATGAAGGACTCTAATATCTAGGGCACTCATATTTTTCAAAAAAAAAAAAATCTATTTTTCCACATGTGCAAAATAGAGAACTTTTTTTATGAGAAACCTATATTTAATAAAATTTAAAAAACAAATAGATAATAAAACCAAAAAAAATTAAAATTATATTTGTTGGATAGCTCGTTCTGAGGGCTACCTAATACCAGTTGGGTTTGTGAAGTCTCCTCCATTTTCATTTTCAAATTGAGCTTTGAAGTGCAAAATTCTAGACAATTTTGGTGCCTGGGAGGGTGAAGGTGAAAAAAAGGTGGTTCAGTCGAATCACTATTCAGTCAAACCAAAAAAATATGTTCGAATGAACATAGGTTTGATCAAACCACTTTGAAATACAATAAAAAAAAATGTACTTTAAAGGGGTTCGGTTGAACCTAGAAAATGGGTTCGGCCGAACCCCTTGACATGGATCCATTTCACCATTTGTTTTCCCATTTTTTTGTTTCCATTTTTTTTTTTGCTTTCCCATTTTTTAATAGTTGTATTTTATAATATATAATATTAATATAAATCTAAATTATATTCTTTTTATATTATAATATATAATATACTTATTATTACAATATATTATAATAATAATATTATAATAATATTATAATAATAATATTTAATTATTATTGATTATATATTATTATTATAATATATAATTTTTTATTATTATAATATTAAAATTACATATAATTAAAAAGTATATATATTAGAAATGGTTGAAAAACATTTTGGGATGAATTTTGGATAGGGTAGTTTAGTTGTGGGCAAGAATGATTCAAACAAAAGGTTTTTCTTTGAGATCTCATCTATAAATATTGGAATGGCATAGCCTTGTTTCATTGCCCCTCAACTAAGGTCTACTATGAACATGAACATCTACAGCTCTACACCCAAGCTCTCCTTAATGCTAGTAGGAATTCATAAAAACATGGGTATTGATGTGGAAATGCATATTAATTTGATTTTCTTAGGGGAATTTTGTTTGTTTATAGATAGATGTAAGCATATATTTATGATGGGAATTGTTAGAATATAAGTAGTTTGGAAGGAAAAGGAGACATGTTTGGCAGTAGTGGTGGAGAGTCTCAGCTTGGGATCTACAGAGAGATGAGTATGAGAGCAGGTCTGGCAGTGACAACATGGAAGGGAATGGATCTGGTGATGAGTAGGAAGATAACCATCCCGAAAAGAAGAACTATCACATGCATACTCCTTAGAAAATTCAAAAATCTGATATGCACCAATTGCAGAGGACATGTTGTTATTGCAGAAGTTAGTGTTCAAGAGCAGCAACTGTGTATTGAGAATATTTAGTTGAAAGATAAGGTTCGTTTGCATAGCCTAACTAATTTAATGATGCATATTCCATATTTTTGTATTCTCAAATGAAAATTATGGTTAAAATGATTATGAGTCACTCCTTTTTTAGTTCTACCTATTCTAATTCTAATGTATTTACAACCCCACAAACCTCCTGGATTTTATTCTATCTAGAAATCTTTTTAGTGCAATGATTTTTCCACCATGATGAAATTACTTCGTATCATATATTGTATAGGATTTAGAGACCCAAAAGGTTATTTTGTTCTCATGTTTTAAACCACCTGAGTAGTGAAGTTGAAGATTCATTAGCTTTGTGCTTATGGGTTTTCTTTAACTATTCTTCTATTTTTTAATGCCTACACATATTTTTTCAGGTGGAGAGAATGGAAACTATGGATGGAAAAGTTTATAGAAGGCCCATATCATTGACTTGAGGGAGAGATATGCACTTGGAGTGGGAGAGAGAGGGAGCATGGAGGTAGGAGGGAGTGGGAGAGAGATAGAGGGTAGAGGGTTTAAGGCTAGAGGGGAGCTCGAGATAGGAGTGAGAGAGAGAGAGAGGGTTTAAGGGTTTAAGGCTAGAGGGGAGCTTGAGATAGGAGTGAGAGAGAGAGAGAGGGTTTAAGGGTTTAACCTACTTACTTGGGTAGAGAGTAGAGGGGATCTAGAGATAGGAGTGAGAGAGAGAGACTTGAGAGAGAGTGAGAGTGGGAACTTCAGAGAGAGATAGAGGGTAGAGGATACAAGGGTTTAGGCTTTAAACTGGTTAAAGGTAAAGGTGAGAGAGGGAGAGGGGGTCGGAGGGAGAGACTTGAGAGAGAGAGGGGGGGAGTGGGAGAGAGATAAAGGGTAGGGGTACAAGGGTTTAGGATTTAAGGGTTAAGGGTAGAGGGGAGAGAGGGAGAGAGGGTAGAAGGGAGAGACTTGAGAGAGAGAGGGGGAAGTGGGAGAGAGTGCTGCATGGGCACCTACACCTTGGAATGAAAGGGAAAAGAGTCCTTGAAGGTTCATCAAGTGATTTGAAGGTCTTTTAATCATTATGCAACAAGGAAGTTGAAAAATATGCCAAAATAGGATGAGTTGTCAAATAATGTCATGATGACAATGAAGTCTAGGTGGTAGAATAGTTTGGTTTTCATTTTTTCCTTCTTGAATAAGGTCTTAATGACCATTTTTTATGTATTGGAAGGAATTTGGGGTCTTAGTGGGTTATTTAAGAGGAATTTACAAAATCAAGTTGTAAGGGGGTGATTAAGGCCAATCATTTGGCAAATTATCATTTTAAAAGTCAAATAAAAGGGTGGTTAAGGCAGTTGATCAGTTCTAAGGGTAGTTTGGAGTTAATAAAATAATATAATTATGTAATTCCTCGAGATAGAGGTTGGTTTTTCAATTTTTGGAAGAAGAATTCTCTTTTGTAAACGTTGGTCACTATTGTCATTATTTTCCTAAACTTTCTTTTCTTAACACAGGCTTGTATAGGTCTGTCATGACTTGAGGTTGTGGTTGGTTACTTATATATGTGCTTAATTTCCTTTACATCTAGTTTTGAGTTTTAAGTCCTTCGTTTGCATGTGGAGAGCAGCAAGTTTCAGAGATTGCTCTATTTTCAAAAATAAGGGTTTGAGAGCCTCCTAGAGATGAGATCCTCCATCCACCTACTGTAACTCCTTTGTGACTTAGTGGATGGACTTCATTTTTTTTTATTTGTACACAATTATAGGAGTGTAGGGGCTGAGTTCTTAAAGTGTGTGGTAAGTTTGAGGGGGAGTGTTTGTGTTGTTTATATGGAATTTGGGTTATCAAACCTATGTTTGGTGAATGTAACATTTCCTTGTGGAGCCTAGTGAACTTTGAAGCTTAGGGGGACTAAACTAAACTTTGTTTACCAGTTGGTGTGGTTTGGAATGGTTGGGAGCATGTACTTTCAATAGGAGTGTCTTAAAACCCTAGGTTCCTAGGCTATAAGGAGGGTTTGTGAGTTGGGGAATAAAATAAGCTCTTGGGGTTCTAAAAATTGGAAAATCCTAAGTTTCAAAGCCTTCCCTAAGATATTTCAGGTTATTTAGGGTTTGTGGTTAGTTTTTAGACGGTTTCCTTTGAAGAAAAGGGCTAATTGGGGCCTAAAAATAGTGAAAAAATCCATTTTGAAAGAGAAGTTTTGAAGGAGTCTAGTGAACTTGTTGGATATATTGTGTGTCTCAAAAATGGGTATCTGAATCATCCATGTGTTGGTCAAGTTCTATGGAAATTTATTGAGTTAAGGTCTGAAAATTGGGTTCCGAGTACTACTAGAGTTGAGGGGTGAAATTGTGGAATTTGTGTTTCTAATGATTGTTGAACTTGGAGGACTGATTGCATTGCTTTATATAATCATTATAATATTGTTGGATGCCCTTTTGAAGCCAAGTTTCCAATAGGATATGGTTTGTGTCTTTTGGCCCAGCATCAGAGAGATAAAGGGTAGAGGGTAGAACAATTTAGGGTTTAAGGGTCAAGGGTTAAGGGTAGAGGGGATCTATAGATAGAAGGAGTGTGAGAGAGAGAGAGAGACAAAGAGTGGGTCTAGGAGGGGAGTGGGAGAGAGATAATGGGTAGAGGGTACAAGGGTTTAGGGTTTAACCTAGTTAAGGGTAGAGCAGAGATAGGGAGAGGGGGTAGGAGGGAGAGACTTGAGAGAGAGAGAGAGGGAGGGAGTGAGTGATGGTTTAAGGGTTGAAGGCTAGAGGGGAGCTCGAGATAGGAGTAAATGAGTGTGAGATACAGGGTAGAGGGTACAAGGGTTTATGGTTTAACATGGTTAAGGATAGTGGGGAGAGAGGAAGAGGGGGTAGGAGGGGGAGACTTGAGAGAGAGAGGGGGAGTGGGAGAGGCATAAAGGGTAGGTGGTACAAGGGTTTAGGGTTTAAGGGTTAAGGGTAGAGGGGAGAGAGGGAGAGGGGGTAGGAGGGAGAGACTTGAGAGAGAGGGGGGGAGTAGGAGAGATAGATAGAGGGTAGAGGGTTTTTTAGTGTTGAAGGGTCAAGGGTTAAGGGTAGAAGCGAGCTTGAGATAGAATTAGTGAGTGAGTGAGAGAGAGGGTTTAAGGGTTTTCAAGCAAAGGTAGAGGGTAGGGGATCTAGAGATAGGAGTGAGAGAGAGAGAGAGAGAGAGAGAGAGAGAGAGAGAGAGAGAGAGAGAGAGAGAGAGAGAGAGAGAGAGAGAGAAAGAGTGGGTCTAGGAGGGAGGGAGAAAGTGGGGGAGTGGGAGAGAGATAAATGGTAGAGGTTATAAGGTTTTAGGGTTTAACCTAGTTAAGGGTAGAAGGCGAGAGGGGGAGAGGGTAGGAGGAGAGACTTGAGAGAGAGGGAGGGAGGGAGTGAGTGAGGTTTTAAGGGTTTAAGGCTAGATGGGGGCTCGAGATAGAAGGAGTGAATGAGAGAGAGAGATAGAGGGTAGAGGGTACAAGGGTTTAGGGTTTAACCTTGTTAAGTGTAAAGGGGAGAGAGGGAGAGGGGGTAGGAAGGAGAGACTTGAGAGAGAGAGGGGGGAGTTGGAGAGAGATAAAGGGTAGTGGGTACAAGGGTTTAGGGTTTAAGGGTTAAGGCAAGAGGGCAGAGAGGGAGCTCAAGATAGAATTAGTGAGTGAGTGAAAGATAGAGAGAGGGTTTAAGGGTTTAAGGCTATAGGGGAGCTTGAGACAAAAGGAGTGAGTGAGTGAGAGAGAGAGTATTTAAGGTTTTAATGCTTAAGGGTAGAGGGTAGAGGGGAGAGAGGGAGAGGGAGTAGGAGGGAGAGACTTGAGAGAGAGGGGGGAGTGAGAGAGAGATAAAGGGTAGGGGGTACAATGGTTTAGGGTTTAAGTGTTAAGGGTAGAGAGGAGAGAGGGAGCTCAAGGGTACATTGATTTATGTTTTAAATATGTGTGCAATAATTTTATAATTAGATAATACTTAATTTTAAAATTTACATAATTTCCCATGGAAAAATTCGATGGAACAAATATAAGTTGTATATAACTCTATATAAGATTCTTGAACTTAGGAATTCCATAATACAAATATAAGTTGTATATAATTGCATAATTTCCCGTGAAACAATTCGATGGAACAAATATAAGTTGTATATAATTGTATATAAGATTCTTGAACTTAAGAATTACATGAAACAAATATAAGTTGTATATAATTAAATGTGAGAGATGATGCTATCAAAGATTCTTGATCTTAAGAAATCCATGGAACAAATATGTACATATAATTGTAATTCACGCAAAATGATTTACAACTATGTACAAGTTACTATAAGTTCTCACTTGAACATGTATAGGGTTACAAGTGAACTTGAAAATCATGGATATAATCTAAGTCAAAGATTTTGGTTCAGCCCTCTCTTCAATAACATGTAGAATTTTTTAATGATTTCACTATCTAGTCTCCATTTTCTTTAGCCACATGCATGTGGAACTACGTGAAGATGTAGGGTGGTAGCAATTATCAAGTGACTATATTGATATATCTTGCTATCAAGTTGATAGTCAACAAAATTAATCTCATGCTAACAACTTTGACTTATTTTAGATATGTCCCTTGCACTACAACAAAACCTGCATGGTAAACATGAACCTACTTGGTAAGAGATATGAACATGTACAACATTTTGTGCTCAAGGTTTGTACAATATATATATATTTAATGTTTATAATAATAATGCCTGCACATGTGAACACAATGTATATATAATTTTAAATTCAAACTCACCTATGGTAAATGACATTCCATCACTTGTTTCAGGCTGTGTTAGCTTATTCCTCTCTTCTGTGCAATGCAATAAATAATAGCTAACACCTTCGATGTTTCTAAGCTCTGCTACGACTACAAAAACATCTCCTGTACACCAAATTTACACACAAAATTTCTAAAAAAGAAAAAATTTCTATAGACTTTAAATGTCATTAACTAGATATATATATAATATATAAATTATTGAAAACTTACACATGTACCTTTTCTAGCCAATCCTGATATATGGTCATAATCAATTGAAATCAAAGGAATGTCTTCAAATCTTTCTTCCTCATTTTGATCATATGTTTCTGAAACAACTAGTGGCATTGCATCCCATTTACTAACATATCCAAGTTCTTGGTTGTTGCATGCATGATCAAAGTTTAATGCAATGCACTTAGTGCAGAAACAAGAGTAATCCCTTGTGTGTAATGTCCATCCATGGCAACTATCTGAACTCCCAACACAATGCAAAGATGCTTTTTTTTCTACCCTCTTGCATCCATGCATTTATCTTCTATCCACACCTAGATACATGTACAAGAAAAAACTTACGTGAGAAAACATATATATATATAATATTTTTAAATTTAAATAAATTCAAATTTTTGAAAATTTAATTTATACATACACAATATCTCCCAAAATAGTCTATGTGGAATGTGTTGGTTTGTTCTCGAAGATGTGTCAACCACATTTGATGTAAAGTGTTTCTTGCACCATTCAACAACATCATTTTCATTATCTATATGATCTTCTGGATTGCTCACTTGATGTTTTCTTAAAGCTCATTTGATGCAAGCTCCTACTCCATCATGCTCACCCTTTCCATGCCCACTCTCAAAAAAACTCCAAACACGTGGTATTTTGTAGATTTTATGATATCTACAAAGTGCATAGAATGGTCGTGAAGATTTGAATTGTGTTGTACATCCATCTAACCATACAATTTTTTTTTCAAATTTTACACACCTGCTTCTCAAATTCTCAAAAAAAATTGTAAAGAAATGTTGGACAAAAACTATGACATGCTCTTTATCATCAATAATATAAAAGTGATATTCTTTCTTTATGGATCATTCTTCATCTATACTCTCAACACCTTCCAATTCTGATTGTGCATGTTGATAACACATAAACCATAATACTGATTTTCTTTGAAAAGTAATACTTTAACTGAATCTCCTTTTGATGTACGAAGGAGTAACTTTTTGCAAAGCTGACTACTGATAGAACTGTTCCAAGTGGGAAAGTATCTCTCAATGTTTGGAATTTTTGTGCTTGCCACTTAGCAAAAAAGGAATGTTGTATGTATGGTTGTATCAAAATTTGAAAATATTCCATAAATTTTCCAATAGGAATCTCCTCTTCTACATAGTTCAACTTTGTGGATTCTTTCCCAAAATTTGTTTACAACTTTACATACTTGTACCTGTGTGAGTAAAATTTGTGAATAACTAATAAACCACACAATGAATGAAACATTACATTACAAAATTCAAATAACAATCTAATCAAATTGAAACAACTGAACTCTCTAAAAATAATACTTACCTCTTGCAATTTATTGTCTTTGTTAGGTCATTATCCTCATTTATTGAAGGAAATTTAGCCAAATTTCCTCATGTCTCAAAAATTCCTTTTATGCAATTTATTTTGTTGGTGTAATTAATTATTTAATTACACTTTACTTAATTTTACTTAGGCATTATTTAATTCCTAGGTTATAGGTTGTTATCCTTATCTTGCTGAGCTATATTTTTACACAAGATAAGATTAGGGTTATGCATCTTTTCTTTTATAAAGAAAATTATCTCTTGTAATTATTGTACTTCGAATATATCAATTTGCACATCTTCATGCAATCTCTCTTCTTTTTTTCTCTTTGTGGAAGGTTATTTTCTTGTTTGCATTTCAGATCTTGGTTTCTTACATGGTATTAGAGCTCCAGACCTATTGCTGCTTGTTAGTGTTTTGAAGATATTCTCTCACAACATCTTTTTCTGTGTAAGGGTTTGAAGCCAGGCTTTTTTTTTGGTGGATTTGGAGGTAGCCAAATTTTTGGAGCATTTTGGGCACAAATAGAGGTCACCATCATGTTCGCAGCAGCCGAAAACCCTAAGATCACCTTTCATTTCATTGATTTTGGTGAAGTTGGTCTGGAAGGAAAAAATATTGTTTAGGGGGCCGTACGGCCTCCCTTGCACACAGACCGAGGCATGATTATCAAAAAAATAAAACACATTTTTTGAAATCTATGCTAGTGCTCCCTGTTTAGAAGGCTCCCACTGCTCAGCAGCCTCCGGTCCGCCACCACTGGTGGTGGCACCCACCCATCTACCACCGACTAGCATCAGCCCTCGACCCGTCACTTAGCTCTAGCCATCAAAATAAAAATAAAAAAACATGTTTTTTGAAATCTGTGTCGGCACTCCCAGTTCATAAGGCTCCCACCGCCCAACAGCCATCAATCCACCACCACCAGTGGTGACGCCCACCCATCCACCACCAACTAGTATCAGCCCCTGACCGGCCCCTCAACTCCAGTCGTCAGTCTTATGAGGGACCAAGGGACCACACCCAGTCGATCGGTGCAAGAATATTTTGTGGGGTTGTACAAAATATTCAGTCCATGCAAAATTTTTAGGCAACTGAAAATATTTTCTGGTAGGGGGGGCATTTTTTTGCCTGACGACCTCTAGGGAGTCAAATTTTTTTCTCATGAAGTGCTGACTTCAGTGGCCATACGACACTCTTTGCCCCCTCCTAGCCCTGATTTTCCTTCAAGGAGAATTTTTTTTCTTTTGAGCATAACTTGGGCATACTATATCGAAATCGAGAAAACGAGATATCACCGGAAAGCTGGTTCCCTGCACTTTCCTGTGATGTAGTTTATTTTTCAATATTTTTCTATTTATCTACTTTTTCTATTTGAATTCAAATGTTTATTTATGGCTTCCGAGCTCATAAATTTTTGCCACCTTTGCAGCGTTAGAAAGGTATTGAGGAGCTCTATTTTTCTGTCCATGCACTTTTTTTTGTATCTATCCTAGGTTGATCATTATTCTAGATTTGTCCCGATGGGTGTTTTGGAGATTACTTGGATGTTTTGGTAGTTGGAAAGGTGAAACTTGAATATTTTTACTTCATTTAAGTACCGCATCATCTTATTTTTTGTTTATGCATGTTTAGCATTCTCTCCTTTGGCAATCATTGGGTATTTAATAAATGAAATGAGATAAAGTTCCATCAGGGGGGGTTTCTTGCATAATAATCTGATTAGAGTGTGCATGCACTTTGATCTCCATCTCCATCTTGTTTTGATGATAGCTTGCATGGGTTATATTTGGTTTCCTAGTTTCATTTGGCCATTACTTGTCTTAGCTTGACACATATCAAATTCATATCGGTTCACAGTTCAGATTGGGAGTTTATGGTTATTGATCCACATTGGTTTAGATCTTACTTAGTTTGAGGGCCATGTTTTTATGGTTAATGTTCTAGAATCTTAATGGTAATTATCTTATGGGGAAGTTTTAGTTTTAGTTTGGCATTGGCTTCGAGGACATGATTTCAATATTTTGGAATTGGCTTTGAGGACACAACTTCCATATTTTGTCATCATTATGGGTGTCTTCATCCTTTCATCTAGTGTTGCTTACAGATTCTAGGGTTGATCCAGTATGTGAGTTTCTAGTGTTCCTTGGCATTGGGTCTGCTATTGGAACTGTGATTCTATTATGGTTTCTTGCAAACATAAGTATCTCTCCTTACTTGATAGTTTTTTGAGGTTCTAGTGTTGCTTCATAAAAGTGCTTCCAGTGATTCTTTGCAGCAGTTCATCTCATTAGGGAGGGGTTTTCCCACTGGTTTTTCTCTCTCTTTGCATTTGTAAATGGGCACCTAATCAATCCTTTGTTGTCAGGACCCATCTCACATCATTTGCATAATAATTTTCTTTTCCCTAAGTTGCACTTATGGGGGGATGTTGGTGTAATTAATTATTTAATTACACTTTACATAAGTTTACTTAGGAATTATTTAATTCATAGGTTATAAGTTGTTATCCTTATCTTGTTGAGCTCTCTTTTTGCTCAAGATAAGATTAGGGTTATGCATGTTTTCTTTTATAAATAAAATTATCTCTTGTAATTATTGTACTTCGAATATATCAATTTGCACATCTTCATGCAATCTCTCTATTTTTTTGTTTTTCTCTTTGTGGAAGGTTATTTTCTAGTTTTCATTTCAAATCTTGGTTTCTAACATATTTGAGGTCCATTTTCATGATCACATAAAATAGACTTTATGAAAAAACTTTCCTATTTAGGAGGTGCATTTTGAAACCCAAAACTTTCTTCTCTCATCTTTTGAAACACCTGATAATAGAGATCAAATTGAATATAACGGAAACAAAAAGTTTCAAAAAGCTTGCTTATCTTTACATAATATGGCTTTAACCTTTCAAATATTGTTTTCCCAATCTTTATATGAGGATATGTATTACAAAATTTCATATGCATCTCAAATTGTGTTTTGTGAAGCAATGACAACCTCATCTGCTATGGGTGCTAGAGTTGGCGTGAGAGTAGGAGACCTCTCACCAACCAATACCCTAAAGATTGGGGTTGTTCTATCTACTTGATGATAAGTGGGCCTATCAACAATCCTATCACCCCGCTAACCATCATATGGTGGAATGTCCAGGTAGTTGACTTTGAGGCCCAAATGGACCTTACCATACAATAGTTGAACAAAATACAATGGAATCTAGTCATTGTTTGGGTATTGACCATGTGTGGCAAGAAATCATGGGTAGATCAATGAGGCCATAACATGGTCGACACATCTAGTGACCTGGTATCCCCTAACCTTACACACATTTTGATAAAATGGAAAACATGTGGTTTTATCATTTCTTTGGTTACACTATCTTGTATTTTTTAAACAGGAACATCCCCATGTACTTCTTCCCACATGTGGGAAAGAATAGCAACTACTCTATCTGGGGAATATACACTAGTCTTCTCAAGTTCATCTTTTAGTTTTTCTAGACTATGTAATATTGACATGCATGGTTTAGTACATATCCTTGGGTCTACACCGTGTGCTAATGAATCTCTCAATTTGTTAATCTCATTAGTGGTATTTGCAAACAAATTTTTAGGAGGTGGAACATCTTCATTTTCCATGTTATATATGTATGTACACTTAAAGGAGCAATGAGACCTTATTAAATAATATATCTAGATATAGGGAATAGATTTATCTAAAATAGTTCTAATAATTCATCTACTTATCAATAATATTTCCATACCATTAGCAAAAAAACATTCAACTTCTATCTAGTTTTTAATAATCGAAACATTCAAATTACTAGATTGCACACAAAACATAATCTAAAACAGTTCTAAATTTTAAATTTACAAGTTTGCACTCTAGTACAAAATGTGCCATTAAAGACTTAAAAAATATTGATAAAGGTTGCATCTAAGGTTTATTTCCTACAACTAGTAATAAAGGAAAAGCATCATTACTTAACATTGGTGGTCATGTAAAATCAATTTAGTCATTATTGAAGGTACAAATAAGAGAAGAAAATGAGAGAGATAATATAAGCTTGTAAATATGATTTCTAAATTATTGAAGCAATATTTTGATAAGGAGGAAACCAAAAAATTAGAAATAAACTTCCTCATATCCATAAAGAAAATCTGATAGAAGGAAGGGACACATACACATAATATTTATCATGAAAGTTACCATACAATGAAACAAGAACATTATACTAAGGAACAAAGGCTTCTTATAAGTACACAACAAACCTAGATGAAGATTTAACCCTAGTGCAAAAAAGAAAGAAATAATGAAAGTATAGGAGAAAATGACTTGATTTAATCTTTGTACATATTTTTTCTATTATCTCAAATCTTATAGATAATATAAAATCCACCATGTGAAAATATGGTTATATTTACTCATTTAAAGATAATATTTAATAATTATTTTATTACTCTTATTTTTATAAATTTCTTGGATATTATAGTAAAATAAATCAACTCTTACATTTTTTAAAATTTAAAAGTTTCCTATACAAATTCCACAACTAGATATAATGGACTGGAGCTTTGTATAATGATGCACAATGATCAATCCTTGATGTTCCAAATCTTTGTGTGGGTATTGTAGACACATAAAAATGACCTAGACCTGCAAGCAATATTTTTACCACTTTCATCCTAACATAATTATGACATTTAATTATGTCCTTGGTCCACATTCGACTATTAATTAAATAATTCATAATTATTTAATTAATTCATATCTCTTTTATTCTTCATGATTATTAAATAAATAAGTTTTATTTATTTATTCAATACATCACTAATGGTCTATTATCCTCTTATGATTAAATAAATTTATTAATTTATTTAATTATTTCTATTCATTTATTCTTCTAATTATTAAATAAATGAATTTTATTTATTTATTTATTTAATATGTCACTAATTCTCATAATTAAATGAATTTATTAATTTATTTAATTATTGATCATATCCTCTCAATTAAATAATTATCTTTAATTATTTAATTGCCTAATTTCACATTTCTCACATTTTAAATAAATAAAATTATTTAAAATAGCTTCACATTCTTGATTGTCAGTTCATTTTAGTAAATAATCTAAAAATTGATTATTTATTATCACATAAAATCCATATTTTGAATTAGTTTAATTCAAAATGGTAATCTTCTTCTAAAAATCAAGTAATTGAGAAAATTCTTGATTTTTCAAATTTGCTTTTCAAGTTCAACTCTTATCTTCTTGATTTTTTAGATCTCATAAATCAGGCAGTTTTTTTCTTCTTGATTTTCAAATATCTTTATTTTTCTGACTAATTATCTCATTTATTCTCCACCATCGATTCGATCTTCTCAAATGACATCTCAACCACTCATTTAATAAATTTTCCCTACCCTTGATTAGGATTTGTCACATTAAATCTCATCCTCTGATTTTAGGCTTCTGTCAAACTCCAATCTTGTCCATCCATTCAAAATTGCATTTTCTATAAAATGCCAATTTTGCTCACAATTTTGATTACACTTAGACACTTACACATACTCACATACGCATATTCTTGTAGCTTATTTGTGATTTTGGCATACTTGTCTTAGCATTGTAGTCATTTCATCATAGGCATAAACACTTTATTTCCTTTTAGTCACTCCAAATCCTTCAAATCTTGTGTAGGACATAGGATTTATCTTCAAATTGCTCGTACATTGAATCTAAAGGCAACATAACAATGAGCAAGTTAGAAGGTGCTATGAAGATGAATCATAGAAGTTTTAGCGATTGACTGGTATAATCGTTTCTTCTTTTAGTTTTCAATGTACTTCGTAGTTATTTGGGTTTTGTGCTTTGATATTTGATAACCATAGGAAATTAACCCTTAGATACATTTGGTGAACCCGAAGTCATTATTTTCTTTTTTCCATATGGTTTTTTTTGTGTTTTCTATCTTTTTTTGTAGGCACAAGTATGGAATGACGCATTTGAGTTATCCTATGCTGCATGTAATGCGTCACAATGCATTCAAATTGTAAAACGATGCAATTGCTCTGAGATGATGTATTCAAAGTACATATTGCTACATTCGATAAAAACATGATGGATTTTCTTGTCAGATAGAGACGCATTCGCTTTGTTGCAACGCATCTGCCTAGTGAATTTTTCTTCCTTTTGGATTTTTGGTTTCTGTCCTTTTCTATTTGCATTCTATTTTCTATTTTTTTGTTCTGATCTTTTCTATTTGGCACTCTAGTTTTCTTTGCTAGCATAGGTTTTTTGTGTTATTAATTTTGATTTGCAGCATGTGGCATTGGAGTTTTTTGTGGGTCAAAGGCATATATGCAAACTACTAACATGTGATTTTGTAGCTATGTTTGTCGAAGATTTTATCTTCCAAACAATTTGTTTGTGATTTTTAGTTTAGGAATATTTTCATTGGTGAACTAAAATGAACTTTGTTTGCAAGTGTTTGATTGTGTTTTAAAAAATGGTACGTGATTATGCTCTCACCATGTGAAAACTTGGTGATTAGAAAACCAGACCCATTTTTACTTGTTATAAACCTTCGGACTTAATAATCAAAGTATCCTCTCCCCTTGCACTTTCAGGTGATCCTCGGTGTAAGAGAAACAGTTATTATTTCTAGAAATAGGCCTTCCTTAAGGGAAAAAGTAATCACCTTAAGGGATGACTCGACCGGTAACAGGCTAAAGCCAAGCCACTTCCAGCCAGGATATAAAATGGGTGCTTGAGGAAAGTTCAAGTACCACGAGTGTGGATCTGTCACACAGACAAAGTAGTACTCCCATAAACCCTATTGAGTGTAACCTCTTCAGGTTGGAGTTCCACCTAATTGGTGATTAATCTCTTGCCCCATGTGTGGCCACTTGAACAGATGCCCTTACTAAACACCTATTGTTTTAGAGGCCAACCATTTTCAGCCATTGCTTGGTATAGTGTAGGGTATAGTATCATGCCTGAAGATACTCACTATTGATCCTCGAGTAAGTGCACCAAGATGCTTCCCAAAAAGGGGTCTTAAGTGGCCACTTTTTTTCTGAAATCAGGAAATCTTGACCTTGGACATGAAATTGAGGTTAGTTACACTCAAAATTTTGAGATGGAACAAAAACAATGATCGAAATGCTTTGAGTCTACTTTCTAAACTACTAATTTATTTTGAAAATGGTTGAGATTAAGGGGTTCAAAAGAGGGGTGTATAGAAATTTGTGTTGTTTTTGTTAGAAAAACATAACATAGCAACTCTTGTACGACCTGAGCATAGTGAACCTTTTTGTAGTATTTTTAAAATCGCTATGGTCAGAAGTTAGCTAATAGCATCTAGTTGGTGCACAATTTTTCTGATAATTTTTTAATAAATATTTGATTTTTTACTAATTTTCTAAGTGGACACTTCCTAAAAGGAAGAATTTTGGCCATGCTTCCTCTACAAATTTTTGAAAAAATTTGATATTTTTTTTAAAAATTTGTAGAATGGAGTCTAGTTTCTAAAAATGTAAATTATTTGAAATTTTGATGAACAGTTAATTTATAACAAAAAACCAAACACTACTTTTTGGAAAAAAAAGACATACAAACAAAATAAATTATGGATGAATGGCTTAACATTGTCAAAAAGTGAAAAAAAAAAATCGTTGGATAGCTAAGAGAGAACCTAACATTACCCATGTTTTCAATTTTGTCAATATTGAACTAGATGCAATCTTGATGGTGAGCACGAACCCGATTATGTGAAAAATTGTTGAATTTGCAAAAAAATGTCTCTAGCCTTGTTGGGAATGCCCTCCAAGTCTTTGGGTTGGTATTCTAAGGCAAATAAGTTCACTTTTTTCTTTCTTTTTTAACGCGAAATAACTCGCATTATAACACGAGTATGTTTTTTTTAAAAAAATTATAAGTGGCCAGAAAATTTGTACCCAACTTCATGCACCTGCCCCCCTTGAGTAGAGATAACAGTTCTTGGGAAGTGACTACCCAAGAATCCAAAGTTGGTGTTCTTGTAGAAGTGAGTGCCATGGAAGGGAGCCTGTGCCACCAAACTTCTAAGCTATCCACTCTTGAGAAGGAGAGGTGTTCTACACCAATCTAGGGTATATCGGTGGGCTATACCAAGTATACAAACCTTTGGCTTATTAGGGTTGTACTTGTATTATGTGCACTTTCTTACACTAAAAACATTGTGCTTGTCAAATGCTTACTAGAATTTTAAACATTATTCACCACATTTATGATTTTGAACAAAACATTCAACCTTTAACAAATCAGATTTTCTCTCAATACATTAGAAAACTCAATTTTTACAACCTGTGACGCAACTATTGAAATGCATCTAATGTTTTGAAACGCATTTTAAAAATCCTAAGACAATCACTTTGTTAAACCACACCTGATCACATAAACACTACATTTTCTTGCGTCATGACACATATGAAACTCATAGAACCGCATCTGCCAAACTTTGTTGCATTTGTTAGTCCCAGAGCCACATTCACTTATATTGAATCACATTCAAAATAATGTGAAACATCTGAGGTCTCAAACAATGCATTATCCTGTTAGAAATAAAACCTTGATACAAAGTCATATCTGAGTCTAAAATCTGTCATCCTAGTGTCAAACACTTTTCCCAAGAGGATTCTACTAGAAACCAACCTTGAAATTACTCAATTTTTTATCATTTGACCGTTAGTTTCTATTCTTGACCATTGGTTTCACCTTTCAAATTTTAGTTGCATACATTAGGCATTAGCTTGACCCTAGGCTTTCATCATTGTATTCTTTATTTTAGGTTAGCCTCATCACAATTTGCAACATCATTGCTTTCGAAACTAGGTTATCTTGGACTTAATCATCATTCCCTTTTTCAGTCATTGTCCCTTTTATGAGAATTTTGAACTCAACAATCTAGTTAGGAAACTCACTAGTCATCTTGACTTCGTCACTTTGTCATTTTCAACAAGTCCTTTAGTAACCAAAATAGAAAACAAAGATTAAGCTTAGAAGTTTTTAGGTATTTTTTTCTCCAAATTGCAGTCTAGTTTATACCTTACATACTTTATTCCCAAAAATACAAAAATATTATTCATCCTAGTTGTCATTTTGAATCTAGACATTGCATTAGTCAACATCATCATCTTAGTCTTCATTTTGCATTTTGAATTTAACAACCCTATCATCTTAGATCAATCATTTCTTTAGGCAAACATTATCATCACCTAGTCATTCTAGTTGACATTTTCTTTAGAAAACATAGTCTTGCATTTTCATCCTTTATCAAAAATCAAAAAAACATAGGCTAACATCATCCTCACATTTAGTTGTCATTCTCATCATTTTCATTTGAGCAATCTCATTTTATGGTGGAAACTAGACTCCAAAGATAGAAATGACAGATGGAAAATTTTGGACAAGACTCCACTTCCAGTGTTAACAATCACACATATGACCCAAATTGGACATTTGACAACCCATTTGGCAGCACGAATACTCAACCTCTCACAACCATACCATCCTCATCAAATAGTCCCTTTGAACCATTTTTACGTAAGGATGAATATGGACAAATACTTGAGGAAAACCTAGAGGTAGTAGCACAAGATCCAGAGGTGGCCCACTTTGTGGAACAAATGGTTTTATACGATAGAGACAGATATTTGGAAATACTCTTAATTTAGGGATCTAAATTACCCCATGGGTTCAACATTAACACATTGAGATCAACATCTCCTGACCCCAACACCAACAACACGCATAACATGTCCAATAGTGGTCAACCTCTGAACACAACAAGCAATACATTTTTTGATGCTACCTCACAAAATGTCACAACTACCATGATTGTTACCTCCAACATTCTAAACAACTCCAATTCAATCAATGCTACATCCACAGGAGGATCACAACCCATCACATTGCCCACAATATCCACAATATCGTCACAATCGGTTGGAACCACTTTTGGGTCCTCAACAATATAGGTAAGTTATTTGAATCCTCTTTTTACCACAATGATAAATACCATGGGGGAATCACCAAGCCATACAAATACTCCATTGAAAACTACATCTACTACCATGAGCACATCTTCATCAATTCCACCCATTGGTATCTCACTTAATCCTTTGGGAGGAAGTAAACAATGTATGTTTATTCAGGGACCATAACTACATATTAACACATCAACATAGCTTAATGCCATTATCTCCCAAGGAAAACATATGAACATTCCCCTTGTACAAACACAACAGTTTGGACAAGGTAATCACAACACAACCTATGGCATCATTCGCACATCAAAATGTTCATGGTCACCATATTCCCCAAATATCAACCCAAATGGCTGGGGGACATATTCTGAGATATTCATCCCATATTCATACACATCAACATGTCCCAAATCAAAATTTTCAATACCAACACACAAACCAAAACACATCATACATGTCACAACAACCCATTCCTCAACAATATACTCAAATACACCCACAACAAATGGCGACCTATGGTCTACCAATCAATCCAATGTATGGGGCCACAAATGACCCTATAATTGATGACTTACAAGCAAAGCTGATAGGTCTAGGGAAAACCATAGAAAACATTCAAATATCCACCAAGAAATCAGAAGTGTCATATGATCTATCAATTTACCCCTTTGACATGGCCCTATACATGCTACCATTTCCTCTAGGATATGTGTTACCAAATTTTACCAAATACAAAGGAAAGATGAACCCTATCAAACATGTCTGAGAATTTGTAACCAACTATATGGATGTCATCTATGAAAAAACATACTTGATGAGACTCTTTTCTAAAAGTCTCGCAGGACCTGCCCTTGAATGGTTCTCCACTCAAAAGGATATCAAAACATGGGATGAACTTAAACACAAGTTCATAAAAAATTACTCGTATAACATTGACATGGAAACATCCAGTACTAGCCTATGCACTCTCACACAAGAGGATGCGGGTGAAAATTTTATCCCATTCTTCCAAAAATGGAGAAGTCTAGCTAGTCATTGCCACATCAACATACCCAAAAAAGAAAAGGTTGACATGTTCATTGAAACACTTCTGGGCCCCCTAAAATATGGATTACAAGTTCATTGTTGCACAACTTTTATAGACCTAGTCGAAAAGGGCATCCAGATTGAGAAGGATCTTGTTGCAAAAGGAGAACAAAAGTATGGTCCTAAAAATGCAAACATAGATCCTCCTACTGACAAAAACAAGTACTAGGTCAAAAATAAACATGTTATCAATGACGATGTTGTTGATGCCAAGGCTGTAAACACTATGGGTCATGTATTAGCTCTAAAAGGGGTTCAACCGCAAAACAAACCAACAATGATATCGACACCCCTTACTAATGTCCCTCCAAACAACCAGAATAGTCAAAATAATCAAAATCAAGGACAATACCATCAGATAAGATAATTCCCCAAGGGTCACACATACACTCCCTTGGGTGAGCCCATTGAGGAATTCCTTAAGAAATGTCTTAAGAATGGTTTCATCACACTTCAAGAACCAAAACCATAAGACCGAGGACAATTCAAACCCACATGGTGGGATGACAATGCATTTTTCAATTATCATCAAGCAAAAGGACATAAAACTTCTGCCTATCGACTACTGAAAAATATGGTACACAACCTTACTGAGAATCATATCATTGAGGTAGGTGGACCACAATTTTCCTCTAATTCAGATCATACCATTCATAAGAACCCACTGCAAGACCATGGTTCTAATAATGCTTCCACATCAGGTCTTAAGACAAACAATAATCAAGCCGATTTCGCTTGTGCCAAGTATGACTATTCTGATGGAACTACTATAAACAATATCCAAACTGATAATGAATGTGTGAATACCATCACAGTCAAAAGAGCACCTCATTGCAATGCCACTATTTGAAGTGTCAAGATCACCATAACTGGTCCACCTCCTACTAGGTAACCTAAAATCACCATACCTAGTCCATCCCCTAAGCAATCACAACCTGGCTCATCTGGAAAGTAGTGGCAACCTAAGAGTAATTTTAACCTTATCAACCAGTTGGGAAAAACCCCTAAGGAGATCTCCATACTCAAGTTGCTTTGCATTTCTCCCACGCATAAGTCTATCTTGAATAAAACCCTACAAGAGTCATTTGTCCCAAAGGATACTAATGTCAACCAGTTTGAGACCATGGTGGGATACCTCACTACACCTCACGATGTCACTTTTTTTTATCAAGATTACTCATCACCCAATATCAACCATAATGATGCATTACACATTGAAACTTTCATCCATAAACACAAGGTCAAAAGTGTTTTAGTAGATGGCAGAGCAGGATTGAACATATGCTCCTTAAAACTGGTTAAGGCTCTAGGATTTTTTGATGCATGCATAGACCCTACAAAGAGTATAGTTATAAAAGCATATGATGGTGAAGAACGTTCTTCTAGAGGTGTTATTTCTCTTCCTATTAGAGTGGGACTAGTCATTGTGGATACAACTTGCCAGGTCTTGGATCTAGAATTACCTTAAAACATCTTGATCGGCTGCCCATGGATTCATGCCTTAAAATTTGTTCCCTCTACATATCACCGATGCCTAAAATTCCATTTGATGGCTCAGAAATCACCATATATGGAGACCCTGACCCTTTTCAATATTGCACCAACCTAAGAGGTATTTCAAAAAATTGAGTGTTTATCAACCGAGAAGCTTCTAGCCCCTCTTCTTCTAAATACATTGACCCATCCACACTTGCATCATCTTCCATGTCCACTCCATCCACATTTTCTGCTACAGCACCATCGTCCACACTTCATAAGGTTGAGACCACTGTCAAGATCCAAGACCTCGGCTATGGAGTATTCAAACTACATATAGCATATTGCATCACAACAATACTCAAGTCTCTAAAGGTCTATGGTTGGCCATGCTTTAGAATGGAACCCAAAGAAATTTTCAAAGTTCCACCAAAAATGGTTTTCATCAAATTGGGAGACATGAGTAATGAGGACCTTGCCAATATTATAGGATGGCTCTATAAGGAAATGGCAGACCTACCCCCATTATCAGTTAAGAAATATGGCAAAGGATATGACATAATGAAGGCTACAGGCTACAATAGCACTAGTGTCCTAGGAAAAAATAAAACTGGATGAAGAGAGCCCATAGAACCTTTCAAAATACCAAAGTATCTTGGGTTAGGGTTTGGATCACTTGACAATGATGATCGATGTACCAATGGACTTTTGAGTGAGCGAGTGCATGCTTCAAAAATTCTTGAGACCATCTAGGAATCCCTTACCAAAACCAACTCTCATGAGTGGGAATTTGGCTCTGAACGATCCTTGAGTGATTGTTGCCTTGACGATTTGTTCCTTGAAGATGGGGAATTGACCTCTGAACAAAAAATTTGACAAACATTTAAAATCGATCAGGCACTGAATAGTCACAGTCCCATTACCATTCCCGATGAAATACAAACCCCACCATCTGAACCCCATCAGTCGAAGCCATCTGAATTTCTAGATGACACTGACAACCACAACTTTGAGTCCTTCACCCCTTATTATGACAATGAATATAAGACAAGTGAAAGGGAATATTAGATAGAGTCTAATGTGGAATTGGACAATGATAATTTCATCTACAATATCACTGAATCCATCTGCATGCTTTTTGCATCTTTCCCTCAATTCACTAACACTAATGATGGCATTTCCCTAGTTTATCCTCAACTAGTCGATTGGGACCAACAAGACTCGCCAGTCCTAGATACATTTCAGAATGATGAAGCCATTGTAGAGTTTATGGGATTACGCAAGGGCATACCCAGTGGTGATCACAAGGAAATATTAACTATCGATCTAGATTGTGCGGCTTACTTTGGCAAGACTATTCCATCCTCTAGTCACAAAATTAAAAATAAGAATAAAACAAAAAATGAAAAGTCTTTAGGTGAAAAATGAAAGGCACCTTCTGACAACAAAAAGTAAAAACAAAGGATGTATCTGTGACTGAAAACCTCTCTGAGGTGCCCAAAGATGGAGGATTAGACTTTCTCCCAGTAACATAGGAGAAAACAACCATGCTAATAGAGGACACCATGGAAGAGAACATATCAAATACAAAAGATCCAAAAATGGTCCTCTTTGCAGCATCTCTGACTGAAGAAGAGAAACTAGAATTTCAAAAAAAAATTGCCGACCATAAGATCAACTTTGCATGGTCCTATGCAGAGATGCTTGGATTAGACCCAGAACTGGTGCTACACCATCTACCATTATTGCCAAATGCTAAACCAATTAAACAGAAACTACATAAAATGCATCCTCGGGTCGCTCTGTGAGTCAAGGCTGAGTTGAAGAAACTTCTAGATGTTGGGTTCATACGGTATATTGATTATGCTAAATGGATATCTAACTTGGTGCCTATAACAAAGCCAAATGGGATGATCTCAGTCTGCACAGATGTTAGAGACCTAAACAAGGCATTTCCAAAAGATGACTTTCATTTTCCAAATATTGATATCATAATCGACCTCACAGTAGGATACGAGATGTCCCTCATGGATGGTTTCTCTAGCTACAATCAAATTCACATTTCCCCAGAAGACCAACATAAAACAACATTCACTTTCCCTTGGGGTACATACTATTGGAATGTCATGTCGTTTGGTCTTAAGAATGCTAGTGCCACATATCAGAGAGCAATGACCACAATCTTTCATGACATGATGTATAGGATAATGGAAGATTATGTGGATGAAATTTTAGCTAAATTATTGACAAGGAAAGATGATTTGAAAGTATTAGAAAAAAATTTCAAGAGGCTAGAGGAATATAAGGTCAGACTGAATCCTAAGAAATGTGTCTTTGGTGTCACATCTGAATTTTTTTTGGGATACATAGTGTCTCGATGAGGCATTGAGGTCAATCCAGCAAAAGTAAAAGCCATCATAGACATGCCTCCACCCAGAGGAATCAGTGAACTCAGAACCCTACAAGGTAGGTTGCAATCTATTCAATGCTTCATAGCACAATTAGCCAATAAATTCCAACCATTCCAATATCTTCTACGCAAAGGTATCCCCTTTGTGTGGATAGATAAATGCTAAGAAGCATTTCAGCAAATAAAAGACTACCTATTGTCACTGCTAGTCCTTATGCCTCCCATTCAAGGAAGGCCTTTAATATTATACATCTTTGCCACTACTTCAACACTGGGGGCATTACTAGCACAGAACGACCAAGAAGAAAAAGAAAGAGCCATATATTACATCAGTCGAGCATTGGTCCGGTATGAAATGAACTACACATCAATTGAACTAGCTTGTCTAGCAGTGGCCTTTGCAACATAGAAGATAAGAAATTATATGTTAAGCCATCAGACACAACTAGTAGCAAAGATTGACCCCCTCAAATATTTGTTAAGTTGAGTAGCATTAATAGGACATCGGGAAAAATGGGTCATGATCCTGAGAAAATATGATATTCAATATGTAAAAAGAAAGGCAATAAAAGAAAAAGTCATAGCAGACTAGCTAGCAGACGCACCTTTACAAAGTGATCACCCATTAGTGGCAGATTTTCCAAATGAGTCAATATTCCATACAAAACCTAAGTCACCTTGGAGACTCTACTTTGACGGATCACACACTAATCATGGCTTAGAGGTAGGAATCCTATTCATCACCCTTGAAGGAGATTCCATTCCTAATTCTTTCTGCATAGCTTTCCCATGCACGAATAATGTGGTGGACTATGAGGCACTGGTCACAGGACTTAGAATGGAAATAAAATGGAAAATCAAAACACTGCATGTCTATGGGGATTCTCATTTAGTCATCAACCAAGTTAACGATGACTACGACACTAAGGATGAGAAACTCATTCCCTACAAATGAATGGTTACTAGTTTTCAGACATACTTTCATATGGTGACTTTCGAACAAGTTCCGAGAGCACAAAACAACGCAGTAGATGCAATGGCTACAATAGGCTCTCTCGTTGACATTCTAAGCAATATGCCTCAGCTAGAATTCCTAATAGAATAGTTGTTGTTTTTTATTCTCCCTGGTACCAAGATATTCATGACTACCTTAAGTCCCAAACCTTTCCACCTAACCTATCCAATAACTAGAGAAAGTCCTTTATCCAAAAATTTGCAAGGTATGCCATCATCAGTGAGACCCTCCTTAGATGTCTCGACACCAATGAAGCATGTACAACCTCACGCGAAGTACATGAGGGTATATGCAGGTCTCATTCGAGTGGTCCTACTCTAGCCAAGAAGATAACAAGACTTGGGTACTATTAGCCGACCAATGAAAAAGATGCACTAGAATATGTTAGGACTTGTTGCCAATACCAGATTCACAATGATTTGATTCACGCTCAACCGTAGGAACTTTTATTGATCACTTCTCCTTGGCCCTTTGCACAGTGTGGACTCAACCTCATGGGAAAGATCCACCCTACCTCATCTAATGGCCATAAATTATTCATCACCTCCACTAAGTATTTTACAAATTGGATCGAAGCCATCCCCCTGATGTAAATAACCAGAAAACAAATATCCAAATTCATTCTTGACTACATCATTTTCTGGTATGGCCTTCTGCAATCCATCATCACTAACAACAGACGTCCATTTAAAAACCAAGATGTTTGGGAGTTATGTGAGCGATTTCATATCCAATGTCATTTTTCCTCTCCGTATTACCCACAAGGAAACGGTCAACCTGAGGCATCAAAGCATTCGTACACCCATAGGAGCCACTCCATTTTCCTCGGTCTTTGGAGATGAGGCCATCTTTCCCATCGAGGTTGAAATTCCTTCTTTACAAGTCTCCTTGAAGGGTCTGACCGATGATGAGGAGTATAGACAATTGCGCCTACATGAGCTGGAGATGTTAGAGGAAAGAAGGAAAAATTCCTTGAACCATGATCTACAAGTGTATCAGAACCATCTCTGTTGTAGTTACAACAAGAGAGTCATGGTTAGGAAGTTCAACATTGGTGACTTAGTCCTCATGCAGAACCCTAAGAACTAGGCTGACAAAGAGAAGCGGAGCAAGTTTGAACCAAAATGGTTGGGTCCTTACGTCATCGTATATTCTTTTGGTTTTCGAGTGTATCAGTTGGCTACCTCGAATGGTGAACAATTGACAAAGCCTATCTATAGTCTACATCTTCAGAAGTTCTATGCATAAGCATCAGAAAGTTGAGCCAAAAACTTTAAAAATACAAAAAAACTAAAAAATGATAAAAAAAAATTGTTGCCTTGATAAAGGCCTACCAAACAAGTGTCTTGGCAACACAAAAAACAAAAATTATGACAAAATATTAAAGAAAAATAATTCATCCAACAATGAAAACCTATAAAATAGGTGCTTTGGATAAGTACCATCGTGAAAACCTGGCAAACAGGCACCTTGTGTAGTCAATCATTGCTCGGCCATCTACTATTACTTTGTCTGTCTTGGCCTAGGATGAAATTCATTTACTATCACCACCATGACATTTTCCATGACATCATATCATTCCTCTCATGGTTGAAAAATGGTTAACATCAAGTCATGTATCCTGTCCATCCGGTATCCCAGGAATATCTCTTTCATGTGCCTTAAAAATTGGCTAAGTCTTGGACATAACTAGGGGAAAATTTTGATCATGTGACTACAGTGAGTATTATACATGGCCTGGCAATTGTAAAATGTCTTGAAAAAAGACAAAAAAATCATAAAAAGTCCTAAAAAAAGACAAAACTATCAAATTATGGCTAGTTTTACTTTAAAATGTTTTTACGAGAAAAATATACATCAAAATTAAAGAAAAACTTCCATGCACTAGATATTGAAGTTACCTATGTCGAAAAAAAAAGGTGAAAATGAAGTTTTCTTCTACTTGAAATTTTCAGCATTCCAAAATCTACTCTTAAATTGATAATAAAATAAGGGTATGTGCAGGATACTGATGGGCCAAAAAGTGGCAATATGATGGGTGTGTGGCTGACAACCTTTTTTTTACCCAAAATTGATGAAACGAAAAGGGTTTCTAAAGGAGATTCTCATCTTTCCACCAATATAAATTATGTTTTACTTTGAATTAAATAAGCAATTATTATTCATTTTCTATTTGAATTATGACTAAAGTCCTGATTGATAGGTTGATTGAGAAACATCTATAGCTTTCAAACAATATCATAGTTTTTGAATCCAAAACATGCATCACATTCTCTGCTTCATATACTATAGAATTAATAAAATAAAAATTCAATTTCATGAAGTTTTGACCAAGTTAAGTTGGTCAAACATACGAGTTTTTTATATTTTTTAAAAATTGTAATAAAAAATTCATAATTAATTATTTACTTGGAAAAAAATTACAAAAATATATGCATCACATTGGGACATGAGTCCTCTACTTATATCTAAAATATTATTAAAAAATATTATCATTTTATTGTGGGTAGGGTGGTTAGACAAACACCTACTTATTTTTTCCCTTAAATTTAAGAACTACTGCATTGCAATTTCAAATTTTCACCAAATAGATTTTTTTTTAAACAAACCTAGTAGTTTAGAAACTACATTCAATTTACTATAGATTCTATTCTTAAAGATTTTGAAATAATATAGATAACTTATTCAAATTTTTATGTCAAGTTGCCTAACTATGATTTTTCTGAATTTTTTGCCACTTAAGGGCCTATTTTTTCCATGATGATCCTGCACATACTCATAATCAAAAATGAATTTAAAAAATATAAGAGATTACAAGAATAAACTTCATCAATATTTATGCATTTCAATAGTTTACATCATTTTTAAATTCAAAACATAAAGACCACTTTTATGTGGTCGAAGTTCAGAATTTTTTTTGTTCACAAATTCCTTTATAAAGTGTGACATATAAAAGAATCATTCAAGTTCTCCCAAGAGAGGGGGACAAAACTCTAATAAAAATTGGAGGCCAATCAAACTCCTAAATTTTTCTTATTGGATTTTGGAAAAATTCCTAGCAAGGAGGTTGGTAAACATCCTACCATCCTTCATTAATAGCATTCAAGCTAGTTTCATCAAAGGGTGGAACATATTGAAAAATATAACCACTAGTTGGGAGACAATGGATTGGGCTAAGTATTCCAATCAGGACTTCACAATGCTTCTCTAATATTTTGAAAAATCCTATAAAATGGTAGAATGGAACTTTATAAGGACAAATCTAGAGGCACTTAGATTTCCAGATGCATTCTATAACATGGTTAATACATTGTTGAAGGATACAGTTGCACAAGTTGATATAAATAAGGACCTCACAAAAGAATTTGGATTGGAAAGATCAAGTAGGAAAGGGTACCCCTTGACTCTTGCTTTATTTGTGATTACATTTGATGCTATACACTATATCTTAAGGGATAATGGAAATTCCCAAAATATCAAGGGCATAATCCCACAAGATAAAAAGGATCTTACTATCATCCAATTTGATGATGACACTGCAATTTTTATCAAGTTGCATGAAGGTAATTTGGGTAATCTAATGGAAAAAATTAGTGTTTTTTGAAGTATTTATGATCCAAGATTTCTCTTTCCAAGTCTATCATTTTGGGCTAGGAAGAAAACCCTCCTAGTTGGTTATAGAAATACAACCTATAGTAGGGAGGCCCTCAAAAGTAGGTAAGGTATTTTGGTATACCATTTTTTGTATGTCCCAGTCTAAATGAAATGTGGGTAAGGATCAAAGAAAAAATTGAAAAGAAGATTGAAAAATGGAACAAGTAGTATATATCCTTAGCGAGAAGGATGGAAGTATTTCAAAATATGTTTTCATCATATAGTCTCTACTTTTCCTTTGTTTGGCTATTTAGCAGCTATTAGGTTAATGAAATCCAAGAAAATATTAGGAAGTTTCTTTGGTTAGATGGCAAGGGAAAAAGGAAGAAACATGTAGTAAGGTGGGAATGGTGTTGTATTGGTAAGAAATAAGGGGTATTGGGTTAAAGACCTAAAGCTACATGTTATGGCTTTTGCTACTAAATGGGAAATCAAATCTTTGAAAGGGGATGAACCTTGGAAGGTTGTCATATGGAATAAAATCAAGAATGCAATTGCCAAACACAATTTTTTGTGAAATCTCTCCCTTTATGTGATATCTTTAGTAGTAAAATCCCTATTTCTTCTGCAGGCTCAAATATTTTCAAAAGTATATGGAAGGCATGAGAATACATAAAGAACAATGTCTTAAATTGCCACTTCACCATGAATAATAATATCATTTTTTTCTCACAGGGCCAACTAGCGGAATGTGGAACACAAGGGCAATTAAAATTTTTGGTGACATAATAAAGAATGATTCCTTTAAAAATTAGGATTTTCTATCTATAGAATACAACCTACCTCAAACTAATTGGAGGACATATACTCTATTGAAGGAATCTTGCAAAGAATTTCACCTACTCATTGAAATAAAACATGATGAAAATTGGTATTTGGACTTTCATTTGATTGATTATAGTTCTCTTCTGAAATTGAATACCAAAACAATCTATAATTTCCTATCTGAGCAATATGATATTTTAGAACATGTTAATAAAAGTTGGGGCATCAACATGGAAAAAAATAATGGAATAAGATTAAAAAGAACTATTTTGTTGTGCTACAGAAAAAAAAACATGTATTAGGTGGCTGCTTTTAATCCAAAAATATCCTTATTAGATAGATTCTATCATCATTAAAATTTGTAACATTTTTAGGGTTCTTGAAATAGTCAAGCACTTTTTTCTTTGATCATCTTTATGCTAATGAAGTATGAAAACTATTTTGTAGTAACCAAAATATCTAGGAAAATAGTAATGATCTCAGGCTAGAAAAAAATCCCTTTGGAAAGGACACCAAAATTGATAAATATCTCTATATGTTTTGGCTATGTCTTTCTACTAAAATTTGATGGGCTATCCAGCAAGAAAAGAATGAAGACAAGTATAAGGGATCTAAAATGGCTCTTATTCAGTCTATAAAAATACTCACTTTACATAATGTTACAATGCAGTTATTCATCACAATGGAGATCTCCAAATGAAAATTTTGGAGGCTCTTGGAGGAAGGCACAGTAAATGTTAATCTACAGTCCAAGTTAGATATGGGCACACTTGGCAGGGGGTTACCCCAAAATTGAAATCTTGTTGAAAGAACTACAAGAATCTAAAAGGAGTTTAACAAAAAAGCAGAAAGAATGGATGGGGAACCAACGGAAATAACAACCAATCTACACACCATAATTGATACAAAATCCCCTCTCGCAAATAAAGAACGTGTAGTAGTAGAGATTCTTATAGGATGGAGGAACTCAAAGGCTAACAATGACAGAAGAACCAACTAAATTTTAAAACTGAAAGTCCTTTTTGTATTTTTGTTGTACAAATCTATTTATAAATATGATAGAAATATGCAAGTATATAAGATCTATACATGCTTGCAAACAAGTATACAAATATGTAAATAGTATGCAAATGTGTAATCAACAAGTATAAAAATAATGGTGTATAAAATGTGCAGATAATCAAAAGGACAAAGTTGTAGGTAGGCTGTCATACTATTGTAATATATAGTTGTAGCAAGGCATATGTGCAATAAGTATATGTAAAAGTGATGTAATCCTTTTGTTGTCTAAACTATAATCAATACAAAAAAAAAAGTCATCATAAATAATCACGACACTAGATATACATGCATAAACCTTTATATGAAAAAAATGTTATCATCAAAGAAAATCACAAGTATAAAGTAACCTTCAAAAGCTAGAGTACATATGCAACACACTTTCTCCCTTCAATCTAGTTGCACTTTAGTAACCCCTATGTACCCATAAGTTTTTTATAAAACTAACTACTCACTACTCTAACCCCTCATGCATGTACGAATATTAATAGGAACATAGAAAAGGTAGTTTTATAACACCATGGGCACCCATAGCATTCGCCCTTGGTTCTATCGATGATTAGAGGCATAAATCTTGTAGCGAACAGCTGCTTTTTCTTAACGCATTTAAATATGAACTATATTTTAGTCCCTATTTCCCCTATAAGACAAATTGGAGCAGCTTTGGTAAATTGACTATATCTTGGGCATACAAACTAGGATTTTCACAAATCATATACCATCAAAATTTTGGTTTTCAAACCTACCCTTGGGGCTATTGGGGCTATCTCCTTGTTTAGTTCTTATCAATTAAAATCATTATAAATTGAGGGTAGGTAACAAATTTTCTAATTCACATTTAAGGGTATTTCTCTATGAGGCTTATGTTCATGTGCAAAAGTAAAAGTGATCTAAATTGGATTCAATAGAGCATTAGTGTATCTTTATTAGTTATGTTGAGAATGTAAAAGGTTATAAGTACTGGAATTCATTAAGCTATAAAATGTTATTCTAGAGACCTAATTTTTAGGGAGTTTGGAACATTTGTTGATCTATAAGTGTCGATACTACATACGCCAACATGACAATCGAATGAGGATCTAGCAATCCAACATGCAACCCAAAATTTGTGGAATTTATTACCAATCAACATTATTTTAAGTTGATGATAGTTATACCATATTTCTTAGCCCTATTATCAAAGCTAATTTTCTTTATACAAGAAATTTTTCTTTTTCTTTTTGATAAAAAAAATGCAGCTGAAGTTGAATAGATTGTATTAAAAATATAAATTTTTACATTGTTTCAACCTATAAAATTTCTAGGCAATGTCCAATATACAAGTTCTACTCCTCCTAGGAGGGATAAAAAATTTAAAAAACCCAAAATTTAGAGACACAGACTAGTTCATCAATCCACAGATGCCTACAATGGCTCCCAACCTATAGAAAACAAAAGAACTCAATTCCACCATCCTCGACCTTCAATCCCCTTCATCATAGAATCTGGTTGATTCCACTAGCTCAACAAATTTTTTGAACCATTGGATACATTCCACTTCATTCAGGCCCAATCTTCTATATAGGAAATTGTAGCCTATGGTTGCCCAGTGTTTGTGGCACTCCAGACCTTCTGCATCCATGTTGAGAATGAAGGGGTTCAATTCCACCTCAATTCCCTACAAAATCATTTTTTTGATATCATCCAGAAGGGGGATTCCAACCCCCAACTAAGCCACTACCACCACATCCATGTCATCTAAGAAGATTGTGGCTTTGAATACCATCCTTAGCAGCAATAGACATTGAAGTTTTGGTAGATTCAAATCTAATAGTGAGGCAAGGAAGTGCGAGGATATGTCTAAGTTTTCCCTCATTCGATTGCTTGAAAAGAAAAACTTACTACATATCACCATCCTCATAGCTTCGAGACACAATATGTCATTATTAAGGAAAAATTTCTTGAGCCTTTAATCAGTAACAAAGCCTATAAAGGCTAATTGCTTCTTTGAGCAATGCAGTCTAATCAGGGTTTCCATCTTTGTTATGTTCAACTATTTGATCTTTAGTAGAAATAGGCTAAATCCATTGAGTGTTTTGAAATTTATAGCGTTGTATTATCAATTTCCTCTACATCTACCTCCAAAATCAATAACTTCCATATGGCTCATTAGAGGTGGCTATAAATTCCTTTTTTTGTAGTACTTGTTTGCTCTAGATGTTTGCTTGAGGAGGCATCTGATCTTTTCCTCACATCGTTAATCATCCTTTCTAGCTCTTGTTCCATGTCATTTCCACACATACCAAAATCAGTTGATCTTGCTAAGGATCTTTTTTGCTAGCCAAGCTAGAGGGAATTAAATGTTCATGTCCAATTCTTCCCAACTACCTCGTGTGATTAATCTCCTCATTGCTCCGATAATGAAGAATGTATGCCCTATGTCAAATTTTTATCCTCTCTTATTCTTGGAAAATGTTGTATGTATATGACTGGATTTCCCTGGAGGCCAAAATGGTGTATTGGTTGTCATCACCTCTTTTTAGTGGGGATTCCCATGTGCCTGATCTGGCCATGGATGGCTCAAACTATTACCCCTTTTTGGCACATGGGAAAGACCTTTATTTACCATTTAATCCCTCATTAGAAAAAGTATCTACCTCCTTATTACCCTCTCTGTAAATGTGATCTATGGTGCAATTCTCAAATGTTTGCATTACATTGTCTGCCTTGGTGAGGAGAGCTCAGAGTTTCCAATTGTAGGTATTGCCACTTCTAAGAGCATTGATAACCAAGGAAGATTCTCCTTCAATTGCCATCCCGGGAAATCCTAATTCTTTGTAGAGCTTTATTCCATGGATCAAAGTTAATAATTTTTGTTCATTTTTGTTCCTTCTGACAACCTCTTAGCTGAGGATGAGACTATGTTCCCTTACCAAACCCTAATAATACAACTAGCTCTTGATGGTCCCAGATTCCCTTTGGACACCCCATTGAAATTTAGTTTGTACCACCTCTGTGGAGGGGGAGACCAAACCACTAAGGCTCAAGCTTGCTCAGTCCTAATTCTGCCACTCTCGAAACCTAGGTTGAAACCCAGAGAAAGGTCCAAGCTACACGAATTTTCACATCCCACACCAAAAATATTTTAACCTTCGCCACTTTTTGATCTAGTTTAGCATTCAAAGTTTCAATTATAATAGCCTCAATCTTGTTGATGAGAGAAGTTGAGCACATTCTCTTGTCTTGAAATAGCCTCCTATTTCTTTCCTTCCACAATTCCCATACCACTATTGATGGGTTGACCATCTATAGATCCCTGAATACCAATTTCATTTTTAAGAGAGGCCATGACTGAAACCAATTGAGCAAATCATAAGGCATAGCACAGGCCCACCCCAACCTAGGACACAACCAACTCCAACACTCTTGTGCATACAGGAAGCATAGGAGAAGATGATTTTTAGATTCTTTGGCATGTTCACACATCACACATCTCGACGAACTATGGTATCCTAGATGGAAAAACCTTTTCACTATCAATATTTGGTCTTGCTGGCCATGCAAATGTCACTGCCTTAGGGAGGAAAACATTGCTCCAACACAAGTGGATGGGAAAGCTATCTATAATCCTTCCTCTTTCATTATAAAACATCATGTATATGTCCCTTGCATTATAGCTTCCTATTTGGACCCTGCACAAATCAAAGTATCACTTCCATCTCATGGGGTTAGAACTTTGTTCTGTAAAGCTTCGTTTAACTATTGCACTTCTTTGGGTGGTAATTTTAGGTTGGAGAAGTCCCTCCACTTCCAACCTAGAACTGTATTATCCTCATTTGGGACTATGTAGTCTTTTATTTTGTCTCCCCAGATGCTTTTTAGAACCTATTTAGCCTCCCTTACTTCTATCATTTTGTGTGAACTTGGTAGGAAAGCCCAAGAGTCCTCCCAAAATAATGCCTTACTTCCATCCTTTGCATCCCATAAAAGATAATCACAGATGAATGGCTTGCACTTTTGCATGGTGTTCCATATTTGGGATCCAATTGGAGGATTGGTGATTGTAAGGATGCCACTGTTTTTGTCATCTTTTAAGTACTTGTGTAGGATTTTTTCCCATTTGGTTTGTGACTCGCAATGCATACACCATACAATTTTTTCCCCAAGTGCCTTGTTTTGCAAGCCCAGGTGTTTGAAGCCCAACCCTTCATCTTCTTTCATTCTGCACAACTTCTCCTAGAAAATCGTGGCAATTTTCCTTTTCTCATCATTACCTTGCCAAAAAAATTGTCTATAAATCTTTGTCAATTTGGAAGCAAACCCGGTTAGGATGCATAATGCCGACATCAAGGAGATTGGAAGAGCTAATAACACAAATTTTATCAATGTTATTCTACCCACCCAAGTTAGCCATCTTGCTTTCCATAAATACAATTTTGCACCTATTTTGAGATTGAGTGGATCCTAAAGGCCGGTCAACCTTACTCCCTTTTCCAATGGTGTACCTAAATACGTACATGGTAGCTCTCCTTTTTTAAATCCTAGGACCCTTAACATTTCTTGTTCCTTTTACAATGATGTATTGAAGAAAAAAAATTTGATTTTCTTTCATTTACTATTTCTCCTGAAGCTTTGGCATACTTTCTAAGGATTGAGCACAGGTATAACACTTCCTTCCTCTTGGTTGCTCCCATTAATGTTGTGTCATCAGCAAATTGATGATGAGATGCTTCCTAGATGTTACTTGTGACCCTTATTCCTTCAACTTTAGAGTTAATGCCAAGGGCTATTGTTCTATTGAGGACTTCTGCCATCAAAATGTATAGAAAGGGGGAAATTGGATCCCTCTTCCTTAACCCCCTTGATACCTCAAAGAAACACTCTGGTGTTCCATTTACCAAGACCAAAAATTTGGGCATGGAGTTGCAGTTGAAAATCCAATTTATCCATCTCTTGTTGAACCTAAAGGCCTCAAGGACTTTGATTAGTAATCTCCAATCTACCATGTCATAGGCTTTCTTTATGTCTAGTTTGATTACCGTACTAGCTTGTTTATTTTGTTGAACTAAGTGAATTGCCTCTTGGGCAATGATGATTTCATCCATGATTTCCCTCCTTGGTAAAAAGCTTGTTTTCTCCTCAACTATCACTGATGGAAGGATAAGTTTTAGCCTATTTTCCATGGCCTTTGTCATGACCTTGTATATTGTGTTGCATAGGGAAATTGGTCTATAGAAATCCAACGTATTTGTGACTTGTTTCTTGGGAACTAGAGCTATGAATGTGTTATTGACTTCCTTGAGAAGGTTGCTTGAGTTCCACAAGGCTTCTATCAGATCTACTAGCTCGTCACCAACCAGTCGCCAATTTTTTTGAAAGAAACCATCTAATAGACCATCTAGACCAAGGGCTTTATTCAGGTGTAGCTAGAAGAGGGCCGCCTTTATTTCTTCCTTGGAGAATTTTTCATTGAGCATAATGTTTTTATCATCAGTGACTAACTTTGGGATGCTCCCCAAAATCTCTTGTTGGTAACGTAGATTTGAACCAGCCATGTTGTTTAGCAAATCGTTGAAGAATCTCACCACTTCTTTAGCTATTTCTTTTGGGTCCTATACTATATATCCATCCAATCACCTTATACTCGTTATTCTATTCATGATTCTTCTCTGCCTTGTACTGTTGTGAAAGAATTTTGTGTTTTTGTCCCTTTCTTTGAGCCACACCTCTCTTGGCTTCTATTTCAAAAAGGTATCTTTTTTGGCTAGAATGTCTTCATATTTCCCTAAAAAATCTTTTTCTTTTAGGTAGCTTTGCAAGTCCATGCCATTTTGCATTATATCCTCTTCCACACCCTAGAGATTCACCTCTATACTTTCCTTTGTTTCAAAGATATTTTTGAAACAACTATGATTCCATTCCTTTATCTTTCATTTCATCCAATTCAACTTTGTTATCAAATAGTACATATTAGATCCTGTTACTTGGAACTCCTTCCACCATTCTTGTACTAGAATTAGAAATCTTGGGTCTTTTAGCCACATATTCTCAAATTTAAAGGGGGGGCGGGAAGGACTTCGATCCTCTTGGATATCTAGCTGAATTGGAAGATGATCTAAGTCTGCACTGGGAGAAAAGGTGGCTTTGAATGTGTATGGGAAATTGTCCATACCCCCCCAAAACAAAAACCTATCCAATTTCTCAGCTATCATGCCAGGGACTACTCTCTTGTTTGTCCATGTGTACACATCGTTTATAAAATCTATATTAATAAATTGGTTTCTTATGATCCATTCTCTAAACTATCTTTTGGATTGGTTCTCCCTTTGAATTCCTCCCAACTTATTCTTGTCTTCTATTATTGCATTGAAATATCTAGATAATATGAGGTTTTTCCCTTGCATTGCCACCAAAAATGCTTCAATTTCTTACAATATAATTCGCTTTCTCAAGCAAGAGTTGAGCCCATACACATTGATGAGTCATACCAATATGGTTTCTCTATAAGAATTTCCACCTACACCGAACTCGGTTTCTAGAAAATTGCAATGCTTCTTAAGGCTTCGCTCACATGGACATCTTCACCATTTCATCCTACAATATTCTTTTTAAGTGCCTCCAAGTCTTCTTTGCTTAGTTTTGTTTCCTATATTAGGACTATATACGTCTTGGTCAAAACAAGCCTTCTTTTGACCAGGCACTATTTGTTAGGGGCATTTAAGCCCCTAACTTTCAATGATAGAAGCCCCATGGCGACCTAGGAAGGGGGGTTCCCTTCCCTATTTTCAACAATGTGGTGAGATTTTTCTATCCCTTCACATACCCATCCAAAAATCTTAATTCATGCAGTGATTTTCTCCATCTAGTCCTTCCTTTACCATAATGTAGCTTGGGTTTTTGTGGCTGAAAGTTGATTGATCCCTAATTTTCCTTTGGGGGAAACATCCTCTTGTTCTTCTCTAAACTCCGCTACGACCTCCAACATTAGTTGTTGATCCAATGGAAGAGTTTCCCTATTAAGCACTTCTTATATATCATCCTTTGTATTGTCTAAGGGGTATACCATGTTCTAAATTTCTTGGTTCTAATTTCCCACTCCATCTCCCATGGCTAGCTTCAAGAAGCTCTCATTTATGTCTTCCCCCATATTCGCTACCACTGATTCCCACCATAGGCCAGGTTCCATTTTGGCAGGCATTTTTATTGCATCTACAACATTCCCCTGGTTGGAGCCTGTGGCATCCTTATTTCTTTCATTAGACATTTATTTTCTCGAAATGGCCTCAATATTATCACTAATGTCTTTCTCCAACAACTCTGCTTCATTCATTAGATTCTTTAACTCCTCAAGATAGGCCATACTTCCCTTATGGTTGGTTTCAACTCCCTCCTTCATGCTTTGGGTCTCTGATATAGGCATTGTATCTTTTCCCAAACCCTCCATCATTTAAACCCATATCTATTACTTTCCTTATTCTTTCAAGAACTTGGCTATATATTCTTTGCTTAGAATGCACCTACCTCCTTTTGTGTCGATTGTTATCTTCTAAAGCCATTCTCCCTTCTCAGTGAGGATTTCCAATTTGTCTAAAAGTCCAAGTATAGTGTTTATATCCACTAGTATTTTGACTATTCCTGATTTCCCCCAAAAATATTCTTCTTCAAAACAAATGAAGGTTCTTAGGTCTCTGCCAATTTTCTTTATAGTTTCTTTGCACCAATATTAAGAGTAAAAATTTTCCAAAGTGATCTGGTGTGGAAAATATTTTGGCTTATGTTGTTTATGGTTAAAATTTTTCTCCTAGTCCATTTTATAAGAACAAAAACCTTTATATGGTTCCCCATATAAAATTTTCTCTTTGATCTTCCAATCTACACATTCTAATAGGAGGAAATTTTTAGAAAGGGTTTTAGCTCTAACCCGACCTTCATAGTGATTGAAAAACCACTCTATTATTTCCTGGTTGATGTCTCACCTCCAATTCACTTGAAAAACATTCCACAGTCCTTCAAGTAATCCTATTCCAGATGCATATAGCTACTTGCAATCTTCATAATTTTGTTTCTTCGTTCCATCGAGGAATAGGGTTTTTTGCTCTGTAAGTTTTCCTTCGGAACCCATTTTTTTAGTTGGTTGTTTGGGGCCCTCTTTTCCATTTCTCCTCCCATTTTTGGCTCGAAATTAGTTTTTCCATGGATCCTAGGCATAATTTTTCTTTCCCTTAGGGTGCTAAGGAGGTCTCTCAGGTTTTTATTACCTGACCACCCATATCAATGCACTGGTTGTTGTCTATGATTTTAGTTGTCAAATGCTTGAGGGCCTACCTCTCTGGTTCTTCCATCAACTCAACAGCCACTTGCCAGCCAAATTGTGGTCTTCCTCCTCTAGCCACCAGTATTTTTTTGCCTTTTCTTTTGCTCCCTTTTTCGGTCCATCTCCATGTTGATACAAAATATATTGTAAGATAAACAAATTTACTTTGCAGCTCTAGCATTCTTGGTGGGGAATATGGAATAGCCCTTGTGTTCATTTCTCCTCCTTGGTGGACTTCTGGTCTAGCTTGGGAAGACCTCCCTCGTTGGCCCCCTTTTTGTAGGATGCATGGCATGTTGGACCTATTTTCTTATTATGGCAGGTTTGGATAGAAAGGAACAGGAGTATTTTCAAAGGTGAAACCTTGGGGACACTCTAGGTGTGGTTCAGAATCCTTGATATGATTCATGTGACAATTGAGGCTAAGGGAGATGTGGTGTTACCATTGAAGAAAATGGATGCAGAGATGGTGGCTAGGTTGGGTATTCACAAGCTATCCTCGACCTCTACTTGTTGTAAGAGAGGAAGGCAACTGAGGCAACAAGTTCAAAGAGTGGGGAACTAGTATCCCCCTGTAGTTGGCACATTGAAGGTCAATAATGATGGTTCTTCCAAGGAAATCTAGGTCCCGCTAGTATAGGTGGAGTTAGTAGGGACACATTTGGTTTGGTGGTTTTCCTCTTTTCTATCCATAAAGGTTTACAGACTATCAACCTTATGGAAGGATTGGTGATCCTTTATGCTTTGAAAAGGGCTTACACATTGGGATGACATTGGGTTATTTGTGCATCAAACTCTCCAGTTCTAGTCAACTTGTTGAATAAATAGAAGGTGTCCAATGTTAACTGGAAGATGGCGATGACAGTGCAACAAATTTTGGAGATTGGCACTTTGATGGAGATGGTGTCATTTGTCCATATTCCAATGGAATTGAATAGGACAACTAATTTCCTAGCCAAGTGGGCTTTTGAGCATTTGGATGGCTAAAAAATTGAAGATTGGGTTCAGATCCCCTAGGAGCTTTGTTTGGACTTGGAGAGGGATCTTGCTAAGGATAAAGATGGGACTAATTGATTTTGTCTCTTGACCTATTTGGGTTGTTCTTTTTGGTTCTTTTGGGCATTTTCCCTATGTTTTGATGTAATGTTTCTTTCTATGGTTTAATAAAGTTTTTACCTCTTTTAATAAATGGAAGGGTTTAAATGACCTATACATTGTAATAGTTATTTGTACAGAATGTCAAAAATATACCTAACACCTAACTAAAGTTCTTTCCTATTAGGCCAAAATGTGAATTCTTATTATATATTTCAAACACTCAATCTATCAAAAATAAATTTTGTAGCTTTCCAATTCCATTTTATCATAGACACAATGTTTTTGAAAAGGAAAAAATAGGTTTTATAGGGACCTAAAACCACAAAGTTTAAACATACAAAGATAGAGAAAAAAAATTCCAAACAAACAGTCAGTTGTCCCAAAAAGGAAACGATGGAAAAAAAAGAGACAACAGGGTCCAAAAAGAGACCGCCAAAAAGCAAGAAACAACCACAACAGCACTAATCCAAGATGTTCATCAACTCCTCGGCTTCCTTTTCAACTTCACTCATATCCTGTAATCCCTGCTTGAGGATTTGAACCATATGTGGAGAAGTGGGATCCTTCCTCTTCATGTTAGCCCGGGTGCGAGTTGAAATCCCTTCAACAACAACACTGCTACAACCCCTGTCTGCATCCAAGTCCACGACTAGCAAGCCCTTTTGATTTTTTTCCAACTTTTCCACCATAGCATTAATGATAATGGCGTTGTTCCTGACAATTTTATGATTATGTACCATAGTGGCCCTGATATTTTGGCCTATCTTGGACATATTGCTCTCTAGCCTAGTCAATCTTTCCTCCTGCAACTATTGTCTTTTCTCCGTTAAGGGTTTGTCCTGCCCATCAATCTCATTATGGCCCTAGCTAACCTTCTGCTCTAACTCCATGACTCTGTTGCTGAGATCTCTATTACGGCCATTCAAATCACAAACTTCCTTCTGGGCCCACTTAAGAACAGTGAAAAGGCCATTAGTACTTTTTTCTGCCACACTCATAATGTCCTTTGGCTTGAAGTTACTCAGGGTAGAATTAATTTCATCCTAATTAGGGGATCTTTTAGGGGTATTCACAAATCATCCAAATGCAAGGGCACTAGGGGTTGACTCTTTACTGGCCATAGGTTTTTCTTGAATTTCGCAAACACAATGTTAACATTCTTGAATTTAACATGAAAAATCTAACATTTATACTAAACAATACTACAAATTCAATATTGAAATAAAACTCACTTGTATTTCTTTCACATTTATCTTTTTTATTAAAATAAATAGATAAAATTATAAATGAAATAGTATTGTTTATATAAAGTCAAAGCTACATCTAATTCCTAAAGAAAGTTGTTTACTCTTAGGTCAATAATTGAAGCTTTATTATACATTTCAAACACTCAACCTATTAAATGTGCCAATTCTATTATATCAGAGATGTGATGTTCACCTTCTTAACATTTAGCATGAAAATGTTAATAGTTCTATCATGGCAAATATATAATTTCAACATTCAATTAAAAGGATGCCAATTCTATTCTTTTCACATTTATGTTTTCTTAGGTTGCTATGGTAAGATTACAGTTTGAAGTGAAGTGTATATTCATCATAGTGTTAACATTCTTAACTTTTCACATGAAAATAATCAATATTGTACCACTTCTATCTTAGCAGACACATAATGTTATAATTGTTGACTTTTGACATGAAAAGAATAAAAATTCTATTACTTGTCTCTTAATAGACATGCCATATTAATATTCTTGAGTCTAAGTTTGAAAATAATATATAATCTACCACTTATATCCTAAAAAAATGCAATGTTTACATTCTTAATTTTTAGCATAATAACTTATTCAACAATGACAACATATTCAACAAAGCAAAAGAAAGAATCAATAGCAAAACTTGATATTCTATGTATTTTCTAATTTAAAATATATTACTTTCTTATTTTTTTGAAAAGGTACTTCAACCTAATGAACTTCTAATACCAAAACTAATTACACAAGCTACTTTTCAATATTTGACAAAATAAGAGCACAAAATCAAAATACTGAATTTGACTTCTAGTATTAAAAATTTGTCATATCCTATATTTGAACTTATCTTATCTTTTTTATTGAACTTAACTAACGATATCATAAATCAAAGGTTTGAAATGATTCCTACAATGTAATAGCTATTTAAATAAAGTCAAATTTATATCTAAAAATAACTAAGATTTTTACTATTAAGCTACAAATTGAAGTCTTAGTGTACATTTCAAATACTCGACCTATCAAAGATCAACTTAGGCATTCAATAATCTGCCACTTCTATCTTAGCATACACATATTATTAACTCTCTTAACTTTTAGCATGAAAATACTAACATGTCTACCTAAATAGTATTTCAATTTAAACATTTGATTTAAAATCATATACCACTTTCACATTTATTCTTATTAATATTAATTGATGATATTATAAATTAAAAGATTTAATCACTAGTACATTATAATCAAACTACTAGGTATTTACATAAATTCAAAACTATGTATAATGCCTCAAGAAAGTTGTCTAGTCTTAGGTCACAAATTGAAACATTCTTGTATGTTTCAAACACTCAACCTATCAAAGATGCAATTCTATTGTAAAAAACATGCAAATTTAACATTCTTGAATTTTAGCATGAAAGCACGGTTAGTTCTACTTTGGTAAATATACAATGTCAACATTCACTTAGATTTATATCATTTCTATCATTTTCACATTTACCTTTCCTAGCAAGTTGGGATTGTAAGATCACAATTTTCACATATAATACTATATATTCAACTCATATATTTCTTAGTTCAATAATGATATTCACACATGAAAATTAATTCACACCAAAAATAATTACCTTGTAGAAAATAACAATGTTGATAGTCTATCTTAATAGACATGCATTTTTAAATACTCTTGAATTTTAGCATGAAAATAATCATTAATATGCAACTTCTATCTTAACAAGCATTCAATGTTATCATTCTTCAATTTTAGCATGAAAACATATTCAACAAAATAAAACATAAAATCAATAGTAAAAGATGAAATAAATATGAACGCTTGGCCCTCTTAGTTAGTTTATCAATTTCAAGTCATTAGGTTGTCCTTGAATACTATTTATTTTCTAAATTCAAATATATTTAACCCACTTATTATTTTGACAAAATACTCTGGATCGAATTTGGTTATGGAAATCATCAAGTATATAAACATATAGTTTTAATGCCAAAACTAATAACAATAACTACTATTAAACATTTGAAAAAACAAAGAGAAAGGAGTCAAACCACTAAATTGGACTTTTAGTATTAAAATTTGTCATATCATATTTTTCACTTTATCTTTTTTCATTGAACATAATTCATGATATTGTAAATGGAAGGGTTTAAATGACTCATACATTGTATTAGTTATTTAGATAATGTCAAAATTACACCTAACACTTGACTAAATTTGTTTACTATTAGGCCACAAATTGAAGTATTATTATATATTTCAAACACTCAATCTATCAAAAATCAATTTAGTCACTCAGTAGTATGACAATTCTATTTTAACACACACAATATTAACACATGTAAACTCTAACATTTCAACTAAACAATATTACAATTTCAAAAATTGAAATAAAACTCTCACTTCTATTGCTTTTACATTTACCTTTCTTATTTAAATTAATTGACAAAATTATAAATGAAATATTCTTTGTTTACATAAAGTCAAGACTACATATAATTCCTAAACAAAGTTGTGTACTTGTCAAGCTTTATTATACATTTCAAACACTCAACTTGTCAAATATTACAATTATATTGTATTAGAGATGCGATGTTCACACTCTTAACTTTTTACATGAAAATGTCGACAGTTCTACCATGGAAGATATATAATTTCAATATTCAATTAAAGGGATGTCAATTCTATTGTTTTCACATTTATGTTTTCTTAGGTTGGGATGGTGAGATTACACTTTGATGTGTAGTGGTGTGTATTCAGCATAGTGTTAACATTCTTAAATTTTAATATGAGAACAATCAATATTATATCACTTCAATCTTAGCAGACACAATGTTATAATTGTTGACTTTTTATATTGAAATGAATCAAAATTCTATCATTTCCATTTTAATAGACATGCCATATTAATATTCTTGAGTTTTAGCTTGAAAATAATATATAATCTATCACTTATATCTTAACAAACATGCAATGTTAGCATTCTTAATTTTTAGCATGAGAACTTATTCAACAATGACAACATATTCAACAAAGAAAAAGAGAGAATCAATAGTAAAACTTGATATTCTATGTATTTTCTAATTTAAAATATATAACTTTCTTTTTTTGACAAAGTTCTTCAACCTAATGAACTTACAATACCAAAAATAATTACACAAGCTACTTTTCAATATTTGACAAAATAAGAGCACAAAGTCAAAATACCGAATTTGACATTCAATATTAAAAAATTGTCATATCCTATATTTGAATTTATCTTTTTTATTGAACTTAACTAATGCTATCATAAATGAAAGGGTTGGAATGACTCCTACAATGCAATAGCTATTTAAAGAAAGTCAAATTTATATCTAAAAATAAATAAGATTTTTTACTATTAGGCTACAAATTGAAGTCTTATTGTACATTTCAAATACTCAACCTATCAAAGATCAACTTAATCATTCAATAATTTTCCACTTCTATCTTATCATACACAGATTATTAACCCTCTTGAATTTTAGCATGAAAATACTAACTTGTCTATCTAACTAGAATTAAAATTTACACATTTAAATTAAAATATATCATTCACATTTATTTTTAGATTTAAATCACTAGTACATTATAATCAAACTACTAGTTATTTACATAAATTCAAAACTATATATAATTTATCTAAATAAATTTGTTTACTCTTAGGTCTCAAATTGAAGCATTCTTGTATGTTTCAAACACTCAACCTATCAAAGATGCTAATTCTATTGCAAAAAAATGCAAGGTTAACATTCTTAAATTTTATATGGAAATATAGTTAGTTCTAATTTGGTAGATATGCGATGTCAACATTCAATTAGAATTATGTCATTTCTATCATTTTCACATTTACCTTTCCTAACAATTTGAAATTGTGAGATCACAATTTTAACATATAATACTATATATTAAACTCGTATATTTCTTAGTTCAATAATGACATTCTTGGTTCTAAGAAAATTCACCGAAAAATTTATGTGATGAAATTTTCGCGGTGGTGAATTGCTGGTGGCGAATTTTCTTTGAGGTGAATTTGTCATGACCGTGAATTTTCCTACAGTGAATTGTGGTGGTGAATTTTTCGACGGTGAATTGCTACTAGTGAATTTTCCTCATGCTAACATTCTTACATGACAATTGATTCCCACCAAAAAAAACACCTTGTAGAAAATAACAATGTTGATTGTCATCTTAATAGACACATAATGTTAATATTGTTGACATTTAACATGAAAACAATAAATAGTGTACACCACCTATCTTAATAGACATGCATTTTTAAACACTCTTGAATTTCAGCATGAAAATAGTCATTAACATGTCACTTCTATCTTAAAAAAAATTCAATGTTATCATTCTTCAATTTTAGCATGAAAATGTATTCAACAAAATAAAGCAAAAAATCAATAGTAAAAGTTTAAAGCATTATGAATGTCTGGCCCTCTTATTTATTTTAACAATCTCAAGTCATTAGTTTGTCCTTGAATTCTATGTATTTTCTAAATTCAAATACATAACCCACTTATAATTTTGACAAAGTGATCCAATCTAATGTTTATGGAAATCATCAGTATATAAACATATAGTTTTAATATGAAAACTAATTACACTAACTACTCTTAAACATTTAGCAAGGAGTCAAACCACCAAATTGAACTTTTAGTATTAAAATTTGTGATATCATATATTTCACTTTATCTTTCAAATTGAATTTAATTGATGATATTGTAAACTGAAGGGTTTAAATGACTTGTACATTGTAATAGTTATTTACATAATGTCAAAGTTATACCTAACACCTAACTAAATCTATTTACTATTAGGCCACAAATTGAAGTCTTATTGTATATTTCAAACACTCTATCTATCAAAAATCAATTTAATCATTTAGAAGGTTGTCAATTCTATTTTAACACGTACAATGTTAACATTCTTGACTTTTAAGATGAAAACTCTAAAATCTCTACTAAAAAATATTACAATTTCAACATTGAAATAAAACTCTCACTACTATCACTACACGCGATGTTATCCTTTTTATTGAACATAATTAATGATATTGTAAATGGAAAGGTTTAAATGACTCGTACATTGTATTAGTTATTTACATAATGTCAAACTTACACCTAAAGTTGTTTACCATTAGACCGCAAATTGAAGTCTTATTGTATATTTCAAACACTCAATCAATCAAAAATCAATTTAATCACTCAACAGTTTGACAATTCTATTTTAACACACACAATATTAACATTGTTTACTTTTAACATGTAAATTCTAACATTTCTACTAAACAATATTACAATTTCAAAATTGAAATAAAACTCACTTCTATTGCTTTTACATTTATCTTTCTTATTTAAATTAATTGATAAAATTATAAATGAAATATTCTTTGTTTACATAAAGTCAAGACTACATATAATTCCTAAAGAAAGTTGTGTACTTGTGAAGCTTTATCATACATTTCAAACACTCAACCTATCAAATATTGCAATTATATTGTATCAGAGATGCGATGTTCACACTCTTTAACTTTTTACATGAAAATGCCGACAGTTCTACCATGGCAGATATATAATTTCAACATTCAATTAAAAGGATGTCAATTCTGTTGTTTTCGCATTACAGTTTGACGTGCACTGGTGTATATTCAGCTCAGATATTTCTTAACTCAATAATATTGGCATTCACACGTCCGTCAATGCCCACCAAAGGTAATTACCTTGCACAGTATAACAATGTCGATCTTACTCGTGTATGACGTAAGATGGAAATAGAAAATCGTGGCATTGAATGGTTTTGTTAGTCCATATAAAATAAAATTATGCATAGACAAATGTTCAAATATCTCTATTGCCAACTATGTTTACCAATAACAATTCGAGGGCTATTTCACCTCAGAGTTGTCTACAATAAATGATAGAAATTGATTGTGAAATTATGTTTGAAAACAATGTCCTGAAATGGAAACTTTGCTGAAATGGAAAATAAAGTTTCCTTAAAGGTTAGTATAAGTAAATGAAATTAATTAAGTATTAATAAGAATAGATTAGTTAATTGTAGTTAGTGATTGATATTTTAGATAAGTATGTTATCTAAAAAAATAAAAGATTATGAATGTTTTTGAAGAATAATTTTTAACGGAAGATGTCTTAAGAATTTCTTTAAGGATCTTGTGAATGGTAATGTCTTATCCACTGGTTATCTAATTATATATCTAATAGATTAGATTATTCATTCAATGCTATAAAGTTACAACAAATTCTTTAGAGGAGGCAAGTTAACAACAACATTTATTTTCTTAGCATCTACCTCAATCCCTCTCTAGTATACAATAAATCTAAATAGGTGAACAATATCAATACCAAAGATAAATTTCTTAGGATTTATAGTTGTGTTTTATATTGATGTAATTGTTCAAATATTGTCCTCAATTCTTGAAATTGGTCCATTTATTGCTTAGATTTGGCCAAGATATCATTCACATATTTTGCTATTAAGTTATACATAAGATCATAAAATATCAATGTCATGGCCCTATGATAAGTAGCACATATGTTTATCAATTAGAAAGGCATGCTAACATTATAAAATATGCCCCAATGTTATAAAATAATTTTATTGTAACCAAAAAAATCATCCATAAAGAATAACAATTCTTGAATAAAGGTAGAATCTATAATCATATTGATGTTAAGAATTTTAGAAAATTTAACCTTAGGAGAATCTTTATTTAAATTCCTAATTTATATTTATAATCTAATTTTACAATTATCTTCACCAATGAGAACCATATTAAATATACAAGGTGATTAATTAATTGGTCTTGGGGTGATCCCATAATAGTGATTTACAATTTTTGGCCAAACTAGACAACGAAATTATTATTTTTAACTAAATCTTCACATTGGGGCACCTATAGTGGATAAACCATGAGGAACTTGGAAATGATGCAAACTAGAGTCTCTCCACATTTTTCTGTAGATTCTAAAAATATTTTTTTCAAAATTTTTGGAATCAGATTGCACTTCTTTTTCCATCTCCCACAAAAACTAGTTTTTTTTCACAAAACAACATTTTTAAAAAGTGATGCACACCGTATAACGCATAACTTTTTTTCCTTGAAGGAAAAAATTCTAATTCTTTCAAATTTAGATTTGTAACTCTGATATCAAGTGCTTCCACTTGGTTAGATAGTTTTTTATTGAATATTGTTTCTTTAATCAAGTTTCAAATTCAAACCAATTAGAATTCAGACATAGCATGACCGTATAACGCATAACTTTTATTGTATGTGTTGAAAAAAAAAATTGTTGGATGAAGGACTCCAATATCTAGTGCACTCATATTTTTCAAAAAAAAATTGATAATTTTCTACTTTTCCACATGTGCAAAATAGAGAACTTCATTTTCGATGAGAAACCTGTATTTAATAAAACTTAAAAAAAAAAGATAATAAAACCAAAACATATTAAATTTATATTTATTGGATAGCTCATTCTAAGGGATACCTGATACCAGTTGGGTTTGTGAGGTCTCCTCCATTTTCATTTTCAAATTGAGCTTCGAAGTGCAAAATTCTAGACAATTTTGGTTGCCTAGAAGGGTGAAGGTGAAAAACAGGTGGTTTAGTCGAATCAATGTTCGGTCGAACCAAAAAAAAATGATCGAATGAACATAGGTTCAATCAAACCACTTTGAAATACAATAAAAAAATGTACTTTAAAGGGGTTCGGTTTGTTTTCCTGTTTGTTTTCCTATTTTTTTGTTTCCAATTTTTTTTTTTTTTCCCATTTTTTAATAGTTGTATTTTATAATATATAATATTAATATAAATCTAAATTATATTATTTTTATATTATAATAATAATAATATGTAATTATTATTAATTATATATTATTATTATAATATATAATTGTTATTATTATAATACTAAAAGTATATAATTAAAAAGTATATATATTAGAAATGGTTGAAAAGAATTGTGGGATGAATTTTGGATTGGGTAGTTTAGTTGAGGGCAAGAGTAATTCAAACAAATTTTTTTTCTTTGAGATCTCACCTAACAATATTGGAATGGCACAGCCTTGTTTCATTGCCCCTCAGCCAAGGTCTAATATGAACATGAACATCTACAGCTCTACACCCAAGCACTCCTTGATGCTGGTAGGTGTTCTCTTCAACCAGAAATCATAAAAACATGGGTATTGATGTGGAAATGCATATTAATTTGATTTGCTTAGGAGCATTTTGTTTGTTTATAGATATAAGTAAGTATATATTTATGACGGGCATTGTTAGATAGATAAGTAGCTTGGAAGGAAAAGGAGACATGTTTGGCAGCAATGGTGGAGAGTCTTAGCTTGGGATCTATAGAGAGATAAAGAGTATTAGAGCAAGTCTGGCAGTTACAACATGGAAGGGAATGGATCTGGTGATGAGCGGGAAGATAACCATCCCAAAAAGAAGCGCTATCACATGCATACTCCTCAAAAAACTCAAAAATCCCATATGCACCAACTGCGGAGGACCTGTCATTATTGCAAAAGTTAATGTTCAAGAGCAGCAACTGTGTATTGAGAATATTCAGTTCAAAGATGAGGTCTGTTTGCATAGCCTAACTAATTTAATGATGCATATTCCATATTTTTGTATTCTCAAATGCAAACTATGGTTAAAATGATTATGAGTCACTCCTTTTATAGTTGTACCTATTCTAATTCTAATGTATTTACAATCCTAAGAACCTCCTAGATTTGATTCTCTCTAGAAATATTTTTAGTGAAATGATTTTGCCACCATGATGAAATTACTTCGTATCATATACTGTATAATATTTAGAGACCCAAAAGGTTATTTTGTTCTCATGCTTTAAACCACCTAAGTAGTGAAGTTGAAGATTCATTAGCTTTGTGCTTATGGGTTTTCTTTAACTATTCTTCTATTTTTTTTAATGCCTACATGGATTTTTTCAGCTGGAGAGAATGGCAACTATGGATAGAAAATTTTACAGAAGGCCCATATCATTGACTTGAGAGAGAGATATGGACCTAGAGTGGGACAGAGAGGGAGCACGGGGGTAGGAGGAGAGGCTTGAGAGAGAGATAAAGGGTTTAAGGCTAGAGGGGAGCTCGAGATAGAAGTGAGTGAGAGAGAGAGAGAGAGGCTTTAAGGGTTTAAGGCTAGAGGGGAGCTTGAGATAGAAGGAGTGAGTGAGTGAGAGAGAGAGAGGTTTTAAGGGTTTAACTTGCTTACTTGGGTAGAGGGTAGAGGGGATCTAGAGATATGAGTTAGTGAGAAAGAGAGACATGAACGAGGTAGAGTGGGTAGGAGGGAGAGACTTGAGAGAGTGTGAGTGGGAACATTGGAGAGAGATAGAGGGTAGAGGGTACAATGGTTTATGGTTTAACCTTGTTAAGGGTAGAGGGGAGAGAGGGAGAGGGGGTAGGAGGGAGAAACTTGAGAGAGAAAGAGAAAGGAGAGTGGGAGAGAGATAAAGGGTAGGGGTACAAGGGTTTAAGGTTTAAGGGTTAATGGTAGAGGGAGGGAGGGGGAGGGAGAGAGATAAAGGTAGAGGGTAGAAGGTTTAGGGCCTAAGGGTTAAGGGTTAAGGGTAGAGGGAGCCCCAGGAGAACTAGTGAGTGAGAGAGAGAGGATTTAATGGTTTAAGGCCTAAAGGTAGAGGGTAGAGGGGATCATAGCCAGAAGGAGGAGTGAGAGAGAGAGAGATGAAGAGGGTCTAGGAGGGAGAGATAGAGAGAGAGGGGAGTGGGAGAGAGATAAAGGGTAGAGGGTACAAGGGTTTAGGGTTTAACCTAGTTAAGGGTAGAGGGAGAGAGGGAGAGACCTGAGAGAGAGAGAGGGAGGGAGTGAGTGAGGGTTTAAGGTTTAAGGCTAGAGGGGAGCTCGAGAAAGGAGTGAATGAGTGAGAGAGATAGAGGGTAGAGGGTACAAGGGTTTAGGGTTTAACCTAGTTAAGGGTAGAGGGGAGAGAGGGAGGGGGAGGAGGGAGAGATTTGAGAGAGAGGAGGGGGAGTGGGAGAGAGATAAAGGGTAGGGGGTACAAGGGTTTAGGGTTTAAGGATTAAGGGTAGAGGGGGTAGGAAGGAGAGACTTGAGAGAGAGAGGGGGAGTGGGAGAGAGACAAAGGTAGAAGTAGAATTTTCAAGGGATAAGGGTAGAGGGGATCTTGAGATAGAATTAGTGAGTGAGTGAGAGAGAGAGATGGTTTAAGGGTTTCAAGCTTAAAGGTAGAGGGTAGAGGGGATCTAGAGATAGGAGTGAGAGAGAGAGAGAGAGAGAGAGAGAGAGAGAGAGAGAGAGAGAGAGAGAGAGAGAGAGAGAGAGAGAGAGAGAGAGAGAGAGAGAGAGAGAGAGAGAGAGAGAGTGGTTATAGGAGGGAGAGACTAGAGAAAGTGGGGGGAGTGGGAGAGAGATAAAGGGTAGAGGATATAAGGGTTTAGGGTTTAACTTGGTTAAGGGTAGAGGGGAGAGAGGGAGAGGAGGTAGGAGGGAGAGACTTGAGAGAGAGAGAGAGGGAGGGAGTGAGTGAGGGTTTAATGGTTTAAGGCTAGAGGGGAGCTAGAGATAGGAGTGAATGAGTGAGGGAGATAGAGGGTAGAGGTTACAAGGGTTAAGGGTTTAACCTGGTTAAGGGTAGAGGGGAGAAAGGGGGAGGGGGGAGGAGAGACTTGAGAGAGAGAGGGGGGAGTGGGAGAGAGATAAAGGGTAGGGGGTACAAGGGTTTAGGGTTTAAGGGTTAAGGGTAGAGGGGAGAGAAGGGAGCTCAAGATAGAATTAGTGAGTGAGAGATAGAGAGAGGGTTTAAGGGTTTAAGGATATAGGGGAGCTCAAGACAAAAGGATTGAGTGAGAGAGAGAGGGTTTAATGGTTTAAGGCTTAAGGGTAGAGGGTAGAGGGAAGAGAGGGAGAGGGGGTAGGAGGGAGAGACTTGAGAGAGAAGGGGGGGTGGGAGAGAGATAAAGGGTAGGGGGTACGATGGTTTATGGTTTAAGGGTTAAGGGTAGAGGGGAGAGAGGGAGCTCAAGGGTACTTTGATTTAGGTTTTAAATATGTGTGCAATAATTTTATAATTAGATAATACTTAATTTTAAAATTTACATAATTTCCCATGGAAAATTTTGATGGAACAAATATAAGTTGTATATAATTGTATAATTTCCCATGAAACAATTCGATGGAACAAATATAAGTTGTATATAATTGTATATAAGATTATTGAACTTAAGAATTCCATGAAACAAATATAAGTTGTATATAATTAAATGTGAGAGATGATTCTATCAAAGATTCTTGATCTTAAGAATTCCATGGAACAAATATGTATATATAATTGTAATTTATGCAAAATGATTTACATCTATGTACAAGTTACTATAAGTTCTCACTTGAACATGTATAGGGTTACAAGTGAACTTGAAAATCATGGATATAATATATGTCAAAGATTCTAGCTCAGCTCGCTCTTCAATAACATGTAGAATTTTGTAATGATCTTCACTATCTAGTCTCCATTTTGTTCGGCCACATGTATGTGGAACTGCATGAAGATGTAAGGTGGTAGCAATTATCAAGTGACTATATTGATATACCTTGTTATCAGGTTGATAGTCAAAAAAATGAATCCTGTGTTGAACAACTTTGAATTATTTTAGATATGTCCCTTGCACTACAACAGAATCTGCATGGTAAACATGAACCTACTTGGTAAGACATATGAACATGTACAACATTTTCATGCTCAAGGTTTGTACAATATATATTAAATGTTTATAAAGGGAATGCACACACATGTGAATACAATGTATATATAATTTTAAATTCAAACTCACCTATGGGAAATGACATTACATCACTTGTTTCAGGTTGTGTTAGCTTATTCCTCTCTTCTGTGCAATGCAATAAATAATAGCTAACACCTTTGATGTTTCCAGGATCTGCTATGACTAAAAAAACATCTCCTGTACACCAAATTTACAGACAAAATTTCTAAAAAATTAGAAATGTCTCTAGACTTTAAAGATCATTAACTAGATATATATAATATAAAAAATTATTGAAAACTTACACATGTACCTTTTCTAACCAATCCTGCTATATGGTCATAATCAATTGAAATAAAAGGAATGTCTTCAAATCTTTCTTCCTCATTTTCATTATATGTTTCTGAAACAACTAGTGGCGTTGTATCCCATTTACTAACATATCCAAGTTCTTGGTTGTTGCATGCATGATTAGAGTTTCATGCAATGCACTAAGTGCAAAAACAAGAGTAATCCCTTGTGTGTAATTTCCATCCATGGCGACTATCTGAGCTCCCAACACAATGCAAAGATCTTTTTTTTTTCTACCCTCTTGCATCCATGCATTGATCTTCTGCCCACACCTAGATACATGTACAACAGCAAACTTATGTGAGAAAACATGTATATATATATAATATTTTTAAATTTAAGTAAATTCAAATTTTTGAAAATTTAATTTATACATACCCGATATCTCCCAAAATAGTCTATGTGGAACATGTGCTAGTTTGTTCTCGAAGATGTGTTGACCACATTTGATGCAAAGTGTTTCTTGCACCATTCAACAACATCATGTGCATTGTCTATATGATCTTTTCAATAACTCATTTGATTTTTTCTTAAAGCTAATTTGATGCAAGCTCCTGCTCCATCATGCTCACCCTTTCCATGCCCACTCTCAAAAAAACTCCAAACATGTGGTATTTTGTAGATTTTATGGTATCTACAAAGTGCATAGAATGGCTGTGAAGATTTGAATTGTGTCGCACATCCATCTAACCATACAAAATGATTTTCAAAATTTTCACCCCTGCTTCTCAAATTCTCAAAAAAAATTGTAAAGCAATGTTGGACAAAAAGCATGCCATGCTCTGTATCATCAATACTATAAAAGTGATATTCTTTCTTTACGGATCATTCTTCATCTATACTCTCAACACCATCTAATTTTGATTGTGCATGTTGATAACACACATAAACCATAATAGTGATCTGCTTTGAAAAGTAATACTCTAATTGAATCTCCTTTTGATGTATGAAGGAGTAATTTTTTGCAAAGTCGACTACTGATAGAACTATTCCAACTGGGAAAGTATCTCTTAATGTTTCGAGTTGTTGTGCTTGCCACTTAGCAAAAAAGGAATGTTGTATGAATGGTTGTATCAATTTTTGAAAATTTTCCATAAATTTTCCAATAGGAATCTCCTCTTCTACATAGTTCAACCTTGTGGATTCTTTCCCAAAATTTGTTTACAACTTTACATACTTGTACCTGTGTGAGTAAACTATGTGAATAACTAATAAACCACACAATGAATGAAACAAAATGTTACATTATAGAATTCAACTAACAATCTAGTCAAATTGAAACAAATAAACTCTCTAAAAATAGTACTTAGCTCTTGCAATTTACTGTCTTTGTTAGGTCATTATCCTCATTTCTTGAAAGAAATTTAGCAAAATTTCCACATGTCTCAAAAATTCTTTTTATGCAATTTATTTGAGGTCCATTTTCATGATCACATAGAATAGACTTTATGAAAAAACTTTCTTGTTTAGGAGGTTCATTTTGAAACCCACAAACTTCTTCTCTCATCTTTCAAAACACCTAATAGTAGAGATCAAATTCAATATGATAATGGCAACAACAAGTTTCAAAAAACTTGTTTATCTTCACATAATATGGCTTTAACCTTTGAAATATTGTTTCCCCAATCTTTATATGAGCATATGTATTACAAAAGTTCATATACATCTCAAATTGTTTTATGTATAGCCAATGTTTGATATTATTTTCATAAATACTAGGGTCAATCCCGTGTCTCATAACATCTCTAGTATTTAATGATGGATGAGTCTGATCATGCCAAATACTTGAGATCAAGTTCCTAACAACATCTTCAATCCTATCAGGAAGGGGAGCTCTACACATAATTGCCCAATTTCCTTCTAAACTCTCATCTAAAAACTTTCTTGTTTTCTCATATTTTATTAATGTGGTTCTACTATAACCAATTTTAGGCAAAAGTGCAAACATTTTTCTTTTCTTGCTATATCTTGATGTAAAATAGATGTCAACATTACCCTTCTTGTAGTGGCCTTATCCACTGATCGAGATCCTTTCCCAATGGAATCTAAACCCTTTTTAACATTTTGAGCAATATCCTTTTGTAATCCCATGTGTTTCTTCTTAGTTGATATTGAATGTACACCCAACAATTGTAATGACTCTTCCAACCCATTACAAAGAAGTAAATGTGGTATCAATTGGATTTTTTCAAGTGTATCAAGATGATTGAAATGATGATTGATTGTTCCATTTACAAATTTAGTCATTGACCTCTTTCTCTTATTATAATGTTGGTTGGTATAACATTTCAGCTTCTCCATATCCATTTCAAGTAAATGATCTAAATTTCTATAAGAAATTTGTTTCATCACCTTTTTAGCTTGTTTTATATGCTCATGCATTGCAGTAGAAGGAAGTGATTCTAACCCTTCTCCAACATGCATTTTTTGAACATGGGCCTCCTCCCTATCTTCAAGGTCCATGTGTTCTTCAGCGGATTCATTTGATCCAATATCTAGATTTGGCTCGACTTCAGCATGAGAAATTCCTGCTTGTTGAGCCATTTCTACATGTCACAAAATATTTTGCAAAGAAAAGTGAGAGATGATTCTATATAAGTGAAGTTTATGTATGCAAGCAAACAAAGTGATAAGACATGATGCTATAAGTGACAAAAATTTTGAACTAGTTTTATATATTCATCCATACCAGTAAAAGGAAATGATCCTAACCCCTCTCCAACAAGAATTGTTTGAACTTGGGTCTCCTCCCTCACTTCCAAGTCCATGTGTTCTTCAATGGATTTTTTTGATCCAATATCTAGATTTGGCTCGACTTTCGCTTGAGAATTTCTTGCTTGTTTGAATTTACATGCAAGCAAAGAAAGTGAGAGACTATGAGTTATTTAAGCGGAGTTGAAACAAATAAAATCAAATATTCTTAAATTTAAGAATTCCATGGAACAAAATAAATTGGAAATAGATGATAAGAAATTTAGGTAATGTCTATGCAAAATGAATTTTTTTAGTATTAAAGTTTCCAAGTTAAATCTAACATGGTTTTCATAAAGGGCATGTATATTTATAAGCAAAAAAAATTGAGGTGTTAATAAAAGTCCTAAACACACACTTGAGAGACAGAGAGAATAGAAAAGCATGTACCTTGTTTCTTTCTATGATAATTTTCCAAGTTTTGTTCATGCCTTTTTTGTTCTTCTTTTGACAATTTTCATTGAGACACATTTTTTCTTTTTCTTTGTTGTCCCATTTTCTTCTTCAAATTAAAGATGTCTCAAAACAAATCCTCTAGCAACTTAGTTAAAGTCTCCTCCAATTTTTTCCTTGATTAATAAAAATGAAAAGTTGTTTTCTCCAATATTTTCCTCCTTGATAAATGTGCAAAAACTTTTTCTCCAAAATCTGCGAGCTCCAAGTGATATAAATGTGAATTAATCTTGCAATTTGATATGGAATAATGAAAAATAAGCTTGTATATATATGCATATGGGAAAACAAATATTCTAGTGTATGGAATAACTACATCCTAGATCATTAAATTAATCAAGTGGTAATCAAACAAGTTATTTCATTGTGGAGTTTGTTGTTTTTTAATGTATAGATATGCAACATATATAGATCTTAGAGTAATTTTAGAATTTTGTTGCTTGTCAAAAATACAATAGAGGTATAATTTGAATTGAATTTTCTTAATGTTTCAAAGAATAATTTTTTTGTATAATTTAATAATGGTGTAGAATAAGAGATTATTTATGAAATAATTTAACATAAAAATTTAATAACTTAGAGATAAAGTGTTTGAAGGATTTCCTACCTCTTCTTTATAATTATATTTTATAACTCATTTATAAAATATCATTAGTTTACTTGTGCTTGAGAGTCATTTATTTTATAATTTTTGACTTCTTACTATAAAATTCAATGGGTGTGCATGCAAATTATTTATTGTGGTCAACATCAAGGAACTTAATTATAAAGTGGAATATTTATTTCATAAAATTATACTAGAGATCAAATGTATATCATATAAGGAAATGTAATTTCTAAGAGATCATCAAATAGGAAAAATGTATGTATATTGATATATAGCAAATGTATATATATATCATATAAACATGTAAACATAAGCAAACACATACATACATGTAAATAGATTCAATGTATAAACATGTAACATGTTATAAGCAAAGAGCCAAATGTATGTATATAAGCAAAGATCATCAAATGTCGAATCCTAAAGATCATCATATAAGAAAATACATGTAGTAAAGATCATAGATCTAGTGCAGGGCCTAATATGAATGTCGACTCCTAGTCAAATAGCCATCTAAATGAGAATGGTCATGCTCTGATGGATGTGTTGAGCCCTGTAAATAAAAATGTGTAAAGCATGTGTTAAATACATATAATTTATATTAAATAAATTTTATGAAAGTTATTTTTAAGAATGTACTTGTATATTTTTAAATATCTATCTAGATTTATTTGCATACATATGCATGTACATATACACATGTATATATAAAAATTTAAAACTCACATGTCCACTGGTAGCAGATTCATCCACAGAGTCACATCGATGTACACGATCTAGAGGAACAAGGCTAGGAGTGACATGAGGTATGTCCACCTACAATATATATACATATATATATCAGTACATGAATATCTAGTTAAAACTAAAATTTAAAAATAATTAAAAAGGAATTGAAATATGCACATGCACACATACATGCACATCATCTGATATCGGATGACCTAAGTCCTCTGAATCAATTGCCTCTACCATATTAACTATACGGTCAAGCGATGAACCAACATCTACGTTCATCTGATCTATCCCATGTCATGCCATAAATGATGTGTGAAGAGAACCATGCAAGTGAGATGGCATCGGTGATGATGAACCAGAACCAATCAACATCTTAGTAAAACCCATAGTTTGTGCTATTGTCAAATGATCTATAGGTGGACCTTGACGTGCACTAGTGCTAGGTTGAGAGTGATGGGATCTTGGAAGTGAACAACCTCTGTGTCCTAAGTGATATCTAACATGCTCTATATTGATCCCATAGTCTAATGCAATGGAGGAATACGCTTCCAAGAGGTCCTCAACTAAACAATGCAAAGTCATGCATGCCATATCTCCTATAAGTGTGTCAAGTTGCGTGGGAGTAGGGATGTTCGCCATTGTATAAGTATCCATGGTGGTCCACTATGCTGAAAATGGTATGGATTGAGAACATCTAGACATCAAATACTGACCTACATGATCAATAGATATCCTACTAGTGTTAGTTGTAATGTCGCCTACAGTGTCAATTGCTTCCTTTTGGGAAGCAATGACAACCTCATCTACTATGGGGGCTAGATTTGGGATGAGAGCAAGAGACCTCTCACTAACCAATACCCTAAAGGTTGGGGTTGTTCTATCTACTCGACGATAAGTGGGCCTATCAGCAATCCTACCACGCCCCTAACCAGCATATGGTGGAATGTCCAGGTAGTTGACTTTGAGGCCCAAATGGACCTTAGCATAAAACTGCTGAACAAAATACAATGGAATCTGGTCATTGTTTGGGTATTGACCATGTGCGGCAAGAAATCATGGGTAGATAAATGAGGCCATAACATTATCGACACATCTAGTGACCTAGTATCCCCTAACCTTATGTACATTTTGATAAAATGGAAAACAAGTGGTTTTTATCATTTCTTCGGTCACACTATCCTATATTTATTTAATGGGAATGTCACCATGTACTTCTTCCCACATGCGGGAAAGAATAGTAGCTACACTATCTAGGGAATATGCACTTGTCCTCTCAAGTTCATCTTTTAGTTTTTCTAGACTATGTAATATTGACATGCATGGTTCAATATATATCCCTGGGTTTGCACCTTGTGCTAATGAATCTCTCAATTTGTTAATCTCACTAGTGGTATTTACAAACAAATTTTCACGAGGTGGAACATCTTCATTTTCCATGGTATATATGTATGTACACCTAAAGGAGCAATGAACCTTAGTCAATAATATTTCTAGATATAGGAAATAGATTTATCAAAAATAGTTCTAATAATTCATCTACTCATCAATAATATTTTCATACCATTAGCAAAAAAACATTCAACATCTATCTAGTTTTTAATAATTGAAACATTCAAATTACTAGATTACACACAAAACATAATCTAAAATAGTTCTAAATTTTAAATTTACAAGTGTGCACTCTAGTACAAAATGTGCCATTAAAGACTTAAAAAATATTGATAAAGGTTGCATCTAAGATTTATTTCCTACAACTAGTAATAAAGGGAAAGCATCATTACTTAACATTGGTGGTCATGTAAAATCAATTTAGTCATTATTGAAGGTACAAATAAGAGAAGAAAATGAGAGAGATGATATAAGCTTGTAAATATGATTTCTAAATTATTGAAGCAATATTTTGATAAGGAGGAAACCAAAAAATTAGAAATAAACTTCCTCATATCCATTATAAACAAAATCTGATAGGAGGAAGGGACACATGCACATAATATTTATCATGAAAGTTACCATACAATGTACAAGAACATGATACTAAGGAACAAAGGTTTCTTATAAGTACACAACAAACCTAGATGAAGATTTAACCCTAGTACAAAAAGAAAGAAATAATGAAAGAATAGGAGAAAATGACTTGATTTAATCTTTGTACATATTTTTTCTATTACCTCAAATCTTATAGATAATATAAAATCCACCATGTGAAAATATGGTTATATTTACTCATTTAAAGATAATATTTAATAATTATTTTATTACTCTTATTTTTATAAATTTCTTGGATATTATAGTAAAATAAATCAACTCTTACATTTTTTAAAATTTAAAAGTTGCCTATACAAATTCCACAACTAGATATAATGGACTAGAGCTTTCTATAATGATGCACAATGATCAATCCTTGATGTTCCAAATCTTTGTGTGGGTATTTTACTTCATCCCACCATCTTCTTTAGTTTTCATGATCTAGGTAGGTATTCCTAACGAACCTAGGAATTATCCCTTGTTGACCCATCTTATTTCAACCTTTATTTTGTTGATGATTATACTTGAAACTCTTATTTTTAAATTTTATGCAGTAATGAATACCTATAACACTTGGTGAAACTAACAAACCAACACTAATATTGTTCCTCTTCCTTTATCTAATCCCAGTATTTCATGTTGACTTCTTGTATTCCTTTAAGAACACTAAAGAGTATAATAGTATAAAATAACTTTAGTATAATATTTCTCTTTGGGATATTATTTAAACTTCACCTTAATATCATGAGTTTCTTCATAATTCTATACAAAAGATCCATATTCCCTCTTCTACTAATCCTATTGAAATAGTTTCCCAAATTGGGTGTATTATATACTGACATTATGGAGATTACATTTCTTCCTTCTAAACTTCACTTCAATGTGATTTAATAGAAGATTATTTATCTTCTAATCATTTTTGGTACTAAATATATATGAGCATTAAGTATACATTGATTGAAAATGGTTTTTTAATCTTAATATTTGTAGTCATTAATTCCTAAAATATATATTTTTTTATACTTCTAATCTCACTCTTCCTGAATTTTCTATTAAAGTTTTTGTTATTATTCGATGAGATCCTTTGGGAAATATTATTTTCTTATCTAGAATCAAGCCCTATTTGGCTTCTCTTGTTATTCAATGTTATGATAGGGAATAAATTTCTTATTATAAACTCCTTCATGGAAAACCTTCGATTCATGCAATAGGGATTGTTCCATCTAATTGGACACCAATATGTAATTTTTTTTATATGGAAGTAAAACTTTCATGATTACATTAGATAATGATCTATTGTATTATTGTAAAATTAGAGATGAACTAATTTTATTTTCATAATCCCCTCTAGTTACCTTGAAAATAACTACATATATTTCTTTTATACAATTATTTAAGGGGGCATATACTCTCACAACCCTTGTAATTCTGACATTTTTCCTTTTATATGTATAATGTTTATGTTGGATTATATATGATTTGTTGGTATACTTTGTATTATTGGTTGTATTATTCTAACATATATATATTGTAGATTTTTGTGTTTTTTGACATGCTTGTTTTGCATATCTCGGTTCAAGGGAATCAACTCCTTGATCAAACACACTGTACATCATTCTATGTTTCCAAATTTTTTTATTATTTTCGTGATTTTTTTTAGCATTTATTTTTTATACTTTAATTATGTTTTATCATATAGTGACATTAGCCCGTTAAAGTGAAAAAAAATATGATGTCAAGAATTGCATACACTATAATATTAATTTACATTTCATGCTCGCATTTTAGCATCTATATCCATAGCATAATTTTAGGGCCCATTTAACCCTCTTTCCTAACCTTCTCCTAGATCTAAGTGGCAATCTCATATTTTCTTACTTAATTATGTTAAATTTAATATTTTTATGTATTTTTCATCTTCTAACATTTTATTACTTATGTATTGTTTCAAAAATTAAATACACAATTATATAAACATCTTCATGACTCAAAATATCCTAACAATTTTTTTTTTAAATCATTCTTCTTACTTGAATAAAAAATTCTAACTAAGACATTTTAAATTATTTTTAATTAAAATTATCTTTAATTAATTAAATATTTTATCAAAACACAAATACAATTATCCTCTTATCATTTTATTTTTTATTTAAACTACTTTTTGTAATGCCCTATCTTGAAACCTAAGGAATGTAGCAATTGTCTACGAAAGTGAAATAATTTTTTTTTAAAGTAATAATATTAACTTATTTAGTTGCATACATTCTCTATGTTACGCGACGTCACACTACTTGAGATTCCATAGATGACATTAGTATTTAGCATTGCATATATTTAGTTAACATAAACTTAAAAGTAAACATTGCACAACATTTGAATTCCATTCATGATAGTATAAATTACAAATTAGATTTTTACATTGCATTGTAAATAACATTACAATACTCATTCTTCAGATGAGGTAGATCAAATAATAGGATACAATTACATATTACAAGTGTTCACCTCATAACAATTGAGGGTTGTTTCAAATACAAGATTTCCAATGATGCAATCTTGGAAGTACATATATATCCAAATATGAGCTCTCCATCCATGAAGCTCTCATTGCCATGATCATAAACTGGGGACCCAACAGATTAAGGTGCATGTTCCACCTAACCATGTGGTACCTGTAGGTCCACCCCCCATGCTAGGAGATAGTAATAATGTTACCTAGACATAATCTATTCACCCTAGACACAAGTACATAACTAACTAATGGTTATATTACTTCCAGAATTAAGACAATCAAATATGCTAAGTTCACAAGGTAAACTATTATTTAAGGTGGAGTGTCATCACAATGTTGCAAAGGTTACCCTGGTGTTTCTTCCTAGGTTTTGGCCCCCAACTTGGGTTACCCTGGTAACCTCTTACAAAACCCGACCCCATATGCAAATTGTTGCCGAATCGAATATCTTTTAAAGTAACAAGATATAGATTTTCCATTCCAGGCATTCTCAACTTAAACTCAAGACTGAACTAGCTCTTGAGTCTAAAACTGAGGCATATTAATCTAATTAAAGATTTTAAACTATCTAATGTGTTGTTTAATTTTCACTGACTTACTAACTCTTTGTAAGTTACCCTGGCACCACTTTGTGTGCTGGACCTCACACAGAGCCACTCCCCTAAAGATAACATAAGGAATCTAAGTTCCCTAACTAAAGTATATAAGGTGCAAAAAATTCAATCATATAATACCAAACGACACACAACAGTCATTAAATCTTTGTTCATAAATCCAGGTGTCAAAAAACCATACTATAACAAGTGCACTACCCTAGTCAACTCAAGGATTGTATTTCAATAATAACAATGCCCTTAATATACAAGCTAATCTGGAAGACTTGTTCATCTAAAACATGCCCAATTTTCCTAATAAAAGGAAACACAATTTAAAGAAAATCAGGAAAAATAAACATCTACTATTTGGATATACTAAATCCAATAATTTAATAAGAATTAGCAAAAATTTATAACAACTTGATTGTAATTCTTTTCTCCTACAAGAAGGAAATTACATCAATTTTATTCTAATTTTAATTTTCTCAATTTCACATAAAAATAAACACTAAATTTTCTCTTTCATTCATAATGTTTCAGAACTAGTTAATCTCATACTTATCATATATCTACATGCACCTTAAATATTATTTAATCATTTAAATTTAAAAAAAAATACATGTATACAAATTTCTATGTAATAATAAAACACACACACACACACACACATATATATTATTTTATAAAAGTTATAAATAATAAAATTTGACTGATATTTTATTTATGAATCTATATGTGCAAAAATCAAAATTCTCTTTTTACTGTTCAATCCTTATAAGTTTAGGGTTTATATTCATGCAGTCGCGAGCTATACTAGACTGTGTTTTTTTTTACAGTCGCCGGCTCCCAAATAAGAGTACCGGCCTGTGTGGTGGGGCGGTGCTGGATGTTCCCACCGTCGCCTCCTTTAGGGGCGGCAGCTGTGGGAACGGCCACAGCCCTCTCCCACTGTCACCTCCCTTAGGGGCGACGGCTATCGGAATGGCCGCAACCCTTCCCCCATACAATACAATATTTTAAATATAAAAAAAAATAACATTAAAAATAATTTCGCATTTATAACCCTACGGAAACTCAAAAATTCAAAAATGTTTTTTTTAAATTCCATTTTTTTAATTTTACAAAACCCTCATCTCGCCTGTACAGTGAATTCAAAAATACCCAAATAAAATAAAACAAATACAGTTTCACAATCCAATTTGTATATGAAAATATATATATGTATAATAGATATATACAAATTCAACAGGGTTTTCATATGGGGAATTTTTAGAAAATTCTATAGAGTTTTACTTTGGAATACATTTTCAACAGGGTTTCAATGGGGAAATTGAAATTTTTCAACAGGGTTTTACAATGGAAAATATGCACAAGAATTTCCAATCAAATTCTAAATTATCCCCAGAGGTTTCAATTGTCATTTTCCCATTTAAATGATTTCCCTTCACAAATTTTACTCAAACTAATTTCCTACTAGCAATCTTTCAAAATGAGACAAATTATTTTAAATAGAAAAATTCTTGTTTCCCTATAGCTTGTAGAACTTGGCTGGTGAAGAGTAGCTTTACCTATAGCTTCCAAAGCCTTTTCCGAACACAAAATCCCAATATATGCCAAAAAATTCAACCAGAGATCTTCCAGAAGTATACAACAATTCACAAAGGCAATCACAAATTCTTCCCAAAAACAATTTTTAATAGAACACTATTTTCTCATTTCCCATGAAGAAAAGGTAATCTTCTATTTTTCCCCAAATCCCAGATAACATCTGAGAAAATCCTCAACCAAAAAGCAATTAATTCCACTGCCACACATGTCGAGAAGAAAATATCTTCTAACAACTTACCGGTAAATCTTTTCTTTTCTCTTTTTCAATATTTGCATGCTTTGAAAGAATTTAAAATTTTCAAATTTCAAAATACAAATTTCCTTTTTTCGTCATTTAATTTATTTATTTAACAATAAAAATACCATTTCCCACATAACAATTAATTTGAAATTTAAATATATTCACACAATTAAAGCAACTTTAATTTAATTAATTTATTTATTTAATTAAAATTAACAGTAAATTAAAGAATAATAAACTATCATGAAATTAACAAAAATTTCCTTTCAAAACAATTAATCCAATCAGAGACAAGCAAGACCACCAAAGACTCCAAACTAAAACTGACAATATACTATGACTGGGTTTAAGACTAGACTAGGATAAACCATGTTACTACCTCCCAATCAACATTTCCATTGAGTCTTGACATGCTCAAACCTGAATAACTAGGTGGAGTCGGTGTCATGTACCTGTAATCCTGCAACCAAACAAATAACATACATATATATATAATCCATTATACAAGCACACCATGTGGAGAAAATCATAGAAATCATAGGGCACTCGCAAGTGAGTGATGTAACTCCGTTCTCCACACCAATACATGTCACATCAGACTGACAAATTAAATAACAGTTAATCTACCATAAACATATATATAGCAATAACATCTGAAGGAAATATCTACGCTATTACAAAGCATGTCAGAAATTAATTATCATCATACAATGTATCATCATATCACAAAATGAATCCACTATCGCTCAAAAGTCAACGATCAAAATATACAAAACAAGGTACCAAAGTCTATCAATGTAAAAACATGCTAACAAAAATCACAAGCAAAATGGAGGGGTACTACACTTTTTAATACAAATTGTTGTATTTTTAAAATGCATGTTCTCTCACTACCATTTTAAAATGATAACTCTTCCTATTTTATAAAATACTTGCAATAGTCCATTCTTGACATCTTTACAAGGAGATAAATAAAGAATCTTCATTCTAATCATACAACTATATTTTTGAAATGCATGTTCCTCTTGCTAATATTTTATAAAATACTAACAATAGTCCATTCTTGATACCAAATTACAAGAAACAAAAGAAATAATTTTCATTCTAATCATACAATGTCTTTTAATAGCTTTCTCTATTTTCATAATATGTTGGATTTTATTCTTAACATCTAAAAAATGTCCTTTATTATAACTAATTTTGAAAGGATTTAAAAAATATCTGCAAAATTCTTTTTTTTCTCATTATTTGTCCAATTTTTCAAAAATATTTTTTCCAAAACTTTATCTCACCCCATTACATTCTATTCTTCCCTATTTTAACACCAATCTCTATTTATATTCAAATTTGAAAGGAATTATGTACTTTTATATGCAAAAGTGCAATATATCCCTCATACGCTCCATTTAATCCTTAAAATTCTACAAATACAGTATAATAGTATTTTTTCGACACTTATATTCTATATATTCTTTACATTGGAGCATTCTTCATTCTACTCTTGCATGAAACAAAATTACTATTTATTTTTATTTTCCTACACTACAACACTTGCTTTCTCTTTGTTGCATGTTACATTTATTCTACATTATTATTCTCGGCCACTAAACATTATATGCTCTAATTATATCTAGCATTCTATTTCTAACTTATGTTATAATATTTCATTATATATGCTACAAAAATTCTTCATACAATTTTTATATTTCTATTGACTACAATAAAAATTTCCTATTTGAAAAAATTCTTCTAATTTACTTTATTCTTAACTTATATTCATTCTTCAAGCACATTCTAATTTCTTTACTTGAATATTATTTATCATAATATAACTTTGCAATGTTTTTCTACCTATTATTTGTTTTCTTATTTAATGTTGTAAGTTATGTTACTTTTATTGATCTTTTCTCTTTGAAAATAATAAAAACCTATTTTCTTTTTCATTTCTTCCTCTTACAAATATTATTCACTCATTGAATATCATTTTCTCAATTTAGTAGAATATTTTACTATGCCTAGTTTTACTTAAATGTATGCAAAATAGGCATGCATATAAACACCACACAAATTATTTGGAAAAATTCCACAAAAAATGTGATATCATTTATATAAAACTATGGTTTATTGTACTCCATTACAACAATTCATCCAATTAAGAGGTGATGTAATTTATTGATTCACTAAACAAAAATAATTTTTTATTCTTAAAATTATTCTCTAGAACTAGACTCATGGAGTGACCAATTTGAAAATCAATTTGAACATTTCAATCACTTAGATAAAAATTTATGCAAAGAATAATTAAGATAGTGTTATGCAACCAATAATATAGAAGCAATAAACCTAGCCTATTAATTTTTCTAAGGTTCCATTCAAGTATAATTTTGAATTCAAGTTTACAATAAAAATAAGTCTATAATAATATTCACAAATAATATCTCCATGTTGATAATTTAAGCAATGCCTTCAACACAATATATTAATGGATATAGAGAGAACTAAAATATGGATATACTTGTAGGTTGGAAATATCATCAAGATGGAACAAAATTAAATTTTGATTATACATTTTGGGGGAATCTTTGGGCTATAGATGTTGACTATTTTATTCATAATTCTAATAGTTTTAAATTATAATTAGAGGTTTGAGTAAACTTGGTTTAAAGATGAACAAAAATATTAGTAGGAAGATCTCATTGTTAGGTTAATTCTAGTATATAAGAAAGGATATAATGAATTAGTAATAGAAGGTAGTGTTTTTACAAAGGTTGAGGCCACAATTGGGGTATTTTTTCTTATGAAAAAGAAGCATTGAAGTGGTCCCAATTTTTTTATAATATCATGCATATATGCATTGCTATTGGGGAAAATATTAGAAATTTTCAAGCAAATGCAATTGGCAGCTATAAAGCCAAATGAATATTAAAAAATTTCAAGCAAATACAATTGGTAGCTATAAAACCCAACTTTACAAAATGAGTTTGTTTAAAAGGCTTTAGAAACTTTCAGGAAAATGCAATTGGCAACTGTAGATCCAAATTTGGTTAAAAACTAGGTTTGTTTGAAAGGCTTTAGAAACTTTCAAGCAAATGCAATTGGTAGCTGTAAATCCAAATTTTAAATAATGGGTATTATTTTTAAAAGGTTTAAGAAACTTTCAAGCAAATGCAATTCACAGCTGTGAGCCAAAATGAGAGCTTGAAATAGGGTATATTCATTATAAACAATAAATTTTGTTCTCATAATGTGCCTTCAAGTTTTAAATGAAAATTTTGTTTGGAATTTTCATTTCATTCAATTTGTTTTCATTTCACAAGAATAATTCAGTCTCATGGAATCCATTGGAGTTTACAAATTTACAAACAAATGGAATTTTAAATCATTGTGAAAGAATGCCAACCTGCTCATGGACATCCAAGTTGATATTTCAAGTTGAAATGGTGGCCCCATTGCAATTTTTCATCATTCCCTATCAATCACATTCGCTATTCAACATAAACGAGCTCCGGGTCTGATAGTTCACCCTTTTTTTGTTTGACAGTGATAGGTTTTGATTTATAAATGTCCTTATTCAAAGGGGTTCGGTTGAATAGGGGTTCAACCGAACCCCTTTAAAATATTAATTTCTCGTTCACCATAAATTGGTTTGGCTGAACCACTTTATGGGTTCAGTCGAACATGTATGTTTGACCGAACCAATCTTCCTATTGAAATTTTTAAAAAGTTGATTTTCCTTCCTCTTCTCAATTATAAACCACTATTGTGGTTTCACCCCTTGAAATTCAATCATTAGCATCTTGTCTAATTCTAATTTAACGATCAAGGAAGCCTTGAGATGCATCTTGCTAATTTTTTGTTTAATAGGTTTTGCATTAATATCTTTGATAATGTTATGCATAACAATATTGTTATCAATTCTTGACATCTCATTAGACAAAAATTAAAATACAACTCTAAATTCTTTGAGTAGTCTGGTCATGTCACATTGTTCATGTTGGTCTAGACAATAACCAAACTTTAGTCTATTTTCTTTACTATTTTATTTTATCTCTATGATATGTGCACCTTTAATTTTAAGCATACTACAATATTCAATAAATGGTTTAGTAGGAAAATTTATAAGATCATTACATATAGAATGATTTCCCTTTCTAATTTATGAATAAACTTCAAATTGTTAAAAGAATGAAGAAGCCTCTTAATGTGTTGTCATTGATTTCAACATTGATTGTGAATATTTACTCTAATCCTATGAATAGAATGTAGATATCTTAATCTGTTATTTTGGTTTGTAGTTGCTCACATTATAAGATCTACCTATGTAGTGATAATATATTATTCTTGACCATTATGTGCATCTATGTTCAATATTTTAGTTGGTTTGGATGTATATTTTGAAAGTTACAAGCGACTGTAGTTTGACATACAGTTTTGGCTATATATAGTGTATTTGTGTATGAGTAATCCCGATATGCGTTCCTCTAATGTTAAGAGTCAAACTTTGAAATTTTGAGAGATTTTTTATAGGTGTTAATGCATTGTGTATTCTATATGGTGCATGGTTATATGATCATATTGATCATTGGTGATTGATTAGTTGGCATATTTTGTGATTAGGTCTAATTCTTGGTCGACCTAATGCTTGATATATGTTGTGGTGGTTAAATATGTATTGTGGATGTTAGTGAGATCTATTTTAGGTCCATGTTGACCTAAATCAAGTGTTGCACATTTGGTTTAAGTGTGAAGATGTTTTTGGTACAAGTGTGGAGCTGACAAAGCAATTTTGGTTTAATATAGGGCTACATCTAATTAGGCTAACCTAGTTGATGTATGTGGATGTATTGGGTATATATGTAAGACATTTTGAGTTTGTAGGAGAATGACATGTGAGTGATGTGATGTGAATATATGAATTTTTTGTGCATGATCAAGTCTATATTAGAGATGTGAATGTTGAGCAATTGTAGAGCAGTGTTCTATATTTTGTATCTAATAAAGTGCATAGATTCAGTATATTGAGCTTCAAAGGAACTGAATCCAACATAAGGAAGGTACATTTTGTATCAGTTGACATCTTGGTTGTGTGGCCATTTCTGTCATCTATTTATTCTTATTTTGAGGTTGTGAGCCTTATTGGACAATGTGTCCTTGCAATGATCCTTGGTAATATCTTATCACCAGTTATAATATATTGTGAGCTAATCCTCGCAATGGTTTTTCCCTGTTTAGGTTTTCCATGTAAAAATAATGGTGTTCATGTATCGGGTATGTGTAGGATCATCATGGAAAAAATAGGCCCTTAAGTGGCAAAAAATTCAGAAAAGTCAAAGTTAGGTAACTTGACGTAAAAATTTGAATAAGTTATCTATGTTATTTCAAAAATATGTAAGAATAGAATCTATAGAAAATTGAATGCAGTTTCTAAACTACTAGGTTTTTTTTTTAAAAAAAAAATATTTGGTGAAAATTTGAAATTTCAATGCAGTGGTACTTAAATTTCAAGGAAAAAATAAGAAGTAGGTGTCCTGTCTCATTCACCCTAACCACAAAAAATGATAATATTTTTATAATATTTTAGATATAAGTAGAGGACTCATGTCTAGATGTGATGCATTTTTTGTAATTTTTTTCCAAGTAAATAATTAATTATGATTTTTTATTACAACTTTAAAAATATAAAAACTCGTGGTGTCTAAGCACTTTAACTTGGTCAGAACTTCATGAAATTCATTTTTTAATCCTATAGTATGTGAAGCATAAAATGTGACACATGTTTTGAATTTAAAAATGTGATAATGGTTTGAAAGCTATAGATGTTTTTCAATCAATCTATCAATCGACTTTAGTCAGTAATTCAAATAGAAAATGAATAATAATTATTTATTAAATTCAAAGTAAATCATAATTTATATTGGTGGAAAGCTAAGAATCTCCAAAAAACCTTTTTTGTTTCAACAATTTTGGGTAAAAAAAAAGTCGTTAGCCACATACCCATCATATCACCACTTTTTGGCCCATCATGATCCTGCACATACCATATCATGTGATTTTGGTATTGTTTCATTCTTTCATTCATTGTTACAGTTGGATGTGTTTTATTAATTGGATGGATTGTGATCAAATGGTTTAAAGGAATACTAATTCACCCCCCCTCTCAGTATTCTAGGTGTTCAACAATTGGTATATGAGCTTGGTTCCTTCTAAGAAGCCTAACAGCTTGAGGAAGATCTTGGAGGTTGAACACATGGCTAATAGAAAGTATATTATTCCTCTCGAAGAAATCTCTACAATTGAATACATAGAAGATGGTTGTATGATTGAAAAATAAGAACTTAAAGATACTCTTCAAGATCTTGACAAGGTTGAAGGTGAGAACAAAAATATATAGGAAAACCTAGAGGAAGCAAATGAATGCATCAAAAATTTGAGAGAAGAAATCAAGAAATTCAAAGAGAGACATAGGGAAGTCAATGAACAATTGAGACAAGAAAATTAAGATATCATCGGACTAAAAGTGCAAGTGGAAGAAAAGAAAAGAATTGAGGAATTTTTTAATGCAATGGTAAAAACAAGACTAGTGAATGCATAAGACTTGAACAAGAAGTGGTAAATTTGATATTAGATCTAGAAAAGGCAAGAATTCATGAGGACAAATTCAAAAAAAGTTCTACATTGCTTGATGAGCTAATTACAAGGAAAAAACCATCTAAAGATAAAGGTGGTTTTAGACTTGAAGGAGAAATCTCAAAGGATAATCATACCTCAAACAAGGTTGACAATCAAAAGAAGACTCAAGGAAATTTCAAACAAATAAAGAATCAAAGAAGCAATGCTAGAAGACCCCCTATTACACAACCAAATGCTCAAAGGTACTCATCTTTTAATGGTATTTTCTTTTCTTGCAATAAATTTGGACATAAATCAATAGAAAGTAGAAGTAGAATGAATCATAATGTTGGATCCTTCTTCGGACAATGTTTTGAATGCAATAAATTTGGACATAAAGCCATTGAGTGTAGAAAACAGATGATGAATAGATATAATGCTAGTAGAATGGTTAAATCTTTCAATGGTTACTACTATACATGTAATATATTTGGACAAAAAGCTAATCAGTGAAGATCCAAATTGAATAGAGTTCAATCTAGTTAGAAAAATGTTGTATGTTATAGTTGCAACAAACTTGTACACATTTCAAAATTGTGCATAAGCAAGAATGGAAGATAGAATAATCTGAAAAAGAGAAATAAACTTGTGAAGAAAATTGATCCTACTAAAGTAAAGAAGGAAATGGAGAAGATTTGGAGAAAGAAAGAGGAACCTGAGAACAAATATGAATCAAATGTATCTATACCTCCCTCTAGTGCAGATAATTCTATTGAAAATTAAACCTAGGCATGGGCTTATGGGAGCAATAATAGGAAAATCCAACAACCCCCTGGAAATATGATGTGTCAAGGAGTGAAATGAAGATATATGGTGAAAAATGGCATGCTTAAGGGTATGTGTAGGATCATGATGGGCCAAAAAGTGGCAATATGATGGGTATGTGGTTGACGACCTTTTTTTTACCCAAAATTGATGAAATGAAAATGGTTCTTAAAGGATATTCTCAGCTTTCCACCAATATAAATTATGCCTTACTTTGAATTTATTAAGTAATTACTATTTATTTTCTATTCAAACTACGACTAAAGTCTTGATTGATAAGCTGATTGAAAAAAACTATAGGTTTCAAACAGTATCACATTTTTTGAATCCAAAACATGCATCACATTCTATGTTTTGCATACTATAGAATTAAAAAAAGAAAAACTAAATTTCATAAAGTTTTGACCAAGTTAAGGTGGTCAGACATATGAGTTTTTATATTCTCTAAAAGTTGTAATAAAAATTTCATAATTAATTATTTACTTGGAAAAAAAGTTACAAAAAATATGCATCACATCAAGACATGAGTCCTCTACTTATATCTAAAATATTATAAAAAAATATTATCATTTTATTGTGGTTAGGGTGGTCAGACAGACACCTACTTTATTTTTCCCTAAAATTTAAGTACTACTACATTGAAATTTCAAATTTTCACCAAATAGATTTATTTTTTAAATAAACCTATTAGTTTAGAAACTACATTCAATTTTCTATAGATTCTATTCTTACATATTTTTGAAATAATATAGATAACTTATTCAAATTTTTATATCGAGTTGCCTAAAGTTCTAATTTTTTTGAATTTTTTACCACTTAAAGGCCTATTTTTTCCATGATGATCTTACACATACCCTTAAGCTTTTGAAAAAGAAACCAACAAAAAATATGCAAATCTAAATAAATGTAGAGCATATTAGGGTTTACAATGTATCAGTGAAGGGTTTATCGGCTTTATGGAAATTGAAGCATTTAATGCAAAATTAGCAAAAATCGAAAAGGTTTAAAGTGAGATTCTAAGTTGATTTTAATCACAGTTTTGCATTTGAAGAAATAAAATAGAGATATGAAGGAGATTTGAAGGTGATTCAAAGAAATATGGTGCAAACCCTAGATCCCATTGTGTGTATAAAAGGTATTTACGGCTTACAATGCTTTGTGGGTTTGAAATAAAATTATTTTCATAAGCATTTGAGTTCAATTCAAAGCTAAAATGGATACCCCAACCATTGTTAACATTATTGAGAGGCCTAGACCAAAATTTAAGAGGTATCCAATGAAAATATTTGATAATGATCCCGACGGTGCCTTCTCAAAGATTCCATATAGGGTTTTACCTATAGAAGATACTAGGGCATACATACATAGGAAATTGGAAGAGTATAATCACCTAAGAATCATAGAACTTTGGACTAATGAGCTCACTAGAGATAACCACCTGGTGAAACTAGAGTATATTAAACTAGTGAGGAAGAAGTTAGATGTTTGGAACTAGTTTCCTAACTATAGTAGTAATGTTGATGCTAAGTATGTGAGACTAGCACTTAGTAGGCTACATGATAGATTTCTATGGATCGACATGCCCAGACTCATAACTAAGGAAGTGATCAAGGAGGTTATAGGATTGTGTGATACCAGACCTATATCGGTACTTGAATTTGTGAAGAACGAAGTTATCATGGAACTCATTGGTGCCAGTTATGATAAGAGGGATTTAACAACTAAACCTATCTGGAATCCTGCTATGAAACATGCTTCTATGATGACAGCTCACAATATTTACTTCACAAATAGGGAAAATTCAGTCTCGGCTATAGCTATTCATGTTGCACACCAAATGATGGTGAATGGAAAGGATTTTGATCTATGTGAGTTGCTCCAAAAACAACTTCTTGAGAAATTGAAATTGAAAAGGGAAAGGAAATATGCCTTTAAATTTGGAACTTTGGTAGTATGTTTATTGTTTTACTTATTGAAAGAGCTTCTTGGAAGAAAAGGTGTTGTATGGGATAGAAGTAGACTAGTAGCACACCAAATTTTAGATTACATGCACAACTTAGGCAACTGGCAAGCTTAGAATGATGCTTTGATTGCATTCTTTGCAATTTTCCAAAAGAATATGCATGAAAGGGAGAGAATTCCCTAGAAAATTGTAGAGAAATATGAAAAGGACATTATTTTCCTTATTACAACTAATGAGTGTATCGTTGAGGCTATTAAACCAAGAACAATGTGGATTGTGCCTCTTGTCTTTGAAGTTTCTGAGAATGAGGTAGAGGGATATGTGGATATGTTGCTCAAGATTCATAAGTACCCCTCTCAACCAAGACATGGGACATATGAAGAAAAATCATCAGAGGTACATTTGGAGTTGAAGAAACCAAAAATGATAATGAATGCAAGGAAAATAGTAGAAGAATGGGCTAGAAGATAAGTTTATATAGAAAAATAGATCAAGGAGGCCAAAGAAAGAGAAGCTAGCATGGCAGGTGAGTCTTTTGGACCAAGAAGATTAGGAAGAATAGCTTCCACCCCTACCCCTACACTACCTAAGTCCTCTGGAGATGTTGCAACTACTAATACAAAAGGAAACAAAATGGAGCCTAGTGCTAGAGTAATTGAAGAAGTCACTACACCCACTGGACCTAGCACAAGGACAATCAAGAGGTAGAATGTGCCTTTGGTAGCAACCCTTTCTACCTCCACAAGAAGAAAGAAACAAAAGGAGTTCATGGAAAATAATTTAAGTGTAGTTGTTGAAGAAGAAATTGATATTGGGATAGAACATGAAGAACAACTGACAAGAAAGAGAAGAAGCAATAATACTACAAGCATTGAAGGTACTTCACAAGAGGCAAGCACCAAAGCTAAAAAGAAAAAAGTTGATATTGTTGATACTTCAGAAGAAGAAGAAACAGAAAGAGAAAAGAAGCATTCACTATCCATATTCATAAGAAACTTGAGAAGGAGAAAGATAATAAGTCAGAGGAAGGCTCTTCAGAGCAAAAGAAAAAGAAGAAAAAGACTCCTCTTATAAGGGCTTGTACTCCTTTGAAGGTAGATGTTTTAGTTAATAATATGTTACATTATGATAATGTGTTAGAAGATACTACAAAAATATGTGAAGAAGTGGATGAAGAAGATGGGGAAACAATTATTGAAGCTATTGTTCAATACATTGTTTTTTTAAAGGTTAATCTGAGTAATATCAAGAAGGTTCCCAAAGTTGTGTGGGATGCCTTGATAGAAAGAAGGAATGAAGCTATTGAAGATGAGGATAAAATGAAATCTGATGCCTTGGAGGAAATTGGATCCTCCTTATCTGAGAATGATAAGGGTACTCTAATAGAGGTGTATACTAAATAATTCAGAGCCAAACAAAGAGTTACCATTCTTATGGGTAGAGAAAAAGATCAAGTGGAAAAAATGAAGCAAGAAACAGGAAGGATTGTTAGGGACATTGCTAATAAATTTGGAATGATAACTTCTTCCACATATGCTATAGCTCAAGAGAAGGATAATGTAGAAGAAATGGTTACTAATGCAAAGGAAAATCTTCCCCCTAATACAAATTTACCAATATTCAAAGAGGTCTTAGAAGAGAAAGAAGTAGATGATCATACAGTTGAAGAAACTCCATTGTTTGATGTTATAGAGAATGTGGTGTCCTCACCACCACTAGTAGATGAAACACATGCTTCCCCAAAGACTTCTACTCCTCTGGAAGATACTAACAAGCCCATTGGTAATGATGAAAACTAGAATGCAAAGCAAGAAAAAGAAAAGAATGATGCAGATGATACTGAGGACCACTCTAATAAAAAAAAGGATGAAAATGTAGGAAAAGAAAATGAAGATAACCAAAATGAAAAATGTGAAGAAGAAAAAAGGTAAAAAAGAGAAGAAAGATAACAAAGATGATGATATTGAAGATAAAGAAAATCAAAAGGAAAATGCCTCTAGTGAAGAGGAGAAAGCTAAAAATGAAGAAGAGTCTGAGGAAGGAAAGAATGAAGAAGAGGCACAAAAGACCATGGAGCTACTTGTTGTGTTTGTTTTATGACACACCAAACACACTAGAATAAAGAGTCCAAAGATGCTCTATCCCCTCTTGAAAAACTACCTCGTATGCTAAGACTACAAGAAAAATCATACGAAAATCCAATGTTTCAGTTACGTGTGGATAAGCTCTATGATAGTTGTGATTTTCTAGGAACACAAAGGGATTTACTTTGGCAAGTTACCCAAAAATGCAAAGACATGAATGCAGTATCATTTTGAATTTTTTGAGTTTAGATAAAAAAGTGAAAAAAGAGCAAGGGTTTAGAATTCCTATGCTATTCCTACGAAAGCAAGAGACAGAAAGGATTGAGTAAAACTAAATAAACAATACTTTGTTTCACCACACTAAACGACAACTACACAAAGCAAGTGAAATCTTCTAGGATTTGTGCTTAATATCTCTTTACTAAGAACAATACCATCAATAGAACAACATTATTCAAAGTAAACATTAAAGCATCCACATCAAAAGCTCAGTCTAACATTATGCATTGAAAGAAAAGAATTCGCTCAAAGAAAGTATGAGCTAAGTTTTACTAATCTCTACTATCAATCTATCATTCTCTTAACATGCATTTGAATAAGATTCTAATTCAAATCTACTTTATGAGGAAGAGAAATATGCAACCATTTGACAATGAAAGAATTCAAAGCATCTCATGCATGATGAACTTTATTATCAAGATAGTATTTAGCAACAATTTCATAAAACTCTCTCTTATTCTCTACAATCTTTTCTAATCTCTTCTAATGATTCTAATCTCTAATCCTTGATGAATTCTCTAATTTCTAATTGATGAAATGAGAGAGAAGGGGGGTTTATATAGAGTTTCCAGAGTACAATGAATGGCCAAGATCAAAAATGAGATTAATGGCCCAAATTCAAAATAACTAAACCCTAATTAGGGTTGCCTAAACAACAATCAGTTAACTACAAAGAACTTCATGCACTAGGAGTTGCATCTATATCCACTTGCAAAGCACTACGCTCGGTGAAACTGGACACGATCATGCTGACTTCTTCCATGATAATGTCAGGAAGCGTGTTAACGTTGTACTCCAACAAGTCTAAAATTTCGGCACATACTACAAAGGTGATTGTCCATTCTAATTCATGCAGCAAAAAAGTGTCTCGAAAGGTCAGGAAGCTGAATGTTTTGGTCAAATTTTACTTCATGATTGGCCCGGAAGTGGTAGAGAAAATTCTTTGAGCTTTATCCTTAAATTTTTTTGGCTGCAAGTGTTTTCTTCAAACAATATCTCTGTCAAGCACATCTGTAGCCATTTGGAAAATCTTAATTTGAATATCCTTTGCTTGCTCTTCAATTTTTGCACCATCTTGCTTTAATTTTTCCAGGACTTCTCCTCATGAGATCAGTGCATAATACCAGCTACTGAAATCATTTACAACTCCAACTTCAATAATCTTCTCATCAATCAATTTGTGCTTTGGAATTCCCTTTATCTCTCGAAGACATGGCATAATTTTATTTTGGATGTCTTGGAGGCCATCCCATGCTTCCACCAAGTTTTCCACTCGTGATAGCAGAGAGGAATTTTTCTCATAAACATATGCCAACTTCTTTGTGAATGCCATCACCTCTTTTTTCTTTCCTAACATCCATTCTTTAGTTTCTATGGTTGTAGTCAATTCCTCTTCAAAAATTTTGACTAGTTCCTGTGAAGAGTTTGGAAGTGGAGGTGTTGATTGGTCACCTTGATTGAGTGGCCTAATTAAATGTTGGATATATTCTTTTAGACACTCAATCTCTCTTTTATATTCCCTTTTCTTTACCACTTCTTTCTCCAGCCTAGACTTGATGGTGGCAAAAAAATTGTCCAAGTCCTCAGCTTCTTGTCCTTTTGTTGTCGAACCAATATCAATAGTTGTGATGGCATATTCATTTGGGGAAATCTCGTCTTGGAATTTATCAACTATAGGCACTCCAATCTGCATTGTGTAGTTACCAGCCTCATCTCTTTGTATGGAAAAAAATTTCTTGGCTAGCTGTCTTGTGGCAGTCTACTCTAGCCTTGCCAAGAAGTTTGTGGTATCATCTTCTTCTGGTACCTCTACTGGCACCTTTATCTTTAGTGTCTCTTTCAACCAATTTGGGATGGTTAACTATTCAATTCCATCTTTCTGATGATCTTGGACATCCTACATATCTTGAACTTCTGGCATATCCTAAATCTCTTGCATGGATGGGTCTTCCTAGATTCCCTTGAGAGCAGAAATCATTCCCTCTTCAAAATTTCCATCCATGATATCCATGTCATTGTCTGACTCCAAAGTCTTCATGCCTATAGGGGAGGGATGATCATCATCTTCCAATTGCATTGGATCCATATCTCTTTTCAAAAATGGTGATGGAATTCTAACTTGCTCTCATGACTCTTCTTCCATGATCAATATTTCATCTATATTTATGGATGTAGCTTAATGAAGGGGCTTGGATTTCTACTTCTTTTGGGTGGGTCCTTCATCTGTTGTTTTCTTCTTGTTCTTCTTTTCAGAGTCATCAATTTCTCCTCTTTTTCAGGTTGGCATCACCCATTGGTTCACCTCCATGAGATGCACTGGCATTTGAAGAATAGGACTCTGCCTCACCCATCAAGTCATATGCGAATTTCACATTCCTCTGTCGTAAAGCTTGTACTTGCTAGTCCATCCACCATTGGGAATATTTGAATATAGACCTCATGAATGTTGTCAGGTCACCAAGATTAGGTTCATACCACCTCACAGGAGGAAGTGGTTGTCTTTCATCAAATCCTGGCTACACGTATACTCCATCATCATCCAGTTCATCAGGTACTTGAAAGAGTTTTGTCGTCCTTATCATATCTAGCGGAAGCCTTGACCACTGTCTTTTTCTTACATCATATTCATCAATGGAATTTTCCCAAAATTCTTCTAATTCAACTTTGTGTTTATATTTCCCTCCATCCATAGTTCCAATGTGATGAAGTGGATCGAAGTTAGCTTTGGGCTTGTAGGATATGAAAGGGTATCTTTGTATCTCCAGTCGAGCACTCTCTGCTACTTGCGTCAAGGGACATGATTCTTCCATATTCTTGATGAAGAGTGGAAAGGTGATAGTTTCTTTATGCTTTGGCCTTTGGATATTCTGATATGTCTCAAATTTCCTCAAAACTTCTAGCAAAACCATTTTGTTGGTAGGATAGATTGGCAGTCTGTATGGGCAAACTATGAATCCTTGAATCCTGATGTATGTGTCAAACCCCAATCCTAATACCTGCAAAACAACATTAACAAACACATTAGAAGATGAAATGCAAAAAAGAACAAGGATTCCTCATGAAATCCATTTACAAAGCTTAAATTAGGAAAAGAAATGAATAACACAATAAGAAAACAATAAAAGAGGGATTGAATCCTAATTAAACAAGCAAACTCTTGATCCCATGGGGGAATTGGTGCCAATTTGATGTGAAAATTGGCCCTTTCCCAACTCCTATGATGCAAGATTGATGTGTGATGAAGAGTGATCCACTTTGTTGATGTTTGATAAGTGCTCCAATAGAAAAATTTGCATAACCTAGCTATGAACTCAGTGATAATGGATGAAAGTTGCTAATGATTTGAGCATAGTAAGTTTACTCAAATTGTAGATGATAGAATGAGAAGATTAGCCTCTTATTTATAGAATGAGAAGATGAAAGAATGTCCAAAATAGAGGAATGTGGGACTAAGAATTATCCAATGGAAAAGTGCCACTTGTCATCTTGTGAATGGATGAAGGATGTGCAAGTTTTGATGATTGTGCTAATAAATGCATATATTTGAATTTTGAATTTGTTGAAATGACATGCAAGAGGGAAGGAAGAATGCATTGAATGCCACTTGGCTCAAGGAAAAGGACATTTAAGATGGAGTAAATTCCTTGTTGGAAGGACTTATCCCACTTGGATTTTGAACTCAAACTTGGGGAATATTCCTTAAAAGATGCCTTGTTGAAGAAAATAGAGATTTAATAAATCAATTAAATATATTTTCATGTGCAAGTGGGAATAGCTAGAGGATGGGACATGAGAAGAGATTAAATTAATCAAGGTTAATTAATTTAATGAAGGGATTAAATGATGTGACCTATTTGACTTAAATTTGTGGATTTATTTAAACCAAATATGAGAAGAATATGATAAAGGCTTAATTAAATAAGGATTTTTTATTTATTTAATTAAAAGAGATGATGTTAGATTAAATAAAATAAGGTTTTAATTTATTTAATTTAATAGATAGACTTTATATATTTAATCAAATAAAATTAATTATTTAATTAAATGGGGATAGTTACATCAGATTGGTTGATTTAATTATCAAGAAAGAATGACTTAATTAGATAACTGATTTATTTAATTAAGAGAAGAATATTAATGAATTTAATCAAATAAGGGAATTTAATTAAATGGTTAGACCAAAGGATGATTCTGGATGAAACGATGTTAGTGGTCAAGATCAAATGTAAATGTTAATCAGTACATTTTACGTGTCTACATTTTTCCCCTCTTTGAATAATTGCACTCGTTGTGTTGGTTCAAAGAATAAATGATCTCGATCAAAGACAAAAAAAATTGTTTTCAAAATATTTCCCCACTACTGCACTGTGGGAGAAAATATTTCGCTATACTACCCCCTTGAGAGATTGGATGAAATTTTATTTTTTTGGGGGATCTCGCGAAAAAAGAGGACAAGGTGCCTGACAGGTCCAGAAAGGCTCCAGGAGGCCAAAAACATGTCTAAATGCAATAAAATGACGTAAAACAGGCCTCAACTGGACAAAAATAGGCTCAAGGGTTCCAAACCTTAGCAAGATAGTCAAACAGGGTCAAAAACCCTAACTTTTAGGCTTAAAAGGGCTCTGAGGGGTCACTTTCAATTCATTTTCACACACAACCCTTTAGTTATCCTACAATTTGAGCTCTAACCTTCTGACGATATGGTGCAGTGACAGCTCCCGATGCACATTTCTGACTAATTCTGGACATACCAGCAGCCACCTGGCATTGGGGCACTGGTAAGTGATCCTCACTTGAGCTTTGTTTCTCATTTTTCATGCTTTTTAATGTTTTTAGAATTAGTTCCTTTGCAGTGATGCTATATAGCACCGCTAAAAAAAAATGCACCGCTCAGTAGGTCAAACCAACCCGCTATCACTAAATCATGCCACAGTGGTGGAGTTTGGAGTTTGGAAACAAACTTCAAACTCCGATGCTCATGCCATGGCTAGCTGGGTCATTTAAAAGTGCGATGCGGCGGTGCACTTTTAGACAAGAATCTTCCCAAACTATGCCGCTTTCAAGAAAAGTGCACCATGATAGTGTTCTTTCAGAGTTTAGCCCTCCAGCATCGTAGTTTGAAATTTTAAACAGCGACGCCTTCATAGGTAGCGATGTTGGGATGGATTTTTGGACGCTCGAGATGAAATTTTTCAAAAATTTTAACATGGTGACTTTTCTTGTTGCAAGATGTGATGAGGGAGCTCTATTCCCTAGAGCACAAATCGCAGGAGATCTTTGGTTACTTGTGAGACCTTAGTGACAAGGACCAAGATCGACAATGGGACATGGGACTATGGTATATTGCATACACAGTGCCTATGTACACTCACCTTTGGATGATGTCAGCACTTGCCGAGAGATGGCACAGTGAGACCTCATCTTTCCACCTTCCTACTGGCGAGGCCACTGTCACTTTAGAGGATGTGTGGCACATCCTCAAATTGTTGATTCATGGTCAGCGAGTCCTTTTTGATATGGATGTCAAGCGAGACACTTGTCATTTAGTCCTTGCCACAAATAAGGTTATGATTTGCGAGGGCTACATAGAGCTAGAGCGGCATAGGAAACTCACATCATCATTTCCTCTGGTGGTTGTGGTGATCATTTCAGGTCCCGTTGCCCTAAACCAACGAGGCCAATACTTTAGTCCTAGTTGGGGACTTTGCTAGGAGCAGATGGTTCACAAAAGACCAGTCTGTCTTGCTTTGGGGCCTATTCTTCTAGCCTCCCTTTACATGGACCTTCATGAGTAGGTGTACCTTGATGGAAAAGCACTGGGGGTAGGTGTTACACTCCTCCATGTATGGGTGTGGGAGCACATTGTCATTCTTCAGTCACGAGTTGTTCCATTACTGATGGGGCTTGATGATCCCCTTGTGTGGTACTACAAAGGTGGTGTGTCCTTTACACACACAGGCGAGCACAAGATTCCTCACTGGAGGAGGGTCCTGGATGAGATGCAGGCTTTTACATGGTGTTCCTACCTTGGTTGGCCTGGATGGGTTGATGATGTAGAGTAGATCTTTTCCTATCATAACCAGTTTATGCAGGGGCGGGAGCATATGATGGTGGAGAGATATCTGTCAGGGCGCATCTAGCATTAGTTTGGTGAGCCACAAGACTGGCCCAATGATGAGTATGTGGCCATTTCTACCCACACTATATCACAAGCTTCATGGGGGTGATACATTCCTGCCTATGAGGCCATAGATAGCTTCAGATAGTTGGTGGCTTGGCCTTGGGTATATGATCAGGGGCCTACAGATCCAGGCATTACACAAGCGTACAGAGATTGGTTTTGGCCTCCCCTATAGTTGACAGTTCTAGGAGCAGTTTCCACTTGGTGGAGATCAAGGAGCAAAGGGGGAGGATGAGGACAGAGGGATGGAGATTGGCAGGATCAGCCAATCTGGGCTCCAGTTCAACTAGTTCAGCTAGTTCAAGCTAACATTCAAATGCAATACTAAGAGTAGGTGCCAGGAAGATAGCAGGACCAGGAAGATGCACCACCATTGGCTGGGGGTGAGGATCAGCCTTATGTATAGCCTCCACGAGCATAGCCAGCAAGACAGGTAGATGCTCGAGATACTTTGACTGCACAGCTGCAGGCCCAGGTTCAGACCTTGAAGACGAAGAGGGATCAAGCCAGGGCTGAGAGAGACCAGGCCTTATTGCAAAGGCAGGCCGCAGAGCTACAGGCGGCCACAGAGATGGGTTAGAGATAGCAATTGGAGAGCATGGAAGCCTCCTCTTAGAGTTTAGTGTCCCTTTGCTCTTACAGGGAGGCCATCTGGGAGGCGGATTATTATTGTATGCTTTATCATCAGGTCATACCTAGAGCAGAGCGGGCCCCAGATTACTCACAGTGGACCAATTACAGACTTGCAAAGGGTCACGGTGATAGAGGCGAGGACAGTAGAAAGGAGGGTTAGGCCTTACTTTGATCGAGATGATATTTTTATGTCATATGGGCTCATTTTTTATAGCCCGATGGGCCTTTTTGTACTTATTGACATACATGTACAGTGATCTACTTATTTTGTACTATGACAATTATCTGATGATATATATATATGAGATGATGGTTTTGATACAATGTGATGTGTATCATTTATTTATGTGTTTATGGGTGATTCTATTTCTATATGCTATGCAATGATGTTATAATGTGATGCAATGTATGTATGGATGCCTTTCTATCTGATGATGTATGCATTATGCATAGATCTTATATTATGTTGTTTATTCATGATATGCAGATGGATTTATATGATATGTAATATGAATGGATGATGATATAATCTATATGATGATTTGTGTATGTAAATGATATGATATGTGATATGTGAAATGTAATATGCAAAATGATATGGAGATGATCTATGGTGTTTATGTGAAATGATATGTGAATCATGCTTATATATAAAATGATTATGGATGGATGTACATTTTTAATTCAATGGATTTTTATGTTCCTATTATGCTTTGAATGGTATGGAATGGTTTATGCAATGAAATGTAAAAATTATTGCTACATGGTGATTTATGAGGTGTTCTACATGATAAGGATGACTAATGGATGATGTGTATGTTTTTATGATTATGTATGATGCAATGTGAATGCAATGGTCGTGTTTTATATGATATGTATTGATCATGTAAATGGGATGGTTTTACGATGCTAAGAATAAAAAATATATACTATCCAAACATGTTTAATGATTGTGAGATATATGTGATGCATTTTATTGTGATGTGATGTGATATGTGAAATGATGCATTAATGCAAAGTGGTATAATGATGCTTTATGAAAAATGAACATAATGTGGGAGATGACCTTTTGATGCTTATGTGAATATAAATATGTATGCTTATAATGCAATGGATTATCTATAATGCTAATATGCTTGATTATGCAGTATATGGTAATATGAAATGGTTATGAAATTTTTAATGTAAATGAATGTTATGCAATGATTTATGTGATGAATGCAATGGATGGAAAAATAGATGTAATGCGATGAAACATGGACATGCTTATAATACATTTATATGGAAATGTAATGTATGTGTTTCCTATATGATATGTTTATGCAATATGCTAATGTTTTTTCAGATGCAGTACTGATGATGATGATTATGATAACTAATTGTTATAGTACCTTGTTAGTGTGATGAGAAAGGAGGGATGAAAGAGAAGAAGACATTTCAACAAGTTATAAGATGATGAATATGAAAATGATGATGAATTCTTTCTGAGGAGTTAGGATTTTCAAAGGGCCAATTTCCTTATGTTTGATAACACACTTGGTATGATGCATCAAGGTATAGAGAACTAGGATGGCATTGTACCTTGTGTGATGGACTTTGACTTGACAAACATATAGGAGTATTCTTGTTCACACTTGACATATGGAAACCTTGCTAGGATGTACTTTAGAAGTTTCAAACATCTCATACCAAAACAAGGAAAGGTATAACCTATGAATGCAATAGTCAACAAGCTATCCAAAACCTCCTCCATACATTTCTAACAAAGCAAGTATCTGCCAAGTTATATTACAAGAACGTCCAACAAGCACAACAGACAAAAGACAATGATCATTGCCCCATTCCTATTTCTCTAAATCCTTTGTTTGGATATCATCGAGAAGTCCTTGGAATGAGCACAATAAGATAAGTCAAAAGACAAAGATAAAGTAAACAAGCAATCCGATGTTCTTCAATACCACTAACCAAATAGGAAGTGTGTTTTTAAGGATACAAACTGAAATTATTGCCAAAAGATAATGCCCATTGTAGGAAGGATACATCCTAGGACATGTTAGTGGATGGCGGCATGTCATTTCATTTATCCTAAGTGTTCTTTTAAATGATTGATATGGGACCAATTGGATGATGGGCTATCGACACCAAGAGTTGACCAACTTGCTTATGTAATGACTTAAACCTAAGACTTGACGTTTTAATTTTTCACTCTCTTTTTTAACCTGCTCGACTTGTTTCCAATTGTTTCACCAAAGGTTGAGGATGATGATTTTTTATTATGAGTGGTGTTTATTACGGGTGCAAGTGAGATGAGATGGATGTATTTTTTCAAATATTTGGATGTTTTTGATGTTTTGAAATGTTTTGATGTTGTTTTTGGTATTTTCAATAGTTTCAAATGTTTTGATTTTTGATTTTCTAATTTTTTTGGGGTTTTCTAAGATTTTACCAAGAGACTAACCTAAGGACCTATCCTAGGGGCCTCAGAGGCTGATCGATAGATTAGCCTTTCCTACGTTATACACACAGAGACCATGCAGTTCGACTGACGACTTGACTGATTTACAGATGATGTTATACATGATGAGATGTCAGTTTATTTTGATGAACTCCTAGAGGACTGACCTAAGTGTGTCGAGGGATGATAAAATATCAACCTTGCCTATGTTCAAGGCTCAGAGACCCGTAGTTCGACAAGACAACTTTTTTTTTACTTTTTGACCTTTTCTTTAATTTTGATATGTTTTGAATGTTTTTAGATTTTCTATTTTTTTGATGTTTTTGGATTTTCTAATGTTTTGATGTTTTTGGATATTTTTGATTTTCTGATGTTTATGGATTTTTTGATTTTAGGACTTTAAGGATATACATGAATCTAATCCGATGAGAACATGCCCCCAGCGTGATGCAATAGACTACTCTGATAAAGGCAAGACAAACTGACCTTGAGGATGGGTCGAGTAGTACTAGGAGGGATCATGATACAAAACAAGACCAAGCTATGGTGTGGATGCAGTTGGATAAGTGATGGATGGAGATTTGAATGCGATGGATGACAAAAAACATAATGGATGGATGATGGAGAACAAGCTGAAAATATCTTGGTGGATGGAAAGTGTTTATTTACACAAGGTGCCTATTTTCCAGGTTTTCACCAAGGTACTTGTCCAAAGTGCCACCGAAGTAGTTTTCATTGGAGGACATTTTTTCTCTTTACTATTTTTAATCCTTTTTTTTATTTTTTTGGATTTTTTTCTTTTTGATTTTTTGTTGTCACCAAGACACCTGTTTGCCAAGTTTTCCAAGGTAACCATTTTTTCAAGACATTTTCTGATTTTTTTTTTGGTTCTATACCTTGAAAGACTAGGCATAAAACTTTTTGAGATGAGAGCTATTCATAGGCTCTTGCAAAGGTTCCCCTCTGGGTGTTGATAATTGATATTCCCATGACTTATAGCTTGTTGTGATAACGAATGGTCCCAACCAATTGGGTTCAAATTTTCCTTTGTTGTTTGGGTTTGGGACATTCTTCTGATTCTTCTTTAATACCAATTCTCTGACTTGGAAAGTCTTTCTTTTGATTTTTTTGTTATAGCTCCTTTTGATTCTGTTATGATAAACTTGCAGATGATTTAAAGCATCTATATGCAACTCATCCAATAGCTCTAGCTCATTCAGTCTTGATACCTGGTACTCTTCATCCATGATGAGGTTTTGTAGTGATATTCTTAGTGATGGGAGCTTGATCTCAAGGGGGAGTACTGCTTCTGATCCGTAGACTAGGGAGAAGGGGGTGGCACTAATAGGTGTGCGAATATTGGTTCAATAGGCCCAGAGGGCAGGATTAAGCTGTAGATGCTAGTCACAATCTATGCCATTCATGGTTTTCTTAAGTTTTGGACATCCTGATTCTTAAATTTTGATTCTGGTACCTCGAATGTGGGCATGAGAAGCTTCTCTACTAAGAATTCAGGTTTTGGGACATTGTGAGGGATGTCCAGTAAGGATCCAATTGTTTCCATCACATCTATTGCTCTGTTGTTGGCTCTGGGAATCTACTCAAATGTGATCTCGATGAAGGATTCTTTGAGAGTCTCCACCAATTTCTTGTATGGAGTGAGCTTATCGTCTTTAGTTTGGTACTCATCATTCACTTGGTTTATTATCAATTGAGAGTCTCTGTATACTCTGAGGGCTATTATGTGCCACTACACTACTATTCTAAGACCTATGATTAAAGCCTTGTATTCTACTATGTTGTTGGTGCAGGGAAACACCAATTTGTAGGACCTTGGTATGCAATCCCCTTCTAGGGTGATAAAGAATATACCGGCTCCTAATCCATGTTTTTTGTATGAGCCATAAAAGTATAGTTTCCAATGGTTGGCTATGTTGAGGTTAAAAATGGATTTGTCTGGAAACTCTGAAATGAGAGGATTCTCTGAATAGATCAGTGCTTCTACAAGCTGGTCAGTGATGACTTGGCCTTTGATTGCTTTCCACTCCACATATTCAATGTCATATTCTAATAGTATCATCACCCATTTAGTCATTCTTCTGGTGAGCATTGCTTTTGATAATAAGTACTTGAGAGGGTCAATTTTGGCAATGAGTTTTATTTTGTGTGCCAACATGTAATGTATGAATTTTTGTGATGCAAACAATACTACTAGACATGCTTTCTCAATGAATGAGTAATTTAACTCATGCCCAACGATTGTTCTACTGATGTAATAGATGGCCCTTTCTGTTCCATTTTCATCATGCTAAGCTAGGAGAGCTCCAAGGGTTGCTACTATTGCTGAAACATAGAGAATTAATGGATTTCTTGGGATTGGTGGCATTAGGACTGGTGGTGTAAGTAGATATTCTTTGATTTTATTGAAGGATTCTTCACACTTGTTATCCTATTTGTACACTACTCCCCTGTGAAGTAGGTGAGAGTATGGGTTTTGTTTATCTGCCAGCTGTGCTATGAAACTTTGAATGGATTGAAGCCTACCTTGGAGACCTCTCAATTACTTTAATGTTTTTGGTGCCTCCATCTCAAGGATTGATTTTACATTTGTTGGATCTACCTCAATACCTCTCATTGACACTATATATCCTAGCAACTTTCTTGATTGTATGTTGAAGATGCACTTCTTTGGGTTTAATCAAACCTTGTACTCTTCCAGCCTGTCAAAAATGGCACTTGGGGTTGCTATGTGATCCTTTCTCCTTCTATATTTGGATAGAATGTTATCAACATAGTCTTCAATAGTTTTGTGAATCATGTCATGGAAGATTAACATCAAGGCTCTTTGGTATGTTGCTCCTGCATTCTTTAAGCCGAATGGCATCATATTCCAGCAGTAAGTCCCCCATGGACAAGTGAAAGCCATCTTATGTTGGTCCTCTTTAGCTATCATGATTTGATTGTACCCCAAAAATTTGTCCATTAGTGACAGCATTTCATGTTCAACTTTCATATCTACGATCATGTCAATGTTTGGAAGTGGGAAGTCACCTTTTGGACATGCCTTATTCAAGCCTCTGAAGTCTGTATAGATTCTAATGCCCCCATTGGGTTTAGAGATAGGCACCAAGTTTGACACCCATTCTGGATAATCTATCAGTTGAATGAATCTTGCATCTAATAGATTTTTTAAGTCCATTTTGACTAGCAGGGTGATCTGAGGATGCATTTTCCTAAGTTTTTGTTTAACAGGCTTTGCTTCAGGGTATACTACTAGGTGGTGAACCACAATTTTCTGGATCAAGCCCTGGTATGTCATCATAGCTCTATGCGAATTTTATCTGTCTTTCTCTTTGGAAGGCTACTAGGAGCTCTTGTTCCTCTGATAGTAATGACTCTGCATAGAATGTGATGTGCAAGGTTTTCTCTGTTCCTAGATTAACTGAATTGCACCTTTCTGCCAGGACTGCTGATTTTTCTTGATGAATAGCTCTAAAAGAAAGATTGAATCCCCCATCCTCAGGTGCCTCAAAGAGGTTTTCACCATTGGATGTGTCCTTTCTTTTTACTTTTTTTTGGTCAAAAAGTGCCACAGTGTGGTTTTCACTCAAAGACTTAGATATTATTTTTAATTTTTCACTTTTGTGACTAAGGGATTCAATTGTTTCCCCATAATAAGCCTATGTGTCTAGCTCAATGATGAACCCTACTTTGTGATCCCCACATGGAATGTTATCCTATAGTCCCATGAATTCTGAGAGCACCTCGTCATTTTTTAATGTATCAAGAATTTGTGCTCCTCATTGGTCATAGTCGATGAGTTGGGGATAAACTAGGTGGATTTCATGATTTTTATGGTCTAATTCAAAAGATAAGCTGCTAATCATGAAAAGAGTGGTATCCTCGAAAAGCCTAGGTAGGTTGGTTATGGGATCCTCGTCATCACTACTACTACAGACATCATTTATGTCAAACGTGAAGTTATCTAAGATGCGACTTGTAGATACTAGTAAGCGCAGTTCAGTTGCGGATTGCCAATGAGGATTTTTTACCTTTCTAACTAGAGGACCTCAGCCACGTATGGTTATACTTGGAGGGATGCATCTAAGGCCAAGACTTCCCATTCACGTCTCCAGAATGATAGGTATTATAAGCCCATTATCAACCCATTATTATTTTTCCCAAGTCTTTGATTTCTGTCATAGCCCATTGCGAGCATCATTTGCATGCCCTTGCTTCTATTATCCATTGGTAAATTGGTTGTTGGTCTCTCATCTTGGTATAGGAGATGAGATGGGTCTGCCTCAATAACCTCTTAGCCAAGATCTCCCCAACTTGTAAAGTTGGGATAGTCTTCAGGAGATGTTTGAAATGTGGAGGCCTCATTTACTTGCAGGCATCCCTGTGATCTAGGAGATTCTAGTAACTCTCCTACTACAAAAGCATTTTTAGGGAGTGTGTAGTTTCCACAATAGTTATCTTGGATGATGACCTTAATGTTAGAGATGGTGGGAATGGTGGGTGTCTCTGTCGTAGAAGTGGAGGCGAGAGTGCGAGGTCAATGTATGGTGTAGATGGGCCCTCATCATTTTTAGGTACTTGTGGTACTTTATAGTACTTTTCCTCAAGGCTTTTGCAGTAGGAGAATGGTTCGGGATCTCCATGGACGGTGACTTCTTGTCCTTCATATGTAAATTTGACACATTGATGGAAAGTTGATGCTACCACTTACATTGCATGAATCCATGGGTGTCCTAGGACGATGTTATATGACAAGTCAAGGTCCAGGACCTAACAAGTGGTTTTCATGATGGTTGGCCCTACTTGAATAGGGATTTTGATTGTTCCATGGGACAGTCTTTCTTGTTCATCATATGATCTTATTATAATGCCCTTTCCTTTGTCAATAGAATCCTCTGAGATTTTTAATTGTTTAATGAGCTTGAGGGAACAAATATTCAAGCCCGCACCTCAATCCACCAAGACTCATTTGACTTTACTTTTCTGAACTAGGACCTCTAAGTGGAGTGCACAGTTATGGGATGGTTGAGCGGGAAAATCTTGGTCAAAGAATGTGAGGAGATTTGGTGTAATGATATTTTGGACCATATCTTGAAATTGTTCCACATTAAGATTTGCGAGGATAGTGGATGAAGCCAATGCTTCCTCAAGGATTTTCTTATGGGTAGATGACATTTTTAGTAACTCCATGATGGATATTTGCATCAGCATTCTTTTGAGCTGATCAAGGATATTATAGCAATTGGGGATAGATCTAGGTGAAGGGACTCTATTTTGCTAGGATGATCCTATGATGGTAACTTTTTCGCCTCTTATGGTGACTCCACAATCGGCATGAACTCCTTTGATGGTGATGGTAGCACAGTAGTCATCCAGGGATGCAACGCTGTGGTCATATACATGATTTACATTCTTGAAGGTTTCTTTCCCCTTATCCATGTTATTATTCCATTTATTGCCATGGTTAGGCATCAGATTCATGTATATCTTAAGGTTTTGGTTTCCTATTGGTTTTTCCACATTTATAATTCTTTGATCGATGAGATCTTGAACTATGCTTTTTAGCCTCATGCAACTATTCATACTATTCCCTTTAATTTTATAGAAGTCATAGAGTTGATTCTCATTATACCAAGGAGGTTTCATGTCTGGTTCTTGGTAATTCTCATAGGTGGGCGCTTTTATGATTTTTTCATTTATCAACTTCTTCATGATGACTTTATGTGGTTCCCCTAGAGTGATGTATTTTTGCTTGGGGTAATTCTTGTTTCGTTGGGGTGGTCCCCTTTGATCAGACATTGTTAATTGTTTGTTTGTTTTTTGGTTGTTGAATTGCTTGATGATCATTTGGGTGTTGGATTTGAATTTGTGGTGCGGGTGTATTTTAGTGAGGGGCACTGATGACAACTTTGGCATTGACGATACCATCATTGGTAACATTTTTATTTCTTGCCCATGTGTGAGGTTTTTTGTTGTAATTGGTGGGTGGGCGGTTGTTTTGTTGTTCAGGGTATGGTTGATCCTATGGGTTGTGTCATAAGGGCTCGTTCAATGCTAAGCACTTTGGAGATCAACTAGTCATATGTGGTAATCCCTTGGACCTTGAGATGAAATTCCAAGAGGCCATCAAGGTTGGATATGATGGCACATACTTGTTGTTCCTTGGGCATGACCCATTTGCTCCAATTGGCCTTGGATCACCATCATTGTAGGAATCAATTGAATAACTCATTCTTACCTTGCTTCAGAGCTGAGAGTTCTTCTAGACTGACATCCATGGCGATGTTGCATGCGTAGTTTTTTATGGATGCATTTATAATTTCTTGGAATGTTTGGATACCTATAGGTAGGCAAGAGAACCATTCCATAGCATGGCCAGCCAAACTCCTAGGAAATAGCCACATCAGATAGGTATCATCATATGCAACTTCCATGCAATGAACTTGAATTCCTTGATGTGATCTTCAGGTTTTCCCATCCCATGATATTTTTTCAAATTTGGGGATCTCAAATCCCTTTGGGGATCATTTCATCACAAGGATCCTGTCAAATGGATAGGGACACAAGTTGCTTGTTTTTTTTGTGGTTTTCCCTAATTAAAGGTCGAGCACTTGTTGTGAGAGAAACCTGATTTGTGTCATTACATAATTTTGTGGATCAAGGGGTGGGATGAAGGTATTCTAGGGTGTTCCAATTGTTGGTTGGATGGGTGGGTTGGTTGGTATGTTTATTTGTGGTATTTGCACATTTTGTCGAGCCATGTATGCTTGCACTTGTTGCTGTATGAATAATGCTTGTTGTTGGTCTTGTTGTTGTTATGCTAGGATTGCCTATTGTTGAGCCTATTGTTGTGCTTGTTGTTGTTCCAATAATGCTTGTTATTGGGCTGCCAATTGGGCTGCTTCTTGCTGCTCTTGATATTATTTTATTGCTTGTTGATATGCTTGTAGCTGTGCTACTTGTTTTTGTGTTTTTGCATGTACTTGTTGTGCTTGATATTGAGTGTGTGCCTAAGCTTGAGCTTGATCTTGTGCTTTTTCTTGTGCTTGAGCTTGTGCTTGTGCTTGAGCTTTCACTTGGGCTTGGGCTTGTGCTTGAGCTTATGCTTGGGCTTGTGCTTGTGCTAGTGCTTGGGCTTGTGCTTGTGCAGCTTGTGTGGCTTCTTGTTGTTGCTATAAGAATGCTTGGGCTTATGCAACCTGTTGTGCTTGTAATGTGACTTGGGTTGCTTGGGTAGCTTGCACAACTTGAGCAGCTTGCTGAGTAGCTAGTTGTGTGGCTTGTTGAGCAGCTAGTTGCTCGGCTTTTTGTTTTTTCACTTGCAGAAATGCCTTTTGATAAGCAGCTTGTTGAGCTGCTTGCAATGCCATGTTGTATTGGCTTGATATGATGGAGCTTGGTGGTGGTCCCAGGGTGGTGGTGGTGAGACGTGTCATGTTGGTAATTGGAACTTGGGTGGTAGGTGGTGTGATTGGCATGATTGGTCCTTGGGAGACCATGTTTTGAGATATTATGGGGGTGGTTGATGATGTTGTGATTGCTTATGTAGTTTTCATATGTTATTGGGATGTCGATGACAAGTTCTAAAAGTTTGGTGTGATGTTTTGATTGATGTTTGGTATTTTGGTTTGATTTTGATTGATATTTGGTAAAGGGGGAAGCCCTAAGCCAAGAAGTGGTGTGGATGATGATGGCAATGGTAGAAGTGGTGAAAATGTGAGGGGTGTGATTTCTTGAGGAAATGACATGGTTTTGAAAATTCCCCCTAGTCCGAACATGTCCCCCTCTCCTTGTGAGGTTATGGGGAGAGAGGTCTAGGGTGTTGCATGAAATGATGATGATGATGGGTCATTTTGGATCATGAAAGGTGAGAGGGACATATTTATGCAATGGATTTTTGGGTATGTTTTGTTCCAAGATAGTGTTTGCATCCAAGTCTTGATTATTGACAAGGGGATGTGTTTGAATAGCATTAAGAAATGTATTTCCCTTATTGACATTAGGTTGGGTTGGAGCAAAAGATGTTGTGGTTTGTGGTATGTTTTGAGTGATATTTTGGGATGGAGGTGTAGATGAGATGGGGATGGTGGATGAGATTGGGGGTGTGATCCCAAAATATGTCTCCATGATAGTACTCACGTCGAAATCAGGAGGGAGTTTAGCCCCTTGTTTTGCTAGTTCGAGCATGTATAGTGAAGGGTTGAGTCTCATCATGATATTGATAATTTTATGATTTTCTAGATTTTGAAGCATTTCAGTGATTTTTGCATGTAACATCCCAAAGGTAAGATCCTCTCCTTGACTTTCTTCTTGCAGATTTTGTGATGATGGGGGAAGTTAGTTAATGGATTGTTTGATTCAACGGGATTCATTTCAGAGTTTGTTTGGCTTAGGTCACTTGAAGTGGGTTTTTCTTTGTTAGCTTCCATGTTCTTCTTGAGTTGAGATCTAGTTTGCACCATAAAATAGGGATCAATCTTCGAGAAATGGGAGATGAATCTCTAATTCTTTGGATTGATCAAACTTTAGGTACAAAAGAGAATTTTTAGGATGATTTTAAGGACCAAAGAGTGATAATGATATGGATGTTTTGATGGATGTTTGATGGATGATTGGATCTCTTGAGAAAATATTGAAAGGGTATGTTAAACTTTAGGACTTTGATTTAGGATTGATTTGTTTTGGATTTGGATTTTGGTGAACTCATAAACTCTAAAAGGTTGGATGTTATCCTAGAGTAAATTTGTCCACAAGATGATATTTTTTCTAGGTGTGAGAAGAAGGATTCATCTAAACACAACCCTATCCAAACAAGATGATTATGAAATCCTAAATCCCAAGATGTTGGATGTTATCAAGGGATGAATTTGTTCACAAGTTTTGATAATTTGATCAAATATATGGAGAAGGATGCATCTACACACATTCAATCAAACAAGGTGATTTTGGATTGATTTCAAATGATTTGCCCAAAGTTTAACATGAACTATTTTTCCAAAATTCTTGAAGAGTTGTTGATGAGATGAATTTGATTTTGAATGAAGATGGATGAAGGTTTTGATTTTTATCCTAAGATGTACCTAAAAAGAGATTTTGTTTTCTAGACCTCGGTATTGAAGAACATGTGATACTTCTAAGGACCTTTCAACCAAGAAGTGGTTCAAACTGAGCATACATTTCTGGATTGTTCAAAGGAATGAGTCTATAGAACCTTGTGAATTTCTTGCTTATTTTGATGTGTTGCTTTTGATTGCACTTCCTAATGTATTTCTTGATGACCTTTCGAGTGTGACTTCTAAATTTTGAACTTTGACTCAAGGACTTTTGTTTCAGGATTTTGACTTTCTTGGAAATCATGAGGAATTAACACATGTGAGAGTCAATTTTGTTATCTTTCCTTAGTGACTTTGTTTCACCACTAACACTTCTTTGATTACTTTTGTAAACTAAATGTCCAATGTCTCAATTTCTTCGAATCCCACAAAGTATGTTATGTGGAAATTTGATGAAGTCAAGGAAAGGGTTACATATTGTTTAACTATAGTGGGCAAATTGAGATGTAAATTCAAGTGCTTAGAAACCTCTAAGGATGAAATCCCAATGGCAAGCAATAACACGAGAATTTGGTCAATGATATTTTCCTCCTAAAGGGTTTGAAAGTTTGAGGATGATGTTAAATGTTTGTTTCCAAATGTTTTCGAACAAGCAAAGTGTTTTGTAACCAAGAATAAGTACAACCCTATGGCTGTGAAAGACAATATTTGTTGAGTACCCACTTGGACAAGTCCAACTACGCTTATCTTTAGTGAATGGTTAGATGCTTGACCCCACTAGCTCCCCTCCACGACACTCACTTATACAGGGTAGTCAAGCATCAACACCCATGAAACTCCCATAGCATGCTTTCCATTTCTAATAAAGACTATAAAAGTGTGGAGCGGCTTCAAAATGACTATTCTTGCACCAACAAATAGATCAAGGATTTTGGAAATTCTAAAACATAGGTTTTAATTAGGACTTTCAATTTGTAGAAGTTAACCCTGCGTGGCGAGAGACCATTGATGCCCTTCTCGTTGGAGTCAACCATGTGATATTGGAATTTATTCCAATACCCACATTTATATCCCAGCTGTAAATACTCTTGGGTTCAGAGTGTTACTGGTTGAGTCGTTCCCTCGGGTGAGTACTTTTCCACCAAGGTAGTCCCTCTAAGATAAACAAAAGCAAATAAACATATTCATAATTCAATCAACCTTTGTTTAGAAACAAAAGGACAACACATGCAATAAGTTTACTCACACTCACACAATGTTGTTCAATTTTAAACCCAAATTGAAGTGTGTATGGGAAATTATTTACCTAACTTAATGTCACCAAAATCCTTTTGATTCTCAAGATTGTTGTGAGGTGCGAGAGAAGCGCATACATCTTTTGATGATATTAATTTATGTGTGTAATTGAAAAACAATGCAAACAATTGTCTATTTTAAATCCTCAAAGCAAAAGTGAGTTCATTTTAAAAGCACCAAAGTAAGTGTAACAATTTTCCTTGTTCAATTTTTAATCCCAAAAACAAACTCTAGTAGGTTTGAGTCCTAATGTTCTTTTTAATCCTTTTGTAACAAGAATTCAAAAGTTATTTTTAAAGCCCAAATGAAACTAGTAGATCCTAAGCATGAAAAGATGACAAATTTTCCTTAAGAGGAGTAATGAATCCTCTAAGAGTGTTAAACAAACACTAGAGTGTTTAAAAACACTTGTTTTTGTGAAATTACATCATCATTCTTCTTTTCCTCTTCATCCTTGATCAATCCAACCTATAAGAAAATCAATGATATTCTACAAATAGAGGTCAAGAAGGCAGAAAATGGACAAAAGAATCAAAATTTAAAAATAAGCATGTGCTATAAATAAATTTTTTACTTCATACTCCCCTCCAGTTGTGCAATCCATGAAGGTGTCGCAGTTTCATTTCCTAGCGGTGTTGTATAGTGACACTTGATAGTCAGTGTCGCTCTGCAGTCAGGCCAGTGAGCACGACTACATTGCACTTTTTTCTTGTGGTGCAGTCTAATTTTTCAACAGATCCCCATGGGTCAAACAGGTTTAGCAGCGCAGTTTGGAATTCAAATTTCTGGGCGGGAAGACTAAAGTGTCATAGTTTGAATTGTCAGCAATTCCATATAGCGATGCTGGAGAACCAGCAGTGCTGAACAGTGACACTGAGCTTCCAAGGGTGGAGTTTTCTTGTAGACAAATAAAAACACAAAATTTTAACAAAAATCGTGATTAGAATGTGAGATTGCCCTCCTTCTAGTGCCAAAATGTTGAACCCCAATCCTAATACCTACAAAACAACATTAACAAACACATTAGAAGATGAAATGCAAGCAAGAATAAGGATTCCTCATGAAATCCATTTACAAAGCTTAAATTAGGAAAAGAAATGAAGAACACAATAAGAAAACAATAAAAGAGGGATTGAATCCTAATTAAACAAGTAAACTTTTGATCCCATGGGGGAATTGGTGCTAATTTGATGTGAAAATTGGCCCTTTCCCAACTCCTATGATGCAAGATTGATGTGTGATGAAGAGTGATCCACTTTGTTGATGCTTGATGAGTGCTCCAATAGAAAAATTTGTATAACCTAGCTATGAACTCAATGATAATGGATGAAAGTTGCTAATGATTTAAGCATAGTAAGTTTACTCAAATTGTGGATGATAGAATGAGGAGATTAGCCTCTTATTTATAGAATGAGAAGATGAAAGAATGTCCAAAATAGAGCAATGTGGGACTAAGAATTAGCCAATGGAAAAGTGCCACTTGTCATCTTGTGAATGAATGAAGGATGTGCAAGTTTTGATGATTGTGCCAATAAATGCATATATTTGAATTTTGAATTTGTTGAAATGGCATGCAAGAGGGAAGGAAGAATGCATTGAATGCCACTTGGCTCAAGGCAAAGGACATGTAAGATGGAGTAAATTCCTTGTTGTAAGGACTTATCCCACTTGGATTTTGAATTCAAACTTGGGGAATATTCCTTAAAAAATGCCTTGTTGAAGAAAATAGAGATTTAATAAATGAATTAAATCTATTTTCATGTGCAAGTGGGAAAAGCTAGAGGATGGGACATGAGAAGAGATTAAATTAATCAAGGTTAATTAATTTAATGAAGTGATTAAATGATGTGACCTATTTGACTTAAATTTGTGGATTTATTTAAATCAAATATGAGAAGAATATGATAAAGGCTTAATTAAATAAGGATTTTTTATTTATTTAATTAAAACATATGATGCTAGATTATACTAAATAAGGTTTTAATCTATTTAATTTAATAGATAGACTTTAGAGATTTAATCAATTAAAATTAATTATTTAATTAAATGGGGATAATTAGATCAGACTGGTTATTTAATTATCAAGAAAGAATGACTTAATTATATAACTGATTTATTTAATTAAGAGAAGAAATATTGATGAATTTAATCAAATAAGGGAATTTGATTAAATGTTTAGACCAGAGGATGATTCTGGATGAAACGATGTTAGTGGTCAGGATCAGATGTAAATGTTAATCGGTACATTTTATGTGTCTAAAGTATGTAAATCTGGGAAACTAGATGAACCAGGATCCATATCTATCAATCAAAATTTTGGCCTCACGAATGAGCCTCTGATGTGTTCTGCCTCTGAGAATTCAAGTCATATACATAAGAAAGGCATCATGCGCCCATCTAAAGTGTGACTTCTCCTTCAACTACAACTGCGGATAGCAATTGTAGGAGTTGAACTCTCCTTCGCCATTTCCAACAACACCTTTGCAATTCAAGCCATCATATCTGTAGGTCCTTGCAAGCAGATATATGACATAAGAACTCATATGGAAGGTTTTGGTTCTCTCTAGGTTGACCAACTGCTCAAGGAGATTTTCACTGATCATCCTTGACTAGTTAAACATCTTCACCTCAGAAGTTATTTCATCAATGAAATAATACATCTAGGTTTCAAAATGTGCACCCTAACGATTGGCTGCAATTATGTTCAGCAGTAAGACAATATCTTTGTATTCTTCTTTAAAATCAGTTCTAGACAATTTCTTCAACATCTTTTTGGAAGTAATTCTAGGCTTTTCCAACTAGGACTTGTTCATATTTGATGCACAGAGGGCTTGTTGATCTTCATAAAGTTTTTGTGCATCATCCCTTGTTCGATAAGACTTCTGGTGGTAAGCTAGAATTCCAAATGTCTCTTGTATGGATGGCTCAGTCAAATATGCCAGTACTCTTCCACTAGGTGGCTCTATGTGTCTTTCTTGTGCATTATAGTGCAATGCACATTCTACCATGAGCTCTAGACATTCTTTTGTTGGCAGAAATCTAGCTGCATGCACAATATCATTGTGCATCATCCTTCTTGCAATTGGTGTAGGTAAAAATCCATCATTTTTGTACATCCTTTTCTTGAAATCATCAAAGTCTACATGGCCGAGGTCAGTGTCCACAATGTTTTCACATTTAGATTCGATCTTGGACTATGGCTACGAACTCTTACTCGTGAACTTCATTTTTATTCTTTTGAAAATAAATCTGCAAGAAGATACAAAGAGAATATTAAAATTAAAATTAAATTACTCAAAAAATTATTCTAGCTAAGTGACAAATCAAACTTTCTAAAAGATTATGCTGGAAATGAAAGAATTTATCACATTTTTTTGTGCCAGAATGAAGTGAAGATAGTAAATTTTCCTAGTACTCTAGAAAAAAATAAAATGGACAAGATCACAATGCTAGCTGGTATGAATTCGCTTCCATCACTTTGCTTCAAACTTCTCAACTTTTTGTCCTTAGCCAAAATTTCTTCTCACAACTGAATGATTGAAAAATGAGAAGCAAAATCAATTATAAATATGAGAAGTTCGACCCATTTAGAAAAATCCAGTTGTTTCTATTAAATCAAGTTCAAACTTGGCTTGCACTCAGCTTCCAAAAGGAAAATTTTATCTTCAGCATTAGTCTCTAGGAAAATTGCTAAGTCTGGTGCTAGTTCAATGAAGTCTTTTTTGTCTTTTTCCAAATTTGAGTCTTAGAGAAAAAATTCAAATTTTATTTCTTTGGTGTTGAAAAATTAAAATTAACATAATTATTTTTATGTGTCATTTTCCAACCCCTTTATTTTAATAATTTTAATTGTGGCCTTTTATTTTTATCTAAGGAAATTTTGATTTTTCTAAGTTATTTTCTTGTCTTTGCCTTATACAAATCTTTTTCTTCCATTTTATTTCGCTATATAATTTTTTGAATCCTTATGTCTCTGGCGAATTTTCTCATTTTCCAAGCATATCATTTAACATTTCAATCTCTAAGCTTAGGAAAAATTTCATTTTTTTCCACTTCCTCTTGGTATGGCAGACTTGTCAAGTGGTTTGGACATATATTTATGGACTTTGGTGGACTTGGCAAGCACTTTTTCCATCTTTCTTTCATGCTGGGTGGACTTAGCTCTTTCTTATTCCATTCTTTCCATGGGCAGACTTTGTTATTAGTTGATCCATTCACATTTTACTAAGGGCAGACTTAGCCTATAGTCTTGCCATTCATCTTTTACTTAGGGAAGACTTCACTCTCACTTATGCCATCTACTTGTTGAGGGGCGGACTTCACTTATTGCCAAGCCATCTTCATATGGCGGACTTTCCTTGTGTTCATGCCATCTTGGAGCGGACTCCACTTAACCTCTTGCCATGTCTTCATGAGATGGGTGGACTTTCCTTCATCTTATGCCATAAAGGTGGGCGGACTTTGTTCATGCCCAAGCCACTTTTCTTTCCATATGGAAAACTTGGCAAGGTGTTGTGCCATTTGCATAGGGCGGACTTTGCCTAAGTCTAAGCTATTCCTCTCTTGTGATCTCGGCGAACTTGGCCTTGGCTCATTCCATCTAGCTTGAAGTGGACTTGCCACCATTCCATGCCATTCCTTCTTCTCCATGACAGACTTAGCTCATGATCAAGCCATCTAGCTTAGGCACCATCTTCCATACTCAGGAAAAATTTTCCATGATTCCATGTTGGTTATTTCACCATGTGCCCATTTCTCATTCCTTTTTGTTGATTTTCATGATTTTCCATTGGTTTTTTGAGACTTTCGACTAATTTTTTGAAATCTGGACACTTACAAAAGATGGAAACCCTACCAAAAATATAAACTTTTCCAAAAATAGTAACTTTCCAAAATTATCCCCTAAAAAATAAGAATTCCAACATGGGCCAAAAATGCCAAAAATGAAGTCCCTAAAAAATAGGGGGTCCGGAGGGGAAATCCCCAAAAAGTAGGTGTCAGAATTGACTGAAACAACAGTCAATCTTCATCCATTAGGCCTCCTAAGCACTATGATGATGTTTGCAGACTGATTCAGGCTCAAATTATTTGCTTGACTCGGGTGACCATTCAAAAAATCAAACCCTAAATAGAGATCAAATGAAACTAAAGCACAATGACAAAGCCCTACAAAGCAAACTACTAGGGTCCCCATTTGCAATTTGGCGATGTGTGAAATAGGTCACAACACTACCCAAGCCCTTTGAAGAATTTTCTAGTAATCTTTGTAAGGGTCTTTTGTCCAAACAAATAAGGCTCCAACCGACCATTCCTCCCCAGTTGTTACAACTCCTGATGTATCAAGGAAGTGTTGATCTAGAAAATATCTCACCAATTCAGAAGTTGGAGTTTAAATGTCTTTCATGCTTCCAGTAGAAAAGAGATAATTGAGACTCTTTAGAAGGGGACAAAGTCAATAAATGAAGCTATAAAGACTCTACAGGATGTTACTCGTGGTACTTTAATTGATAATTCTCTGACTTATTTGGAAAATCTCAAGTTTTTAGTTGATTCTTTTAAGGTGTACACCTCCAGTCTGAAAGAACGGACTAAAAATGTTGAAACAAGGTTTGCAAAGAAGAGACTGCTAGAGTTTCAAGAAAGATGTGCATCAGCACATAGCAAAGTGGATAAAAGCATAAAGGAAGTTCAAGATTGTGAGTATGTGGCTAAGATTTTATTTTTGTACTACTTGAAGTGGCCATATGCTACTCAAGGCATTAAAGACTTAATGGAATTAATTGAGTCACAAATAAGGAATGCCTCTGACAACTATGACCCAGCACAGGATAGAGATCATACCACTTGGACTTCCATCGTAGATTTGCATAATAGGTTTTTCACATTACAAAGGTAGAAATAAGACATCATAAGGCAGTTTGGATAGCTTAGGGACTTGGTGAAGACCAAGCATATACCAATGTTAAGTGCCCTAGTTGATATAGAGAAGCTTACAAAGATAAATCCAAATCCAAGCACTCCTGATGAGGGAGAGGAAAGTATAGTAGAGCTAGAGTCATTGTACAGATCGCTTGCATCAACCAAAAAGACTTGGAATGAAGGGAAGTCTGCTTGGAAAGCAATTCTCAAGGAGCTTGAAGGTGCCTCCTCCTCCTCTAGTTAAACATTTTTCACATGTATATTCTTTAATTGTTCTATTTTCTTTCCATTTTTTTTCATTGTACATGTAGATGGATCATTTTTTTTGGGATAACTCCTTGAGGGGGAGTCAATAAAATTCATTTAGTTATTCACCTATACATATGCATCAAATTTTGTAGTTCACATGTGTGTTACCGACACACCCTTTGTCCTTGATGTCAAAGAGGGAGATCATTGGAGATGGCATGATGGTGTATGTTTGAAGTTTTTGGAGATGATTGGAGATGGTGTATGTTTTAGATTCTTGGAGATTCATTTTTGGCACAAGTTTCCATCAATAACAAAGGGGGAGATTATTGAAAGAATGAAGAAGAAGCCTCTTAATGTGTTGTCATTGATGTCAACATTGATTTTGGATATTTACTCCAATCCGATGAATAGGATGAAGATATCTTAATCTAGTATTTTGGTTTATAGTTGCTCACATAATGAGATCTACCTATGCAATGATAATATGTTATTCCTAACCATTATGTGCATCTATGTTCAAGAAATTAGTTGGTTGGATGTATAGTTTGAAAGTTACAAGCGATAGTAGTTTGACATACAATTTTGGATATATACAATGCATTTGTGTATGAGTATTCTGGTTTGCATTCCTCCAGTGTTAAGAGTTAGAATTTACAATTTTGGGAGATTTTTTATAGGTGTCTGTATATTGTATATTCTAGATGGCATGTGGTTATATAATCATATTGATTGTTGGTGATTGATTCATTAACATATTTTGTGATTAGGTCTAATTCTTGGCCGACTTAATGCTTGATATATGTTGTGGTGATTAAATATGTATTATGGATGTTAGTGAGATCTATTTTAGGTCCATACCAACCCAAATCAAGTGTTGCACATTTTTTTTAAGTGTGAATATGTTTTTGGTACAAGTGTTGAGCCAACAAAGCAATTTTGATTTAATATAGGGCTACATCTAATTAGGCTAACCTAATTGATGTCTGTAGATGTATTGGGTATATATGTAAGGCATTTTCAGGTTGTAGGAGAATGACATGTGAGTGATGTGATGTGAATACACAAATTTTGTATGTACATGATCAAGTCTATAACAAAGATGTTGTGAATGTTGATCGAATGTAAAGCAGAGTAGTGTTCTATATTTGTATCTGATAAAGTGTATAGAGTTGGTATATTGAGCTTCAAAGGAACTGAATCCAGCACAAGGAAGGTACATTTTGTATTAGTTCACATCCTGGATGTGTGGCCATTTCTATCAATTTTATATTCTTCTTTTTGTGGCTATGAGCCCTATTGGATAGTGTGTCTTAGTAGTGAGCCTCTGTAATATCTTATAATTGGTTATAATATATTGTGAGCTAATCCTCACCATGATTTTTCCCTTTTTGGGTTTTCCACGTAAAAATACTTGTATTCATGTGTCATGTGATTTTGGTATTGTTTCATGCTTTTATTCATTGTTAAAATTGGATGTGTTTTGTTAATTGGATGGATTGTTATCAAATGGTTTAAAGGAATACTAATTAACTCCCCCCATCTCAGTATTTTGGGTGTTCAACACAAATATGTCTAGGATGCCTCTATCACAATTTGATATGTAGGTAAGTTACCATATACCCCTAAGTACCCAATAATTCTCCATTATTTACAAGAGTTTTGAATGGAGGATATGTAACCATACAAAAACTAAGGACTAAGTTCTTGAGAGTTAATTTGCCACTACTATTAACACATGTATAGCCCATTCCTTTATTGTCACTCTTTTTAAGGATTTTTTATAGGTTTTCCAATGCCTTGTTGATTCAAATCTAATCGTTAGCCATTATAACCAATATTTTATACAATATTATAGCAGTTATGATAATGGATATTGTTAATTTAGATGAAGATAAATGTTGTTCATAATATTGACTATTTTTTATCCATGACGTATCCATTTTTCTTATTAGTATCCATATGAGAATAAAAAGTTGTGGAATGCATATCAAGATCAATAGGTAAATAAGAAGATTGGTCTTCATCATTTTTCTTATATATGCATGAGGACATGATTATTGAAAATATAATTCACTACAATAATATGCGAGGATTAGGGATATTTATTGGATGCATCATAGACATTATTAGTTATATTGAAGATATTAATGTGTTATATTTTCTTAAGATTCTTGCAATCATATTATCACTGTATACTTCCTTTTTTGATGGTTAAACTTAAGTTTGTGATTTTGATGAGTTAACACCCATTGCATGGATTTATGGATACCCTAAAATAACTTTGTATACTAATGTTCTACAAATCACATGAAAATTATTTCATGTGGTAACAATCCCTAAAGTGATAAGAAAAGTAACATGACAAAGGGATTCCCACATGGTCCTATCAAATCCTTTAATTGTTACATTGAATTTTAGGAGATTAGAGTAATTAACATGGATCATATCAAGAAAATGGTTTACATATATGAATCCAAATCAATTATTTGATAGTGCACATTAATCTATATACATCCATACCTAATTTTAATATATAATGGCATATACTCATGAATCACATGTGTATATAGAAATTTGTAAAGTATGAAGGATTTTTAAACATTGTCTTGAAGTGTTACTTGTTATATCAAGGCTAAGCCCTTAGGAGTAAGAGTAGATAAAATAATTATGCACTCTATACTGCCCTTTAAGATATTCTTATTAATTTTCAAGATCATATGTATCATTTCCCATGTATGCATGCTAAGGTTTAGTGTGAGCTAGTGATCTAACAAGGGCATTAAAAGTCTAAATAAAGTTAAGGTTAGTCTAACATTTAAGACATTAGAAAGCATAAACTAGATTGAAAGCAACTATTCTAGTAACATCACTAGGACCAAAAATTAAAATAAAGCTCTAATACCAAATGCAAGAAACTATTCCCATGACATCATCAATATCAAAGAACCAAAACTAATATATAAGTGAAGGGAGACTAATAATTCCTATATTAATTTAATAAGAGAAATAACACAAAATGTTACAAATCTAAAACTAAATAGTAGAGAAAAAACATAAGACATAATCTATATATCTTGAAAAACACTTATACAAAATATATAGTCTCTAGAAAACACACTCAATGTATTATAATTCAAGAAAAGTAGTTATAATACATTCATAGTGTTATAGTATTAAGAGTATAAGGAGAGGGGTTTTAAACCATTAACTTCATGTAGACAACCTTCCCATAATCTATGTCTCTAACACATGCTCTCCATCATGTGAACAAACTAGTAGCTCTATAGCCATACAACTATGGTCGTGCTACAATGTCACAAGTGCAAGCAAAAAAAGAACACCTATGGTAGAATATTTTTAGCATCACCCCATCAAATACTGAAGTCACTCAAACACCCAACACATGTATCCAACATATTATAAACAATTCCAAAATAACATTTGCTAATGATAGTGTCTAATACCATGAAAAACCATGGGAAAAATTACCATTCGCATTAACACAAAATCTTTGAAAAATCCATCTCTTTTCAAGATGATCTCATGCATTAGCCAAAGAGCCATCACAAGCTTATCTAGTCTATACATAACTCTCCTATTCATGTTTTTTACTCAAAGTAACATCTTTTCACATCTTACAAGTGTCAATATTGCATTAATGGCTTCTATGACACTAAGTGCTAGTTACAACTTTTCAATCACACATTACAAAGTCAAATTCCCATTCAAAGTGGACACAATATAAATCATAAATATGAAAATTAAGAAAATAAAAGGTGTATGACATCTAATTTCAACATCTTTATCATGTAGAGAAAGTACCATGGGTTTTAAATATTTCATTATATTTACCTTGTTCATGTGGTTTATCATTTAGAAGTTTGATGTGTCTCATGTGTTTCCTCTCTAAGAGGTGTATTATGAATAGGTACATCACCAATGATAGAAGAGATGTATTCATATTAAGGATCATCACTAGGATAATCATAAATAGGTGATCAAAAATTAAAAGATTATATCATTAGATATTAAAGAAGATACCTTGGTCTCACACACATAGACACACACAAAACCAAACTCACCACTAAATGATAAGGAGGGTCCATATATATACTATTAATTTCTATCATGCATTATGGGTACCATGTCATATGGGTCAAGATCTCTAGTTGTATCAAGCACATATGTGGATGAGGTAAGTTTCAATCACTATAATATGTCACAAAAGATGTATCAATCAAAAAGCATAGTGGAAAAGAATTTAATGCAACAAGAAAGGAGGAGAGGATATCCATGATGGAACAATGTATATGATAGTATGGCAAAGGGTAATGAATATTATCTTATAAAAATTGGAGGTATATCATAATATATCAAAATAGGTGGAAAATGCAAGCTCGAAAGCCAATGTAAGGGTGATTAGGGTAGGTACAAGATAAGATATACAAATAGACAATAAACCGTAAAATGAGGATAAATTAATGAAGCAAAAATATGAAAAAGAATTTTAAATCTAAAACTAAGATTTGAAGAAAAAAGGATATAGATCTAAAAACACTAATGTCATAAAAATCCTAGGAATAAAATTAAATTAGGCATGCAAAATTAGTCAAACTAATCAAAATCTAAAGGAAATGAACTTTCCTTATATGTGATCTCAAGTAAACCAATAAGATTGTGATCTTAGATAAACCAATAAGATTGACTAAGATCTAATGAGGCCTTATTTGATAAACCAATATGATACATTGAGATAAATGACTAAGATCTAATGAGGCCTTATTAGATAAACCAATATGATACATTGAGATAAGCATTTATTGACTAAGATCTAGCAAGTATATTTAATGAGGCCTTATGTGTCCAATGCTAAGATACAAAATGAAATATAATGGATAGGTGTACTCAACTCTATGACTAAAGAATGATTTGTCATTGTTAAATGTTCTTGAATCTATGAAATGTTTGATTTGAGAATGATACCTCTCCATATTTATAACTACTTGAATAATATGCTAAAATGGCACCTTTTCTATAAATAATATGCTAACCTGGCACTCTCTATGATCAAATCCATAGGTGCCTAATCTATGGTTTATCTATAACCATATATTTTTCTTATGTCTACTGGCACCTATGGTTTATCTATAACCATATATTTTTCTTATGTCTACTCTTAATTGTACTCAATCCTCTACAATACTCTACTCTATTGCTTTCCTATTTTATTTTATTTTAACTTTTTTAACCATATATTTTTCTTATGTCTACTCTTAATTGTACTCAATCCTCTACTCTATTGCTTTCCAAATTTATTTATTTTTTAACTTTTTTTTCTAATATCTAAGAGTAGAAACATTTATAAATACCTTCAAAAGATTATCATTAATGTCAAAATGCTACATATTCTACTAGTTTAACTCACAAAAAAATAGGTAAGTGATTGTGAATAACAATCTTCAATCATGCATATACTCCTAAGATAATCGTGAAGATTTAGATTCCTTTTATTGCACTAATTGAATAGTTTGTCCCCCTTAATTCTATGTGAATGATGTATAGAAGATAAGGAGAAATGAAATTAATGTAATAGAATGCCTTAAAATATTAATATTAAATAGTGCCCAACATGTTCAATTAAGAAAATAATGGGTGGCATATATTAGATGTAAGTGAACATATTAGAGTATATAAGATGTAACACTCTTAAGATGTGAGAATTTGGTGTAGGTGTACAAATAAGTGTAACAAATATAAGATGTAAGTGAATATATTAGAGTATATATGTATAAGAAGTGATCCCAACTTTCCATAATATGGTGCCATTTCTCAATATCTACATGTATTAGGGCATTCACTAGAAATAAACTTAAAATTGTATAGAAAACTTATGTGAGTACACAAATTTTACCATTAAAAGATCACCTCAATAAAAAATTTAAAAAAATCTGATATAATAAAAATTTACACTATATTTATCTAAATAAAAAAAATTTAAAACTATATATCTTATAATTGTGATTCAAATTTTACCATTAAAATATACTCTAAATAAAGAACTAAAAATTTCTAATATAATAAAAATTTAAAACTATATATCTAATCATTGTGATTCAAATTTTACCATTGAAATATCATCTCAAAAAGAACTAAAAATTTCTAATATAATAAAAATTTAAAACTATATATCTAATCATTGTGATTCAAATTTTACCATTAAAATATTATCTCAATAAAAAAACTAGAAAAAACTTAATATAATAATAATTTATAAGAAGTGATGATTCTAACATTTTATTTTTTTAAAAAAATTATTCACTTATGTGAGAAGAAATAATTGATTTCTAATATAAAATAAAATTAAAAAATAATAATAATATAACTTTAACAACTATTCATCATTAAAAAATTAATATAAAATAAAATAAATTTTAAATACTATTTATAACTCCAAAAATATAAAGTTTAGCTCTACAATTTTTTAATATTTGAAAATAATAAAAATATCTTTCGTAAAATTATCACGTCCACATCTCTTTTCACTCACAATTTCAAATGTGGGCCCTAAATCATGTCACAATATACTACACCATATAGGTAGCACAATCCAAATATAATTTCATCTCCTCGCAATATAAGGCAAGAACAATTAGGACATTATTACATTATTTCATCGCCTAGTAGTACATTAGGACATTATTACATCATTTCATCTCCTCATAGTACATTATCTCAATCATGTCAGGGCGCTCTTCAGGTGACTCCCTTGGGCAAAACAGCACTATCTTTATAAATTGAGCAAGGCATTCCATTACCATTGATGTCTCTGATTCATGAGCATTTACAAGCAGGCAATTATCCACCACATCTGAGATTCTATTTGGAAAATGCATTTGTGTCCATTTTTTTAGATTGGTTCTTTCAATTAAAATATCATCTGTTGGTCTCCTCCTTGTCAACAATTCTAAAATTAAAATTCCGTAACTATATACATCTCCCTTTGTAGTAAGCTTTCTGCCCAGTCCATACTCTATAATAATAAGTAAACGAGGATTAAAGACTACTAAGTCGTAGTCTTTTTAAGCATGCGATGGTTTATAAGATAAACAAAGAAAACCAGAAAAATGCATAATGCAATAATGAGAAATTTATACCTGATGCAATGTAGCCAACAGATCTTTAAGTGCATCTGCAGAAGTCAAAGAATCCACGGAATTGCTGAAAACGAGATTGCGAAGGCCAAAATCTGCTATATGTGAAGTCATGTCATCTCCTAATAGGACACTGTTGGGCTTCAGGTCACAGTGAATCACTTGAACAAAGAGATAATGGTGAAGATATATCATTCCTTCTGCTATCTATATTGCTATCCTTTTTTTGATCACTCAAATTTAATCTGCATCTACCCGCTTTATGAGGATACAGCCATCTCTCCAAAATTCCATTTGAAGCATGCTGAAATGATTTTAATTATTACATTAAGCTGCTGAACTCTCTTTATTGCATTGCATTCTCCGCTGAAACTTTGGTGAGCATGTTCATCTTGCAACTTGAGAACTTTAACAGCAATGTTTGCACCATTGTTTAGAAACCCTTTAAAGACCGAGCCAAAACTGCCAATTCCTAAAAGATTTTCATCACTGAACCATCTAAAAGTTCTTCATATGAAAATTTTGGAGGCCATACTTTGAGAACAGGGGTACTGGAACGTCTGCATCTATAGGGAAATGTTACCAATAGTGTCATTCCCAACACTCTCGATGAATTCTACTACAGAAAAATGTGGAATTTTCTTTTTCTAAAATAGCTTCTCTTTATACTATAATTGATTTCAGTGAAATTCATATGCTTTCAACTATCAGAGTGCATTTTATATTTAAACTATTCCAACGATAGAATTAGCTCCATTAACAGTTACTGCTATACCTTTCTTGAACATACCATTATCTTACTTAATGGTAAATTTCATTTATTAGGTATATACTTAAGTCTTCCCTCCAAAACACAAAATTTAGACAGATATTTTAGTTATGCTTTCACCAGAGAGGATTAAAATAATAATGATAAAATTGATTTCCTTAAAACCAAAGGTGAACTTCCTAAAGTCGATTTGAACCCTAGAATATCATTCAAACCCTAACTTTCTTTACTCTCATTTTGTTCTTCCTGCTGCAAATTTTGAGAGGTGCCAGAATTCCTCACACCCAACGCTTAGAGAGACTGCACAAGCAAGTTTGGTCGCCATTTTTATTATACTATGCCCTCCTTTGCTGTTATTTGCCTTCTTCCCAATTTAAAATGGTTTGAAGCAATATTGTTAATACATAAGGTGTTGAGGCGGCTGTAAGAGGCTTCTGAAAGTGGAAGATATTACATTTGTTTCTCTGCTTTTTTTTTTTGTCTAACACTCACTTTTCTGGTTGTTGTTTTTGTTTTATTTTTAAATGAAGAAACTCTAAAATGTTTGCTGTGGTGATTATCAGTAAGGTATGGCAGCTACAGAGGGCAGAAACATTTTAAAGATAAACTATCATAAAATAACACAAATTCTTTGGTTTTTCTTTGCCTGCTATTCTTTCTTGGGTCTGGTTTGTTGTTGGTAGAGTTGGACTACATGGAGGCTCTGTCCACCTAAGGTCAGGCCTGATACTGGTAATAAGACAGCTACAGGAGGCATTTGAAGTGGAGGAATAATGCTCAATTTCTTGCTAACATTTTCTTCTTTTATTAATTATTTTCTTTTTCCTTATTTTTACTGTATACAGAGTTATCATCCCCATTCATTTAATGTTGTCCTGATGAAGCATTTTAACTTTTAAGCACCATCATGACTCTGGATATTTTATTTTGTAGATGGGGCACCACCAAAAGTGATAATCCTTACCCAATAAGAAAAAGATTATTAGGAACTGTCGATTGCCTAGATAATCTCTGCAGCAATTTCTGGATGTGTCATTGTGAAACCCCAACTTGCCCCATCTTCATGAACAATGGAGGAACTCCAACGTGCTTGAGCAAACCTTCATGTCATAGCAGAATTAACACAGTTTTAAAGTGATTTACTGGCGGGTTCTCGCTTATCTTTGCCTTAATGGATGCTTCCCTTTGAGAGGCTGCTGAGGGAGCCAAGATTTTATTTGCCATGCCCTCTATTATATTTCAAGAATGATGGAGGAATAATTTTTATTGGAGGTAAGAGAAAAACTTCTGGATAGTGAAGAAATCAATGGTATCTTAGTTCCATTGGACCTATGTTATCCTTGGGAAGGCAGCAACAGAGAATGAAAGCAGAAGCATCATTTGTAGTTTGCATAGAATACTCACAGACTAACAGTACCTTGCATGAAAAATAGGCTCACTGACAATAATTTGCTTTCCATTTATTCAATGTAAGAATCTGTCAACATAATAATATGGGATGGTGAGCCTCGTGCCCTTAGTTAAAAAAGATACAATCTCTTATACAGACACGAATATAAGTAAAATGAGCTCAACGATCAAGTATATTGTCAAATCTTCTGTTCATTAGTTTTATTTGGAGGAAATATGGGTATACTAGTATATTCTGGATGGCAGGAAACGTACGAGGAGATACATTTGTTTAGGTCTAAATCTCTATTCTAGAACTGTAACCAGAACTGTAACTTGCGTATCCAGTTTCTTTCTTTAAAGTTTTATACAACACACTATTTTTCACACATCATTTATGGGTAGCTTTGAAATCCTATATATGCTAAGAAGAAAAAAATAGTCATATTATAATTTTTTATTTATTTGAGGCATCTGACTGATTTCTATTACAGATAAAATAGAATAATTACTTTTGTTTGCACATGATTTTAAAATCACTTACTGAAGAACAAAATGAGTCAAGGTAAGATCCCAGCTGCAACTTGAATGTTTGTTAACCCACAGCCAAAAGGGAGAGAAAGCTCTCCACCCAACCACAATGAATCATCAAGCCTTGCAGGCTTTTACCATTCCCCCGAGCCAAGAGATCAACCATAATCTCAAAGAGGAATCCACATAAACACTGAAAACACAAACACTCAACAAGGAAAGAACTACTAGTACAACAAAATGGAAATATAGCAAACTCAAGAAGCATAACATGAAGGAATTTACAAAACTTTTCAAAATTCGTTTCACCAAACCCTTACAAGACCAGCAACAAAAAAAGTACACAAAACCCAAGGGGGGATTTAATGCATGGAAAGCTTACTTCGCAGGGTGGACAAGCTGCCATGAGAAGGGTGAACCAGCTAGCTTCTTCTAGAGCCTTTTCTCCATTTCTCTCCACCATCCTTCCCAAAAAGCCCAAATTCTCCTCCTCCTAGTATAACTCAAAGAAACAAGGTAAATTTTATGAGATTCTTCTCCCAATCACAGTAACCAATTCCCAAAAGTTACCTATCCCATCACCACTTGGTTGAGGCGGCACTTCACCCATAAATAAGCATGAGTATAGTATTTTAGCATCCTTCAAAATACCCTATAAAAGAAAATCCGAGTTTCTATAAGATAAAGCAACATGCAAATATGATAAATTGATAAGAGTGTTGGGCTCCCATTGACAGTGTCCGAACAAAAGCTTCTCTCGAGAAAGCCATTCAATGCATAATTCAAATGAAGCATTCAATTCTCGCAAAGGAAACTAGATCTTTCGAAGAAAAAGAAAACTAGAACAAGAAATTCATTTTGTATCAACATTTTAACACCATTTTTATCAATGAACATGAATCTGAATAGATGTCGGTAAGTTCATAGAGCCACAACAACCTCATGACATGAATTTGTGCATAAATTCTTCTTTATTGAATTTTGTGCACAAGTTTTTGTGAAGCCTGTGGTGATTGGGAGTGGCACTTATTATTACATCTGAAAAAAACCATTTTCAATTATGCTTGATGGATGTCCAAACCCTATTCCAAGGTGTAATGTCCCCTTTTTAGCATGGTCATGTTTGCCAATGGTTTAGCCTATCACTAACTCTCATAGGCTAATACAAATGATTAGAGGGTCTTCTGAGGCAGAGTCTTGGTTAGCTGAGGCTTGTATCTTCTCCGGAGTTCAATGATTTTCAATTTTGGCTTCCGTCTGGTGTCTCCAGGGGCCCGTTTGCTATACTTACTATTTATAGTAAGCCTGAGTTTGGTTGAAAGGGACCCTTACTATTTTTAGTAAGGCACTTGGTTGTATTGAGCTTTGCAGAATTGACCCTAGTTAAAGGATATATAAATGTTTTATTGGCTCGAATAATATTTAAATAATTAAAGGTGTTATTATAAAATTATAATTTAACTTTATAATGAAGGGTGAAGTCATTGTTAAAAGGGGCTAGTTATTGAATTAAATTTGGGGTGCCTATTCCAAGGTATTAAAAGGTGAAATATTAAATGATGCATATTTAATAACATTTAATTATTATTAAATGTGTGTTTTGGAGAGAAATCGACTTCTTCATGAAGTTATATATTTTCAGCCTTGGGATTCCTTCGATTGAGCATTTATTTTGTGAATTGTGTTGTGAGAGGAAGCCAAGGGTTTTTGTCTTTCATACCATTGGAGAACGATAAAATCTTGAGTGTTGCGGCTATTTAAAGTGGTGAAATATCCATTGAATTTGGCATTCAAAGGAACTTCATACAGAGGTTATTTGTGCTTAAAGGTGAAGATTTTATCTAGGGTTTGAAGATTTTTGAAGGATTATCAAGTGCAAATCCAAAGATTCATCATTGGCAGCCATTAGTGATCAGATTTCAAGCTTTGTGTTGGCTGCTACAGTGACACGTGAACAGTACCGCGCTACAGTAAAAACGATACAGTGATTTGCTACAGTAATTCGCTGCAATGATTGCTACAGTGAAGTGCTTGGTTGGTGTTGTTTCATCGACATTTTTAGAGGGTTTCTATTCCTGTGATCATTTCCAGAATTTGCCAGTATGTTGATATGAAGTTTGTTGAGAAACATTTTCCAGGTTGCTGGTTACAATTCTAGAATTTGCTGTGATAAATAAAAAGGGTATGAACATATCTTGCTGCAATTATTAAGCTAGTAGTTGCATTATTTATGGTGGAATAATATCATATTAGCAATTAGGGGTTTAATACTGTTGCATCAGTCTGATATAATTTATATCAGACTTGCTATAGGCTAAATAATGGCTTAAATTGGTGTTGGTTTATCTATTTTAATGAATGCAAAGTTGTTTGTTCTATTTTCAATCAATTGGTATATGTAATTGCATAGCAAACAACGCAAACTCAAACAAAACAAACACATATACCAGCAAAACAAACAAAAATCAGAACTCAGACATTGCATGCCAACTATTTGACGGAATGTAAGAAGGCCAAATCTGAGTTTCCAGAGCAAAACTGATAGAGTTCTTACACGAGGCTCCAATTTGAGCACAGGCAGGCAGGATGCTAGTTTGCATTTGTTTAAAAGTTTCTAAATCCTTTTCGACAAACACATTTTGAACATGTTTCTCAAACAGCTGTACTTTCAGTTCATATGCCTTGTCTATGCTTCCACATTTTGCATGCATTTCTACAATATATGTGGATACAGAGAAAGAGGGAGAAAGGGAGAGTGGGTGGCTGTAAGACCACATTTCTTTGAGGCATTTATTTAAACAGTTCACGTGCCTTCTCTCTGCTTCCACATTTTGCATACATGTCTACCATATAGGTGTGTACAGATAGAGAGGGGTACAGAGGGAGAGGGGGGATGCATGAGACCACATTTCTTTGAGGCATTCTGTCAAACAGTTCACGTGCATTGTCTATGCTTCCACAATTTGCATACATGTCTACCATATATGTGCAAATACATGTCTACCATATATGTGTGTATGAAAACATATTCACACACATATGTGTGTGTATGAATACGTATTCACACACATACGCATACATGTCTACCATATAGGTGTGTACAGATAGAAAGAGAGAAAGGGGGGGAGGGGGTTGATGTATGGGAATGGATGTAAGAAACCTACATAAAGCTGGAAAAAATGAAAGCCTGTTCCAGTTTTGGGAAAGTCCTTCAACACTAGATGTAGCCCATGCTGAAAGTGTCTGTAATAAACCAACATCCAATTAGAAAAGTTCAAAACCAATAAGTAAAAAATAATTGCAAGACACAATTAAAGATACGTGCAAAATGCAGAAGCATTGACAACGCACGTGAATTGTTTAAAGAATGCCACCTCCAGGTTGAGCCCTCTGTACAATAAAAATTGTTCAAAACCAATAAGTAAAAAATAATTGCAAGACACAATTAAAGATACGTGCAAAATGCAGAAGCATTGACAACGCACGTGCATTGTTTAAAGAATGCCACCTCCAGGTGTAGCCCTCTGTACAATAAAAATGTGCCCTGCTCCAGAAGAGAAGAAAGACGAAAAGAGATCAAGGGGTCATAAACGAAACAAATATTAAAACTAATGGAAAATTCCTAAGCCAATACAGTTTCAAGTTGAAAATAAGGAAAAATCCGCTTAAAACGCAAATATTAGGAAATGTTTACATTTTTCAATTGGCACGTTCTTCAACGCAAACTAATACAGAAATGATCATGTGAAAACATCAGTCTCTGCTCTTCTGGGCAGAATACAAAATAGAATTGCTCTTGAAATTTCTGAGAACATATCCTACATCATCCATAAGAAGTATTTCATTTTTGGCATTGGATGCATAGTTATCCACTCTGAAAACCAGATTTCCAACTGAATCAAAGACGGTGAAGGCTTTGCCATTCATACGAGAGATTTCTTCCAGACTGTGAAGATGGTGGACTTGATTAAACATAATTTATCATCAATGACAATGTGGGGAGAGGAGAGTGAAGGGTGGTGAGGCAAATGCATTCTTGCTTCCAGCAAAGCAATCCCAGTTATCCAGCCAAACCAAGAAAACAACATGATGTGCTAAGAGTGTATGAAAGGCCTGTAGAAAGCTCCTTTATAGGTTGAATTATATCCTGATTCTGGCTCATTAGTCATCACAAAAAGCATGGAATACACACACACGTCATGTGATTCCATAGAAAGAGGTAATGCTCATCTTGAGTGGACCCTGCTTATGTTTATAATATGTAAAACATGGTGAGTACAGGGCCTCCACCATTGTTGTCCAAATCACTTGTCTTCTCTGCATGTACTCATAAATACTATGAACATTTAGAATGAAACATGTCCTTAAAAAGAAAAGACAACATACTTGCTTCCATTGAAGTGCTAAACCTGTAAAAAGAAACAACGCAACAAACATTGTCGTGGAGAAGAAGCCAAAATACAAAGTCGAAATGCTTAGTTGCTGGATTCGCATTTTTGGCCCTACGTGCCCGCTCCGGGAGCGTTTGGGCATGGGAGCGTGCTGGGGAGTGCCTGGGAGCACCCAGGGAGCGCCCAGCCACCCCCGGGTTCTCTGTGGGTCTGCGCCACGTGGACCCACAGAGAACCCGAGGGTGGCTGGTCGCTCCCAGATGTGCCCACACGTGCCCAGACGCGCCCGCGGACTTTGGGCGTCAAAAACGAAAAAAAAATGACTTTTTAATCATTTTAAAAGCCAAAGAAACCCTAAAACGCATTTCTAATATGATTCTATCACTCTTTTCTCATTTCATTGCTCTCACAAACACATTTTGCTCTCCATTTTTTTCATTTTGCAGGTTGAAGAAGATTGATCAAGTGCAAAAGAAAGTGAGGATAACTTGCACAAAAGAAGATCTAATCACTTAAGGTATGCATTTTAACTCATTTTTTCAAGTTTATGATGGATTCTTTCAAGTTTTTGAAGATTTTTTGCAAGTTTTTGAAGATTTTTTCAAATTTTTTCAATTATTTTTATAAATTTTTTTTAGAAAAGAAGAAATAAGATTTGCTATTTGTTTTAATGTGTTTTGGTGTTCATTTTGTAATTTGTTCAATATTTTATATTTCTTATAACAGTAAAATCAAAGTTCAAATGGCTACAAGTTCAAGTTCAGTGGGTGTTCCTGCTGGTAAAAACCAAAAGTATAAAATTGATGCAGCATCTCCTTTATGGCATCATACTACAATGGTTGAACAGCTTCCAGGAGGTGGGGCATTTGTTTGGATTTGTGATGAGTGTAAAGTCACATTTAAGAGCTCATATAGTCGAGTGAGATTTCACCTTTTTGGACAAGGTGGGCAAGGGATTAGACCATGTGCAGGGCCAGATAAGAAGGGGTTGTCAAAGGATAAAATTATGAAATACATTGCTGAACAAGAAGAAGCTGATGCGAAGTCTAAAGAGCAAAATTAAGAACCCATCCTTTAGCAAAGAAAAAATCAATTACTTTGCCTGAAGATTCAGTAATGGCCTCTCAACATCCTTTCTTGGAGACACCCTCTGTCGAAGTAGAAAACCCCACTTCTTCCCGCAAAAGAGGACCATTGGATAGGGCATTTCAAAATGAAGCAAGAGACATCGCAGAGGAAAAAATTGCACGTTGCATTTATGCCAATGGTCTTCCTTTCAACTTGGTGAGATCACCATATTGGCATGATATGGTGGAGGCAATCAATGCTGCACCTTCAGGTTTCAAAAGTCCTGGGTATGAAAAGGTGCGCACCACCTTATTAGTAAAAGAAAAAAATCATGTAGAGACATCACTCAAATCAATTAAGGATTCTTGGGTTGAAACAGGATTGTCTATTGTTTCCGATGGATGGAAGGATTGCAAAAATCGACCTTTGATAAATGTTATTGCAGTGTCCCCTAAAGGGGCTATGTTTTTGAAGGCAATTGATTGTGAGGGGCAAATCAAAGATGCAGAATTCATTTCAAAAATCCTCATTGAGTCCATAGAGATGGTGGGTCCGGAAAATGTTGTTCAAGTCATTACAGACAATGCAAAAAATTGTCGGGCTGCAGGTATTTTGGTTGAGCAAAGGTATGAACACATTTTTTGGACACCATGCACTGTACACTCCCTTAACTTGGTGATGCAAGCAATTGGCACTCAAATAGAATGGGTGAAAGAAATATACCAAGAGGCTGAGGAGATCCAAATGTTTGTGACAAACCACCATATGTCACAAAGCATCTTCAGGACTTTCTCGAGATTGGAATTGTTGAAGGTAAATTTAATTTAATTATCAATTATAATTTATTTTAATTTTTTTAATTTTATGGATTTATATTTTAATGTGTTATTATTATTAACTTATGTTTTACATGATCCTAGGTTGCGGAGACCCGATTTGCATCACACACAATCGTTTTGAGACGACTTGTGAAGGTGCGAGACGCATTGGGTGCCATGGTTATTAGCAACCAATGGAGTATTTGGAAAACATCAAGTTCAGAGAGGGCTCGAAAGGTCAAGTCATTGATCCTAGGGGATGATTGGTGGGATCGTGTGGCCTATGTCTTGAGATTCACTGATCCTATCATGACTATGCTCAGGTTTGCTGATACAGATAAACCATGTTTGGGGGATATCTATGATGGTATTGACTCCATGATAGAAAAAATAAGGGTGATAATAGCAGAAAAAGAGAATGACCCCCAAGAAACATTTTTTCATAGAGTTGAAAAAATCATTCACCACCGTTGGGCCAAGATGAACACACCATTGCATCTCCTTGCATATGCATTATCTCCCAAATACTATAGTTCACAGATACTTGCTTTGCCAGGGAGAACTCCACCATATAGAGATAGTGAAGTTGCTAATGGGTACAAGCAAGCATTCAAAAGACTCTTCATAGATCCAGAAGTGGTGGAAAATGTTAGGAAAGAGTTTGGCTTGTTCATCACAGGACGAACACTTAGTCCTTGTGCTACTCAAGACCAATACAAAGTAGATGCTTGTACATGGTGGTACCTCCATGGGCAAGATTTTATGTTCCTCCAACCTCTTGCAATCAAGATTCTATCACAAGTAATTTTTATTTTTTAATTTTTTTTATTTAACATTTGTATTGTAGACTTTAAGTTTAGTAGTACTACTTACCATTATTTAATTTATTTTGCATTTTTTATTTCTAAGTTATTTTGGTTTTCTCTCCAATTTCAATAGGTTGCAAGTTCTTCTTCGGCTGAACGAAATTGGAGTACATACTCCTATATCCACTCAGTGAAGCGTAACCGGTTGGGTGCAAAAAAAGCAGAAGACTTGGTTTATGTCCATTCCAACTTGCGTCTTCTATCACATAAGCAAGATGAGTACAAGGATGGTTCAATGAATAATTGGGACATAGCCCCTGAGAGTGCCAACTTGGATGCATCTATTGCAGAGCTTGCTAGAGTCACTATAGATGGAGATGATGATGATGAGACTCTTGCACATGATGCACCTACTACAAGTGGCACTGGCAGTGCATTTGTTTGTGGTTCAAATGATGATGATCTAGACCCTTTTGATGATTGATGAATAATTGTAATGATCTTCATTTGAATCATGACTAAAGAGTACAAAGACATATATGATATTATTAATATATGAGTATGACATATGTATTGGAATTTTGAACTATCAATTGGCATTTATGATTTATCTTTCTAAGCTTGTAGTTTATCACTAGCATTGATCAATGATTTTAGATTTAATGATGATTGATGATTGATGAAGTATCATAGACTCATAGTTCATACTATCAAATGTATTTACAATTTTGTATATTTTAAATTATATATATATATATAGCCGTACCCAAATGTACCGTATTTCAGGGAAAAAAAATTGCCGTACCAGCGTACCCGTATCCCGTACCCGTTCCCGTTCCCGTACCCGAATTGGCAACTTAGTCAAAATGTGAAGAAGGCAAGAATCTAAACCTAAGGGCTCTCTAAATAAAATTTAAATCTAATTCTGAAACTCAACTTTGGTTATTGACAGGAGCAGCAGATGCAGCACTCTTAACCCTATTCCTTAACCTTTGTTGTAATATTCTAAAATGGCCTGTGTTCAGAGAAAAGCAGCACAGCTGTAGGTAATTACATCATGGTTAGAACTGAGTTTGAAGTGACCTGACCTACCTTATTACTCACTGCCAATACCAGTCCTCAATCAGGATGACAACTATTGCGTTTGACAAAAAGTTTTAACAAATATTACATTTAGCAAATATTTTTCATCAAAAAATACTAGATGCATGTTGTTATATTACAGTCTAAGTAATCGAAAAAGAGGCTTTGCCAAAAAGCAAGAGATTAATATCTAAATTTTAATTTGACTAAATTGTAGATATTAATATCCACTAGTTACTAGAAATATAATTTGTTCAGGCATTAATATGCTTTTACTTATTCTGAGATCAAGTGCATAAATAGAATGAAATCCTCATTACAATCATGAAATGTATTAAGAATATGAATTATGACTGATGCATGGCATGAATAATTAGAGACAAAGTGGAAGAATTTGTTTAGACACTAACTGTTAATGATCTATTATAGCGTCAGAAGTAACTTCCAGCGATATTCTCTTGATAATAAATTAAATGATAGCATGATGCTATTTAATTTGTTCAAATTCAAAAGGCACGATTGTTATGAAGAGATTTTTCATTTGTTAAAGCAACAAACTTTATTTATTTAATTTGTATTATGGCCGACCTCCCTTCCTTGGCACGATTAATTAACAAGAAGAAATATTTCTTATGTTTGGCTGACTTGTATTATCATAAGGGTGGTGACTCTTCAAAGATGTATAAATAAGAGATCATCCTTCCTCATTCATTATTCAAGTTCGATTTCATTTAAGCAAGGAAAATTCAGTCAAGTGCGAATTACATTAAGAGCAGATTGCGAATTGTTTCAAGGGCAGAGTTAGATATTGGAAGGTGCAGATTATCATCAGCCATTGCATCTTGTGTAGGTGTTGAAGGTTGGCCTTGTTATTGGCCTCATTGTACAAAGGATTGTTGCTCTATTTATATATATAAGAGAGATCTTTGTTGTTGGGTTTTTCTCCCTCAAGAGGAGGGTTTTCCCAGGGTATCTGCTGTGTTATTGTGTCTAATTTTTGAGTTAATTTTCTGTGCAAATAATCTGTTCATTAAAATTTACACTAACAAGCTTCATAGCCTAAGCAAGGATCCATAAATATCCTTGGTGCATTGTGCCAACCATTCTCTACCATAACACTCCCAACATTAAAAAATTGTTGAAATTGTGACCCTTTCGATTTTAAGATCTGCCAAAAAAATAGACCAAATAAGAATTATACACTAATTCGATTATAATTTTTGGGGCAAAACTTTTAAAAAAATTGAAATAAAATAAACACTAATGAGACAAAAATAAATAAAAAATGTCTCTGGCACAAGTATTATACTTCAGAAACAAAATCGTAAAGAGCGGCTAAATTAGAAAATACCCTTGAAAGTAACATCTACATGAAATGCAAAATTTCTCCTACACTGCTGGTAAAAACAATTGATTGTTAACAGCCATTGCCATTCTTAAAAAAAAATAACAAACGAAAAGAAAAATAAGAATGAGTAAATTAATCTTTAGGGTTTAATTTTAGTAATAGAGAAGGCGTATCTAAACTATGCCCTACAATGAAGATGGGCTCAGAACTGACCTTTGCAAGTTTTGAAGTGATAAAAACAAAATAGGAAACAAACCAAGCAATGCTCAAGATTTCAATTCGAAGCCCATTAAAAAGTTCTGCAAAATAAAGCAAGACAAATTAAGTCTTCCGCAGGGAGGTCTGTCATTGCCAGTTGATGAATGTTTTGTGTTAAAATATCTCGCATTAAATAGGAAATGGGATGATGAGCATAATAATTGAAGTTCAAGACTGCTAATAATGGTTATGATTTCCTTTTGCTTTTTGACAGAAGCATCTAATAGTGAAGTTGTCCACCATTATCAATCTACAAACCACGAAAGCAGCAACTAGCTATTGCTTCTATTGAAAAGTACCTTGGTAAATTAAGCAGATAACCAACCAAACTACATCCACAATATTATATCTACTCCTTTGAAATATGTGAGCATAGTGTAAAGAATGCCACCTGCAGCCGTAGCCCTCTGTACAATAAACACGTACCCTGCTCCGCAAGAGAAGATGATAGCAGGTAGAGTGGCAGAAATGAAAGAAATATAAAAGCTAATGGAATATTCGTAAGTCAATAAATTTTTAAGAAAAAAATAAAGAAAAACCCAAACATTAGAAATGTCTTTAAATTTTTCAATGGGCATATTCTTCAACACAAATTAGTACGGGCAGGGACTCAAGCAGAAAGAGAGATGTCTATGGGTTTTCATGTTTCCATCTGAATTAAGGTCGTTCACCATCACACGTCTTAATCATCTTTTGATTTTCTAATACATTGGAATGTTTAAAATTTAAGTTGAAAAAGAAATCAATATAAGAAAGTGCAAGTTGATTTTTGAAGAAAATATATTAAAAAAAAATTAAAGGTTTAGATTTTAGATTTATATATTAAATATTAGATTTTTTTAATTTTTTAAGTGGGTAGTTATAATTATTTATCTTAGTTGTTAATTAATTGTTAGGGTGAACTTTCTTTAATATCATTAGGTTGCTTACTATTAATAAATAATTTTCATGATATTAATTTTTACTTTTTTAATAACTGATGGTGCCATCTACTCTTTATGTTCCAAAAAAAAAATTCTCTACTCCATACTCATAGTAGATGGGAGACTATATTACTGCCAACAATTGTTACAACCTCTCGTGGAATCAAAATATTGATTTGTTGTAGGTTGTTTTATAGCTTCTCGTGCAATACATGTAGGCTCTCACCATGCCCCAATTGTTGTAGAACACTCTCAATTGTGATTGCATACTCAACCATGCCCTTATTAGCAACATAAATACACATATACTTCTTCGACCACACAAATGCAAGGAATCACCCATGAACATAAATAAGTAAAAAGGCATTAACATAAGGTATGCAAACACAAATCATGGATAGAGAACAATGTACCATACATAATTTTGTATGGCAAATTTTAAGTTACCATCCTTCATTAACATAAACTAGAATACCCCTTGGCATTTCCATTGGTTGATAACATTACAAAATCAGAATGATTTAAAACTACCATCTCTCTCACTCTCTCTAAAAGGTGAATATTCTTATCTTTATTTGGGAAGTCTCTCTTCAAAGCTCTTTCTAATGGTCAATCACTCCTCAATCTTGGAACTCACTCTTCCTTCACAAATGATGGCCTCCTTTACTTCTATTCTTCTCTTTCTTATTGTAACTCACTCTTTATTTGTCCTTCCTAGCATGCACTTTGCATTTCCTCTCTCACATGTCATACGTGTAGTATATATTGTAGCAAAAACAAAATTCTTCTCATATGATGGACTAGAAACCTCCTTCACATTCTCACCCATCAGTGACCTTCTAGTCTTTCTTCCCTCTTAAAAGTAGCTCTACTCTTCCATCCCTATGTAGCATCACCTCAAATTATCAACATCGTGTTAAAATAGTTCTAACATCTAATTGAGTCTCTTTTTATCACATGCAATTCCCCTCACATGTTGAACACCTCCTTATTCCCTCAAAACTCATTTTTCTCCTATTTGTGTCATATGCCACTACCTCCTCCAAACTCCCTCCAAAAAATATTTTTTTGTTGAGTGCTGAAATGGATCTCTTAAAATTTTGAATCATCTATTAGGGAAGCCAAGATCTAAAAGCACAATCACTTGATATCTTCCACTAGTAAAATAATGAGCACAAAAGTATGTCATATAAATGTGTAGCTAAGGGTTATTTTTCTGGTTTGATTAAAGGTTAGCAAATCAATATAAATCACAAAACCCAAAGCAATTACAAAACACAATGGAAGTAAACAAAAGAACAATTATACCTGTTAATTTCCAAGACCTCCATGATTCACTTTTGTAACACCTTCTAGCTTGCTGGCTGATGTGTTGCCCTCAGATTCGATGTGTGAGTAATATGGAAATACAAGTCTAAGTCCTACACCAAGCTTTGAAGGATTTGAACAAATGTCTATGCCTATGACTATGATTGACAATGCCTATGCCTAAACATGCTAAGACTTAATAAAAGTAAAGACAATAAATAATGCAATTGCTATGAATAAATCTAAGTATGTCAGTGCATAAGTATGTAATGTGTCAGTGTAATCAAAAAATGAAAGGAAAATGGCATTTTATTTTGAATGGATGGATGAGATGAGAGATTGAGAAAATGCCCTAGAATCAATGGTTAAGATTCAAAATGGCAACTCTCAATTAGGGTTAAGGCAAAATGCCCAAATGTGTGAATAAGATTTAATTAAATAAATTAAATCAAGAATAAATGTGATAGTTGAGATGAAATTAGCAAAAATCAGAAGATAAGAAGATGGGATTTTAGAGAATCAATAATTTTAGAAATTACTTGATTTGTAGAAGAATATTTCCATTTTGAATTAAATTAATTCAAAATATGGATTTTGTGAAATAATGAGTAATTGATTTTTGAAATTAATTACTAAAAGAAGAATCGGTTAACTATGTGAGACATTTTTAAATAAATTGTTTTATTAAAAATAAAGAAGTGTCACATACAACAATTAAATAATTAAAATCATTATTTAATTTAGAAGAAGTGGTTAATTAATTAAATAAATTAGCAAATCTATTTAATTAAAAGAGAGGATTTAGGAATTAGTGACATATTAAATAAATATATTAAAATATATTTATTTGATAATCAAGAGGACATTAATGACAAAGATTAATTAAATAAAATGAGAACTTTATTTAATTATGAGTTGACTTTAGATAATTAGTGATGCATTAAATAAATATGATTTATTTATGTAATAATCAAGAAGAATAGAAGACCCTGAATTAATTAAATAATTGTGAATTATTTAATTAATAGTTGAAGATGGGTTAGGAACATAATTAAAGTGTCATAATTATGCTAGGACCAAAAGTGGTAAAATAGTGCTCACAAGCCTAGGTCATTTTTAGGTGTCTACATTTTCCCCTCTTTATCATAATGTAGCATGTCGCATTGTGACAAAGAAAATAAGTCAAAAATATGCTCCAGTGCAAAATACGATGAGGAAGAATGATGAGGAGGGTAGCGGTATGCCCCCTCGAGAGGGAAAATGGGTTCCAAGAACATAGGTGTTCTCTCGAAATGGATGAGAAGACTAGAATATGAAAAGACAAAGAAATGTTAGTGCAAAATATGTGGATGATGATATGGACGCAATGCCTATATGAGATGAGTGAGAGAAGATGACAAGACTAAAGAAGATGCATGTTAGTTCCTAGACCAAATCTTTCAAAACATTACCATAGGATTTTAATATTTATTGCTTTTAATTGTCATTGGGTGGTAAAAATGACACAAATGGACAACAAACACCATGATATGACATAGACCAAGGTGTGCAACATCATCCACTTGAAAAACACATAGTCACAGACAAGGAATGTCCTAACTCGTACTAAGGGTCATGTTGCCCCAGTCTTTTTGTCGAGACAATCCACAGACAATAGTCAAAGAAAATAAAATAGGCCAGGAGACGTCATCGCACCTTTAATTCCTTCACGGGCATCCTCGGGGTAGCTAGTAACATGACCAAAAAGACAAGACAGTAAAAAGATAAGACAAAAATAAACAAAATAGTCAAAAGATAAGATAAGATAGACTAGAAAGATTAACAACCGTTTAATTTTGTTTGCCAATGTTTGTTTGCCAAAGATTGATTTCTTCTCAGTTTGACAGTTTTGACAGTTTAAGATTTTTGCTAATTTGACAGTGTTGACAGTTTGACGGGGCCTATTGTCAGGAAGGACACATCCTGAAAAAGGCAAAGGACATTTTGACAAGGTCCAAATTTGAGGACACATCTTGAAGAGGACTAAAGAGTGACGAGACTGACATTGTTTTGACTAATATGTTTTGGCAAGTTGACTGATGTTGACTGTATGATTGATTGGACTATACTGTCTGATTTTTACCAATTTTGACATTAATGTTTCGAATGACTATCTTGTGTCTGAGTTTGACAATGTCTAAATTATTTGACTGATGTGACGATTGTGACAATTGCCATGATTTTATTTGGACCAACCTAAAATGACTGACCTAATGTGTCGGGGACTCATTGACTGATGGCCTTGCCTACATAGCAAATGTGTAGAGACAATGTGTTGATGTGTTTTTATGGACTTCTCAGCACAGGCAGTACGTAGGTGCACTACCTCTCTTGAAAGAAAATCTTTCACAATCAGATTGTAGAACACTATCCCAAAGTCTCTAATGTCAAGTCTTGACAGTGCTTGGAATAACTCAGTTGTTTGATCTAATTTGTTGGAATCACAAGGTGGTCTTACGGATGAATTACAAAGTGGGGAAGTTGGATCTTTAAATAGAGTTCTTAAGATGGGAGAGTTGTTATGCATTTTTTGTAGGTTCAAACAACAGCCTTGAACTCCATTTTGTCATTGGATTTAGCTTTACAATATGGAATGAACCTTAGCATAGGTCACTCATTAAATAAAATGAAAAAGGGCAGGGAAGAGAGGAGGTTCCTAGATTTGCAACTAATTGTGAACAATGATGATGGGTTCTTGCAATGGACAACTTCATGGAAACAATATTCCACTTAACCAAAGATCTCACAGTCTCATGGAATTTGTGCTATCTTCTGAGGTCTGCAAATGTTTCATCTATCATTCACCATATGCATGCATGAAAAAAGATGAAAGTTTGGAGCAACTTTATATTTAAGTCCAGACTAACTTTACACAACTATTTGCCATCAACAAACAACAAAAAGTATGGACTAAGAAGGCATCTACACTGTAGGGATTTCATAACCACAAGACAACATTCCTAAAATCTACTAGAGTAAGAAAATAGTTAACTAGAACAACAATAAAACCTAAGTTAAACATCTAACAATGGAGGTTGAATCAAGCAATATATGAGAAACTCAAAAAATGCACCAAGTCAATGTATTTTCATTATAAATTTCTATAGTATGTCTTTACAACAACTCAAGTCTCTTTTCAAATGAGAGGAGAGCCCTATTTATAGTGCCCCAAAAGTCAAATGAATGGCTAAGATTAATTCTCATTCTGTGGCCAAGATTCATTACAAAATATAGTTTCACCAACCCTCAATATATTATAATTTAAAAATAACATTTTGTCCCCTTCCCTATTTTGTCTTCTAGTGACGACACTATAGCATTTTGTCTTTTTGCTGATTGTTGTTTATTGTGGCTACTCTTTAGGGAGTTCTCTATCATCTGCGGGGTTGTCCTCCTACTTCTTTGAGGCTGTGTACTCCATGAACTTTATGATGACCGGTTGGAGCTTGTCTATCTCAATGATCTCATACCTCAATGTTTGGTAGCTCCACTCCTTAGCATTATCTTCTAGCCTTTTCTAGTCCTCATCGTAATTTGCACCTTGATCCCTAAACAACTCTAATTGATCGAAGGCATGGGAAAAAAAACTCATGAATTCCACAATCATTTCGCCAGACATCTCGTCTTCCATCTTCTTTTGAAAGTAAAGTTTTATCTTCTCCGGATCCATCTGCACTACAGGCATGTCATACTCTGTCATTAGCTTGAGCTACTGGGCACATTCAACTCTGATCTCTTTGATCCATTCGATATCCAGGTCCACTTTGTTCATTATCTGTTCCAGCCTTTCCTTCCGGTTGTCAAAGTATCGCCGCCACACATCCATCAGCCAATGATCATCTTTATTGAACGCAAGCTCCTTTTCCCATGTGGCCTCTAGAATCTGAAGGATAGCCTTGATTTTTGGGAAGGTGGAATCATACATTGCAGGGAAGTCAGTGCATAGCTTCTTCGTGCCCTCCAAAGATTGTTGCAAGTCCAAGAACTTGTTGGCTGTCCGAACAACCCGACTAATTCCCATGTTTCTGACATATAAGACTTGTTAGAACCAACTTTTTGTAGTCCTTTCCAAGTTCTTTCTCCTTTCCATCTTATCAATCTGTTCCTTGGACAACAATTGGAGCGCGGTGGTGGACGTGTAGGTAGGTCATCCACTGAAGACCACTGCTGGATGTAATCTGTTAGAGTAGCCACCTGTGCTTTGAGCTCATCTTTTGAAATCTTGTCCTGCTTTATCAAATGTACCACCATGGCCACTGATTCCTCAAGATGTTCTACCTTCTGTTCTCTGGCAGCAGTCCCCAAGTTGATGGTAGAGACGTTGTAACTTACACCAATTTGTCCCACCATTGGGGCTGCTATTTGCACAGCTCGAGGCCCAGAAGCATCTATCGTCACCCTAGATCAGATCTTAGGCTTCTTCTCCTTTGTTGTGATCTTAGCTTAGGCTAAGATAGCTTCTAGTCTCGCCCTTAGGTCTTTTAGTATGGGAGTTTTCCTTTCAAGTTGTTTTTCTAACCATTCAGGCACAATAGACTTTCTCTTAGGTGACTCATGATCATCCTCATCCCTCTCAGTCAAGGCTTTGTTCTCCTAGCCTCTGAAACTCTCAATTCTTCCTTGGAAGCATCTCCCTCTTCATCATCGGAGTCTTAGATGAACACAAGGCGCTTTATGGGAGGCTTGGCAAATAATTGCTGAAAGCGACTTTCCTTTTCTTCCATTTCCTCTCTTTCCTTCTCCTTAGTTTGTTCAACCTCGTGTGCATGTTCCTTGAATTGCTTGATTTTGAGGCCCATGATAGTTTGGACCTCTCCCTCAGGTTTTTCTTCTTGTTGTTGTCCTTCTTCTTCAACGAGTGACCCTTCTACCTTTCCTTTAGTATCCTTCAGCTGTTGGGCCATTTCTTCCTCTAGGTCATCGTTGAAGGTCTACACAATGACCTTACCACCAGCGTCGTCCTCCTCATCCCCGATCTCAGAGGAACCAGATCCTTCTTCTTGGTAGGCCACCCTATCAAATAGTGTGATGTTCATATTTTAGGTGCTCGTGGTATTCATCGGCCTCCAATTCAAAGGGCTTCAAGGCCTCTTGTTCTCACCTCTCCCACTCCTTTGAGATTAACATGGTGGCTTCCATAGCCGATGGCCCTATCTGAGGTTGTGAAGGTTTGGCAACAGTGAGGACTTGAGCTAAGGTTGCTTGAAGAGTGGGATCCATGAGGATCTGGAAGAGCTCAGAAGGGATATTCTAAATATGCTTTTAGAAGGCCTCAAGCAAGGTGGGAACGGGCATTGGTGCAGCCACCGTAGGTAATGGAAGTGATGTGGTAGGTGACATGGCAGTAGAGGAAGGAGGAGTAGTTATGGTGGAGGAAGAGTCAATTACAATCATCGGCTTGGACGGGGGTGAAAGGGCAAGATGGATAGAGATGTCCACTGTCGATGGGGATGTAGCAACCATAGCCAGAGAAGTAGGTGGTGTGACAATGAGGGTAGAGAGAGCTAAGAGGGGTTCTAATTGATTTGCACCCTCTACTTCTTCCTCTTGGATTAAGGGCTACTCTATGGTGCCCCCTGTTCACTTAAGTCTTTTGGAGGGTGAGCCTCCTGTTTCTTTCATTGTATAGACCTTGGGGTCAGGAGACTCCTCTATTCTTGTCCTTTCCTCTTGTTGAGCCTAGTGACTGGAGGAGACTTGGACATCCCGCCGGTTGATGTGGTGGCAGCGGCATCCTCGGTGGCACTTGGTTCACTCTTGAGTCCTTCATAAGTCAAAATTACCCCCTGTTTTCTTAATTGGGCCACTTGTCTATCAATCCATTCCTTGGTACGGGCCAAGATTGGCTTGGTTATGATATCGAGGTCATTGACCTCCTGCTCGTCCCAGTCTATTGTTGGTAGTGGAAAATTGGCGACTGCGGGGTACCTGGGGTCCATTATGGTGCTATCGTCTTCTTCAACTTGGTCCGGTATGGGAAACGGTTGCACCTTCCTTACAAAATGTGCAGTCATTTGCATATAGTGTCTTGCACGTACCTCTTTATCATCCTAACAATCTCCCAAAAATTCTTCAATGTGGTGGAGATGAGCGAACTCGGGTCCCAGTGCCTTTCTTACATGCCCATACGAATCTATTTGAGGGTGAGTAGTGTGTATGTGAAAATGGTCATCCTTCAATTCCTTTTCGGAGTTACCAACACAATGGGAAGTTTGTAGCTTATACATGCTCTATCCAAGAGTCACGGGATAAGAAATCCCTGCTATATGCTTGCCACTAAAGATTGCTTGTATGTGTTGGAGCTGTCGAGAAAACTCCAATAAGATGATTCGGTCATTGGAGTATCAAGGAAATTTGTTTGGCCTTTCAGTGAAGCCTTGGGCACGGATGTATGTGAACTTTGGGTATTGAATGAAGAGGAAAGCATACTACTTTAAGAATGCCCAAGCACTATGGGAAACTCTCCTTTTGAAATCCCCGACAATCACTCTGATGATATGGCCGATGAAGGCATCATTCACTTTGCAATACTCCCTCTTGAAGTTTCTGTACTGGAGCTGAGGGTATTTGTCATAGGTCTTGAATCTTTGACCCTGCTCCTGATTGGGTGCCACAAACAACCCATTGTACTGCCTCCGGTCTGGCAAGGAGTAGATGAGGTATGAAGTCATCTAAAATTTGGAGCTTTTCTTAACATTGATGAACTACTCATGGAAACAATTGCTTATTATACCTCCCCAATAAAATGCGGTCTTTGTGGTAACATCCTCATTCCCATGAAGGATTCACTCAACAAAGTACACCATCCACCCCTAAAAGAAGGCTGCAATAGGGAGGCCCATAACCCTGCTCAGCATTGTGACCAAATCGTGGTAGTCTTCATAGAAATCGTTGCGGAAGAGTTCATTAGGAACCTTCGCGGCGCTGCCCTACTTTTCCTTGAGTTCTTATAGCCTGTAGGGTTAGCAGCCCATGCCACCTAACACTCCTCAATGGTAGGCGTTTCCATTTCTTGAAACGTGGGAATGTGAAAGGTTTTCGTGATTCCTCCAGCTGACATGTCTACGAGAATGTTACCATCCCTATCAACAATTGTCCTTGTGTCGGGTTGATACGCCTGCCGACAGGCCATGACCAATTAATGGGCCATGAGGGATGGGGGGAAGCCTGCAACTTTTGCGATTCCACTCTGTCTTATCAATCTTGCATTTTTTGTTGTTGGATTGACCCTGACCCTTTTTGTAAACTTGTCAATATTGACATGGCCTATGTTGGTGTCAGTGATTTCCTTCTAATCTGTGGTAACTTTTGAGTGCAGAGGCTCACCCTGAAATTGGTATTTCATCTAGTCTTTTTCTTCTTTCCCTCGAGGAGTTTTTCCTGACTTCTTTCCTTTGTCCTACACGACGGCTGCCCCTAAAGGTCCCGCACCCGATTCCATATATTCTACAAGTAAAGGCATAGTTAGTGCAACTAATAATGAAGGTGTTCATGCTAGTTGAAATCCCAAAGATGAAATCCATTTTAAATAATCTATTAAGCATAACATGAACATTATCTCTCAATATCATTTACCTTTTGATTGAGATCTAGGGGACAGTCCGGGCCCGGAGGTTGGGACTTCCCTGGCAGGAATGTTGTTTTGGAAAGGCAAATAGGGTGGAGGGCTCTGGGAGATTATCTCCAATCGATTTTTGATAATTTAAAAGGTTCGCAATGAAGAAGACTAAGATTAAGCATGTGGGTCGAAATCAGATTTCGGATTGGGCTCATTTGGGTTAGCTTAGGAGCATCCGGAGGTACCAGGTCAGAAAGCCATTAGGAGATGGCTATTTGGAATGGTAGATCAAAAATATAATTCTAGAGACGAAACTATGGGGTCCGGGGTCTAGCGGGTTGTAGGGAGGTCAGAAGATAGTAATTTTCTATTTGAGTGCTTGAGCTTGAGGCACCGAGAAGCCATCCATCCTTTGCCGTTTGGAGCGGCCATTGCTAGGGGAAGTCTGGAGGCAGTTGCCTGGTGGTTAGGGCCCAGTGTGAAGGTCGATAAGAGATCAACCATCGATGTAAAGTCATAGCGAACGCCTTGGGTCTCACCGACCAGTGCAACAGGGGAAGGGAGGTTAGCGAAAGGTCATGGCGGCGGGGTAAGGTCTTGGTGAGGTCCTTAAGTCTCACCGACAGCCAAGAGTAGGACCAGACCCGACACATGCGTTCACCATTTGATTTCATTTTTAGTCCTACGGCGGTTGAAAGGGCGGAGCCTGGAGCTCAGAGGGGTGGGTGAGATTTTCCCTTTCAGAATAGTGGATGAGGGAAGGTCAGGGCCCAGAAGGCGGACGGACGCTGAGCATGGATGCGTTTGTTCAAGTTGGATCCCAGCGACGAATGGGGGACCGGGGCCCGGAGGTCGAAAGGACATCGGGTATTTTCCAAGAGAAGAGTGATATTGTCGTGAGGTCTTCACAAACATAGAAGGTCCTCCCAACAAGAGGAGTCTTCGGTGTAAGTTTTCCAGGTCAGAGAAAGGTCTTGGTGAACCGACGATGTCTCCCCGACAAAGAGCCCCATCGGCGTAACCTCTTGCCCACCTTGTGAAGTTACCCTGACAGGGGATCCGGGCTTGCCAAGACAAAGATTTCATTGTGAAGTCTTGGTGACCGCTAGGAGTCCCACCCAAAGCGAAGGCATTGGCAAGGCCAAAGGAGCTCACGGTGAGGTCTTGGCGACAGATGAATGTCTCCCCAACAAATCACTTGACAAGAGCAAGATATGCTTAGTGAAAGGTCTTGCTGAATTGGGGAGGTCTCAACAACAGCAAACTTGGAAAGATGAAAGAAAACCCACCATGAGCCTCGCCGACAATGACTGGTTTCACGAGCGGAGAATGAGGGGCAAAATCCCAGATACCTAGGCCCAAGAGACCCTAAAGCTTTTTTGACATTTCTAGTTTTCGCTAAGTCTCCGCTGGCAAAGGGAGCGTCCAGGCTCAAGGGTTACAAATGCCCCTGCAAAGAACGGCCGCACGGAGATAAAGCTCTGAATTGGTCAAGGGGGTGTTGTGTTGGTTTTCTCAATTCTCGAGGACATGGGTTTTGGTTGTGACGCCATGGTTCACCATTTATATGTTGTTTTAATTGTTATTGTTCATTTTAATCCCTGGAAACCATGAAAACACTGTTCGGGAGGGTGAATGGAGAACCTACCTCAAACCCTTGATGTAGCGAGGCATGGGATCCACTAGTAGTCGGTAAGCGTAGGTAATGGGTGATGATCAACAAAGGTTTTGAAGATGGCGAACTCCTATGGCAAGCTCTAATCTCTCTCTGCAACACCATCAAGTGAAAATGATAGGCCTAGGCAAGCAATTTATACCCCTAACCACCATTAATGGCCCTATTAAATGTAGGTACAAAGAGAAAGGAAGTTGGTAGTTTTGAATTCACCGATGGCGATAGGAGACCCGGGGTCTGGCGACCGAGAAGACGCAGGACGGCGGCCGTTTGGCAAGTTTCACTTGGAAATTCCCAGTGGTGAAGGGGAGGTCGGGGCCCAAAGGACGGAGCTCTGCCCGAGATCCACCGTCAGGAACAACAAAACACTCATAGAACCCTAGAAGTGGAAGTCCAGAGTTTCAGGCTCAAAAGGTTTGAAAGCAGCCGAAACTGAGAATTTCATTGAATGAAGAATGAGGGTCTAGACCCCGAGGTCCAGCAAGGCGAAAACCATCCGCCATTAATGAACCGTAGACACAACAGGGAAACCAGGTGAAGGAAACTCGATGGGCCAGGCTTGGCAAGGCCCGGGGCCGCTGGTAGAGGCAATCTGCCAAGGTGTCCCCATGAGGCACCAGAACTTGTCAAAATTTAAAAAAAGGGGGGAGGAGGTGCGGTCAACTTATGGTGAGACATTGAAGGAATATTGACCACCCGGGACACCAACAAAAAAGGGCATGCAAAAGGAGGCAACAACAAAAAGACCTGGCAAGGCGAAAGAAAAGAGGGTCCCTGTTCAGAACTGGGTGTGTGTGCCAAGGGCATAACAAATGGCAACTCCACTAGGAAACACTCTCGAGCATTCTAAGAATAAATATTCATTCGAGACCTAGAATCTTTGGTTTCACAGGCTAGGAGTGGCTTCCAAAGGTGAATCTGGGTGAACGAGATCCTTAATTGGGTCAGTTTACATGACATCTCAGAAGTGTGTGCAGTGAATTCATTCCTTTCTTTGGGATGGTGACCAAGGGCTGCTAATCCAACCAAGCAAGTTACATAAATCGTCTAGCACCAAAAGTGACCTGGACATTGCTCCATTGCCAGTCAGGCATCCATAGCCCCGATGGAGTTGTCGATGCAATCCCACGGATATTACTCTACTGTCGGCTGGGCATCCATAGCCTCGGTAGAGTTATCTGCACACTCACACAATCGCTTATTTTTTATAATTCCTTTTCTCTTTTATTTTGATATTTTCCTTCAATGTTTATTTTGAGATAACTTTCTTGCTTGACCGGGTAAGCACCAAAGCCTACAATGGGTTTGGGACCGCAGTGGTCACTAGAGCAGACTTGAGATTTTTCACTCACTAGGGTGTCATAGCAACCATGGTACAATCCTTTAGAAATGATTATTATATGTCTTGTACAAGATTCAAGATGTGTGTAAGGAGATCCAATCCAGTGTCAAGTTCTGAGCGAAGTTCAAATGAGGGAATCATTCATGGGAAACTTTCAGAGATTGATGGTTGTGAGTGAATGTTTAGCCAAAGAACACCAAGAACGGACATCAAAGTAAACCGTTCGTCGAGCGAGAACAACCATAGCTAAGGGGTGGGAAACATCTTTTCTAAACAAAACAACCATGAAACAAAAGCAAAAGGAGCAACACAAAAGAGAAAGACACAACAAAATAAAAAGGGCAACCTACTCTAACATATATACAAATATTTACAAAGAAGAGCTCGAAAGAGCTCAAGCCTAGAAATAATGCTTCAAGTGTTGCCCGTTGACTGGCAACGAGACGTTCTCACCAGTTAAGGTCTTTAGGTAGAAGGAATTGTCTCCCAGAATCTTAGCTATTTGAAAGGGGCCAAGCCAGAGCTTGTCGAATTTGTTGTGTCCCCCTTTCTTTTCATGGGCCTTGTCCTAATACAGGACCAAATCTTTAATTCTAAAGGCCTTAATTTTGGCTCGACGGTCGAACCATCTCTTAACTATGCCCTAGTGTTTGGTGAAGTTTTCTATTGCATGATCTCAAACTTCCTCTAAATGCAAGAGCTCAGCTAACTGAGCTTCTCTACAATCTCCTCCCTCATAAAATTCATTGATAAACTGAAGAGTAGGAATCTTTAGATGGATAGGAAATATGGGTTCTAGGCCATAAACAAGGTGGAATGGGGAATTGTCGAGGGCAACTTTATGGTGACTGTGGTTAGCCCAAAGGGTGAAATGAAGCTGGGTATGCCAGTCCTTGGGGTCTATGTCTAGCAGTTTCTTGATCACGGTAATCAGGTTCTAATTGGTGGACTCAGCGAGGCCATTGCCTTGGGGGTAGTAATTGGATGAAAACTTAAGGGCGATCTCGTAGTCAAATGCCCAACTCACAAATTTCAATGAAGCGAAAGCAGGTCTGTTGTCACACACCAAAGCATAAGGACAACCAAAGCGATTTAAAATGAAACTTTCTAAAAAGTTAGTAACTACTTCAGTTGTACATTGTTTACATGCAATTGCTTCTGTCCATCTAGTGTAGTAATCAGTTGTGGTAAGAATGTACTTGTGTCCTGTGGATGATGGAGGGCTTACCGAACCGATGAAATCGAGACCCCATTGTGCAAATAGCCTTACCTCTAGCACAAACTACAGTGGGACAACAACATTCTTTTCCTTAGTGGCGACTGTTTGACACGTGTGGCATGAGCGAACATGACAATGAGCATCTTTGAAGACAGTTGGCCAATAATATCCCACTCGCAATATCTAATGTGTCATAGAAGAACCAGATCCATGGCCATTTCCAAATTTATCATGGAATTCTTTTAAGACACAATCAACTTCCTCTTTACCTAGGCACCTTAAGTAAATGCCTTCATGGTTCTTCTTGTAGAGAATGAAACCTTGTAGCATGTAGCCATTTCTTTTCAATCTAAGGGCATGCTTTTGGACCCCCTGTAGGTGCGGCGGACACTTATGGTTCAGTAAATAATAGACAACATTCTCGTACGACTCCCCTGGGGAAAATTCTTCAAGCTAGTACTGCTACATAGTGAGTTCGGGTCCAACTCCTACTATTGTTTCAGTGATCGTGTGGGTGAGTGCTTGTCCTCTCACCAACTTCATTGGTAGGATTTCCATGTCATATTCTTGGAGCTTGGTGACCCATTTGGCTCTCCGTTCACCCAATTCATTTTGCATGGGCAACATTTTTACTGTTGGGTCGGGGACGATGGCAAACACCTTATTGTGCAGGGTATAGTGCCAAAATTTCTTCACCCCTCTAACAAGAGCATACGCCTACTTTTCTACATTGTGGTATCGTAATTTAGCATCCTTTAGGGGAGCACTCATGAAGGTGACTGGGTGTTCATTTCCTTCATCATCTTTTTGAGTCAGGATGCTAGCATAAGAATGTTCTAAGGTGAACAAGTAGATGTAGAAAGGCTTTAGAGAATCTGGACTGACTAACACAAGTGTCTTGGCAATGGCCCATTTAATTTCCTCGAAGGCTTGTTTGGTGTCGGGAGTCCACTTAACTTTGGCATCATGTTTCAACATAGCATTGAGAGGTTTAACAATCTCTGTGAAACCTGTGATGAACTTCCTGACGAAGTTGATCTTTCCAAAGAAGGATTTTAATTCCTTCTTGCTGCCTGGTGGTGGGATTTTCAGCAATGACTGGATACGTTCAGGGTCTATGGAGATTCCCTTTTCTAAAATGATATGTCCAAGCAATCTACCTTTAGTCACACCAAAAATGCACTTCTTGGGGTTAAGGGAAACCCCAAACTCCCTGCACCTCTGAAACACCTTGCACAAATCAGAGACATGATCACCTCACCTTATAGAAAACACAGTTAAATCATCCATGTAGATGATTATGAACTTGTCGACTAGATCCCTGAAGGCAATATCCATGGCGCGTTGGAAGGTGCGCTAGCGTTGATGAGCCCAAAAGGCATCATCCTGTAATTAAACGTTCCCCACTTGGTGGTGAATGTCATTTTATGATGATATTTGTACTATACCATTACCTAGTTGTACCTAGAGTACCCATCGAGGAAAGACATCATCTGGGAGCCATTCACGATCTACAACACCTCGTCTAATGAAGGCACTGGATAGTTGTCTTTCTCAAAAGCTCAGTTCAAATTGCGGAAGTCTACACACAACCTAATTTCCCCATTCTTTTTTCTGACTGGGACCAGGTTGGTGATCCATGTGGAATGCTTGACAGGGAAAATAATTCATGCCCAAAGCAACTTCTGCACTTCTTTGTAAACGACGGGTTCCAACAAGGCATTAATAGGATGCTCCAATTGGCAGAATGGCCTCACTTCAGACTTAAGAGGTATGGTGTTTGTGATGATGGATGTGTCATATGTTTTTAAATCCTCATAGCTCCATGCCACCATGTCATGGTATTTCCACAATGCATCAATAATTCCCTTCTCCTCAGGCATGCACACTTTGCCAATAAAAACATTCTTGATATTCTCAGTTGTCCCGAGGTTGTGAGCATCGCACTGGTTGCTTATGGCTTCTTTCTTTGTTTGCTGGTTCTGGTCTTTGATCTGGTCCAAGTCAAATATGTGTTCTAGTTGAACCATGCTCATGGGAATTGTGTTGGTTTTTAGGTTAATAACCCCCTCTATGTCTAATTCAGCTTCCTATGTATTAGCTTCATCAATTATTTGGGCTACGAAGACATCATAACTCATAATAAACTCAAGAATATGTTTTTCATCATTGAAGACTTGAAAATGAGTGACATTATCTAGGACCGATGGCATAGATTTCAAATCAACGATAAATTTATTAAGCCCAGACAAAGAGAGGGGTTGTATAGTGTTGGCTGCTTGAGCCAAAGCATCAGCTGTATGATTCTGAGCATGAGGGATCAATTGTATATTGAATGCATCTAAACCTTCTAGAAGGTCCCAAACCCTATGCCTATAGTTTACCAGCCTCCTATCATGGCAAGAGTACAACTTCCTAACTTGTTTAACTATGAGCTCAAAATCCCCAAAAACTTGCAACATTTTGACATTTTTCTTCAAGGCCATGAGAAGGCCGTGGACCAAAGCCTTGTACTCTGCTACATTATTGGTGCAATAAAACTGTAGTCTATGAGTGGTGAGAAAGGTCTTACCCCTTGGACTGATGAGTTCGATCCCAGCTCTAGCTCCTTGTTTTAACCTAGATCCATCAAATCGAAGCGTCTAGCATGTGGAAAGTTCTTTAACTTCGGGTCCAACTAAGTTCCTACTCCCTTTAAGTTGGGTGACTGGATCTATGATCTTAGGGGAGTTTTCTAGCTCAGTGTATTGATCAGCGGGTGGTCCTATTAGTGCCTCCTTTGTCATTTTGATCTGAGGAGCAACTAATTTTTTAACATGTTCGACTGTCGTTTGACATAAGTAATAGTAGAACTCGGAGTGGGCAGCATCGTGAATCCTGCACCAGTTTGGCAACAAAAGATCCTGGAAACTCATTCAGACTCCTAGGCTGAGCTAATCCCTCGCACACTTTTCTATAAACTCCTGGAAACCACTAAGTAGTCCCCTGTTGTCGCTTTCATCATGTTTGTCATCTATTTCTACCAACATTTCCGCACTCGAAGGCAATTGAATACAATTAGTCGGAGGACTGCATAACACTAAGAGAACTTCGGCAGCACACTCATCCTGAGGCTCGACCTCGTTTTGGTAGGCGAAAGGGTAGTAAAATCCCAGTTCTATCTCAACAAATAGTACTTTGCTGAGATTATTGTATTCCATGATCATATATTTCATACGAGGTTCACAGTCAATACGGATTTGATTTGGCAACCCCTTCCATGGCAGCCACATGTGAGAAAGGTCTGTGGCAGTATATCCGTTCAATGCCTTGGTGAATTCCCTCCCCAAGATGATCCCATAGGCATCAGGAATGTCTGCCACTTGAATATCGATGACTTGTTGTATCTATGGGTCCATAGCAATCTGCATCGAGATCTAATTCATTTCTCCCACAATATTGATCTCTATTTTATCCAGCTAGGTCACCTTCCTCCTTGAAGGTGTGGGAGTAATTCCAAGAGCCTTGCATACTACTAAGGGCATAACATTGGCAAACGCTCCTAAATCGAGGAGGAAGTTGTTTAAGTTCTTCCCAAATATTCGGATGGTGGTAAGGAAATGAGGAGTTTCCAACCTTCCTTAGAAAATACCTGCGGGCGTGTCCATGTGAGCTACCTAACCCCTATTCTTATCACCAATTTTATCCTTGGTCTATCTAGATGGATGATCTTTAGAACCCTGCCTAGTGTTCTGATTTGGTTCCTTTCCCGTTTGCCTACTGGCAGATTGATTTATAGGAACATCCTTCCTTTTCCTGGTATTATCTTGTATGTTCAGTTCTTGCCTAGGCTCCTCAAAAGTGATTCTCTTAGCTGACATTTCTTGCATTGTACTAGAGGATGGGGTCCCATTAAGGACCCTAAAGAAGGCATGCCTTATGGCCGAGACTTTGAGTAATTCAAAGGTAGACAAATTGATTTTCACCCTTTTGAACTCTTCTTCCATGTATTCACCCATTTGCTCAACTTCTGAACTAAAGGCTTGACCTATTGCAGAACTAGGAGGTTGGACCTTTGCTTGACTAGACTGATTTAGGGATTGGCTTTGAGGCTAATTTTGCGACTAATTTTGAAGCCCTTTCTTGTCGAGGTATTGGGTGGGTACATGGGGAAGTCCTGGGTTGTTGCTAGCATTAGGATCGGGTGGGGTGGCAAAATTTTTCGATGGAGCAGAGGTTGTAAAGGGTCCACCCACCTATCTATTCCTAAGGAAGTAAGGAGTTGATCTTTGATGGAACATGTGGACCTCATCTACAAATGGCTCTTCCTCATCTGTTGGACCTTTATCTACTGAATCAAAAAGCTAAGCCAAAGTTTGTTTGTTACTTACCTCTTGTACTTCTTCACTCCTAATGGGAATGAGCTCGACTTCGGGCTCGTTGCGGTCACCCTATGGAAATGGCACTTGATTAACATGAGACAAGAGGAATATATGGCTCAGAATAGATGATGTCCCTATAGCCGACATTATCAACTGTGTTTTGCACTTCTACTTGGAATATTTCAGTAGCTGTCTGGAATTCGGGGCAATCCAACTCAGAATGTCTGCTAGTTTTGTGAATCTGGCACCATCTAGATAAAGCTACCTTGGCAAGGTACACTCCACTAGTTTTTTTGTTGCTTTCCAGTTGGTCAAAAGGTGTAGGAACACCTCCATTATTGGGCTTGTATTCCACATACGATTCTTCCTCTGAGAAGGTCTCTTTTTTGAATTTTAATTAATAGTTGGTCCCCTATTATGATTCTGTCTGGATGAAGTGCTTGATTCTTGGTTATCCCTATTGTCCCTATTGTCTCAGTTATCTCGGTAGAGATTGGCCTAAAAATTATGCTGGGAGGCTTGTAATTGATTATTCTAATTTTTTAGGTGCATCATTTCTGTGGACATTTTCCTTATCATCTCTGTCGGTTCCTCTAACTTGTCTCTCTCAGTCATGTTCCCAGGTGGTGGCGCTAGATTTTGGAGAAAAACAGGCAGGGTTGTTGGCTGATTCTGATACACTAGAGGAAATTATGGCCCTGATAGGTATAATGGTACTTGGGGCTACTCCAGATGCACCTGCTATTGTGGAGCAGCTTGAGAATAGTTATACTATGGTTGGGGCTGCAAATAAGAAGGCGTGGGAGGTGCATAATTTAGTGGCTATCCCGAATATGGGACGATTGGCAATTGAGGCAACTAGTTCATAAGAGGGGTTTGATGAGCAAATGCCTGATTAAGTCCCTGAATCTGTATCAAGTGAGCCACTGGCCCTAAAGAAGGTAGCAGGCTGGAGATATTCTGCCCCAAATCTGCACTGGCCACAACAGCCTCTTTATAGGCCATCACCAATGAGGCGGGTAGCGGTTGCATCCTTTTACCAGAGCTGCCGTGAGGTTATCCAATGCTACATAGTAAACTGGGAGAGTTGCGTCATCATTATGGAGGTATGAAAATGATCATTGAAGGAGCCAATAGGTTTGTTTACTTCCCTTTTGATGGACATAAACTGCTGGTAAAGTTCTGAAGGATTGATGAGAATCTTGTATTTCTATAGGAAGGCATTCTTCATCAGATTCCATGAGGTAACGGATCCCCTCGGAAGATTGGTGTACCAATAGAAGGCTTCTTCTCCCAACGAATGCGGAAAAAGGTAGCATGCAACATCCTCATGGTCAACTTGCATTTCGGTAATTGTTGTCTCGAATATATTGATATGTTCTTCAATTGTTCTTTGTGGGTCACGAGGATAGAACTTTGAACAAAAGCCCTCCGGATTCTTGGGCATATCATTGTAAGTAGAAAAATATATTAGTGAAGGGTTATGTGCCAACCAAGCCATGGAGGGAGGCAGAGGTAGTATTTGCTATTGAAAAATAGCAAGTTGGGGTTGTACTCACAATAAAATAGTAGTCTAGGACTGCACTTGAGTTGCGGCTATTTGGACTGTGCCTTGGGCTAGAAGGGTCAGGAGAGAAGCAATCCCCTGGCTACAGTAGATAGGAGGTTCAAATGCAGTTTCAGATGGTTGGATGGAAGACAAAGGCTAACTGAATGAAGGTGAGGCTTGAATGGAAGCGGGTGAAATAGAGGAAGAGGAAGGAGCAACGTTACTTTCATTGACTTGTTTAGCCCTTGTAGGAGGCTGCAATTCTTCAAATTCTCCCTTATTTGGTGTTGACCGTAGAAATCTTTGAAATATTTTCGGGGAGAATAATCTGATTCAATCCAGCTTCACTTTAATCCATAACTTTGTATTCCAATGTGTGGCCCTCCTTCTAGCGCTAGTTCTATTGCTGTGTTTTTTATGCATTTCTCAACACAGGCAATACGTAGGTGCGCTACCTCTCTTGAAAGACAATCTTCCACAATTAGATTGTAGAACACTATCCCAAGGTCTCTAATGTCAGGTTTTGACAGTGCTTGGAATATCTTAGTTGTTTGATGTGATTTGTTGGAATCACAAGGCGGTCTTACAGATGAATTACAAAGTGAGGAAGTTGGATCTTGAAACAGAGTTCTTAAGATGGGAGAGTTGTTATGCATTTGCTGTAGGTTCAAACAACAGTCTTGAACTCCATTTTGTCATTGGATTTAACTTTACAATGTGCAATGAACCTTAGCATAGGTCACTCATTAAATAAAATGAAAAAGGGTAGGGAAGAGAGGAGGTTCCTGGATCCGCAACTAATTGTGAACAGTGATGATGGGGTTCTTGCAATGGACAACTTCTTGGAAATGATATTCCACTTAACCAGAGATCTCAAAGTCTCATGGAATTTGTGCTATCTTTTGAGGTCTGCAAATGTTTCATCTATCATTCACCATATGCATGCATGAACAAAGATGAAAGTTTGGAGCAGCTTTGGATTTAAGTCAAGACTAACTTTACACAGCTATCTGCCATCAGCAAACAGCAAAAATTATGGACTAAGAAGGCATCTACACTGCAGGGATTTCATAACCACAAGACAACATTCCTAAAATCTACCAAAGCAAAAAAATAGTTAACTAGAACAGCAATAAAACCTAAGTTAAACATCTAACAATGGAGGTTGAATCAAGCAACATGTGAGAAACTCAGAAAATGCACCAAGTCAATGTATTCTCATTATAAATTTTTGCAGCATGTCTTTACAACAACTCAACTCTCTTTTCAAATGAGATGAGAGCCCTATTTATAGTGCCCAAAAATTCAAATGAATGGCTAAGATTAATTCTCATTGTGTGGCCAAGATTCATTACAAAATAGGGTTTCACCAACCCTCAATATATTACAATTTAAAAATAACATTTTGTCCCCTTCCCTATTTTGTCTTCTAGTGACGACGTTGTAGCATTTTTTCTTTTTGATAATTGTTGTTTACTGTGGCTACTCTTTAGGGAGTTCTCTATCATCTGCGGGGCTATCCTCCCGCTTATTTGAGGTTGTGTACTCCATGAACTTTAGGATGACCAGCTGGAGCTTGTCTATCTCAATGATCTCATACCTCAATGTTTGGTAGCTCCACTCCTTAGCATTATCTTTTAGCCTCTTCTAGTCCTCATCGTACTTTGCACCTTGATCCCTAAACAATTTTGATTGATCGAAGGCACGGGCATCAAAAATCATGAATTCCACCATCATTTTGCCAGACATCCCTTCCTCCATCTTCTTTTGAAAGTAAGGTTTTATCTTCTCCGTATCCATCTGTACTGCGGGCATGTCGTACTCCGTCCTTAGCTTGAGGTACCAGGCACATTCAGCTCTGATCTCTTTGATCCATTCGATATCCAGGTCCACTTTGTTCATTATCTATTTTAGCTTTTCCTTCTGGTTGTTAAAGTATTGCTGCCACACATCGATCAGCCAATGATCATCTTTATTGAACACAAGCTCCTTTTCCCATATGGCCTCTAGAATCTGAAGGATAACCTCGATCTTTGGGAGGGTGGAATCGTACGTTGCAGGGAAGTCAATGCATAGCTTCTTCGTGCCCTCCAAAGATTGTTGCAGGTCTAAGAACTTGTTGGCTATCCGAACAACACGACTAATTCCCATGTTTCCGACATATAAGACTTGTCGGTACCAACTTTTTGGAGTCCTTTCCAAGTTCTTTCTCCTTACCATCTTATTAATTTGTTCCTTGGACAGCAATTGGGGCATGATGGTGGATGTGGTAGGTAGGTCATCCACTAAAGACCACTATTGGATGTAATCCGTTAGAGTAGCCACCTATGCTTTGAGCTCATCTTTTGAAATCTTGTCCTACTTTATCAAATGTACCACCATGGCCACTGACTCCTCAAGATGTTCTACCTTTTGTTCTCTGGTGGCAGTCCCCAAGTCGATGGTAGAGACATAACTTACACCAGCCTATCCCACCACTGGGGCTGCTATTTGCACAACTCGAGACCCAAAAGCATCCATCATCACCCTAGATCGGATCTTAGGCTTCTTCTCCTTCTTTGTTATGATCTGAGCTCGAGCTAAGATAGCTTCTAGTCTTGCCCTCGAGTCTTTTAGTATGGGAGTTTTCCTTTTGAGCTATTTTTCTAACCATTTAGGCACGACAGACTTGCCCTTAGGTGACTCATAATCATCCTCACCCCTCTCGATCAAGGCTTTTGTTCTCCTAGCCTTTGAAACTTTGAATTCTTCCTTGGCAGCATATCCCTCTTTGTCATCAGAGTCCTGGATGAACACAAGGTGCTTTATGGGAGGCTTGGCAGATAATTGCTACAGGGGACATTCTTTTTCTTCCATTTCCTCCCTTTCCTTCTCCTTATTTTGTTCAACCTCGTGCGCATGTTCCTTGAATTGCTCAATTTTGAGGCCCATGACAATTTGGGCCTCTCCCTCAGGTTTGTCTTCTTGCTGCTGTCCTTCTTCTTCAAGGGGCGACCCTTCTACCTTTTCTTTAGTATCCTTTAGCTGCTGGGCCATTTCTTCCTCTAGGTCATCATTGAAGGTCTGCACAATGACCTTACCACCAGCATTGTCCTCCTCATCCCCGCTCTCAAAGGAACTAGATCCTTCTTCTTGGTAGGCCACCCTGTCAATAGTGCGATGTTCATATTCCGAGTGCTCGTGGTATTCATCAGCCTCCTCTTCAAAGGGATTCGAGGCCTCTTGTTCTCACCTCTCCCACTCCTTAGAGATTAACATGGTGGCTTCCATAGCCAGTGGCCCTATTGGAGGTTGTGAAGGTTTGGCAGTAGTGAGGACCTGAGCTAAGGCTACTTGAAGAGTGGGATCCATGAGGATTTGGGAGAGCTTGAAAGGGATATTCTACATATGCTTTGAGAAGGCCTCAGGCAAGGTGGGAATGGGCATTGGTGCAGGCACCATAGGTAATGGAAGTGACGTGGTAGGTGACATGGTAGCAGAGGAAGAGTCAATTACAATCACTAGATCGGTCGGGGGTGAAGGGGCAAGATGGACAGAGATGTCCACTACCAATGGGGATGTAACAACCATAGCCAGAGAAGCAGGTGGTGTGATAGTCGGGGTAGGGAGTGCTAAGAGGGGTTCTAATTGATCTGCACCCTTTACTTCTTCCTCTTGGATTAAGGGCTGCTCTGTGGTGCCTCCTGTTCGCTTAAGTCTTTTGGAGGGTGAGCCTCCTGTTTCTTTCCTTGTATAGACCTTGGGGTCAGGAGACTGCTCTATTCCTATCCCTTTCCTCTTCTTGAGCCTAGTGACTGGAGAAGACTTGGACATCCTGCCAGTCGAACTGGTCGCAGTGACATCCTCGATGGCACTTGGTTCACTCTTGAGTCCTTCAGAAGTCAAAATTACCCCCTGTTGTCTTAATTAGGCCACTTATCTATCAATCCATTCTTTGGTATGGGACAAGATTGGCTTGGTTAAGATGTCAAGGTCGTTGACCTCCTACTCGTCCCAGTCTATTATTGGTAGTGGCAAATTGGTGACTGTGGGGTACCTGAGGTCCATTATGGTGCTATCATCTTCTTCGACTTGGTCCAGTATGGGAAACGGTTGCACCTTCCTTACAAAATGCACAGTAATTCGCAATATAGTGTATTGCACGTACCTCTTTATCATCTCGACAATCTCCCCAAAAGTCTTCAATGTGGTGGAGATGATCGAACCTGGGTCCCTGTGCCTTTCTTACATGCCCATACGGATCTATTCGAGGGCGAGGAGTGTGTAGGTGAAAATGGTAATCATTCATTTCCTTCTTGGAGTTGCTAGCACACTGGGAAGTTTGTAGCTTATACATGCCTTGTCTAAGAGTCATGGGATAAGAGATCCCTGCTATATGCTTGCCACTAAAGATTGCCTATATGTGTTGGAGCCGTCGAGAAAGCTCCAATAAGATGATTCGGTCATTGGGGTATCGAGGCAATTTGTTTGGCCTTTCAGTGAAGCCTTGGGCATAGATGTATGTGAACTTCAAGTATTGAATGAAGAGGAAAGCATACTGCTTTAAGAATGCCTGAGGACTGTGGGAAACTCTCCTTTCGAAATCCTTGGCAATCACTCTAATGATATGGCTAATGAAGGCGTCATTCACTCTGCAATACTCCCTCTTGAAGTTTATGTACTGGAGCTGAGGATATTTGTCATAGGCCTTCAATCTTAGACCCTGCTTCTAATCAGGTGCCACAAATAACCCGTTGTACTGCCTCTGGTCCGCCAAGGAGTAGACAAGGTACGAAGTCATATAAAATTTGGAGCTTTTCTTAACATTGACGAACTACTCGTGGAAGTAGTCGCTTATTATACCTCGCTAATAAAATACGGTCTTTGTGGGAATGTCCTCATTCCCATGAATGATTTGATCAACAAAGTATACCATCCACCCCTGAAAGAAGGCCGTAGTAGGGAGGCCCATAACCCTGCTCAACATTGTGACCAAATCATGGTAGTCTTAATAGAAATCATTGCAGAAGAGTTCGTTAGGAACCTTCACGGCGCTGCCCTGCTTTTCCTTGAGCCAATGGTAATTTATTAACTTCCTGTAGCCCATAGGGTTAGCATCCCATGCCGCTTCGCACTCCTTAATGGTAGGCGTTTCCATTTCTTGAAATGTGGGAATGTGAAAGGTTTTCATGATTCCTCTAGCCGACATGTCTGCGATAATGTTATCGTCCCTGTCAACAATTGTCCCTGTGTTGGGATGATACGCCTGCCGATAGGCCATGACCAATTCAGGGGCCACGAGGGATGGGGGGAAGCCCACAACTTTCACAATTCCACTTTTTCTTATCAATCTTGCATTTTTTGTTGTTGGATTGACCCTGACCCTTTGTTCAAACTCGTCAATATTGACGTGGCCTATGTTGGTGTCAGTGATTTCCTTCCAATCCGTGGTAACTTTTGAGTTCAAAGGCTCACCCTGAAATTGGTATTTCATTTGGTCTTTGTCTTCTTTCCCTTGAGGAGTTTTTCCTGACTTTTTTCCTTTGTCTTTCTCGACGGCTGCCCCCAAAGTTCCCACACCTGATTCCATATATTCTGCAAGCAAAGACATAGTCAGTGCAACTGATAATGAAGGTGTTCATGCTAGTTGAAATCCCAAAGATGAAATCCATTTTAAGTAATCTATCAAGCATAACATGAACATTATCTCTCAATATCATTGGGCTTTTGATTGAGATCTAGGGGACAGTCTGGGCCCAGAGGGCCAGACTTCCCTGGCAGGAATGCCATTTTGGAAAGGCAAATAGGGTGGAGGGCTCTAGGAGATTCTCTCCAATTGAATTTTGATAATTTAAAAGGTTCACAATGAAGAAGACCAAGATTAAGCATGTGGGTCGAGATCAGATTTTGGATTGGGCTCATTTGGGTTAGCTTAAGAGCATCCAAAGGTACGAGGTCGAAAAGTCGTTAGGAGATGGCTGTTTGGAATAGTAGATCATAAACAAAATTCTGAAGACGAAACTCTGGGGTCCGGGGTCTGGTGGGTTGCATGGTGGTCAAAAGATAGTTATTTTCTATTTCAGTGCTCAGGCCTGAGGCACCGGGAAGCCGTGCATCCTTCGCCATTTGGAATGGCCATCGCTGGGGGGAAGGCCTGGTGGCGGCGGCCTGGCATGAAGCTCAGCAAGAGATCAAAAATCAATGTAAAGTCATAGCGAACACCTCAGGTCTCATCAACTAGCGCAACAGGGGAAGGGAAATCGACGAAAGGTCATGGCGGTGGGGTAAGGTCTTGGTAAGGTCCTTAAGTCTCACCGATAGCCAAGAGTAGGACTGGACCCGACACGTGCGTTCACTATTTTATTTCATTTTCAGTCCTACGAAGGTCAGAAGGGTGGAGCCCGGAGCTCAGAGGGGAAGGTGAGATTTTCCCTTTTGGAACGGGGGATGAGGGAAGGTCGAGGCTTTGGAGGCGGACATACGTCGAGCTTGTATGCATTTGTTCAAGTTGGATCCCAATGGTGAATGGGGGACCGGGCTTGGAGGTCAAAAGGACGTCGCGTATTTGCCAAGAGAAGAGTGATGTCGCCGTGAGGTCTTGGCAAACACGGAAGGTCCTACCGATAAGAGGAGTCTTCGATGTAAGTTTTCCAAGTTAGCAAAAGGTCTTGGCAAACCAACGATGTCTCCCCAACAAAGAGCCCCATTGGCATAACCCCTTGCTAAACTCATGAAGTCACGCTGATAGGGGATCTACGCTTGCCAAGACAAAGATTTCGTTGTGAAGTCTTGGTGACCGCTAAGAGTCTCGCCAAAAGTGAAGGCATTGGCAAGGCCAAAGGAGCTCACAGTGAGGTTTTTGTGACAGATGAATGTCTCCCCAACAAATCAATCGACAAGAGCAGGATATGCTTGGTGAAAGGTCTTGCCAAATCAGGGAGGTCTCAGTGACAACAAACTCGACAAGATGAAAGAAAACTCACCATGAGCCTCACCAACAAGGACTGGTTTTGTCGACAAAGAATGAGGGGCAGAATCCCGGATACCCAGGCCCAAGAGACCCTAAAGTTGTTTCAACATTTCTAGTTTTCGCTAAGTCTCCATTAACAAAGGGAGCATCCGGGCTCGAGGGTCATGAATGCTCCTACGAAGAACGACCGCACAGAGATAAGCTCTGAATTGGTCAAGGGGGTGTTGTGTTGGTTTTCTCGATTCTTGAGGACATTGGTTTCAGTTGTGATGCCATGGTTCACCATTTATATGTTGTTTTAATTGTTATTGTTCATTTTAATCCCTGGAAACCATGAAAACACTATTTGGGAGGGTGAACAGAGAACCTACCTCGAACCCTCGATGTAGCAAGGCGTGGGGTCCACCAGTGGTCGGTAAGTGTAGGTAATGGGCGATGATCGACGGAGGTTTTAAAGACAGCGGACTACTATGGCAAGCTTTGATCTCTCTCTGCAACACTGTCAAGTGAAAATGACAGGCTTGGGAAAGCAATTTATACCCCTAATCACCATTAATGGCCCTATTAAATGTAGGTATGGTGAGCAAGGAAGTTGGTGGTTTTGAATTCATCGATGGCAGCGGGAGACCCAGGGTCTAGTGACCGAGAAGATGCAGGATGGCAGCCGTTTGGAAAGTTTCGCTCGGAAATCCCTAGTGGAAAAGGGGAGGTCAGGGCCCAGAGGGCGGAGCTCCACCTGACATCCATCATCAGGAACGAAGAAACACTTGCAGAACCTCGTAGGCAGAAGTATGGAGTTTCAGGCCTAGAAGGTTCAAAAGTAGCCAAAATTGAGAATTTCATCGAACGGAGAATGAGGGTTCAGACCCTGAGGTCTGGCAAGGCGCAAACCAATGGTAGACACAAAAAGGAAACCTAAAGGGCCAGGCCCAGCAAGGCTCGGGGCCGCTTGCAGAGGCAATCTGCTAGGGAGTCTCCATGAGGCACCAGAACTTGTCAAAATTTAAAAAAAGGGGGGAGGGGGTGCAGTCAACTTATGGTGAGACATTGAAGGAACATTGACCACCCAAGACACCAACAAGAAAAGGCACGTAAAACAATGCGACAACAAAACGACCTAGCAAGGTGAAAGAAAAGAGGGTCCCCATTCAGAATGGGCCGTGTGTGCTGAGGGTACAACACAACGTAGTTCAACAATGACATGGACTGACTGACATGATTGACTTTGACTCCATTTTTAGGATTTTGACATTGATTTGGATATTATTTTGTTTTTCTTCAAGATGTTTTATGATTTTTAGGTCTTTCTTCAGGACATTTTATGATGTTTTTGGTCTCCCTTTAGGACATTTTATGATGTTTTTGTCTTTTTTAGGACATTTTATGATGTTTTTGGTCTTTCTTCAAGACATTTTATGATGTTTTTATCTTTTTGTCATTTTATGATTTTTTTTGGATTTTGACGTTTAATAGGATCATGACAAATGCATACGATTAATGCCTATACATGAGAATCTAAGGACAAACATGATTGTGCCCCTAGTCAAGCTGAATACCAATTGACAAGTGATGACAACGTTGTTTGACGTGGGAAGGAAACATCCTGAAACAACGTGAGGATGGTGACCATAATGTGACGAAAGTATGGAGGTCTACAGCTGGGCCAGGAATGCAGTTAAGTAAAATTTTGGATAATATGCTTGTAGGGATTAGACTCATTGCATTTGGAGTGACTTGGTTAGGAATAAATGGGATGATGGAGCATCCTTAGACCATTTGACAAGGGAAATCCAAGATAGGTGATAGACATGAAAGGATGAGAGGTGGCCTCAGTAAAGGATGGGACACATGAGACTAAGGGAATTGTCATATGATTTTCAAGGACTATGTCACATAAGGATAATGAGGTTTATGTCAGCAATGACATGATGTTTCACGGATAATGTATGACCAAAGGATAGGTTTGTCAAACGTTTTCCCAAAACATGATTTATGTGTGCCAGTTTTATGTCAAGACCAAGGTAGGTGGGAAAAAATGTGTGGGAATAATAGGGCTTAGATGAACATAAATGTCATGAGGAAGGCATGGGAAAATGAGACGACTTGCCCCCAATTATAAAATTCCACATAGATGATTTATTTTACACATGACGCCTATTTGCCAAGTTTTCATCATGGTACTTATCCAGGGCGCATGTTTACCAAGTTTTCACCATTGAATGAAATTTTTCTCTCTACTATTTTCTTGACTTTTTGATTTTTTTGGTGTCACCAAGATGCCTGTTTGCTAGGTTTTCATCAAGGTGACAATTTTTATCATTTTTCAATTTTTTTTTTTGTATTTCTGATTTTGTGGATAACCTAGATGCTTTAGATGACCACTTCCTATTCTAAATTCACTGAAGATGCCGATGTAGAGATTGGTGCCATGATATGCCAATAATGTCCTGTCTGAAGTAGTTTTCTTATCACGATCGTAGTGCTTGTATACAACTGATCAGTGTCATTGTGGTCCTTTTTGATACTACAGTTGGCCTTATCAGAATATGCACATCGCGATAGAGTGCCATGAGAGTCCTTGTGGTAAAGAGTTGCTGCCAAGATGTGACAGATTTGTGACGTGGGATCATTGGAATTTAGACGAGATAGAGTGCCATGAGAGTCCTTGTGGTAAAGAGTTGCTGCCAAGATGTGATAAATTTGTGATGTAGGGTTATGATGAATGATGGTAAACATGGAAAGATTGTTTGGACATTTGGATGAATGACTTTTTATTTTCCAAACTTGGGATGGTGTTTGGAACCAACACTTTTATATGCCTTAATTGATGACCATTTTGAAGGAGGTGGACATGTGTTATATGTGGGAGTCCTCTTGTCTTGTGGCTCCACATTGTGATTGAATTTTGTATTTGACTTGGTGTCTTTGTTTGATCCATCTTTCTTTGGGATCCATTTTAATTTCATTTGTCCACTTTTCCTTTTGTTTGATTCAATGGCCTTTGACATTTGATTTTGATCTTTTGACTTGTAAGACTTTTTTTTTTGTTGGTTCCAAAGGGAAGGTTTATTTATGATGGAATGGCGGTTCATGGTGTGGGTGGAGGGGGTGTTGGCAGCAATTTTATGACAAGGATTTCTCATAGACTCCATTTTGATGTTTGTATCTGACAAAGTTGCTCCCAATATTGAGGAGGTACCACTAACATTGTTTGATTTGCTAACTGAGGAATAGCCAAGACCTTGATGTTTGTGAATTTGTCTGAAGTTGTATTGGTTCCAAAATGCCTTGCTCATGTAAGCCTAGTCCTTTTCCTTGATATTGCATGCTTTGACAGATTCTATTTGCGATGGGGTATTTATTTTTTTGAAAGAAAGATGCTAACCCATCATTAGGTATGTGGATATGGTCACTTGTAATATTTTTCATCTACAAGAAAGCCTGCTCTAACAAAGATAGATGACCCTAGTTTATAAAGTGTCTTAACTTCATTGTCATGTTGGACATATTCCTGACTAATATCTTTGGTCTAATCATGTGACATGTTAGGTTCAAATGATTCTATAGGTGCTTCCAAGGCAATGTCAAAGCCATCATTATGTTTAGTGTCATAGAGTCTAATGATTTTAGCTATAACTTGATCATATGCAAGCATGTCCCTAGTGGAAGATTCTTGTTTTGGAGGAATACCGTCTATGTGTCCCATGGAGGCAAGTGTCTCATCGTGGGAAGTGTCAATAGTCAAGGCTTTTATAAGGTCAGCAAGTGTTTGATCATGAATGGTGTAAAGGTCAAGGAGTGGATTGTTTTTGACTTCTTGGTCAATGGTAGGGTCTTGGTTGAAGATGGGGTTGTCATGGATTTGGACTTCTTGGTCAATGATGGGGTCTTGGTCAAAGATGGGTTTGTCATGGATGATACAGTCAAAAATAGAGTCGGTGTCAAGGAGAGGTGTGTTTTGGATGTCATGATTGTCTTGAACGACTTCATGGATGGATTGAAAGATAGGGTCATGGGATGAACTACCTTGTTATTGACATGTGGGTGACATTATAAGGTCATGCTTTGGGCTTTCATTTTGACATGTATCCTCAAGTTTATTAAATGGGATTTGACTTTGGACAATGATAGCATTTTCATGACTAGATGTGGCTTGTGAGGGGATGACTTGAAAAGGATTAATGGATGAAGGACTAGGATATAACGTGGAGACTTGGACTGGACTAGTATGTGAAGGACTAGGATATGACATGGGTACTTGCATTGGACTAGTATGTGAAGGACAAGGGTATGATGTGGAGACTTGGACCGGATATGACATGGAGTCTTGGACTAGATTAGGATGCGATGGCATAGATTGTGACATGGGGACTTCAACTGGATATTCCATGGAGTCTTGGACTAGATTAGTGTAAGGTTGACTAAAATAGGATGTGGAGACTTGGACTTGATTGATATGGTATGATGTGGGGACTTGACATGAGTTGATAGATGGTTGATAGGGCATGTAGACGTTGACAAGATTGATAGGTGAAGGACTAGCATATGACGTGGAGACTTGGAATGGACTAATGGATAGTTTGTTTCCCTTGTCAAAGTTAGGATAAGGGTGAGTAATAGATGTTTGTTGTGGACTAATGTCATGAATGGTATTAAGTGAATTTTGGTAGTGAGGGTAGATGGATGGAGAACTAGGACTGATGGGTTGTTGGTACAAAGGACATTGACTTTTGGCTTGGATAAATTGTCTCCTAAAGTCTGAGGCTCCTTGGTATTGACCTCTACAAAGTAATTCGTATTCAACTTTACTAGCAAGCCTATCAATATGTTGGTGAAGGGAAGACAAGGGGGTGGATGTCATGATGTTTGTTAAATACAAAGTGATAATGACATTTGTCCAAGGTAAATGACTAATTGAAGGTGATAAAATTGGTCAAGAAAGGATGCCGAATTCCAAGGTGACAATGAAGATGTTGACTAAGGAAAATGACCAATGCCATGTCTAGATGCAAAATGAAGACTATGATGGACAATGCAAAGTCTAAGGTCGATTGTTTGTGTCCAAATTTGTGACTGTTGTGTATATTGTTTGAAAATCTAGAAAACACTTGACAAGCATGATGTTTTAGTGTAAGCAAGCGCACATAAGACAAGTACAATTCTAAAAGGCCAATAGGCCAAGGGTTTGTATACTTGATATAGCCCACCTTTATACCCCAGATTGGTGATAAACACCTTTCCTTCTTAAGAGCGGATAGCTTAGAATTTTGGTGGCATTGGCTCCCGTCCATAGGTCATTAACATCATTCGAGTACACCAAATTCGAATTCTTGGGTAGTGACTTCCCAAGAACTGCTATCTCTACTCAAGGGGATCAAAAGTGAGTGTCTTTGGGCATGATACTGTACCCTGCACTATATCAAGCAACAACCAAAAAAGGTTGGACTCTAAGACAAAAGGTGTTTAATGCGGGCATTCCGTTCATAGGGCATGATTCATGTGGCGAGTGTCCCCTTTTAGATCCATCTCGTCAGAACCATACACGTGATTCTTGGGCTTTCCCCAAGAATCCATTTTTATCTACCAGCTGGAAGTCCCTCAGTGTCAGGGTGCTACTGGTCTGAGTTGTCTTGGGGTGAGTACTTTTTCCCACCAGAACAAGCCCAAGTTCTAGAGTTAGTAACCGTTTCTCTTACACCTAAGATCGCTCGAAAGTGCAAGGGGAGATGATACTTCGATTACTAAGTCATAAGGGTAATAAAAAAAAAAAGAATGGGTTTGATTTTCTGATCACCAAGTTTTCACAAGGTGAGAGCATACTCGCCTACAATTTTGCAAACATAGTCATGCAAATTAGAAGACATTGTTCTTTTTAATTTCACTAAAAGTAAGTGTGTACTAATCTAAGAAAAATACAGATATAATGTTTTAGTTTTTATTCTTTGACATTTGAACCTACAAGACCATGAGTTAGAAGTTTGAATTTTTTCCTTTGACCCATGAAAAGTAACTGCCAAATGCTACAAACAAAGATTAGTAAAAAAAAACTTAAATGAAAATAAAAAGCTAAAATAGTGATAACTTCATCAAAAATTAAAAGAAAATTAAATCCTAGATAGCTATGGAAAGCTAAGACATAGACCTTCAAAACCCAGAAAATGTTTTGTAAAATCCTACAAGAAAAAAGTGTTATAAACAAAAGAAGATTCGGGTTTTAACAACTAAAACTTAAAAAACTGTGATCACTAAAATGGCCATAACTTTATCAAATATTAACAAAATTTGAAACCATTTGAAGTTATGGAAAACTGTGAACAATATCTAAAAAACCCAGAAAATGTTTTAAAATATTTTATACGCCCATTTTTCTATACTCAAAAGAATGTGACAGGATTTTGTATGACTTCTTTGTTGTAACTTGTAAAACAATGAAAACAAACAAGAAAACACACAATTTTTTCTACAAAATGTTGGGTTCACCAATGTAACTAAGGGTTATTTTTCAAGTTTGATTAAAGGTTAGAAAATCAATATAAATCACAAAACCCAAAGCAATTACAAAACACAATGGAAGTAAACAAATGAACAATTATACCTGTTAATTGCTGAGACCTCCATGATTCACTTTTGTAACACCTAGCTTGTTGGCTGATGTGTTGCCCTCAAATTTGACATGCAAGCAATCTGAAAATACAAGTCTAAGTCCTACACCAAGCTTTGAAGGATTTAAACAAATGTCTATGCCTATGACTATGATTGACAATGCATATGCCTAAACATGCTAAGACTTAATAAAAATAAAGACAATAAATGCTGCAATTGCTATGAATAAATCTAAGTATGTCAGTGCATAAGTATGTAATGTATCGATGTAATCGAAAAATGAGAGGAAAATGACATTTTATAGAAAATGTCATTTTGAATGGACGAATGAGATGAGAGATTGAGAAAATGCCTTAGAATCAATGGTTAAGATTCAAAATGGAAACTCTCAATTAGGGTTAGGGAAAAATGCCCAAATGTGTGAATAAGATTTAATTAAATAAATTAAATCAAGAATAAATGTGATAGTTGAGATGAAATTAGCAAAAATTAGAAGATAAGAAGATGTATTTTAGAGAATTGGTAATTTTAGAAATTACTTGATTTGTAGAAGAATATTTCCATTTTGAATTAAATTAATTCAAAATATGGATTTTGTGAGATAATGAGTAATTAATTTTTGAAATTAATTGCTAAAAGAAGAATCAGTTAACTATGTGAGACATTTTTAAATAAATTGTTTTATTCAAAAATAAAGAAGTGTCACATACAACAATTAAATAATTAAAATAATTATTTAATTTAGAAGAAGTGGTTAATTAATTAAATAAATTAGCAAATCTATCTAATTAAAAGAGAGGATTTAGGAATTAGTGATATATTTAATAAATATATTAAAATATATTTATTTGATAATCAGGAGGACATTAATGACAAAGATTAATTAAGTAAAATGAGAACTTTATTTAATTATGAGTTGACTTTAGATAATTAGTGACACATTAAATAAATATGATTTATTTATTTAATAATCAGGAAGAATAGAAGAACCTGAATTAATTAAATAATTGTGAATTATTTAATTAATAGTTGAAGATGGGTTAGGAACATAATTAAAGTGTCATAATTATGCTAGGACAAAAAGTGGTAAAATAGTGCTCGCAGGCCTAGGTCATTTTTAGGTGTCTACAAAATGAAGAGTGTGTAAATTTACAATGAGAGCCTTGCATATATATGCATGGTATAGGAGGTAGGAAGGTAGGACTGAATGACTAATTACCTCTCGAAAAGTGTAACACATGTATGCTCATATGATGAGTATGTGAGAATGTGTGAAGTATGCATGAACTAGGTGTCTCAAAAGGTAAGTACATGTGTCTTGACCACATGAAGTTGGACAAGAAAATTTTCCTAAGTGGAGACTTAACTAGTGTGAATGGGTCAACCTAGAAAGGGTGATATACTAACTAGATGTGTAATAACCATATTTACACTAGCACCCCCTTAAGTGCATCTTAAGAAGTAATGTATGCAAAGGTGATGATGATGGGCCTCATCTACTAGGCCATGTTAGGTATCCATGTACAAATTTCTCATAAAATAGAGTAAAGGAGAAAAATCAATGGGATATAAAAGTCCTCTCCAAAAGAGAGATGATAGAATGAAAATGTAGAAGTGAAGAAGAAAGAAGATGGGACTCATGATGACCCCCCAAGGACTACTTTGAGCACATTCTACAAGAAATATTCACCCTCAAAGGAGAGAAAAATGAGGTCTATGTGACCCTCCTAAAAGGTGTCACATCTCAATTTTTGCTTGCATAAACTTACTTGATAATAAATAGAACCAGATGAGACCATTGGACAATATGTGATTAATGTGTTGATATCATAAAATGCATCATTATTATGATTAAAATAATTATGAATTGCTATTATGTGAATATATTTTATTGTTGATTATAGTTTTGTGGACTAACATATGGACTAAATATTGAGTGAAAATTAATGTAGTAATAGGTTGAAGACGAGAACATGGTTGAGTAGAGATGATCTAGCCTCCTGATGATAGTCGGTATGATGGAAATTGAAGGATTTGATAGTGAAACCCACAAATCCCATAAATCCTTACAACCAAAATGCATGTCACAAGAAAGAGATCAAAGTAACTGATTTTCTATGCAACCAAGAGAGAAAATATTGAATCCACAAAAACATCTTATATGCCTTATGTATTGAATGAATACATGTGAATATAAATTATTACAATGAATGTGCAAGATTTTATAAAAGAATGCAAAAGTAAACCCTAGATGAGCATTTGATTAGATAGTGACAAGTGTTCTAATATTATGCAATGAGACAACTTGTCCTAAATATAGCTCAACTAATAATAATAAAGAAAACTAAACAATAAAAAAGAAATATTGAGTTTATCTTAAGTGGACTAAAGTAATAAGGGAATTAATAATTGATTAATTATCAAACTTCATGATTACTCCAACACCCCCCGTTAAGATCAACTTAGGGAGAAGTTACGAAGGCCTAATGTATCTAAAACAATAATGGATGCATGGATGGGTCTTAGATACAAGTCCTGATGAGGTACCAATGTACAAAATAAATTAATCTCTTATAACTAGAGAAAAGGAAAAAACCACATGGGAAAAACTCCCCTCTAAAAGAGAAAAATAAATGATTGCACTAGTGAAAGAAGGATAGAAGGAGGACACAATGTGGTCCCCCAATGATTGTTTCTGTCATGCAAGTATAATAGATGCCCCCAATAGGAGAGAGAAAATGAGGATATGAATCCCCCAACAAAGAAGTATCTCCTATGCCAATGATGAAAACTTTAAGACATAATATGATCCACTACCTACAAACTACATTTCTCCCCTTAGGAAGAAAAAGATCCACTGGTGATTGGAGAAGCCAATCCAAAAGAATGGGTGATTCTAGAATCCAAATCCATATGATGCGTGCCTCTAAAAATTGCTCATGTTTCCAAATGCTAGAAAGCGATGATGTTGATCCAAGATCATGTGAAGACTGATGTAGAACAAGCTACAAAAGTGATGAAGATGGTGAGTCAAAAATAGTGATGTGGCTTTCAGAAAAGAGGAGATGAATTTCCTCAAAGTAATCCTCCAAGTCTGCAATATAGGACTCCAAAAACAAGGATGATATGTTTGTGAGATATGAATCCCAAGTAGCTATGTCTAGATTATGAATGTCATGTTGCACTAAATCAATAGCGCTAAGGATATGGTGATGCCAAATTGATCAGGAACAACAAAGAATGATGATGTAGCCTTAATCTGAAGAGTGGAAACATGAATTCAAGTCTCTGGATGATCAAAACATGCAAAACCTATGATTTACTCAAGCTCCTCTAAAGTATTGTCATCAAAGAGTATGGAATATGCATCTGCAAGAGGGATGACGCTATTAGAATTGGCTATGGCTGCCAAGACCTAGAGGCCAAATGTAAGCACAAAAGAGAGAGAATAGAATGTGACAAGAATAAAATATATTCTTATCAATATGATTCAATGATAATAATGTGATGTGTACAATAAGAGAGACCCCTTGGTTATATAGCCAAGGTGAGATACAAGATGTCATAAGATTATGAAAAGTGTATTAATCATATGACATGAGACAACTAATAACACTTACCTAGGTTCACATGTGTTCCAAGTCAAAAGATAAGATAATAGCTAATGACAACTAACACCTTCTAGAAATATTCCTTCCTAGGACCTAAGTAAACTTAACGTGTGTAAATAAGTCCCCTAGTAATGAATTAACTAGGTACAAGACTTTATTTATACCAACACACACCTTAAGTGCACCTTAGGGAATATTAGATTATTATGGAGATGAAACAAAGATGCAAGAATGGCTCACAACTACTAGGCCATGTTAGGTACCCATATACATATGCAATGCAATCTCTCACAAATGGAGAAAAGGGAAAAAGGCAATGGGACAAAAATCCTCCCCAAAAGACAGATAAAGAGATACAAAAAATGAAATGTTCTCAATGATGCATGAGAAGGCCAAAACCCCATGCAAGGAAAAAGATCCCCCCATAAGAAAGAAGAGAGAAAATGCATCCCCTCCTTAATGTTGAGTCTCCTGCAATGATGGTAGAAGCTCGACATTGAATGTTGATGATCCAATATAGCCAAACAACGTTCCTACCCTTAGGAAGAAATAAAACCATGGATGTATGCAAGATTTCAAGATGATGGATGATGTATGATGATGTCTCTGAAGCATGCTCAAGTGTCTCCATGTCGATGTTGAAAGCTAACACACTCCAAACAAGCATTCTAGGACACACTATTGAAGAGGACAATCAAGAATCTAGTAGAGAAAAGTGTATAACATGATCCAAAGAGAAAGATATCCCCTTTGAAGACAAAAAGCCTCCTCCAAATATTGTCCAAAAGTATCCATGTTACATATGTCAAACTGCAAAGAATGATCATGTAGAGATTGAACAAGAGGGTCAAGGTGTTCCCTTACAACAACTAAAGAAGGATATTCTCCATTAAAGAGATGATGGATGCCATCAATGATGTCCTCCAAATCTACAATATGAGACTCCAAAAACAAGTCTGAAACACCTATCAAGAATTCATCACAAGTAGCCATCTCTAGAAGACTATGTATGTTCTACTGCACTAAACCACAAGGAGCCAAAACTATTGAATCACAAGTATCATCAGGTACAACAGTAGATGATTCTTCTAATGCTAGATTGCAAGAATCCTTAGCTTCAACATGTTGAATCATAGATGAAGAATATGAACCCTCTAAATTTGGATTAGGAGCCATAGAAACTAAAGTCTCAATATATGTCTTTGTAGGAGGAGAAGGTTTTGTATCATCAAAACTACCATGTTAGAATTGGCTATGGTTGTCAAGACCTAGAGACCAAATGGAAAAGCACAAAAGAGAGAGTAGAATGTGACAAGAATAAATTGTATTCTTATCAATATGATTCAATGATAATAGTGTGATGTGTACAACGAGAGAGACCCTTTGGTTATATAGCCAAGGTGAGATACAAGATGTCATAGGATTAGGACAAGTGTCTTAATCATATGACATGAGACAACTAATCACACTTACCTAGGTTCACATGTGTTACAAGTCAAAAGATAAGATAACAACTAATGACAACTAACACCTTCTAGAAAGATTCCTTGCTAAGACCTAAGTAAACTTAACATGTGTAAATAAGTCCCCTAGTAATGAATTAACTAGGTACAAGACTTTATTTACACCAACATAGAAAATCTGCAACAAGATCCTCTTGATATGGAGAGATACGATGGTCTCCACAGATCTCCCAAAAGTCATGTTCAAAGTTTGTGGGGATATTCAATATTTGATACAACATACATAGTGTCAAGATCAACACTAGAACATATAAACCCTACAATATGATCACTGATAATACCCCATGCTGATAAAATCCATGGTGTGTCTGGTGTAGGTATAAGTCTATATGGCTAAGGAAAAATATCAAGCCACTTGAGATTTGTCAGGGTCCCATTTTGCCAAGACTCATAGTTATCCTTATCCAAGTTGATCATAAAAGGATGAAATAGAAAAACCCATGATACTCACTCAAATGAAAAAATTAGAGACTAATAATCTCAATACTAATAAAGTAGATCAAATGATGTCATCCTATGGAAACAGGTCATTTGTGCCAAGACATCCAAGTAATTAATCAAAGTGTGAAAACAAAAAACAATGAATAAAATGTACCTAGGGAAGATTCTAAAAGTAGTGGACGGATGGATCTGAAGTGCTCTGAAAAACCTTTCCAACATTGTTTGAATTGCAAAAAATTAGAGATATAGGAAAAAAGTTATGAGATTTGAAGCAAAAAATGAAGATCTAAATTTGACTAAGAATAACAAGAACTAGCAACAAAATTTGATAATGAGACACACACCACTAGAAAATTCATAGAACTAGCTTTCTAATGATATCTCATTTGCCTAATTTTGACACTTTATGCCAAAATTATGCCAAAAAGAAAAGAAAAAGTTGCTTTAGGGAAAATAGGGCCCAAGAGGTGGACAAAGAGGGTCATATGACTGATGACATCACATTGACATAAACACTTCACTACATTAAATTTGATGGCCTATCAGACGTCAATAGAAAAAAGCCTCCTCACCGAAAAAAACTAATAGTCATAAGAATATGTGAATATACCAGAATATTTTGTCCCTGAAATATGGTGAGCTTAAATAGGGAATATTTGATTGAGTACTCATGGCTGGTATGCCCTCACACACATATATGTGGCTATGGGGAAAGTCATGCCTCAAAATGGGCTTCCTACTCAATCGTGTACCAAAGTTATACCTCCTGATAACTTTAATAAGGCACCGCAAAAAGAAAAATGGTCTTTTGAGCTCCATGAGACAAGCAAAACTTCATATGCTTGGAACTCATGAACAAATGTGATGGATCCACAAGCATGCAAGTTATGTTATGCAAGGTGGCCATATAACAAATGCAAAATCCAAAATGCAAAGAATGTTCAAAGGAGTCGTGTTTAGTTCATGTGAGGTCTTTAACTTAGGGAACATTGTGCCTAATGTCTCCAAGAGAGGACTAATCAAAGAATAGAAGATCTGTAACTTAGGGGATGCAGTGTGTCACATCAAGCCACTAAGAGGAATGTAATATGGTAAGATAGATCATGCTCATGAAAGACATCATACCCAATTCCATCCACAAAGTGGCAAACACATCATATGAAGTAAGAAGGTTGTACTAAGAACCAAGAAAAAGGAAAATGCAAAAGAATAATTCCAATGTATGCCCCCACTTTAAAGGAACTATTAAACACCATGCTATGAGTAATTACTTTAAAGTAGCAAATAAAAAATGCAAAAAAAAAGACATGAGAGCTAACTTGGAAAGCCCTATACCAAGTCATATGTTTCTGAGTAAAGCTTTTTCATGCGAGATAAAAAGAAAAAGGAGGGGTTTCCCTCAAAATGAAAACACCAAACACATAAGGGATCTATGGATTTGGGGTCAGTATGTTCTTTGCTACATTTTTTTTAGAGAGCTCATAACTATCATATTTACCCAAATACATAGAATTGGAAGAATGACACAAAAAGAGAGAAAACAAAGGAAAAACCTTTTGGGTCAACATGGAGGAGACATAGGGTGTCTCGATGCCTTTTTTTATCCCCAAAAAGAAAACACAAGACAAATCAAAAAGAAAGGAAAAAGAAAAAGGAAAAACTTTTGGGTCAACATGAAGGAGACATGAATGTCTCAATGCCTTGCATCATCCCCAAAAGGAAAACACAAGAAAAAGAGAAAGATAAAATGAAAAGGAAAAGAAAAAAATATATTTTGGGTCAACATGAAGGAGACATGAATGTCTCAATGCCTTGTGTCATCCCGAAAAGGAAGACACAAGAAAAAGAGAAAGATAAAAAGGTGAAAGCGATGCACGACATAGAGAAGAATGAAGATACAAATAGAGGAATGTCACTAAGAGAGAGAACATCAAACAAAACATCAGGGGGGATCACATTACACACATACAATCATAAAAAAAGAAAATAAAATAAATGTAAAATACTAGTAAGGAAAATGTGATTCAGTCGTTGAGCAAGTCATCCACCTCCCAATCATGTTTATTGTATACCAAAGGTGGACAACTAGCCAAGGGGACAAGGGAAAGTGAAGAACTAGGAGAAGTACTAGGTTCATCACTCTGTATAGGATATTTCTTAGTTAAGCTCATGGAAGAAGAAAATAATGTGTTCAATTCATTATTCACCTCTTCATCAATTTTAGCGGTCCCATCACCGTCATCCAAATTAATCACAACAGGAGGAAAAATGATAATGTCCATCGAAGAGTTCATCTCTTGTTTTGATTCTTGTATTTGGTCATTCTGTTTTGGTTGGGAGGAGGGTCATCATGCATTTCTACAATCAAGTTCAGATTTTTATTTTCGTTGTTTAACTCTTCATGTAGCCTACAAGCAAGAGCACGATGTCTACGCCTATGCTCTCTAGCACCTCTATTTCTTTTGGTTTTGTTTTCAAGTTGCGTTTGTGAAGGAGTAGGTTGATAAACCATAGGTTTCTTTTCTTCCCTAAGGAGATGAACAAAAGGAACCATAGGAGGTTGTTCACCCACATTCTCTTTTTCTTTGTAAACTTGTTTTATTCTAGGAGGTATGATAGAGTTGCTTTCATTGTCTCTTGGTATTTTGGACAATGTAGGTGAAATTTCTATTTTTGGTTGGTTTTTGTTGTTTGGTTCTTGTTTAGGTTCAAGCATGGTTTCATCAAGGATGGGAGGTGTGGAAGTAGAAGGGGACATGTTTCGAATGGATAGTTTGGCTATTTTCTTTGCTTTGAATTTTCGGTAAGATACAAAAAAGAAGTCTTCTCATTGCTTGATAGGTTCCATGGGCTCAGGCCAAAAAGGCTTCTAAGGAAAAGTTTCCTTTGCAAGACAAGGGGTTAAAGCCACTATGGTGAATGGTGAATATTTCATTGTCAAATGGAAAATTTAAGCATTTGTGCACAACTGAAGGGACGACTTTCATTGAGTGAAGCCATGGATGGCCTAGCCTCAAACCAAATTGGTCTAACTACGAGATGATGGAGAATGTGGCATCTAATGTTTTTGGTCCTATTTGTAATGGTAGGGTGATTGATCCTATCATAGGGAACGCGAATTCATTGTGTGTCTTGATCCATGCTTTTGGTTTATCATATTCATCTTGATAAAGCTCATGTAAGAGTAAGAAATCCTCGGTGATGACATTCTCTCCATAGGTGGGATCTATTAATATCCCATTAGTGGGCTTGTCATAGATATGACTAACTATGTAGAGAGTACCATTAGATGCATGTTTAATTATATTCTTACAAGAGAAAGTAATATCAAGAGGACTCTTAGGTCATCCCTTACAAGGTATGATGTCTATCGCTCCTACCATTTCATCCATAGGATTGAAACTGATATCATTTGGAATAGGAACATTATGTTCATCATCTGTATCAACATTCATCACATCATTCTTTGTAGTTTCATTGGCTTTGAAAAATGAAATATTATTTTTGGGCATCAAATTAGAAAAAATTTGCAAGTTTTGGTTTGGAGGGGCAATGGACTTATTTCCTTGATCACTAACACCTCCAATGGATAAATGGCTAGAATCAATGAGGTCTTGCACAAGATGTTTAAGATGCTTGCAATGTTCTATGCCATTTCCATTTTTTCAATGATAGTGGCAATAGGAATTTGAATTAAAGGTTGGGGGTAAAGGCTTATTAGGGTCGGGTGTTTTGATGGGAGGCAAGGTAATATTTTTTGTTGTAAAAGTTGGGACATTGTGTTATGAAGGGTGTTGGGTAAAGGTGTGAATTGTCTTTTCGGATCTCCATAACTAAAGGGTACCAAGGTTTTTACAACAACTACTTGGTTGTTGACATTTTGAGTTGGTTGTTGAGGGGGGTTGAATTGCAAGAACCCTTTATTTTGTTTTCTAAAAGGTTGTGAATTGTTTTGGTTGGTTGGCTCAGATCTCTCAATTCGGCTAGAAGTGGACCTTGTATCTCGACTACTAACCAAATTTTGATAATCACAAAGGGCAGTACACAAGTGCATGAAGGATGGGAATTTCATCATAGTGAGCTTGTCCTGAATTTTAGTTTCCAATTTTTCTATAAACATTTTTTGAAGGGGTGGGTCAGGGATCTTGACATTGATTTGGGAATAAAGTGATTGATAGCATGAGATAAAATTAGTTATCTTTTCTTCCTCATTTTTTCACATCTCATCAAATTGACCAAGGCCTTCTTGGGAGCCATATGCACTTGAAAATGGTTTACAAATGCATCAACTAGTTCATTGAATGAACAAATTGATTTTTTTGGTAAAGAAGAAAACTATTCCAAGGAAGTATCTTTTAAGGACCTAGGAAAGAGTTTTTCCAACAATTTATCATCAAGGACAAAGTCACTACATAAGGTGGTGTAGGAATTAACATGATTAGAAGGATCCCCCTTCACTCCATATTTCTCAAATCTAGGCACCTATACTCCTTGTGGCATCGTTGTTTGCAATATCTCCAAGGATAATGGGCTGCTTCTGACATAATATGTGTGTGGGCCATTCTGATTTTGGTTTATGGTGGAGATTTTCTTTTGTATGGATAAAACAGTTTGGAAAAGTTGTGTTATGAGAGGATCATTACAAGTGGTATGAGATGGAAGTGAAAGTGGTCATGGAGTGTATGTATTAGTAGGGTAGGTGAATGTAATGGTTATAGGTGGTAATGTGGTAGAAGATAAAACATGTGATGCCACATAGGAACTAGGGATGCTAGCAGGAATACCCAAGGAAGGAATCACATAAATAACTTGTTGCATTGTTGTTGTGACTTGAGGAGTGGTATAGGTAGGTATTGAGGCTATCATTGAGGGAGGAGGAATTTGAGTTCCTCCTTGGTTTGCAACATTGTTTGTTGGTGTAGGAGCACTAGAGGTTGAAGGAAGATGCTTTGGACATATCTCAACTATGTTTTTCACAATGTCATGGCCATCTTCACTTTCAAGCATGCGATGGATGTTTTTAATGGTAGGAATTGTAGTAGTTGAAATGTTTTCAAGGCTTACTTGATGTTGGAGGTTTTCTAAGTCCTCATGGATTTAAATTATTTTCTCTTGCATGATATTATAATTTTGTGGTTTAACTTGCATGCTACTTGAAGGCAAAGTGTTACTAAGGGTATTATCCATGCCTTGTGTACTAGTGTCAATACTAGGAGTGGAAGCTCTAGATAATCCAAGATCCGCAACGAGTGTGTTATCACAGAATGGCATGAGTCTCAAACTTCTTCTCACTATGGTATTAGCAATAGGACACCAAACACTCATGCAAAGGCTACTAAATGTAGGGTGAATGCAAGTGCATTGTAAGCTAACAAGAATAAATTGCTTGAAACATAAATTCTGGAAAGTAAAAAAAAAATATAGGAACAGTAAATAGAAACTCAAAAAATGAAAATTAAATGTCAAAAAATGATCCGGTGGACATTTTTCAGTGAAAGTTGAAGTGTCTCATTTTTCTCCAAAATCAGCACCATCAGAAAGAGCTCAGTGTCCTGGTTCCAACGCAACTCGAACGGAGTGAAAAGGAGTCCGTTTGCACGAGTTATGGCCAGTCAAACCTTTGGTCAAACTGGGATCAGGGGCATTCAGAAGGCAAAAAAATGGCGTCGTCAAAAATAAAAGAAATTGGCGACATCGCGTAGAGCTCGTCGAGACGATTCTGATGGTGTTCGTTTCATCGAAATCCGACATCGGAGGCTCGAGTTATAAGCGGTCAAAGCTCCTGGTTGACTTGGTGACCGGAAGGTGAATGATGACGTCAGCGTCCGTACAAGATGACATCAGCACTTAGTACAAATCCGAAGTGGACCAATCAGAAGCTGACACGTGGCAGTCCGTACAGTCTGTACATATCGACGTGGCACGATGATCTGGCAGGTGAGTCATCAGTACATAGCCAATCAGATGATGACACGTGTCTCCGTAATCCAGTCAGCTGTACAGTCATCTGCCTCGTCAGCGCACAGTTGGCAGACACGTGGGCGGACAGGTCAAGGGACATGTCAGTGGTTGAGTCAACGTCCATGTCAGCATCCCAGTCATTTCCACGTCAGCGTGACACGTCATTTGTACCAGCGAATAGTTCTCTGACATGTGGCATCTAGTCAGAGCTGAGTCAGCGAGATCGGCTTGTCGTCGATGGCATGTGGACGAATGCATGATTGACACGTGGCATAGTCGGTTTCCTCCTCCGTCGGTCAGTGGCAAAAGCTGTTTCAACCGCCCGCGATGGGCTCGAACCCTCAACCGGTGCGTTCCTATCGGCGCGGGCTACCAACAGGCCACGCAGTGACCGCTAATAAAGATATGGCGGATGCTTTTGTTAACAGTTTGTTGGAATTTGGTAAGTAAAAAAATGACGGCCGAGCTTTGAACCCGGAACCGCCGGTGTTTCAAAATCCTTATGCACCGCTAGACCATCCGGTCTGTTCGATATAATTATGGCATCGGTTGGATTTGTTGTGTATACAAAACCGAATGCCTAAATAAATTAAAACAAATTCCCTATTTTAAAAATAAAAACAAACAACTTCTTTAAAAATGTAACCTCCAAAACCACAAGGCCCGAAAATAAGAAAGATTGAAGGGCTCTAAAATATTGTAAAGGATTAATATAATCCTAATATGTTAATATGGAGGATATTATGTAAAATAGGGAGATTTTTGAAAATCTTTATGTATTTTGGAGAGATAAGGTGGATTTGGGAAATATTTTGTAAATCAATTGGTTAGTAACCAAATTGAGCAAATTCTTTGTATAAAAAGGGGGCTTGAGGTGAGTGTTGTATCAAGTTTTTTTTTCAGGTGATGAAGTCTTGACGCTGAGGCAACACAGAAGAGAGGGGTCTTGTTGAAGAATTTTCAAGCCATTGTTGAATGTCGGAGCCCTGTTATGCTGCCGAACTGATGGTCTTGGTGCATCATTTGTAATCGATTTTGGAGTTAATCGGATCGGTCTCTCTATTGGAGTGGACCCGGAGATGTAGTCACATTCTGTGACGAACTCCGTTATCAACTGTTTGCACTTCTCTTCTTCTCTCTCTTTCTGTCTCTAATTTCCTTTCTTTCTGTTATAATCACCTTGTTAATTCTTTCATTCTATTTTTTTCCTTAAGTTAATTTTGATTTAATTAACTTGGAATAAACATTGTAAAAGCATCGTAAAAATTAAGCATTCATTTCTGCAATCTAGTCTAGATCCGTATACAGATCAAAAAATGCAGTGAAAATTATGCAAAAGGACTAATTCTCCCAATGTGGCAAATGAGTCATGGTACTGATTTTTTTAAAAACAATTTAGAATTTTGAAATGATTTTTATGCTTTTTATGTTTTTTGATGCAAATCTAAGATGAAAATGCAAAATTTTACTGATTTTTAATAAAATTTAGTGCAATAACATAAGCTAAATGAACTTTTCACCAATGCAAATTTTGAAACCCTAGAATGCAAATTAACTAATGCAAAATGCAATGCAATGTTAATGGAAGCTAAATCTAGGATGTAAATATAATCTAAATAAGAATTATGATGCTCAAAAGTTGGGTTCACAAAAATGTGGACACTGGAGATGGGTGCTTCACTACCTTGTCCACACAAAATGAGGATACAATGAAAGGAATCCGATTTCACAATGTTCACATTCAAGAATACCTTAGAGATCTCAACCCAATGAAGGATATGAGAGATCTAACTATAAGATATCCTTGGAGATGATGGAGACAAGAAATGGGTTCACCACCAAGTGTAAACTTGGAAAATATAAAATGTTTGAAAACATGGTGTGATATGCAAACTAATACTAAATGACCTAAGAATGTAAGTAAAATGTAACATAAAATTATGAATCTAGAAATGTGCTCTTGGGAAGTTGAAGAAAGTAAGATGGAGCCCTGGAATCTTGAAGAATTCACTATTGATGCCAACTAGAACTCATACACCAAGCTGGGCGAATTAGTCTAGTTACAAGAAAACTATGCTAGAACATGTTTCAGACAAATGGGTACTCAGATCTGCAAAATTCTTGTTTAGGCCTAGGAAGTGGGACTCATTCACCAATAGTGGTGAATTAATCCACCTCTGGATTTTTGGAAATTCAAAATAGGAAATTGTAGCCCTTAGCTTGCTTTTCTGCTCTTGATTTAGATTTGGATCTGAAACTGCATAATTCAGCCCGTACATCTTCTCCAAGCTTCTCTTAGGACTTTGAAAACTTTGACTTGCTTTGACAACTTGATGACAACTTTTCCAATCTTGCTCTTTGACAAATCTACAACCTAGACCTTCAAATCACATGAAAAGAGAGGGAAAAATGTTGTTGGATTAGTGAATAGGGGTTTGCCTTGGCCAAACCCCTTGTTGGTAATTAAACCCTTGAAATGAAATGAAATAGAATGGAGAATGATGAATGAAAAAATAATGATGTTGCAGCTTACCAAATCCTAGCAAATAAGGTGCTACAAACATGCAAGTATTGGCTCCAATGGATGAGGACTTGGAATCTAGCTTGATGTTGATGGATCTTGAATGCAATGCTTGCTTGAATCACACAATCCTACATCACTAATGTTAGCTCTAAAACAACATGATGCAAAAAATATTTGACATGATGAATGACACTTGAAAATTCTCTTGATTGCTTGAAAATATTCTCTTGAAATGTCTTGAATGTTCTTATGAATTCTCAAATTCTCTCGTGAAATCTTGAATGCTTGATCAAACTTTCTAGCTATGAAAATGAGGGAAAGAAGTTTGTATTTATACTCAATTATGCAATAATTCCCAAAATTACAAAATCACAGGCTAACCTTAAATCTTGGAGAATAAAAAACCACCAGAGTTTTGAATTAAATTTGAATTTTGAGTTAAAGGGGACTCATTTGCCACCCTGGGCGAATGGGTCCCACCTAAGGGGACTCATTTGCCCAGAATGGTGAATGAGTCCCACCTTAGGAATTTAAGGTGGGTTTCAGAATTTTATTGCTTTAAATAATATTTGTTGGGATTACTCTTAAAAATACACATAAATAAGGCCCATGGATGCAAAATGGGGCCAATTGAACCATAAGAAAGCCCAATTATTAATGACAAGTCTACAAAAATGTGAAAGTGTGTTAGAACACTTTACATCACTTGGTAAATGATTAAAAGAGGTTATTTAGGTGAAATACATTAACAAGACCCTAGAAAAGTGTGAAAGTGTGTTACAACACTTTACAACACTTAAGTAAGGTACCACTTTAATCCTTTTAGTTCACAAAGGCCAAAGACCTAATGTAGATGTATTATCCATATTACAACATTAAATCAAGGCAAAATTAAGCCAAAATCACAAGGAGGGCCCAAACGAGACATAAAAAGTAGAAGGGTTACTTTTTTGGTGTCCACATACCTACATCCAAAAATTAAGGGAAATGACCTACAGATTCATACATCAATTGTATGGATCATACATACTTCGCCTCAAATTTTGTGTTGCTAAAAAAAATTATTTTTCTTGCAATTGCTCAGATTTGAGCAAAATGATAGGTGATCTTAGGGTTTTTAGTTGTTCTAGATGCAACACTAATGCTCGTTTCACCCTAGGATGAGGTGATTTTTCCCTCAAGGTTGGATCTCTCAAAAATGAAAAAAAAGCTACAAATCTAAAGCTCTGATAGCATGTTGGAGTTGATAGTGAACCCCACAGCTCCCAAAAATCCTTGCACCCAAAACGCAAGTCACAAGCAAGAGATCAAGGCAACTAGTTTGCTATCAAACCAAGAGAGATGAGATTAAATCCACAAAAAATGTCTGATATGCCTTCTATATTGAATGAATACATGTGAATTTAATTATTACAAGGAATGTGCAAACTTTTATAAAAACATGCAAAATCAAACCCTAGATGAGGATTTGACTACATAGTGACTAGTGTTCTAATCTCATGCAATGAGACAACTTGTCCTAAATTTAGCTCACCTAATAATAATAAAGTAAACTAAACAATAAAAAAACACTCCTAAGTTTAGCTTAAGTGAACTGAAGTAATGAGAGACTTAATAATTAATTAATGATTAATTAATTATCAAGTGATTATCCTGATTACTCCAATAGAAATCCTTTACACACACCCATGTAGTTGCATTCATACTACATTGTGTATGATTATGATTGCACTATTGTATTATGAATACGCCATTTGTGCAATATGATTTAAATGATGACTATGTATCATGGATGTTTTATTTGCAAAATTAATTTAATTGGGAAAAATAAAATATTTTATTTTCAAATGTTTGAACATTATAGATCTTATAATTTTATTTATATATATTAATGATTTAATATAATAAGGATATTATTATTATATATAAATATATAGAATAGCTAATTAGCAAAAAGAAATCAAAATTTAAATAAATAAGATTTATTAAAATTAATTAACATAAGTTTAAAATTAAAGAATTGCATGAAAATCGTGTAATCTTGGTGCAGGTGAAAGTGTAGTACTAAAATTAGTGATTGTAGTTGAAGACTTGTGCATGGAAATATTTAATCCATTAAAGGAGAAAGCAAATGAAAGGAAAATCACATGACTATTTTTGGATTCACAAATTGAGGAGGAGGTTGTTGCACACAGAGGAGGTCTATTTTTATAAAAATATTAAGGTGTATTGGTAAATTGGCATAAGGTGATTGGGGTGTAGCTGAATTGTTGGGAGAGTTGAACCAACCTACAAAAGGATACTTAAGGTATGTCCACCAAATTTTATATAGTGACTAGTTTAAGATATAGTATTGTAACAGTTAAGCATAAGATAACATCAAAGCAAAACAAGTTTGATGAGTTTATTTTTTTATTGAGCATAATTCTCCACCATAATTGACTCACCCAATAAAAATCCAATTAGGATCAAATTATTTATATCTCTTTATGGAAATTAGAGTTCTTTGTTACATTTTTGTTTTCCTATCAAACATAGTATCTTTTGAATCACTCAATGTTTTCCTGTAAAAATAAAATTGTTGTCTCTAACTTGCTAGGTATAACATAGCGACCGACCCTAATAAAATTGACCATATTTAGACATATTTGTGATTCTTACAAACTTGTGTAATGAATATTATATACAACTATTATAAGCCTATGAAAAGAATATGATGTGAATGCATAAATAACCTTTACATATTGATTATTACTATTATATGTATGAAATATAAGTATTATACCAAAATTAGTGATTCAATCATGACTATAAATATACATAAATTATTGTTATTGTTTCTAAACCATTGTATTATTATGCATGGATCTAAAAATTTGAATAGTAGTAAACTGGGAAATGATTTATTTTTGTTGTGATGATTTCATCAAAAGATTGTAAAACTATACAAATGAAACTATCATTTCATGGATCTAAATCTTTTATTTCAATTTAGCATATCAAAGAGAAACATTATAGTTATATATAGGTACATATCTATACATACCCACATATATATAATAGCATAAATATGTTTCACATGTTTTTTATTATAGGAAAAAAAGTTTTGAGGGGACCTAAAACCATTTAAAAAGTAAATAGTTTCTATTAAGATGAGTCAATACTAACCAAGCAACTCATAACAAAAAAAAACTACCATTAAGATGAAGCAAGACAAAGCAAGTAGCTTACCATCAGGAAGTCAACAACAAAAAACAAAAGATAGCACCAACTAAAATAGGAGACTATTGTAAGTTCTTTAAAATCTTAGCTGCTTCCAAATCACAAGTAAGGATATGCTCATGTATATCAACAATATCAACTAGTTTTTGAGAAGATATCTCCATATTTTTCTTAATCTTGTTCCCCATTCAAATACTCAGACTAACATCCACAACCAAACTCTAAAATCCCTTTAGTCCATCACCCTCATCTCCATCAGCTTCTTTCCTCTTAACAATCATTTCCCTAGACCATTTGTGAGCTTTTTCATTCAAAGAGAAAGACCCTGCACATTGTTTTGAAGAGAAGATTGACTTACTTTAACCAAAGTATCCAAATTGTCATGTATTTTCCCAATCTTCTCAAGAGATGCAATTATGGTTTCATGGTCTTTCTTCATACTCAACACATCATTTGAAACTCTATTAAGGATAGAATGCATTCTCTTGATCTAATCATAAATAGAAGCCTTAAGATTACTATTGTTAATAATCCCAACATTAATGTTGGCCAATGATCACAATTTGATATTAATCTAGTTTACTTCACTAAAAATCCATTTAAAAGATTTAAAAAGTTAACAAAGCCCTCTTTTCCCATTCCCAAAACATTGTTGATTTGTTCCCTATTACAATTGAAAATTTTAGTATGAGAAGACAAGCTATCAGACTCCTCTAGTTGAGCCCCTTGAAGGATATCACCCTACAATGCCACTTTAGGTTTTGTGGTTCCCTTCTCAACAACAACAGTAGCCTTGGGAAATTCCATAGTCTCATTTCCAGACCTATCAACATCAAATTCCTCACCAGTATCCACCACCTTCTCAAGTTTCCTACCACCAATAACATTAATCCCCCTCTCCTTCTCATTACCACTTTTCCTTCTAGTGACAACATTAACTCCCTACTCCTTCTCATTACCACTTTTCAGAATTTTCTTAACTGTGGACCCTTTTTCTTTAGCTCCCTTTGCACATTCCATTGTAGGTTTAATATTCTTCCTCTTACAATCCATTGGATGTTTTGAAATTTCCCCCTTATTGGTTACATTTCCCTCCTTAAAATCATTCTAACTCCCCTTATTTTTTGATGAAATAGTAGCAGTCTCTTCCACCTGAGATTTAGCTTTCTTACATTTACTCGTAGTAGTAATTGAAGGAGCCTCATCACCCTCCATATCCATCTAGGAGCTCCCTGACCAAGAAGGTTGGGGGTCCTTCTTGTATTGTTTCCTAGGTAATTGGTTAAAATCCTTCAGGGGGTCTAAGTAAGCTTCCATTGATGCATACCCTTCCTCCAAGCCCATTCCTTATCCTTAGAATCTCTTCCAATATCATACCCTAAAGATACATCCTTAATTGGGTGGGATTTGGTCAATTTTTTTGATGCTTTAGGGAAATAATTAGTATGACATCTCATATTCCATGATCAACATGATTAATCCCTCATGAAGAATTGAGTTATTAGGGTTCCTCCTAAACTCAATTTTCCCATTCTTAAGTGAAAGAAGTAGATAATAAGGGAAAGAGACCAATTTATTGTGATGAAAATGATTCAAAAGTATAAAATGAAAATCATAAACAACAAAAAAAATCCCATCAAGGGTAAAATACCTCATCAGTGCAACCAACAAGTCCACCCAGATAGGTTTGATGGATTTTCTATCATATCCACCACAAGATAGTTTTTTGTCTCTCCCTCTCATTCTCTTTGAAGAAGACCTTCATGGTAGAATTGGAGGCTGACTTATCTCTATAAAGATTCCTTCCATCAATAGCTAAACTTGTTATACTTGCAATAAGTTTCTCAATAATGTTGAACTCCATACCATAAACTCTAAAGCCTCTACTCTTCCATCCATTAACAAACACTTGGGAAATCTAAGAGTCAAACCCATGCAATTTTTGAATATAAGGGTTTACACCACCTTGTTCTAGGATGTCCCATATGTTCCCATTTTTTTTCATCTCTTCACAAGATATAGGTCCCACTCTGTAGCTATTCCCATCCATCGCTAATAATGAACAACTCAAAATAGAGCACAAAAGAACCACATATAGACTGGTAGCCAAAAGAAAGCTCTAGAAGAAAATAAAGAAGCTTGAATAAATACCCACAATTTGTGAGAAGCTAACATGTTAAGGACCAATAGTCATCATTCAAAGTAATTTTGGAATCTTACCATAAACTCCACAATCATTTCTGGGAGAAGAGTCGAGCTACAGTTTTCTTGTCATTTTAAAGAGGGAATAATTATTCAACAAGTGAGCACCTCTAGGCCATAACACATGTACCATCTTGCAAAGTTTGATCATGCTTAGTAAAATTTTGAGATTCAATGGGCAAGGGGTCATTTAAGTCCCATAGTGTAGGTTGAGAGAAGAACCCAATCTTAGCTAGACAATCAACAAGCCCATTAGCTTCACGAAAAAATATGAGAAACATAATACTACTCCAAAGAGTCAAGAATAGAGATGGAGTCCTTAATAATATTTTCAATAGTTTAACAAGGAGGGTGAAAAATATTAAGGAAATTTATTATTTTTAATGAATCTCCTTCCAACCATATCCTTTTAAATCCTTTTTCCTATGCAAGTTTCAAGACATGGTAGGATGTAGATGCTCACAGACACATGTTACAAAATAGTTTCTCATGGATTAAACTTGCAAGACATCTAAAATTAGTTAGAATTTTATGTGCATTAAATATTGCATAAAATTGAGAAAATCACTAGAGATCAAATTTCATGTCAATAATCTGGTTGTATGCCAATAATCTAGTTGTATATCAATAATCTAGTTGCATGTCAATATTGTAGTTGCATGTCGATAATCTAATTGCATGTCTATAATCAAGATTGCATGTATATAATCTAGTTGCATGTCAATAATTGAATTGCATGTCAATTATACATTAAACCATTATTATGGATGAAAAGGAAAGAGTTTACTAATTTTATGATCATTATGCATGTTCTTGCTCTTATATGTGATTTGGATTTAGGGTAAAATTACAAAGTCATGTCACACTTTTGGCCAACTAAATAGTTTTGAGTGAAACAATTTCAACCTAAATAGTTTCAGTTGAGCCAGTTTTGCTCAAAATCACATGGCCAATACGTGGCACATAAAATTTCGGGCAAAACCCTTTCTCCCGAAATCATAAAATTTAATTTTTTCCCTTTTCCAAATTGAAATGTGGCTCATTTTATGTGTGGGGTTTTGATAGAAAGGGTTTCATTCAAAACCCTTTCTACCAAAATTTTCTATGTGACATCCTAGTTGGAAACCAATTGAATTTTTTTTAGAATTTTCTAAAACTTTCAGCTTCAACTAAGTATTTCTTCAATCAAAACAATTTTAAAAATAAAAATAAAAATTTACCATTCTGTAGAGCTCGAAGTGCTAAATCAAAGTATATATTTTTTTTATATTTTGATTAGTTTTAATATATATTTTTTTAAAATAATGCAAGTAGGTTGTTAAAGTTAAAAAGAGACTAATTAGAAATTAGTAAAAATTAGTAAAATATATTAATTTTTTTTTGAAAAATATATGGTGCACTATAGGAGAGAATCCTCTTCAAAAGGGTATGATTTTTTTTTTCAAAGATTCAAAAAGTAGACAATAGTTGATGTCAAATGAAAACTATCAAATTCTGACAAGTTTTGACTCTAAAATTTATTATGACAAAAATATACATCAAAATTCTAAAAAAAAAATTCTATCCACTAGATATTGAAGTTACCTATTTGGAGAAAAAAATTTAGGGGAAAATGAAGTTTTTTTCTATTTGTTTCTTGACGTCAAGTGAAGGTCACTTTTTATTAAAATTTTCAGCATTCCAAAATCTGCTCTTAAATTGATTAAAAAATTATCAAAGCAATTTTAAAAAAATCTGAAAAATTACAAGAATAAACTTAACAAATATTTCTACATTTCTTTAGTTTACATCATTTTGAAATTTAAAACATAAAGACCACTTTTATGTGGTTGAAGTTCATAATTTTTTTTCTATTGGCTGATTCCTTTATAATGTGTGACATAGGTTTGTACTTTTACCCTTTACCTTCCGAGATGAGTTTTGAATATGGGCTAATAGAGGGGAGTAGATTTTTTTTTAGGTCTACCTACCGTTTACGACTTATTTGCTTTGCCTAAAGCTATGTGTACCATTGAAATAGATGTATGCTATTTTATTCTCTTTACCATATCCTAATAGTAAGGCGTAGCATGTTAATATGTGAAATTCATGTAGATATATCAAGTTGCACCAAATTCTATTTTTCTAGCCACTTCCATGTTGTGAAGCTTCTCGTGCAAACTCAAGTATTCTTCATGTTAGGAAGAACTCTAAGGAAGTGTAAGGTTCATGGTTGGGAAAAAAAGTGCTCGAGCCATGTTCTCACCACTTGGTTTGTAGATGATCATTGTGGTTAGTGGCTATCAAAGAATCTCTGGTGATTATGTTCTTTTTATCTTTACTTGTATTGTTATGATCAGATGGGCATAAGAGCCTCAGTCATATTATTGTATTGATTATATCTTGTACTCTATATTATTTGACTAAATAGTACTTCATGTGATGATGTACCTTGTTTCTTGTACTTAACATTCTAAATTAGATGCTTTTATATGTAAGATGTAAGATGTATTTTGTATATTTATTAAATATGTTTCATTTTGTTTCTATAGTTATGAGAAAATGAGATATTATTTCTTCATGTGAGATTGTTTAGGGTTTTGAACCTTACAAAAGGTGAGAATTAAAAAACTCCATGTGAGGAAATAACTATTCAATCTATTAATATGTTCTTTGTGGATGCCTATGCTTGCATCACCATCAATATCCACCAATCTCATGCTTTTGGAAAATTCTTCTCTATCAAACAAGGGTGTCCTATTTCACCATCTCTATATGTTATTGTTGTTAAAGGGTTTGGTTATCTTTTGGGCCATTCTATCAAAGCAATAGATCAACGACTATTCAAATTTAAACTTCACTCTATTACAAAAGAAGATGAATTTAAACAAATGGAATATCACATTCACAAAGAAAGTAGTATCCAAGCATTTATCTAAGCTCACAAACTTATACATAAACACTAAGCATCACACCTAAATTTCAAATGTACATAGACAATGAATTTCTTCATAAATGAGAAAAATGTTATTGGTCCTTCTTTGATCAATTCTCACTCTTACATCCAAGTGTAATAGGGATACAATATTTGGACCCCTCAAATGTCTTTGAATTACATATTTAAACATTATAAAGCATAACTATCACTAAAATCTTGAAAACTAATTTTTTTAAAGAACTACAAAAATAAAGTTCATTACATTGAAACTTTTTGAAATTAAAACATTTAAACAAAATGTAGTTGCTATTGAGGTGGTTGGGTGCACAAGTCCACAAGTGCCTCATTTGTTGCATGTTCATTCTGACTGGATGTTGTTCGTGTCTTGTAATCTTTAAAAGCTTAGGTAACAACCAATATTTCAGCATGTTGAGGAATTATGTCAATTTTGGTGAAATCAATACTGTCAAATTTAGTGACAAGGTTGGCCAAAAATTTCTCTTACCAAGACAAGACAGAGCCAATCTTTGTCAACTTCTTCATGGTTTCTCATCCAAAAATGTATCAATAACCTAAAGAAATCCTTCCTTTAATTCCTCCAACATAGCCACTCCACCTTTTTCACCTTTCATGGGTTGGCATCCAAAGTATGAGAACTCTTTAATAAGATCACCATTAAAACATGAGTCTACTCCTTCAATGACTTATTTTTCTCTTGAATATTTTTCTTAAGGAAGAAAAGTTTCCATTCAATATTTTTCTTCCACATTATAATCATAGAGTCCTCCTTGGGTGGAATTATCTTCTCTAATGTAGCTTTTTCTAATCCCATATCTAAGATCTCTTTGAACTCCCTATCAGTTTGTAGCCACAAAGCCACTTCTTGCTTTCTATTTGCTATTTTAGTTTTAGTAGCATTTCTCAATAATATCAAGTCATCTTGGAATTTCTTCATTTTCTCAATAAAAGGAGGTCCTTTGATTTTTATATTGCTCACCCACTCCTAAGAAATTCTCCCATAGTATTTGTCTTTAATATGCACTTTTTTCATCATTGTTGTCTTGTGAAATTTTAATTGAAAGAAGAGTGTTCTTGATTGAGAAGCCATCAATGACTTAAGGCAATTTGAGAGTAGCTCCACTACCTTCTTCAATTCATCTTTGTCCTTTTCTTTCTCTATTTTTTCCACCAACCTAGAGGTTGTCACTTGGAAATTATGTACATCTCCATCCTTGCTAGGTGGACCCAAATCTACCTTTGTCATGTTGTAGTCAACTATGGTAGCTTGATAGGGTCTTTCTATGCAGATGGATGGGAAATTTCTATGAACAAGTGCCTTGATATACTATCCTCCACCAACCTTAAAAAAAATTTCAATTTATTGGCGTTCGCGAACCTCTGTTGAAGATGCTCTACCATATTATCATTTGGAAGACTAAGATGCATTATTTTTCTCTTTCTAGATAGAGTATTTTCCATCCATGAGGGGGAAGAAGTGGCACCAAGACTTGGAGAAGACTCGTGTGTGGAGAACTATAGGGATCTCTTTAAAGGATGAGTCTTCAATAAATTTTATATATCAAAAGGAAAAGAAGTAGGAGACTTAATTTTTTTTGTAATCCTCTCGATCACATTTTGAGATAAATCTAGTTGTTCTTTAGGAGCATCAAATTCCATTATCTCAACACCTTTTTCTTGTTCATCCCCTTTTTCCTTTTCTATCCCTTTGTCCTTTGTTTGGTCTCCTAGACCGTTGCCACATGTCCTTTTAGGACTTCCCCTCTTTTCTATAGGCTCTTCTATGTCTCCACTACCAATTAGTTGTATGGTGTGTTGTGCTAGAGATGACATTGTTGTTGAAAAGGATGTACCTACTTGACTCAGATTGATTTTTTCTCTTTTTCTTTATAGTCTTCATTTGGGTTGAGCTTTAGTAGCCTCAAATTTCTTCTTAGCAAGCCATATTTTTGTTCTTTTAAGGACCAATCTAGTTTTGGTCTTCAATTCTTTAGGCTCTCTGAGACTTCAATCAACATGCACCATCAGATGTGTTTATATGTGGCTAGTGTAGATGGGATCAATCAGATCGATTTAATCATCTTATACCTCATCAATATTCTAACCTATTCTAAAAGTAATAATCTTCCTCAGAGTCATCCTCATCCAATTCCTCCTCCTCACCTCATAATCATCAAAACAATACACCCAATAATCTTCTAAATGTGGTAAATGATAAAATCCTGGGCCAAGATGAAGATTGTTCTTCACAAAATTCTTGTTGTCAAAAGGGAACCTTGTTTTATACATAGAGACATTGTATTTCACAATATCCATTTCAATATTGAGGGTGTTTGATTAATATTTTCTAAGACCAATGAGAAATGGGATACCTACCTTCTTCCTTTCCACACACCTCTTTTTAACCTCGGCAATATGTTTGTAGACCTCTATCAAGATGCATTTTTCTTTTGTATATTTGCGCAATTTTTGAGGTAGCCCATCATATCCTCCAACCCTTAAGTAGGTAAAACTTTGAAATTGAATGAAAATGTTGTTGTACTTGTTTACCAGCTGAAATGCCTCTGAAGAAACTCTTTGCCTTAAGTCAACTTGCAACTACCTAACCAATCTCATAGTGAACACATCATTCACTCTCCTAAAATTATTATAACCCTTCTCTAGTTGTAAGTGAGGGTAATAATCATGAATTTGAATTTGATCATCAATTCTTCAAAAAGGTTTGGTCAAGGCCAAGGTCTTGTACATGCCAAAGCATATAGAAGGTAGGAAGACATATAGAAAGACTTGTAAATAGTGAAGCTAACTATAATATCATGCAACCTGTCACTAATTAAGGTTGCCCAGTCCAAGTATTATGTTCCAACATAGGTGATTTGAACAAAGAAGTACATCCATTCTTCAAAATATTAGGCATTCATGCTGCTCCTTATTCTATGTAACATATTAGGGTATGTGTAGGATCATCATGGAAAAAACGAGCCCTTAAGTGGCAAAAAATTCAGAAAAACCAGAGTTAGGCAACTTGATGTCAAAATTTGAATAAGTTATTTATATTATTTCAAAAATGTGTAAGAATAGAATCTATAGAAAATTTAATGTAGTTTCTAAACTACTAGGTTTATTTAAAAAATAATCTATTTGGTTAAAATTTGAAATTTCAATGTAGTAGTACTTAAATTTCAAGAAAAAAAGTAGGTGTTTGTCTGACCATCCTAACCACAATAAAATGATAATATTTTTACAATATTTTGATATAAGTAGAGGACTCATGTCCCATGTGATGCATATTTTTTGTAATTTTTTCCAAGTAAATAATAATTATGAATTTTTTATTAATTTTTTTAAAAAATATAAAAACTCATATGTCTGACTGCCTTAACTTGGTCAAAACTTCATGAAATTCATTTTTTTTTAATCCTATAGTATGTGAAGCATAAAATGTGGCATATGTTTTAGATTCAAAAGATGTGATACCATTTGAAAGCTATAGATTTTTTTCAATCAACCTATCAATCAGGACTTTAGTTGTAATCCAAATAGAAAATGAATAATAATATTATATATATTAACTTTTTCTTAAATTTGTTTTTGTTTTAATTCAAGATTTAAGATTCTATTTCAGGTTAGATTTTCATTGATGGTTGATATTTAGGCTAAATATCTAGCCTAAATATCAATTGATCATTTTCTTTCTTTTTATAATTTTTATCTCCCTTTAAGTTTAATTTAAGATTTGAGATATTTTAAAAAATTAGATAACCGTCTCTTTTATTGTTTTTTTCACTTAGTATTTTTTTTACCTTTGTGTCTCCTATTATTTCTCTCTTAATCTTGTATCTTTCTCTTATCGATTTTGATCATCAAGTTTTTTCTCAATGTTTATTTGTACCTTTGTCTCTTTCTTTCTCCTTTCAATTGTTCACTTTGATTTCTATTTTTACCCTAGTGTGCTCTTTTGAATTTTTCCCTCTCATTTATGAATTTCTCATGTCCTTTTGCTGAATTAGTTTTGTGTTTTTTAGGCTCTCTCATTAATTTTCTTCTTTGCAATTTCTCCAATCATTTTTCTCCTCCCCTTGACTTTCTCATCTTTTTGGCTCACGTGCCTTTCAACCTTCCCTCACCACCCTTTCCTCTATTTCTATCCAAGTCTGCTATCTATTCTTCATGTCTCTCTCTATCTGCTAATCATCCTGATGATGGATCATGGAGTATGATCTGAAACGTTGATTGAAAAAATCGCACACATTTTTATCTAGAAATCTTGATTATTAATAATTGTTTATTAAATTTAAGGTAAAGTATAATTTATATTGGTGGAAAGCTAAGAATATCCTTCAAAAACCCTTTTCGTTTCATCAATTTTTGGTAAAAAAAAATTTGTTAGCCATGCATACCCTACACATACCCATCATATCGCCACTTTTTGGCCCATCATGATCCTGCACATACCCATTAATAATATATAAAATATCATCCCAAAAATGAGACCTATGTAGGCTTTTAGGTAATTGATATTTCCCTTTCTTTGGGGTCTCAAACCATTCTCTAACAATGTCATTTTTTAAGTATCATTTTGTTTCAGAGAAGTAACTTATGATAAAATGTGAAATTGAAATCCGCAAAGACATCCCTCTCGAGCAATCTGAAACAACCACTACAAGTAGCTCTATTCAGGGTTATTACAAAATCATTGTACAAATTCATTCTAATTTCCTTGGTCTTAGGTTTTTAGTGATTTATACACTCCAAGACGACGTATGTGCATTGCACAACTATAGAGAAAGCAACCGCTTCCAATAAACCACTCTCTACTAATCACTGAGTGATAGTGGCTCTATCTAGTTTATTTTTACTTTCCCAAACTTCCCCCAAGTTTATGTTCCCTAGTCTGGTGTTGCCTATCTCTGGCAATGTTCTTGCCAAACTAGATAAATACCCATATCCTAGATACTTGTACCTCATCTTTGCTCAAATTCCAATCACCAAATTCTGGAAATTTTTTACTAGAGTTTCCCCTATAAAACCCAACTTTCAACTCAAGAAGTCTCCTTAATATGAATGAATATAGTAACGAGGATAATGTTAAGAGCATTGCTTACCCATTTATATCCTCTTTGATGATATCTCTATAAAAAATTCCACTTAAATTATGTCTGCAATTCTCATCATAATCTTACCTCTTTGAGGTCGAAAAACCACAATTTCATCTATAAATTGATGAATGATTATGCTCTAAGGAACTTTAATCTTCATATAACTCAAAATTAATTCCACCTTACTTGGATTTGATAGTAATTAATGCTAGTATGTGGCTTACTTGGTGCTAATTTTGAACTCACATTGCATAGAGGAGAGTCAAGATTTTGAAAAGTTCTTGAAACCATTTTAGAATTCAACAAAGGTTTCAAAACCTTAATCAGTCTCTCCTTCAAATATTTCCTTTCCTATCTTCATGAATATTCATTAGAGAAGGAAAATTTTGATGTTAGATTTAGGCTTTGTTAAGGTTGTTAAAACCTTGTCGAGACCAACACGGTTGTTGCAACTTCATAAAATACTGATGAAGTTCAAGAAATAGCTCATCATGTTTCATTTGGCCACAAAGTATAAGGTTCTTAACTCAATGTTGGAGCTTAACAATGTTGTGAGAACCTTGTCAACTCCTAATGATAGTCCTAAATTTGAGGAGAAATTCCATCATTCATTTCCTTTCGAATGTTTTTTGAGAATTTGAAAGGTTTTGAAAACTCCAGTGCATCTTGAAGGATTTTTGAAAACTTCATTAAAGATCAACTCCTTAAGTTTTAAATAAAAATAATTGATTAGGAAAATAGAGGTTGTGAGAACCACGTTAGGTTTTGATAAGGTTGTGAGAATCTTTTTGGCTCCCGATGATAGTTAGTAAAGCAGTACTAGAAGCCTATTTTAAGTAAAAATGGCTTATTATAAAAGGATTTCTTGGGATTCCAAAGGCATGAATGACACTTCAATGAACTCTGATGATCCATGAGGCTCAAAATTAACCAAAGATGGATAAAAATAAGACCTTAAAAGGTGATGAACTATAATAGGCCAAATTCAAGGCAACACTCTTCAAGACCAAGAGACATTTGATATAGTTATGAGGGTCATCCCTAAAGATATATGAAACATAAAATTGGTGTTCACTCTACTATTCCTTGGTGGAAATATTAGAGGTGGTGTCCCATTAAAACTTTATGTAATTATAAGTCACATCTTGGATATCATTGGCTTTCTCCTCATCTCCCTATGGTGCCTAGTTTAAACTAGAGATGTCATTTACAATTGTCGATCTATATAGTGCTCCTCCCCTTTGCATCTTGTTAAAGTGAGATTGGTGTTTCAACTTCTTTATTTCCTTGTGATTTTTGTGATTATTATTTTTATGGATATGAATGGTGTGTATGAACCATCACATGTTTGAGATGATGTTCCTCAACATGCCAATTGTTGGAATTTTATATATTTATATGCTTGGTTTATCATCATGCTTCAATTCAATGATGTGCATTATATATGCTATGCTTAAATCTGGACATGATCATTGATGTTCAAGAAAGGATTTATATGATAGATATATATAGTATGTTATTGAACACAATTGGGTGATTATGTCATGCTTTGGCTATACATACATTGACCAAGAACCCTTGATGACATTGAATGGTTATAAGAATAGGTTTATTTCTCCACCTAACTACATAGTTCTGAGTTATTCCCTAACAAGAATTAATTTAAAGATGCCATATTGGGCCTCCATATCCATTCCCTGATTGTACTTGAATCAAGTATGGTATATGTCATGTTTGACCCTATGTGAACCCAGAACTGAATTAGGGGTGATTATGGATTTCATCTTTGTTTTGAAATTCTAATTTGTACTTGATTTAAATAATTTACTAATTTCATGCTTTTAAATGATAGTTAAATTGCCTTTTTTTATTGTAAATGAAATATTAGGAATTTAAATGATTTCTATAATGATCATCAAAATATTTTGTGTGTTTAGGGAAGAATAGGAAAATGAAAATATATTTAATTTAATTAATTTTTGAAAAGACCTAGGTGGGAAGGTGTATTTGTATTTGATTTAATTGTTTAACAAAAAATATTGAAAAAGGAAATTATGTTGAATGTTTAACTATGTTCAATTATAATTTTGAGAAATTAGAAGTAAATAAATATAAAATATGAAAGGAAAATAGGTTAAAAGAGAAAAAGACTTGGATTTTAATTAATTATTCAATCTGAAGGATTTTTTCTCTCAAAAACCCTCTCTTGCCAAAATTTTAAAAATGTGATTGGTAATGCAATTGTGAACAAATTTGAATGGGATTCAAAGCAATGAGATAGAAATTTGACTTGGGGAACATGCTTGCAAGTGGTCTCGTGTGTTTGTCTGGCCTGCTTGAGGTATTATCTATTTGAAATTTGAACATGAATTGAGTAATTTGTTTATTTCTTTTAATCTAGCCAATTTATTTCAATGCAAAAGGTTGGAGTAGGATTGGGGTAGTGTAGAAAACTCCCAACACAATTTAATTTATAAAATATGATGCTTAAATTATTGTTTTCAATTTATTTTTTAAAATTTCCAAAATGTAAGGTTATAATGCTCAAATTTTCAAGAAATGCATGAAAAGTGTGTTGTTGGATGTATTTAGAGAAAAAGGTGTTGGAACATAGAGATCTACTGAGGGGAGTTAGTAGATATTGAAATTTTTACCTCTCAACACACAGTGCAGATTAACTATTTAGGTTCTTAACATGTAGATAAAACTTAATAAGAAAAAACAAGAGAGGGCACACATGCAGTCATCACATAACAACAAATGTATGTGGAAAACCCAAGGTTAGGAAAAACCACAGTGAGAAATGTTGCTAGGATCTACTGTCCTAATCCAGCCTCACAAGCTTTGAGGCTCAATTACAATTCTATAAGGGCACCAAACCTAAGGAGACATCTATCCCCTAGTTTTAGGAGCACCCTCTCCAAGGAAGCACCCACTCCCTAATTTGAACACCTACCCATATATTTGATGGCACCCACCAATCAGATTTACAATGCAAGATATTGCAATTTTAATGACAATTCTATGTTGTGACTTATTTGTAATTGCACTTACATGTATGTTTCACACTCTACAACTCTTCCTTTGATTTGCACTTCTTTATCTGGTCAACATTCACCTCCTTTTTTGCACCTCTATTCTCTGCATCTACTATTTACTCAATAACACATCCCTTTCTCTATAATACACCAGATTGAATGAGTAGAACCCAAACAAAAAGCACCAATACAATCAAGGGTTTTACACTGAATATAAATTTAGAGTTGAATTCCTTATTTTTGTTTGATTCAACTTATTTAGGCATAGTGCATTCTTTCTCTGCAATCATATTCTCTGCACTCTTCCATTTTCAACTCTTCTTTTCCCATCACTCTCTCTCACACTTTTTTGACTACTTTTTCACCTCTTAGCCACTTCTTCAAGCCATGTATCATTTAACAATAGGACTTGTGATTTAATTGGGTTTTTTCATTCTTACTTCTTTAGGAAGAATTCTTTGCATCAAGTCATACACATATTAATTTATGTCTCAGAAGGTCTTCTAAGATTGGAAATCTATAAACCCTAAATCAAATACACATTTAATTTAATCTTTTGTTCATAAGATCTGAATCCAATATTTGTTGACATACCACTATGTGCCACCATTCTAAAGCTCAAATCACCAATTAATTTGATTGTTGGAGTAGGTAGACCAATTAATTTCATTCTTTTGGTCAGCTTCCAGTTAGAAAGCACTTACATAGGCTTAATCGTTTGAAACCACTGCCTTCAAATTCTTTTCTGTTGATCTTGTCATTACACACCATGATCCATGGTTCTCTATTTATCTTGACAACACTAAGAAGTCACCTTCTAATTATTCTCCTTTGAATCTCAATTTTTGATCTCATAGATTTATGACCATCATGCCTCATTACATCGAAGGGACTTGTAAATTACTCACTTTGAATTATTGCTTTCTCTTTGATAAGTTGCCTTTGATTAGTATGTCCACATCATCATCACACAATTCACATCAAGAATGTGAATTACTCAATTGAGTGATTGCTCATCACCATTTAACATCCCACATCAACCACTAATATATCCTTCTATCACGTGTCATAAGCTTACTTGAACGCCATCTTCATGTGTCAGCCATATCACCACCAACCATTATCCAACTTATCAGTGTATCGAAAGGACTCGTTATCGAGTCACTTCAATGTACATTCTTCTCATTGATGAAGATCCACCAAAATATTGAGGGGACACCAGAATGCCTCTTGTCAAAATGGAATTTATCATCAATAGCTCCACCTTTCTTCACATGTTGTCATCGTAGTGTCAAAGAGACACTAAAAGGACTCCTACCAACATGCTAAGGTCTCTTTGATTAGATGCCCATGCATTCACACCTTCTCCTACAACTCCACTTTGGTCAAGTAATCAACTACTACCACTCATTGACCACATCATCTTTGTATTGTACTTCACACTTCTCAACCTAGTCATACTTCATTACTGAGCCCACCAACAGAGTATTAAGGGGACACAAAATATAGTCTCTTCAACTGCTACTGTCACACCAACACAACACTACCTCTCTCCATCGCTACATCACTAGGACACCAAACTCAAACTCTCTAAAGTAATGATGTCTCCCCAATCAAATACAAATCCTTTGCTAACCTCAACAAAAGGTACTTTGCTATATCAAAGATACTTCACCTATTGTCTCTTTGAAGACTTAAAGTCACTTCGATAGCCACTGAATGCATCCTTTAAATGATAGGAAAATGGTGTTGGTTCCCCTATGAGTGAAAAGACATAAATTATGAATTAAATGGCCTACAACTGATAATAACAAGTCATCAAAAAATAGAACACTGCATGAACACTATGACTGTACACTCCTTATTTCATCATTCTGATTGATTTGTGCAACACTTTTCAAGATATGCTCTTGGTACCATGAACAACTTGCACATTTCCAACACTTGATCCACACCTTTTTACATCAATGAAAATAATATTCCAACAATCTCCCCCTTTTTCATTGATGGAAAAACTTGAAATTCTCACACAGATTATAGCATATAAGCTCTGTACCAATTAAATTGTTTACCCAACAGTTCACTCTCCCTTTGACATACATTTCTTCCATGTTCCTATTTGAGAAATTTCCACAATTCTCCCCCTTCAACATCAATGGAAAAGGGCAAACTCCCCTTGATAAAGTACTTCTCCTAACTTGATTCTAGCCATATTTCTAGGGATAAATGACGAACAATTGAGTCTCCCCCTGGATGCATATCCTATCACTAGAGTCTAGTGATGTGAGGTGGGAGCAATTGATCCTAGCTTGTACCTCAGATATTTAAATTTCTTAGTGGGAAGAGGATTAGTAAAAATTTCAGCTACCTGCTCCTTTGTTGGGACATGTTCCATACTTACCTCTTTATCTACAACATTTTCGCAGATGAAGTGATACTTAATAGATATATTATTTGTTCTAGAATGCATCACTAGATTCTTTGAAATGTTTATGGCACTTGAGTTATCACAAAAAATTAAGATTGGTTCTTTATACTCTACCTTGATGTTCTTAAGTGTCTTCTTCATCCATAGGACTTGAGTACAACAAGCTATCACTACTACATATTCTACCTCAACTATGGAGAGAGTAGCCAATTCTTGCTTCTTACTCATCCATGAAACCAATCTATTTCCTAGAAAGAAAGTTCCTCCACTAGTGCTTTTCCTATCATCCACACTTCCAACTCAGTCAATATCAATATATGCATTCATTGTGAAATCTTTTCTTTTAGGGTACCATAGCCCATAGTCAATAGTGCTTTTAATATATTTGAAGATTATCTTCATTGCATTGACATGAGACTCTTTAGGTGTAGCATGAAATATTGCAACCATGCATACTACTTGTGTAATGTCTAGTCTTGATGTAGTTAAGTATAGCAAGCTTCCTATCATTGACCTATACATAGTATGATTTGCATTTGGGGATTCATCTGATTTGCTCAAGTTGTAGCCAGTTATCATGGGAGTAATAACTAGTCTACTATCTTCCATGCCAAAATTCTTAAGAATCTCCTTAGCATATTTAGTTTGAGATATGAATATCCCATTTTTTGTTTGTACAATTTTTAGACCAAGGAAAAATGACAACTCTCCTAACATGGAAATTTCAAATTCATCTTGCACGTGTAGCAAATATTTGACACATTTTATCATTGATACCTCCAAAAATTATATCATCTACATAAACCACAACAACAATCATGTGCTCACCTTCTGATTTGAAATATAAATTATTGTTTACACACCCCTTTTTGAATCCCTGATGTTGCAGATATTGGTCCAATCTAGAATACCATCCTCTAGGTGCTTGTTTTAGACCATAAAACTCCTTTCTCAATCTACAAATGTAACCTTCTTCTTCTGAAAGCTAAAAACATTCTGGTTGTTCAATTCAGAATTCCTCTTCAAGGTTTCCATTCAGAAATGCATATTTAACATCCATCTGATACACCTTAAATCATTTGTAAATTTAAAATGCAAGAAACATTCTAATGGCTTCTACTCTTGCAACAGGTGCAAATGTCTCTTCAAAATCAATGCCTTCAACTTGTGCATACCCTTTTCACACTAATAATTCCTTGTTCCTAATCACAACTACATCTTCATTTAGCTTATTTCTAAATACACATTTGATACCAATTACATTTTTGCTTGATGGCCTAGGAACTAACTCCCATGTCTTGTTCTTCTCAATCTGGTTGAGTTCCTCCTCTATGGATTTTATCTATCTCTCATCTTTGCAGCTTCATTGAAGCTCTTTGGTTTGATCTGAGATAGGAGAGAAAACATTACTTGTTCACAATTCCTTACAAGTCTTCTCCTTGTATGAACTCCTTCATTTTTGTCACCAATTATTTGATCTGCAAGATGATCCTTTTGTACATATTTGTCAAGGGAATGTTTAACCTATTCCTTATTTTCTTCTTCTTGTTTCTCTACTTCAATATTAAAATGATTTCTACTAGACTTACCCTAACCTGTATTTTCATCAGCCTTGATGTTTATACTTTTGACAATCTTGTGCAGCCTCTTGTTGTAACACTTGTAAGTGTTACTCTGAGTGGAATATACTAGGAATATTCCTTCATCACACCTTGACTTGAAGCTTCCCAATTATTCATCTTCTCTTTTAATGTAGCATTTTCTACCAAACACCCTAAAGTACTTAACTGATGTAGGCTTTCCATACCACAATTCATATGGAGTTCTGCCACTCTTTGATCTTAGCAAGGCTCTATTTTGAATATATACAATAGTATGAACTGCTTCCTTCCAAAATGTATTTTCCAAATTCGCCTCATTTAACATTGCTCTAGCCATTTCCTTCACAATCGTATTTCTTCTTTCCACTATGCCATTTCGCTGTGGTGTTCTTGGTGTTGAATATTATTGTTTAATTCCATGATTTTCACAATATTCTTTGAATTCACTTGATGTAAATTCTCCTCCTCTATTTGATCTACAAAAATTAATTCTTCTCTATCTCTTTTTCTACCAACTTCTTGAAAATATTAAACTTCTCAAATGCTTCATCCTTCTTAGTTAGAAACATTAACCATGCCACTCTAGTGTAATAATCAATTAGCAACATAAACTTATTTTCACCTTGTAGTAATCTTGTTCTCATGGGTCCACACAAATTAGTATGAACTATTTCCAAATGTTTTGTGGCTGAATAATCCTTTGTTGGAAACTTAAACCTTATTTTCTTTCCTTATTGACACCCTTTGCAAATAATGTTTTCAGGCTTTGTTATCTTAGGCATATTCCTAACTAGTCCTTTTGAGTTTATTTTTACTAAATTTTCAAAGTTTACATGCCCTAATCTTTTATTCCATAGCCAACTCTCATCTGCTTTGTTGATTAGATAATTGTGGCCTTTTACCTTAAATAGGTTGTAGAGGTTACTATCAATCCTTATTCCTTGTGCAATTGTCTTACCATTCTTTCTAATCTTGCAACCCTCAAAGTTAGATACAATTTTATACTCATTGTCACACATTTGGATAACACTAAGAAGGTTATGTTTCAAACCGTCAACATAGAGGACATTTTTTGTCTTATTCTTTCTGTCCAAGCTCAAGATCCCTTTACCATAAATTTTGATAGAGGTTTTATCACCTAGGCTTACTGATCCTTCTTTACACTTTCTAAGTTTAATGAATTTTATTTTTATCTCCAGTCATATGCTTGGAGTAACCACTATCAATCACCCACAAATTTTGTTTCTTTGCATGCAATGTTGGTTGGGAAATCATAGATTGAGTAGAACTCTTCCCTTTCTCCTTCCACACCTTATTAGGTTTCCTATAAAAAAATTCTTCCTTTTTCTTAGGGATTTTAGTTTCCTTTTTAATATTGAGAGGTGATTTTTTCTTCTTCTCAGACTAAACATTTAGTCATGCAATTATTTTCTACAATATCTAGCTATATGACCAAAATTATTGCAACTATAGCATACTATATGCATGTCAACCAAGGGAGCAAATGGATTTTTTCTTACAAGCTTTGTATTCCTCCTTGGAATGACTCTACACTCTCTAGTCTTATGACCAAAATGATTACATGTATAACAATACCCATGGAAGTATGATGAGTACCTAGTCATGGCGTTTCCTTTAGCTAGAGGTGAAAATCTCCTTTGTCTCAACTTTCTTGAATAATGCACTCTTGTGAAGCCTTCATCATCCATCATTTTTGTGTTCTTCTTCTTCTTTGACTAAGTAGGGGCAATCTTGTTATATTTTTCATCTTCAATCAACTTTTTCTCTTTATCAAAATTTTCTACTATAGCAGCTTCTTTTCAACTTTAGAGACATCCTTATTGTCAAGTTTTTCATCATTAAGGATTTCATTTCATTTAGCCCTAAATCTTTCATAGTGTTTTGTGGAGGCATCAACAAATGAACTCTTTCCTTTCTCCAGTCCTTATAAGCCATATTTTTCTTTATTCACCAACTTTTTTGTACTTATCAACTCATTCAGAATGTCAAAACCACCTTTTAATTTTAGACCCTTATTGACCTGCTCATTAGCCTTCTCCAATTCCTTTCTTAAGGCAACTATTTCTGCCTCAAGCTTTGAACATCTATCCATTTCAAACTCAAGTTTGGAAATCATTAATTCTTCTATTATTTTGGATTCCTCTACTTGAAGTTTCAAACTTACTACCAATTGATTAGATTCCTCAAGATCCTAGGTTAGCTTTTCATTCTCCTTTTGAGCACATTTTTTCAAAAAAAAATTCCCTTTTAAGGTCATCAAACTTATCTCTTAGTTCATTGAGATCTTTAAGATCACTTATCAATTCTCCCTCAAGATCAACAACTACCTCCACTTATTCTTCATGAGAACCCTTAGCTTGTTCATCTTTCTGATCCTTATATTCCTTGGCCATAAAGAGGAATTATTCCTCTTCTTCCTCCATTACAAGAGAACAATCCTATTCATCATTTGAACTATCACTACTATCAGATAAATCACTTTCTTCTTGAATGTACAATCTCTTCTACTTCTTTCCAAAACTCCTCCATTTAGGATACTAAGATTTCTTATTTTTGTTACCCCCTTCTTGCACAATGTTATCTTGTTGATCATAAGGGAACTTAGAAGAAAAATGACCTATTCTTCCACAGTTAAAACACTTAAAGGGAAACTTACCTTTATACTCGCCAGATCTTCCTCAGTCTTCTTATAAAGTTTTCTGCTTCCTCGTTGGCCTCTTCATGGTCTAACATAGAGGTTGCAGCCTTGTCTTTCTTATCTACCTCATCCTTTTCTTTTTTAACAACCTTGAATGCAACTTCTCTTCTGGATGGATCAATATCTCCCATCCTCATCTCATAAGCCATGAATATGTCATACAATTAATCAAGGATGAGCTTATCCACTTCTCTTCCTTCTTTGATTGCAGAGATCTTGGGGTCATATCTATTATTCATAAACCTTAAAAATTTCAACACAACAAAATCCTCTTTTACTTCTCCAAATACTTTGCTAGAGTTTACTACATCATCAAATATTAGAAGATAGTCTGCAATATTCTCCTCTTCAATCATCTTTAAGCCTCCAAATTTTCCTGTCAACACTTGAAGCTTTTCCAACTTCACCTTGCTATCTCCTTCATAGTTGTTTTTCAATATTTCCCAAACATCATACGCCATTTGACAATGCATAACTTTTCCATGCAAAAAATCCAAAAAATTATTCATAATGGAAAACCAAGCTTTTTCATTGTTCTCATAGTCCTTCTTTCCTACAACTATGTGGGAAGAGTAGTAGGGAGAATTTATTTGGTTTTGACTAACATCTAGACATCTAGTCCTAGGGATCCCAAATAACCATTCATCAGTGCTCCACTTAGCATAGTTTGTTCCATCAAATTGGGGTGGCTTTCTTGAACCTTCTTGATTGTTCATTGTGTTCACAATACTAGAATTTACTTGAGTTGATTAAGCTTCACCTAAAAATCCCAAGAATATGATACCAATTGTTGAAACAAAGAGATCTATTGAGAGGGGGGTGAATCAGTAGATATTGAAATTTTCACCTCTCAACACTTAATGCAGATTAAATATTTAGATTCTTAATGTGTAGATAAAACTTAATAAGCAAACACAAGAGAGGGAACACATGCAGTTATCACATAACATCAAATGTATGTGGAAAACCTAAGGTGTGAAAAAAACCATGGTGAGAAATGTTGCTAGGATCTACTGTCCCAATCTATTCTCACAAACTTTGAGGTTCAATTACAATGATTTAAGGGCACCAATCCTGAGGAGACACCTATACCCTAGTTTTAGGAGCACCCACTCCCAAGAATTTGAGCACTTACCCAAATATATGATGACACCCACCAATCAGATTTACAATGCAGGATATTACAATTTTAATGAAAATTCTATGTTGCAACTTATTTGCAACTACAATTACATGTATGTTGCACACTCTGCAGCTCTTCGTCTTCTCTACACTTCTTTATCCACTTTGCATTCACTCCCTTTTCTACACCTTTATTCTTTGTATCTACTATTTACTTAGCAATGTGTCCCTTTCTCTATAATACATCAGTTTGAATGAGTGAAACCCAAACAAAAATCACCAATACAATCAAGGATTTTACACTGACTATAAATCCAGAGTTGAATTTTTTATTTTTGTTTGGTTTATATTATTCAAGCATGGTGCATTCTTTCTCTGCAATCATATTGTCTGCACTCTGTCATTTTCAACTCTTCTTTTCCCACCACTCTCTCACACTTTTTTGACTACTTTTTCACCACTTAGCCACTTCATCGAGTTGTGCATCACCAACTAATATGACTTGTGATTTAATTAGGGTTTTTCATTCTTACTTCTTCAGGAAGCATTCTCTACATTGAGCCATACACATTAATTTCTATCTTAGAAGGTCTTCTAAGATTGGTAATCTATAAACCCTAAATTGGATATGCATTTAACGTAATCCTATGTTTATAAGATTTGAATCCGATCTCTATTGACATAGAACTCTATGGTATCATTATACAACTCAAATCATCAATTAAGTTGATTTTTGGAGTGATTAGACTAATTAATTTCATTCTTTTGGTCAGCTTCCTGTTAGAAAATGCTTACATGGACTTAACCGTTTGAAACCAACCCCTTCAAATTCTATCCATTGATCTTGTCCCTACATGTGATGATCCATGGTTCTCTACCCATCTTGACAACATTAAGACATCGTCGTTAGATTATTATTCTTTGAATCTCAATCGTCGATCTCACAACTTTATGACCATCGTGCCTCATTACATCAAAGGGACTTGTAAATTATTCACTCTAAATTCTTTCTTTCTCTTTGATAAGCTACCTTTGATCAAGAAATTCACATCATCATCACACAATTCACAACAAGGATGTGAATTTCTTAATCGAGAAATCGTTCATCACCATTTAAATTTACACATCATCCACTATTATTGCCTTCTGCCACATGTAATAAGCTTACTTGAACACCATCTTCATGTGTCAGCCATATCACTACCAACCATTATCCAACTTATCATTGTATTGAAGGACTCATTATTGAGTCACATTGATGTACATTCTTCTCACCATTGAAGAGCCATCAAAATATCGACGAGAGGCCAAACTGCCTCTCTCTAAAATGGCATTGTCCCATAAATAGATCCATCATTCTTCACATGTTGTCATCATAGTTGTTATGCCTTGCATACCCACCTTATTTTTCTTTGGGTCAAAATTGGTCCCCCCTTTGTTGGTTTTGTCCTTGGTGTTCTTGTTCAGGTCTTGGGAGTTGTTTCTTTTTCATATAAGTCCTTGTTTTCCTTTATTTTTTGGGTTTGGGTTTCATATTGACACTCACACTTGGTAATTTCCAAAGTTCAAGTTCCCGTTTATGTTCCTATCCTGATCCCCATGCTTTTCCTTGTGTTTCTTCATTTTTTCAAATTTGGGTATTAGATTAGATCTGTCACCTTACACCCTTAAATGTGTAAGTTCCTTGTTTTGTTCTGATCTTGACTTCCAATTTTCTTCCTTGTGTGTTTTTGCTTGTGTCAAAATTGGACATCGGATTGGAACCAGAACCAAGAAATTTTCCAAAGCTCTTGTTCCTATTTCCATAGTGATCCTAATTTCTGACTCTCTTTGTCTTTTTCAGAATCAAACATTTGACCAAAATTGGAACCAAGAAATTTTCCACAGTTCTTGTTCCATGTTCCATCCCAACACCGATTCTTGGTTTGTCTTTGTTTGTTTGGATTTAGATTTCATATAGTTGTTGGAACTTTGCACTCATTGAAAGTTTGGTGTTGTGTCTTGTCCCGATCTTGACTCCTGCTTACCTTTCATTCTTGCGATGGCACATTTATGACCTCTGCCCCGATATTGAGGCCTGACCAACCTAAATTTATGGACACTTGTTCGCATGTGTGAACTAGTTTTTATTCATGTCGCTCCTTAGTTTTTTCTCATTTTGGCTTGTAGACTTCGACAGAGCGAACTAGAGCAACACTAAGAGTTGGGGTTTGAGGTAGCACTTGGATTTCTTGCCATGATGTCAGATTTATGATTATGTTTTGAGGTAGATGTATTGTCCTTATTTTCCCTTTGTTTATGGTTTTCTTGTGTTTTTTTGTCCTTTATTTCACGTTTTTGGTTTCTTGCTCTTTTTTGGTTTTTCTTGGCACCCATTGCTGCAATTTTCTTTATTCTTAAACCCTTTAGTTCATTTGTCCTTGTTTTGTTTTGCGTTTCCCTCATTTTTTTGTTTTCTCATTTTTTGTTTTGTCTTTCATTCACAAGATTTTTTGTTCCATCATACCCTAGTTTACCTACGATTTTTTTACTACCTAGTCAGGTTTACATTAAATTTAATAAATTTTAAAATATGGACCATTACAAATCATAATCTGATCTTGAAGGAACATTTAGATATTTTGTTATATTTATTTGGATGCCTTTATTTTTACTGATTGCCTTGATCCTGATTCTTGCAACTTTTTTAGAATTGGGATTCATAACTGCACTATCTGCTTGAACCATCATTTGGGTCAAGTTCCAAACCATGTCCTGATCCTGACTTCAAATATTTTATCGCAATCAAAGTTTAGGTTGTGACTTCAAAATGTTTGAAGGTTTTGACAATGTATTAACCAGGGTCCTGATTTCAATCCCCACATTAACATCAGGAATTGATTTCAAACAAGCACCAAACCCTTGACATGCATTTAGGTTCCACCATTTAGTGCCCTCTTGATTTTGACTTTAGACACAATGTTGGGATCAAAACTTGGAGTTGACCTATCCTTGCTTGTTTTTGAAAGGTCCAGTCTTAAACCATTTCCTAAATCTGACTCTTGAATTATGGCCAGGATTGGAACTTGGGATGTTACTCAAAATTATTCATTCTTTTGGATCTAGTTCTGAATCAGATCTTGATTTTGACTTTTGATGCTCCATCGGGATTGAAACTCAAAAAGACCCCTTTACTGACTTTTTTTGTTGAGTATAATTGCTTAGTGAAGGCCCGATCTTGATTTTTGAACACATTGTAGGATCAAACCATTAAATGAAACTAAACCTTGTTCATCACTATAGGTGTAGGTGTTGAACCAAAACCTGATTTTGATATCTGATAGAATTGAAATGTATTATATTAAGTTCTAGTTCAAGGTTTTCCCGATCTTGAATTTTGATATATTTTTGTACTATGATTAGAATGGTCAGGTTCTTAGTTCTATCCAGAACTCAAAACCCAAAAATGTTGAATTAACTTGTAGAATGGTAATTTATCTTGAATGAATTAAGATTTAATATGAATGCTTGTGCTAATTTTTTCTTCACATGTTTTCTCTTTGTTTGATAATGGTCAGTATTATAGGTGATTAATAAATTATATGATATATTATGCTGCAAGAATGGGAAGGTTTATGACATTAAATATTGTGGGATCAATGGATGATGGTCCATATCGGAAGAAAGTATGGGAGAATTATGACCAGCTAGAGTTGAAAGCAATAGAAACACTTTAAAAGGGTCAGTGATGCATTTTTTTATGTTATTATTAATCAAATCATAGGTGATGTTGGTTTCAGATTTTCCTAGGAGGAAATGGAGTTTATTGAAGAGTGGGGATATTGGTTTATTCAATACCCAAAATCCACATATTTTAGACTATTTGGGTTTGACAAACTCACCCTTTCAAATTGTCAAAGTGTTGTGGTGATAGATGGGTCTTGAAGTATTTTTCTCATCAAGTAGCTAAGGTGAATGCCAAATTCTTTGCACAACACAAGGTTGGTTGCCACTCATTCCTAATGCAATTGGGTTTTATTCTTGTTCCTCTTCAATAGCAGCTAAGACAACAATGGAGGAGTTTCAGTCAATGAATTTCAAGCATCATACATCCAGGAAATATTTTGATCCTAAGAAGAAAATGTATGGTATATATGCATTACAATTTCTCCATCATCAGCCACTTCTTGAAGAATTTTGGGCCAATTTGCAAGATTATTTTGAAGTGAGGAAAAGGGAATATGAAAGATTAATAATTCCCCAAATGAAGGACTTCGAGGTAAAAAGGGATATACTAGAAGGCACTACTGACAATGGGATCACTCTTGATCCCTGTAATGAAATGGATAAAGTGGCCACCAAGGATTCAAAGCCAATCAATTGAATGGAAAATGAGGAAACTAATATTCATAAAGTGTCACAGGTAACTTGGATGATAGAATGCTGAAATAGCTTAATCTTCATTTAAAGCAACCAATGGTTAAGGTTTCAAGGAAGAAGGATTATAGTAGTGAACCTACTACCTCCACTAAAAGAAGGTAGTATAAGAGATTAAAGAAAATCGTTCTAGCCATAGAAGAACCTACCCAAATAGAGGAAGAATTTTTAATGAAACAGGTTACTAAAGCTTTGCAAAAAGCTAAGGTTATTTATGAAGCTGCTACTAGAGGGGTTATTTCAAGTCTTGATGCTACATCTATAACTACTATGTACATTGGAGAAAAAATTGCTAAAGAAGGTCCTTCTATTGTGCCTTTGAAAATTGAGGATACCCCTCCTACTGCACCCTTAGCTATAGAAAAAGCAATTGTTGAAGAAGAGGGAAATCTTGTGATTAATGTGATAGATTCACTTGTACCCTCAGATTTTGAAGAAAACTCCACCATGTGAAGAAAGAGTTGAATAGGAGGAATATCTTGAGAGAGCTGAAACAAAAGTAGGAGAAGAGGAGACTAGATTCGAGGAAGGAAGACTTTGGGATGAGGATGCAATGAATGATATTTTGACCAAAGAAGAACAAAAGGAGATATTGGAAGCTACTATAAAGCAAGTTCTTGAGGAGTTAGCTAATGACGCAAAAGAACAAAGAAAGACAGATGAAGAGCTAGCTCAAGAAAAGGAAGCTACAAAAGCCCATAATAGAGTTGAAGAAGAGGCTCATGGACGAGAGTTGGAACAACAAAAGAAGGCTGAGCAAGATAAGGTTGTAGAAGAGGAACTTCATGCAATGGAGTTAGAACATTAGAGATTAAGTGATGAAGAGGAGGCTGCACAAAAGGAAGAAGAGATGAAAAATATAGAAGAAATTAGAGTTTAGAATGAGAAAATGGAACAAGAAAGGTTGCAGAAAGAACAAGAGGAGAAACAAAAGACTTCTTCTAAGTAGATCGTGTAGGTAGTTTCTTCTACACCTCCTTCATCAACACCTATGAGTACTCAATAGGTAACAACTTAGCTAACTCCTCTCACTTGGCTTAAGTTAAATTTGGAAAAGAGACAACAAGTTCAAACTCAGTTGATGACGTGGGATGAATGGTAAAGGAAATAGACAAGGTAAAGCCTAAGAAGAAGTCTCATGCTATTCACCCTACAAGGCTCATTGATGATGGAGACTTGGTAGAAAATATTGCTACCCTAGTGGTTGATAAGGATGATAGGGAGCTACAAGCTACAGATTATTAAGTAAGCACTGCCAATTCGAGTAAACAAACTAGAAATCAATAAATAAATCTCATTGACATCGTTGCTACCACTACCAAGTCATTACTTATCAAAGATAAGAGAGCTAAGAATGATCTTAAGGATCAGGTTGGGTAGATGAAATGTTTTTGAAAGAATTGATTACATCCACTCCCGAGTAGCCAACAACATAAAAAATTCATGTTTTAATGAGCTGCAAAGAGGTGGATGAGTTGAGTGCCATGAAAAAGAAGGCTACCTATTTGATAGTTGGTTTGACAATTTTAAGGAGAATGGAGAACTTTTGGAGGAAGGATACAAGGAATATGTTGAAGCTCTTACTCTTCTTGGTTAAATTGAAGAAAAGGATAAAGAATGGCGAGGAGAAGAAGAGAAGTACATGAAGTATCTGAAGGGTTTGAAATTGATTGATAAAATATTTAGGGACATGTTGATCTAGTTGAGGATTCTAGGTGATGACAATCCTAAGTATCATAAGAAGGCTATTAAAATTACTACTTATAAATTTGAAGTGCTTATTGAACAAAATATAGTTCTCCTCAAATCTCAATATGAAATAAGTAAACATATAGATATATTTGAGGAGATTGTTACACAAATTACTGCTAAAGATTTTCCTCATAATGGATGATGGAGTTCATTGCAAGATATAAATGATAGTTGGGGTAAACGATTTGAGCTTCTACTTTAAGAGGGTGATGGAACTCAAGCCCGAATCTCTTGGATAGGCTAATGAACATAAGGTTTGAAACTTGATGGGATACAAAAGATATCAGTTAGATGCGAGAAATAGTTGGTGTGGCTATTAGAGAGTTTGAAGAAGCAAAGTCCAAGGTAAATTGGATTGAAAAAACTGATCAAAGGGTGGTGAATGAATTCTTCAATAGCTATGATGAGTTTCATGGGTTCCCAAAAGAGACTGGTAAAAGGAAAAGGGGAATATTTGTTTTTTTTGAAGTGGGATGAAGTCAGAAGTGTCAACTAGTTCTAGGAGCCCTTTGGAAAACATCTACAGGTCAGTTTTGAGACAGACGAACACCTCTAGATCAATTTTGATGGGCTAGAGATTGGGTGTGATGATCAAGAGAAGAAAAAGCTGGAAATCCAAATCAAATTTTGACTAAATTAGCACAAGGCATACCTCCTAGCTCCAATAATTTCAGCAAAGACATAAGTTGGACTTAACTAGGGGCACCCCTATAATTGTGGATCTAGGCCCCAAATTCATGAATCATGATTTTTGATAGGAGAGATTGATGTTAATTATTTCTATAAGTTAAAATTTTCTCCTCATTGTAAAGGTTTGATGGTTGATGTTAGATTGGCTACCTAAAGAATAGAAACATTCCATTTTTTAAGCTTTATGCAAGACACTTGAGAAATTTTACAACTTTTAGTGCAAGTAGTTTATTTTTAGAATTTTGTTAGTTTAAGGGTAATGTTGATAAACAATGGTTTTCCATATGCCAGTGCATTTTTCTATGCATAAATTTATCTTAATTGATGAAAATCAATAGAAGATTATGAGTTTAAAACCATCTATTATGTTATCTATGGATAATGTTTGTTACTATTTATTGATTTGTTAATTTTGGTGATGAGCTTATGGTATTTTATTACTGAGAATTGATTCTTAGAAAAAAATGATGATGAATGGTTACATGTTTTAAATCTGTATTGTGAATGGATGCGATGGTGTGAATCGTTTCATGAATTTTGTCATTCTACAGTTTTAGTTAATTGGAAAAATGCTTATTATAAGAATTGCATGTCTGAATTGAAAGGGATTTGTGTTCACATTTTGTTCTATGCCTTGATCGATCTTTTCCTATTTATTCAAAACCCCCATGTTAAATTAATTTGTATTGTCCAGTTTGTACCTATTTACCAACAAAGGCCCCTTAAATATTATAGTTTCATGGACCACTAAATGATGATAGCATAGTTGAGAACCAACTATAGAGATCTTGGAAAATAGGTGGTTTTAGATCAGTTATCTTTTTCAGGAGAAATAGAGTAGAAATATTATGTTTAACTAACACTAGAAGGAGGGCCCAAAGGAGCAAACTAGAGAAAATTGGGTCCTTTTCACCAGATAGGTGGTAAAGAGTTATCTAATATACTACAAATTCAAAACCATTAGTTGAACTTCGATCTCCTACTAGACCTAGAATCCGTAGGACTTTGATCCCACCACTGTTAACACCACCACTCACTCCAGCTAGATTTCCATTAATACCACAACTGGCATATCCAAATTTATTGCCACCAATGGCATTCTTTGTGAATAATCCCTCACCATTGGGAATCATTGTCGGTGGCATACATGAGATGCCTAAGAATCCAAAGAAATTTTGTTGGGCAAGTACACCGATGTAAAGTCACAAAGTGCTAAAGAGCACATTCAAACATTCAAAGATGCTTGTACTCAGGCCCAAATAGCACATCATGATGTTGCATGTAGACTATTTCCCTATTCATTGGGAGATATTGCCTACAATTGGTACCTAAACCTACCTACTGGATCTATTCTCAGTTGAACTAATTTGGAGGATGCTTTTATTAACCAATTCTAGGTCTACATGGACCCAACCATCCTATATCACCAATTTTCCACAATTAGGAATGAACTTCACGAACCATTACCCCTATTTAACACATGGTTTTAGAGGATGTACAGGAAGTTGTAGCCACCTTACATAGTGGCTAAAAATATTGCTATTCAGGTGTATCTTAAAGCCATAGATCCCTTGATTGAATTGTTTTTTCAGAGAACTTACCTTCTTGATGAGATAGATTCTTTGTCTAAAGTATATCACTTAGCCATCAAGCTGCAATAGTAGATATGTTCTCAAGAAAAGGGTATGGGAATGACTTTCCCTCCCCTAGGATATACTCAAATACCCAATTCAATACCTCTATTCAATACAATTCTAGGGATGTCTCCATCTACCTATGGACCTTTGGCCGAATTACACCCTCTGCCTATATTACCTTGGATGATTAATGGAGGGACTATAGAATCTTCCCAACAACATCAAAATTACCACAATCATGCTAGAGGGTCTAACACCATGCCCCAACCATCAACTATAACCACTGCAGAAAGTGAGTGTACTACTCATCTAACAATAGAGTTAGAAACTCTGAAGAAAACTTTATCTCAAGTGACTGTTGAGATGTCCTAGTTCAAGCTCAACCCACCTTTGAACCAAAATCAGAGCCAATACCAGAATTAGGGAGGGTATTCCAACCAAAACAACTATTCCAACTAGAATACCAACCAAAATCAAAGGAATTTTTCAGAATCAAAACTTCCCCAACCAAAACTATCAAAATTAGAATAGGGGATACAACCAAAGACCTAATAACAATAGGTAGTGGAACATAGGACCAAACAATGGAGGGGTTCCCCATAACTATCAAGCCAATGTAGATAAACCACATACTACAAATATTGTAGATTTGAACTTCATGACTAACTAGTACAAATTCCAGGACATTGTTGGACATTCTAAAGTTAATTGCCTAGAGGCAGAGAAAATAGTTAAGATGGCACAGGCTTATTCCCACTCACGACAGGGTAATCCTAACAAAGGTGGTGGATTAGTTCATACTGCTATGGCATTTGAAACATATGATGAAGAATATCAGTTTCCCATGCAGGGAGAAAATGAACTAGAAGTAGATACATATGATGCTTAGGCTTTTCAAGTCAAGGGAGGCCATTTTTTGAGAAATCAAAATAAGGGTCCATTTACCACATCTACCCCTCCCAATAATATGGTCCCCCCTAATCAGAAGGTAGATAACAATTTTCCTCCACCAAAAGGCCCACCTGAGTTTACAAATAAAGGTAATTCTGCTTTCATTCCAAAATAGCAACATAATAATAACATGGAATTTGATTTCATTTCACAAATGCAGAAACAAATGACTTCATTATCATTTTTTGATATTATGATGTGGTGTCTTGCTCAACACAAACTCATGTTGAAGGAATTGGATGAGGCAGATTGGTTGAAAGGAAAGACAAACGTGACTGTAGCTACTGACATGAATGCAACCCTTTATAAAGGTAAGATGAGACACCCCCATTCCATTTTAGTCTAACGTTTTTTGGGAAGAATTTAAATAACTATCTTTTGGATTCTAGAGCCTTAGGTAGCATTATGCCATTCTCTATTTGCAAAAATTTATGCCAAACCCATGTGTTCAAACTTATAAGAAAGTTATACAGTTGGATAAAACTAAAGTTAATATCATAGGGGAATTAAAAAATGTGCATGTACAAATTGGATTAGACCAATAGATTCAAAGCCGCATATGGATATTAAGATTGTTGATATTCCTGAAATGTATGGCATGTTGTTAATCAGGGACATGATGAAGGCTATAGGAGGCTACCTCTCCCTAGAATTCTCACACATGTGGCTACCATGGAGAGGGGTAGCAACCTAGATTGGGATTGAAAGTGAACCTCGCTTGAAATGTATGATTACAGAGTATGACCATCCCAACGAAGTAGCCTATTTTGAAACTTAGATAGGTGTTTATAGTAAGGAAGAAATTATGACCTTTTGAATGCTTAGCCCTGGTTTCTCACCAAATTTAGAAGAAAGTGAACCTATGACCACTATTAACCAACAAGTTTTAATTCAAAAATTGTAATAGGACAAGCTGGTCCTGGGAGAAGAGGTTGACTTGTGGAGTTTGTTACCCCAAATTAGTGCCAGGTCCATTATCAGAATAATTTTGAGTTGACATGTCAGCCCTATTTAGACATTTTGAATCATGGCTTTCAGTTAGGAGAGACTTGTAGCTATAATCCAAGAACATCTCTTAGTTAGTTTTCATTTGAATCCAAAGTTGTGACTATTTTGACAAGGGCAAACAATACCCAAGAAGAACTCTTATTCCCAACTGGTCAAACTCATATCCTAATTTCTGATTCAAAAATTGAGATTGAGGAATTTTAGAAATTGTCTAATACCCCTTCCCTTGCTAATCTTCAAATTCCTAAGGAATTACTGAAAGGGAAGATGAACAGTAAAGTTGATGATCGTGAGGGGCCATAGGAAATAGTTTCTTTGTAGGTTTTTGACCTGAATGAAATACTAAATATTTCTCTAGAATGGTAATCCCTTGACTCCAACATACCAAATCAGTTAGAGCCACCACCTACTCCTCTTAACCACTCACCCAAGCCCGACCTGAAGAAAGAAGCTCCAACCCAAGACCAAATTTGGACCCTCAAATTTGATGGTTCTAAATCGAAAATAGAGAGTGGATATAGAGTATAACTAACCAACCTGAAAGGGAAACCTTACTTTTCTTCTTACATGTTATAGTTTGACTATACTAATAACATTATAGAGTATGAGGAACTCACCAAGGGATTAATGTTTATGCATTAGAAGAAAGTGACAACTCTGAAAGTAATGTGAGATTCTAAGCTAATTGTCAAGAAGGTTTGCAACCAATACACATGCCACAATAAAAGGTTAGCTATATATAGAAATAGGGTATGAAACTTGATCAAGGATTTTAATGCTTTTGGTATTAATTTGATTCCAAGAGAAGATAATCAAATTTTAGATGCATTGGCTATGGCATATAGTACCTTGGAACCTATGCAAGATTCCAAGCTGAATTTTTTTCTATAGAGTTGTTGTCGATTCTAGCCATTCTTGAAAATGTTTGAAACTTCCAAGTTTTCGATGATGATCAACATATCCTTGCCTTTTTGACAAGTTCAGATGTCTTCAAAGGAAAAATCATTGACGAGTCTTACAGGGATTAGGGTGATTTGGATCTAGAGGATTGTGATGTAGAAGGTATAATGAATCTCAAGACCAATAGCATTCCTAAGGGAATTGTAGCACTAGAGAGGATCTTTGATTTTGATCCTTAGGCTTGTGAAAAACTGCCTACCGATATTGAAGGAGGAAAATATGAATCATACAACTTGGCAGACTCAGGCCCAAAGAGGAACATATTCATTGGTGAGAATTACCCACAGGAAATTTGAGATAAAATATTGAAGGTGCTAAAAAAGGACATTGTAGTGATTGCTTGGGGGTACGAAGCTCTAAAAAAATTAATACTTAAGTAATAACTCACACCATCCCTCTAAAACTTGAAGCAAAGCCATTCTGTTAGAAGTAATGTCCAATTAATGCTTTGATTGAACCTATGATTCTTAAAGAGGTGAAAAAACTACTATCAACAACAATAATTTTTCCAATAAGACATTCGACTTGGGTTACAAATCTAGCACCTAGTCGTAAAAAGAATGGGGAAATAATATTTTTTGTCAACTTTTGAAACCTCATTAAAACTTTAGAAAAAGATAATTACCCACTTCCTTCTCTTGATGAGGTGTTGCAAATAGTTAACGACTCACATATGATGTCATTCCTAGATGGCTATTCAAGATATAATCAAGTGTAGGTTAACTATGAAGATAGAATGAAGACCGCTTTCACTACCAAGGGGGGGGGGAATTTTCCTACTGAAGGATGCCATATGGTCTCATTAATGCTAGAGCCACCTTTTAGCATGCCATGGATGTTTCATTTAAGGATCTGGTAGGTAAATGTATTATCATTTACATGGATGATCTAATTTTATTTTCCAAGAACATGGAAGATCATGTTGCTGACTTACCAAAGGTCCTTGGAAAGTGTAAAGTTACAATGTATCCCTCAACTCGAAGAAATGTGTGTTCATGGTATTAGAAGGAAAACTATTGGGTCATATAATATTAGAAAAGGGAATTTCAATCGACCTCGATAGAGTGGAATCTATCTTGAAACTAACCATGATAGGTAGCAAAAAGAAGATGAGGTCTTTCTTCAGAAAGATAAACTTCATAAGGAAATTCATGACCAGATTTGTAAAAATCATTAAGCCCCTCAATGAGATGATGAAGAAAGATGCAAAGATTGAATGGAGTAACAAGGCCAAGGCTGCCTTCTCACAAATTAAATAGTCCATCACAAAGGCGTTTGTCTTAACTAGTCCCAAATATTTAATGCCTTTTGATATTTATTCTTTTGCATTTGATCATTCATGTGCTCTTATTTTAACACGATGAAAAGGAAAAGGGGACGAATGGCCAATAGCTTTTGTAAGTTCTCCCTTTAATTATGTTGAGATCAGGTACCCACTATTAGAGAAGTAGGCATTCTCATTGATAAGAGTGGTTAAGAAGTTCCAACATTACATTCTACATGGCTAGGTTACAACCATAGTTCTTGACCCTACAATGAAGTCCCTTCTTATGCAAAGTGAGCTGGGAGAAAGACAGAGAAAGTGGATGGCGATCTTGGAAGAATTTGACCTCAAAATTCACCCTATGAAGCTAGTCAAAGGGTAGGGCCTATCTAATATAATGGCTAACATTGATTTCAAGATCACCTATTAGCAGTACATAGTACAATCATTCATAGGAGATCCATGGTATGCTGATTTGATTTTCTTGCTATTAAATAATTAGTGTCTTGATGGGATGAATACCACTTAGAGAAGAGTACTAATACTGAAGAGTGCAAATTATATGATTAAAGGAGGAACCTTGTACAAGAATAATTTTGAAGGTTTCTACTTGGGTTTTCTAGATATGCAACAGGTGAAACATGCCATTGTTGAGTTTCATGGCAAACATGGTACTGGTCATGGTTCAACTAACGTCATGGCACATCAGATTTTGAGATTCGGCTATTATTGGTCTCATGTGTTTTGAGATGCTCATCAACATGTTAGGACATTTCACACATGTCAAACCTCAACATCTAAAGAGTGCAACCCAACAATGCCCCTACAACCTGTATATGAGGTAAGACCGTTTGCCCAATGGGAATTAGACTTTATTAGGATAATTAATCCAAATTCTTCTACATGTCACAAGTTAATTTTGACTACAAAAAACTATTACACATGGTGGACTGAAGCTCAACATTGCAAGAATTCCACCATTAATGTAGTTATCAAATTCCTCAATGAACATTTTATTACTAGGTTAGGGGTGTCGTTTGCTCTGGGATATTATAGCAGCCTATCCGTTTCCTCCACACAATTTATTTAGTGTATGAATATAATTTTTTTTGAAATATTCATCCAATTACTATCCATAGTGGAATGGGATAGTAGAGTCTACCAATAAGAATTTGCGAGAGGTAATTAAGAAATTTCTAGAAATTAAACCTAGGGATTGGAACACACAGCTGAGATTTTCCTTATGGGCAGATAGGACTCAAATCAAAGCCACCTTAGGAAACTAACCATTTAAGTTAGTTTATGGCCAAGACCCAATATTCCCTATCCATCCATAGATACTTATTCTAGACTTTATGTAAGAGTTCTATTCAAAGGATGATAGGATAGAGGTCCAACTAACTAATCTACTCAATGTAGAAGAACAAAGGGATGTTGCTCTACAATACTTTTCCAAACATTAGGTTGTAGTCAAATGCTGGTTTGACAAGAGTGCCAAAATCAAGGCCTTCAAATTTTCAGACATAGTGGTGCTATGGGATAAAGCCATGGAGAGAAAAAGGTGATCACCAAAAATTTGATAGAATTTGGTTGGGTCCATATCAAATCACTGAGATCCTTAGTGAGAATGCTTTCCAGCTTAGTACCTTGACTAGAGAGCCTATTTCATTTCCAGTCAATTGGAAGTTTCTCAAGTATTACTTTGGCTCATGAAGGCCTGATCATTTGTCCATTGAATATATGTAATTTAGTTTTTTCTCATTTTTGGTCTCTTTGTTTGTTTTTTTTCTTGCTTTTCTTTGTTTTCTATTTTTTTTTTCATTGTTTTTTTTTTTTTCTGTTGTTGTTTGGTTTTTTTCTTTATGTTTCTAGAAACTTTCATTTTCTTCATTTTAGAATAATGGGTAGTTGTTTAAAGCATACTAAGGGTACTACGACCAAGAAATTGATTTAGGTATTTTTAGGTAAGACTGTTGAGCTCTTTTGTTTCAAAACTTATGTTTTATGTACATCTTAATGAAAGTTTGAAAGGTTTTGAACAAACAGATATATGTATATATATATATATATATATATATATATATATATATATATATATATATATATATATATATATATATATATATATATATATATATATATATATATATATATATATATATATATATATATATATATATATATATATATATATATATATATATATATATATATATATGTATATATATTTAAAAGAAGGGTGATCTCATAAACCATGATTGAATCTATCACAAATTAGATATAATCATTTATTTCCTTAAGGGCCTACCTATCTTAGGATGACCATATTCTTGATTTAAGTGAAAAGTATGAGTCCCAACACTATCATGAGGTTCGTTGTAGTTCTCAAACTAATTTTTAGATTGTTATGTCTAAGTATTGAGCAAAAAGATAAGAAAATAACTACTTCAAACAAAGTCAATATAAAAAGAAAAGAAAAGAGAAGCATAAATGGTAGTGAAATCAATATTATAAGGGTGATTCAAGTATCTCTACTTGGGCTATGGATTCCTGGCTGGCAGTTGAGCAATTCTTTGAGAGAACTAGAGATATATTCATTGAGGCTATAGACACCTAGTTGGTAGTGGAGAAATGCCTAGGATATCATTGCATGAAAGCTAAACTAACTCACCTCACATAGCTTGAATTTTAGTAAATCTTTTTCAAGGATAAATAGTCTTTAAGGAAATGATTAACCACAACTACACACACTCAGATTTGAAGTTGTATTTTTTATTCACATTTTGAGATTCCAACTCAATCTTTTTTGTTGTAACTTATCACACTCAAGTTAAACTTTCATAAACTAGATGTTTTGAGTGACTGAATTCTTTAGTATCTTGAAAATGGGTAAACCATTTTCCCAGTCGAGTCACCAATTGTTATGCCTTGCATAGCCACCCCATTTTGTTTTAGGTCAAAATGGGTCCCCCCTTTGTTGTTTTTGTTCAGGTCTTAAGATTTACTTCTTTTTCTCTTAATTCCTTAGTTTCATTTGTATTTTGTGTTTAGGTTTCAGACTGACACTCACACTTGGCACTTTCCAAAGTTCAAGTTCCTATTTGTGTTCTGATCTTGATCCCCATTCTTTGCCTTATGTTTTCTTTGTTTTTTCGGATTTAGGTATCGGATTAGAACTATCACCTTACACCCTTAAAAGTGTAAGTTTCTGGTTTTGTTCTGATCCCGAATTCCACTTTTCTTCCTTGTTTGTTTTTGCTTGTCAGAATTGGACATCAGACTAGAACCAAAACCAAGAACTTGTTCCTATTTCCATCTTGATCTCAATTTCTTACTCTCTTTATCTTTTTTGGAATCAGATATCAAACCAGAAATGGAACCAATTTTTTTCCAAAGTTCTTGTTCCATGTTTCATCCCACTCCCGATTCCTGGGTCTATATTTATTTATTGGGATTTAGATTTCAAATAGTTGGTAGAAGTTTACACTCATTAAGATTTTGGTGTCGAGTCTTGTCCTAATATTGACTCCCGCTTACCTTTAATTCTTGCAATGGAACATTTATGATCTCCACCCTAATCTCGAGGCTTGCCCAACCCACATTTATGGACACATTTTTGCATGCACAAACTTGTTTTTATTCCTACCGCTCCTCAGTTTTTGCTCATTTTGGCTTTTAGATTTTGAAAGAGTGAACCAGAGTGATGCTAAGAGTGAGGGTTTGAGGTAGCACTTGGATTTCTCACCGTGCTATTAGATTTCTAGTTGTTTTTGGAGGTAGGTGTCTTGTCCTTGTTTTCCCTTTGTTTGTGGTTTTCCTATGTTTGTTTTGTCCTTTGTTTCGCATTCCTGGTTTCTTGCTTTCTTTTTTCTTTTTTTTTTGGTTTTTCTAGTTTTTCTTAGCGCTCTTTGGTGTGTTTTTCATTTTTCTCAAACCCTTTGGTTCGTTTATCGTTGTTTTTTTTTGGGTTTTCCCCATTTTTCTATTTACTTGGATTTTTTGTTTCATCATGCCCTAGTTTATCTATGGTTTTTGTACTACCTAGTCAGGTTTGCGTTAAATTTGATAAATTTTAAAATCCAGACCATTACAAATAATAATCCAATCTTGAAGGCATGTTTAGAGATTCTTTTACATTTATTTGGATACCTTTATAATTACTAATTTTCTTGATCCCGATTCTCACATCTTTGACAGAATCAAGATTCAAAACTGCACTATATGCTTAAACCATCATTTGGGTCAAGTTCCAAACCATATCCCGATCCCAACTTCCAATATTTTGTCAAGATCAAAGTTTGGGTTGTGACTTCAAAATTTTTTAAGGTTTTGACAATGTATCAACTAGGGTCCCAATTTCAATCCCAACATTATCATCAGGATTATATTTCAAACAAGAACCAACCCTTTACATGGATTTAGGTTCTACCATTTAGTGTCCTCTTGATTCCAACTTCCAACATATCACGATTGGAACTAAGAGTTGACCAATCCATGCTTGTTTTAGAAAGGTCTAGTCTTAAAACATTTCCTGATTTCAACTCTGGAATTATGGTCAAGATCAGAACTCGGGCCATTACTCAAACTTCTTCACTCTTTTGGGTCTAGTTCGACTCTAGAATAATGGTCAAGATTGGAACTCAGGCCATTACACAAACTTCTTCACTCTTTTGGGTCTAGTTCCAAACCATATCCCAATTTTGACTTCCAATGCTCCATCAGGATTAGAACTCAGAAAGAGCCCTTTACCAAATCCATTTGTTAAGTATCATTTCTTAGTGAAGTACCAATTCTAATTTTTGAACACAAAAAGGAATTAGACCATAGAATGAAACTAAACCCTGTTCATCTCTATAGGTGTAGGTGTTGAACCAATACCCGATTTTGATGTTCGATAGAATTGAATGGTATTATATTAAGTTCTAGTTCAAGGTTTTATTTGATCTTGAATTCTAATATAGTTTAGTATTGTGCTTTGAATGGTCAAGTTCTTGGTTCTATCCCGAACCCAAAACCTAAAAATGCTGAATTAACTTGTAGAATGGGAATTTATCTTGAATAAATTAAGATTTAATATGAATGCTTGTGCTAATTTTTTTTTCACATGTTTTCTCTTTTTTTGATAATGGTAAGTATTGCAAATGATTAAGAAATGTTTGATTTAGAAGAAGTGCCCAGTGAAGGAACATCAAAGGGATCAAGGGGTAAAAGGCTAAACTTGGAACAGGTTCTTGTTACAATGAAGTACAAGTTCTAGGGGACACTAGTACCATCCAAGTTTGGTTTTGATGTCATGAAGACCACTGATACACTAGTGGGGCATATTGATTTGAACTATTTTTATGAGGATACTTTTTCAAAACATGCTTCCCCAAGGGAAAAGAGGCTTTTTGAGTCAAGGTTGGCACATGTGGTTACTTTCCCTATTGATATGCAATGTATTGAGTTCATTTTAACTACTATAAAAACTTATAATCCAACTTAGAGGTAGTGTATTGATTCACAAGGAAATGTGATCATTGATTTAACCCCAAAAATGATTAGACTAGTTTTTGATCCTCCTCATCATGCTAACCCCAAGATTATGTCTGAAGCTGATGCAATTAAACACTGGGTAGCAAATGAGGAAGGGAGCAAAAGGGTCATTAATAAAAGGTGGCTGAAAATAGAGAATAAATTAGTAAATAAGTTACCACCTAAACCCAAGAGGCTGGACTTCTCTAAGGATATTGGTGATATGATCACATTGCTAGCTAGAGTATTTGGAAAGGAAAATTATCATACCTTTGAAAATTAGATGTTTCCATTTATTCAACTGATTTTGGAAGGATCACAACACTTGGATTGGGGATAGATAATTTCAGACAACATCCATGATCAATTATTGAAAGTAATAGAAACCAATACATTTTACATGTTTTCATATGTGATATATTGTGCTACAAGAATGGGAAAGTTTCTGTGATTAACTACTATGGGATCAATGGATGATGGTCTAGATCAGAAGAAAGTATGGGAGCATTATGACCAACTAAAGTTGAAAGAAATAGAAAGACACTTTAACAGGATCAATGATGTATTTTTATATGTTATTATTAATCAACTCATAGGTGATTTTGGTTTCAGATTATGCTAGGAGGCAATGGAGCTTATTCAAGAGTGGGGATATTAGTTTATTCAATACCCTAAATCCACATATTTCAAACTATTTGGCTTTGAAAAGCACCCTTTCTAATTGCCAAGGTGTTGTTGTGATAGATGGATCTTGATGGAGTTTACTCATCAAGTTGCCAAGGTGAATGCTAGATTCTCTACACAACACAAGGCTGGCTACCACTCGTTACCAATGCAATTGGGGTTTTATTCTTGTTCCTCTTCAATAGTAGCTAAGACAACAACAAAGGAGTTTCAGTCAATGAATTTCAAGCATCATACATCCAAGAAACTTTTTGATCCTAAGAAGAAAATGTATGGTATATATGCATCATAGTTTCCCCATCATCTTCCACTTCTCAAAGAATTTTGGGCCAACCTACAAGATTAGTTTGAAATGAGGAAAAGGGGATATGAAAGATTGACAATTCCCCAAATGAAGGACTTCAAGGTAAAAGGATATACCAGAAGGCACTATTGATGATGGGATCACTCTTGGTCCCCATTATGAAATGGATAAAGTGGCCACCAAGGATTCAGAACCAATCAATTGGATGGAAAAAGAGGAAAGTAATATTCATAAAGTGTCATAGGTAGTGGTTGATAGAAGCCTAAAATGGCTTAATCTCCATTTAAGCAACTAAAGGTTAAGGTTTCGAGGAAGAAGGATTCTAGCAATGAACCTACTTCCTCCACTAAAACAAGATAGTATAAGAGATTAAAAAAACCTATTGTAGCCACAAAAGAACCTGCCCCGACGGAGGAAGAAATTTAAATGAAATAGGTTATTGAAGCTTTACAAAAAGCTAAGGTTACATATGAAGCTACTGCTACAAGGGTTATTTCAGGTCTTGGTGCTACACCTATAACTATTTTGTACCCTAGATAACAAACTATTGAAGAAGGTCCTTCTACTGTGCATTTCCAAACTAAGGATACCCCTCCTACTAGACCTTTAGCTACAAAAGCAATAGTTGCTAAAGAAGAGGGACCTCTTGTGATTAATGTGACATATTCACCTATACCCTCAGATTTTGAAGAAACTATGTTGCATGAAGAAAGAGTGGAATGGGAAGATTATCTTGAGAGAGCTGATGGAGAAGTAGGAGAAGAGGAGATTGGATTCGAGGAAGGAAGACCTTGGGATGAGGCTGCAATGAATGGTGTTTTGACCAAAGAAGAACAAAATGAGATATTGGAAGCTACTAAAAAGCAAGCTACTGAGGAGTTAGCTAATGAAGCAGAAGAACAAAGGAAAAAAGATTAAGAGCTAGCTCAGGAAAAGGAAGCTGCAGAAGCCCAAAAGAGAGTTGAAGAAGAGGTTCATGCACGATAGTTGGAACAAAAAAAGAAGGCTGAGCAAGATAAGGTTGTAGAAGAGGAACTTTGCACAATGGAGTTAGAACAACAAAGATTAAGTGATGAAGCAGAGGTTGCAGAAAAGGAAGAAGAGATGAGAAAGGTAGAAGAAATTAGAGATTAGAATGAGAAAATGGAATAGGAAAGGTTAGAAAAAGAACAAGAGGAGCAACAAAAGACTTCTTTTGAGAAAAACATGGAGGTATTTTCTTCTACACCTCCTTCATCAACACCTCCAAGTACTCAATAGGTAACAACTCAACTAACTACTCCCACTTGGCTTAATTTAAATTTGGAAAAGAGATAACAAGTTCAAGCTTAGCTGGTGATGTGGGGTGAAATGGTAAAGGAAATAGACAAGGTAAAGCCTAAGAAGAAGCCTTGTTCTATTCACTCTACAAGGCTCATTGATGATGGAGACTTGGTAGAAAAAATTGCTACCTCGGTGGCTGATAAGGATGTCAAGGAGCTACAAGCTATAAATTATCATGTAAGCACTATCAATCTGGGTAAACAAACCAGAAATAAGAAAATAAATATCATTGAAATAATTGCTACCACTACAAATTCATGATTGATCAAAGATAAGAAAGCTAAGGATGAGCTTAAGGATCAGGTTGGGAATATGAAAGGTTTTTTGAAAGAATTGATTACATCCACTCTTGAGAAGCCAACACCATCAGAAATTCCTATCTCAATGAGCCACAAAGAGGTGGATGAGTTGAGTGAAATGAAAAAGAAGGCTACCTAGTTTGATAGTTGGTTTGACAATTTTAAGGAGATTGGAGAAATTTTGGAGGAAGGATACAAGCAGTATGATGAAGCTCTTTCTCTTCTCAGTGAAAATGAAGAAAAGGCTAAAGAATTGCAGGGAGAAGACGAGAAGTATAGGAAATATATAAATGGTTTGAAACTAATTAATAAAACATTGTGGGACATGTTGATCTAGTCAGGGATTCTAGGTGATAAGGATCCTTAGTATCTTAAGAAGGCTATTAAAAATACTATAAATCTAAAGTGCTTATTGAATAGAGAACAATTCTCCTCAAATCTCAATATGACATAAGGTAGCATACATGTATATTTGAGGAGATTGTTACACAAATTTTTGTTGGAGATTTGCCTTAGAATGGATAATGGAATTCATTGCAAGAAATAAATGATAATTGGGGTAAACAATTGGAGCAACTGCTTAAAGAGGGCGATGGACCTGAAGGGACTGTCTTAGATAAGCTAATGAACATAAGGTTTGAAACTCGATCAGTTGCAAAAGATATCAGTCAAATGTGAGAAACAATTGTTGTGGTTGTGGGAGAGTTTGAAGAAGCAAAGTTTAAGGTAGATTGGATTGACGAACTTGATGAAAGGGTGGTGAATTAATTCTTCAACAACTATGATTAAATTCCATGGATTCCCAAAAGAGACTAGTAAAAGGTAAAAGGGAATATTATTTTTTTTATTGAAAAGGGATGAAGTTAGAAGTGCCAACTAGTTCTAGGCTCCCTTTAGACAAAACACCTCTAGGTTAGTTTTGAGATAGATAGACACCTCTAGATCAGTTTTGATGGGCTAGAGATTGGGTGTGATGATCAATAGAAGACAAAGCTAGAACTCCTAGTCAAATTTTGACTAAATTGGCACAAGGCATACCTCCAAGCTCAAGTAATTTAAGAAAAGATAGAACTCAGACTTAACTGGGGGTGCCCCTATAATTATGGATCAGGGCCCCAAATTTGTGGATTGTGATTTTTGATAGGAGATATTGATGTTAAGTCTTTCTATAAGTTAAAATTTTCTCCTCATTGTAAAGGTTGGATAATTGAAGTTAGATTGGCTACCTAAAGACTAGGTACATTTCATCTTTATAGCTTTATGCAAAACACTTGAACAATTTTACAGCTTTTAATGCAAGTAATTTATTTTTAGAAGTTTGTTAATTTAATGGTAATGTTGATAGACAACGGTTTTTCATATGCCAGTGCATTTTTTTGTGCATAAATGTCTCTTAATTGATGAAAATAAATAGAAGATTTTTATTTTAAAACCATGCATTATGTTATCTGTGGATAATGTTTCTTACTATTTGTTGATCTGTTAATTTTGGTGATGAGCTAGTGGTATTTTATTATTGAAAATTGATTCTTAAAAAAAAGTGATGATGAATGGTTACATGTTTTAAATTTGTACTATGAATGGATGCGATGGTGTGAATCATTTCATGAATTGTGTCATTCTATAGTTTTAGTTAATTGGGAAAATGCTTATTATAAGAATTGCATGTCTAAATTGAAAGGGATCTATGTTTATGTCTTTTTGTTCTAAGCCTTGATCGATCTTTTTCTATTTATTTAAAATGCCAATGTTAAATTACTTTGTACTATCCATTTTGTACCTATTTACTAGCAAAGGCCCCTTGAATAATATAGTTTCATGAACCACTAATTGATGACAACATAGTTGAGAACCAACTATAGAGACCTTGGAAGATAGGTGGTTTTAGATCCTAGTTATCTTTTTCAGGAGAAATAGAGTAGAAATATTTTGTTTAAAGTTGTTGTGTTAATTTTGACCATCAATAGTAGTGGCGAAGAGACACTAAAAGGAATCCTACTAACATGCTGAGGTCTCTCTGGAAATAGATTCCCATGCATCCATACCTTCTCCTATATCTCTACTTTGGTTAAGTAATGAACTACTACCACTCATTGGTCACATTATCTTTGTACTACACTTCACACTTCTCGACCCAATCATACTTCATTGCTGATCCCACCAATGGAGTATTGAAGGGACACAAACTATAGTCTCTTTGAACTACCACTGTCATACCGACACAACACTACCTCTCTCCATCGCTACATCATTGGGACACCAAACTCAAACTCTTGGAAGTAATGACATCTCCCTAATTAAATACACATCCTCTTCCAACCTTCATAGAAGGGACTTTGCTATATATAAGATATTTCACCTATTGTCTCTTTGAAGACATAAAGTCACTTCGATAGCCATTGAATGTATCCTTTAAATGCTAGGAAAAGGGGGCTAGTTCCCTTACGAGTGCAAAGACATAAATGAGGACTTAAATTTCCTACAACTGGTAATAACAAGTCACTAACAAAATAGAACACTACTTGAACACTATGACTATATACTCCTTATTTCACCATTTTGATCGATTTGTGCAACACTTTGCAACATATGCTCTCTCCACCATGAAAAATTTACATATTTACAACACCTGATCCACACCTTTTGACATTAATCACAATAACATGCAAACAAAAGGGTATCTTTATATTTTTAAATTTTGAAAAATAAATTTTGAAGAAAATTTTAATAGGGGATTTGAGAACTTTTTAGTTTGTCTTGTGAAATTATGAAGAAATTTTTTAAGTTTATCATGAAAAATGATGAATTTTAATGTTTTAACGAAATTTTCTTTTGTGATTTATTGTATCTTGTGGAAAATTATTAGAAATTTTTGATGTAGTTGAATTTTGTGCATAATTTTTTGTGCCACTCATTATTGAGTTTGAAGAGCCTAGGAATACAGTACTATAGAGGGTTATGGGAGTGGATCCCAATGTTTCCCTAGGAAAAAGTGGAAAGTAGGTTGATCATGAGTGGGAAGTCATCTAATCAAGTGATAGTTAATGAAACATGAAAAATAATTTAACTAAGATAATGGATTCCCCTGTCATGCCTTGGGTGAGCTACTACAAACTAAAAATGTTTGAGAAGAAATGCTAGCTTAGGGAGCTTAGGTCTTGTAAGATCAAGTATCCTTGTCCATATGAGAGGAGTATTAGGTTTCCATTATCATACCTTTGAGAACCATGATGAAACTCTCTAACTATCTCTCTAGCATCTTACCCTTTTATCTTGATGTTTATATGATGTGGAATTGGTGAGTTGGAACAATACGGATTATGATGTGGCATTGGTGATTTTTCCCAATGTGTATTATGTTATTCCATGGTGATTGTACTAAATGATGATTTATCTTGGACCCATCATATGTTTTGGATGATTTCTTTTTAAATGATGTGTATGTGGAGTGTTTTCATCATGTATGGTGTGTGTAAGCTCTCTCCCCATGTGTTTGGAATGAGTCTTGTGCTTGTGGCCCCATGTAACTATCTCCTAGCATGGTGGGATTACATCTTTTCATTCCATGAGGTTAGGTGGTGTGGTAACCACCATTCAGGATCAAAAGATCATTGTAGAGTTAGATGACATCATTTTGGTAAGGTGCATATGCTTATTCATCATTTTTGTTCTAATTTCAAATATAAAAGTGATGTTAATGGATCTTTCATTGAGATGGATATAAGAAATATAAATTTTATTGTATTTTAAATTTAGAATACAGTACTATAGAGGGTTATGGGAGTGGATCCCAATGTTTCCCTTGGAAAAAGTGGAAAGTAGGTTGATCATGAGTGGGAAGTTATCTAATCAAGTGATAGTTAATGAAACACAAAAAAATAATTTAACTAAGATAATGGATTCCCCTGTCATGCCTTGGGTGAGCTACTACAAACTAAAAATGTTTGAGAAGAAATGCTAGCTTAGGGAGCTTAGGTCTTGTAAGGTCAAGCATCCTTGTCCATATGAGATGAGTATTAGGTTTCCATTATCATACCTTTGAGCACCATGATGAAACTCTCTAACTATCTCTCTAGCATCTTACCCTTTTATCTTGATGTTTATATGATGTGGAATTGGTGAGTTGGAACAATACGGATTATGATGTGGCATTGGTGATTTTTCCCAACGTGTATTATGTTATTCCATGGTGATTGTACTAAATGATGATTTATCTTGGACCCATCATATGTTTTGGATGACTGTTTTTTAAATGATGTGTATGTGGAGTGTTTTCATCATGTATGGTGTGTGTAAGCCCTCTCCCCAAGTGTTGGCATGAGTCTTGTGCTTGTGGCCCAATGTAACTATCTCCTAGCATGGTGGGATTACATTTTTTTCTTCCATGAGGTTAGGTGGTGTGGTAACCACCATTCAGGATCAAAAGATCACTGTAGAGTTAGATGAAATCATTGTGGTAAGGTGCATATGCTTATTCATCATTTTTGTTCTAATTTTAAATATAAAAGTGATGTTAATGGATCTCTCATTGAGATGGATATAAGAAATATAAATTTTATTGTATTATAGAGTTAGAATACAATAATATAGAGGGTTATGGGAATGGATCCCAATGTTTCCCTAGAAAAAAGTGGAAAGTAGGTTGATCATGAGTGGGAAGTTATCTAATCAAGTGATAGTTAATGAAACACGAAAAATAATTTAACTAAGATAATGGATTCCCCTGTCATGCCTTGGGTGAGCTACTACGAACTAAAAATGTTTGAGAAGAAATGCTAGCTTAGGGAGCTTAGGTCTTGTAAGATCAAGTATCCTTGTCCATATGAGACGAGTATTAGGTTTCCATTATCATACCTTTGAGCACCATGATGAAACTCTCTAACTATCTCTCTAGAATCTTACCCTTTTATCTTGATGTTTATATGATGTGGAATTGGTGAGTTGAAACAATACGGATTATGATGTGGCATTGGTGATTTTTCCCAATGTGTATTATGTTATTCCATGGTGATTGTACTAAATGATGATTTATCTTGGACCCATCATATGTTTTGGATGATTGTTTTTTAAATTATGTGTATGTGGAGTGTTTTCATCATGTATGGTGTGTGTAAGCCCTCCCCCCATGTGTTTGGCATGAGTCTTGTGCTTATGGCCCCATGTAACTATCTCCTAGCATGGTGCAATTACATCTTTTTTATTCCATGAGGTTAGGTGGTGTGGTAACCACCATTCGGGGTCAAAAGATCATTGTAGAGTTAGATGAAATCATTGTGGTATGGTGCATATGCTTATTCATCATTTTTGTTCTAATTTCAAATATAAAAGTGATGTTAATGGATCTTTCATTGAGATGGATATAAGAAATATAAATTTTATTGTATTTTAAAGTTAGAATATAGTACTATAGAGGGTTATGGGAGTGGATCCCAATGTTTCCGTAGGAAAAAGTGGAAAGTAGGTTGATCATTAGTGGGAAGTCATCTAATCAAGTGATAGTTAATGAAACATGAAAAATAATTTAACTAAGATAATGGATTCCCCTGTCATGCCTTGGGTGAGCTACTACAAACTAAAAATGTTTGAGAAGAAATGCTAGCGTAGGGAGCTTAGGTCTTGTAAGATCAAGTATCCTTGTCCATATGAGAGGAGTATTAGGTTTCCATTATCATACCTTTGAGCACCATGATGAAACTCTCTAACTATCTCTCTAGCATCTTACCCTTTTATCTTGATGTTTATATGATGTGGAATTGGTGAGTTGGAACAATATGGATTATGATGTGGCATTGGTGATTTTTCCCAACGTGTATTATGTTATTCCATGGTGATTGTACTAAATGATGATTTATCTTGGACCCATCATATGTTTTGGATGATTGTTTTTTAAATGATGTGTATGTGGAGTGTTTTCATCATGTATGGTGTGTGTAAGCCCTCTCCCCATGTGTTTGGCATGAGTCTTGTGCTTGTGGCCCCATGTAACTATCTCCTAGCATGGTGGGATTACATCTTTTGATTCCATGAGGCTATTTGGTGTGGTAACCACCATTCGGGATCAAAAGATCATTGTAGAGTTAGATGAAATCATTGTGGTAAGGTGCATATGCTTATTCATCATTTTTGTTCTAATTTCAAATATAAAAGTGACGTTAATGGATCTTTCATTGAGATGGATATAAGAAATATAAATTTTATTGTATTTTCCTTAATTATGTGTCTCAATGTTGGTCTCAAGCATGATCATACTTATATTATGTTGTATTTATGTCTTAGAAAGTTAAAATGAAATTAGGAACATTTATTTTTTGTTTAAAATGAACAATAGTGTCTTCTAGTGAGTTTTGGTGGCTTGGTCTAATCAAGATTCTCCAATATCACTCAAAATGTTTGTATCTTAGTTTGGGAAACCCTTTCAATAATGGGGCACCCTGGTACTATACTAGGGTGGCCCAGTTGAAAATGAGATAGTCTAGTTTTCAGGGGTGACCAGCTCAAAATTACCTATCTTTGTATAGATGACTTGGTCTTGTGTTTGGGAGACCTCGTTCCCATAAAAAAAAAAAGCTGTTAATTCTATTAACCTCAATTAGCTAGTGGTTTTATAAGCCTAAATAATTGATGAATAATTTTCTTTTCATGTAAGAGGTAGGATGCCTATATATATTAATATATTAATAAAGATGTACAAAAGTATAATAAGATGATTTAGCTTTCATAAGCCAGATCCAACTTATAACCCTCCTACCCAGCCCATAACCCAGCCCATATAAAACCATATAAATTTTTGTTTGTCCCATGAATCCCAAGAAATACATGACCACCATGATTTTTTCCCAAAAACATTACATTGCAACAAAACATTGCATGAGTACTATTAGTTATATCAACTTAATAACTAAAATTGAAAAATTTCATCTTTTGAGCCCATTTTTAACCAAAAAAAGTGGAATACTAGAATTTACTAGATTCTTCCATCTAGTCACCAGCTATATCATTATCATCTTGGTGTTCTTCAACATCACCTATGATTGTTTTCACAAGAGGCATTATGTTCAAGTTTAGGAACATATTGCTCCCATCACCTTGACCAAAGTATTGTCGAGCAACAATTTGTAGGTTATCACTTTTTTTCACAAAAAATTGGTTACTATTCCCCTCAAGAACATATTCTTCTAGTCCAAACACTAGAACATTCTCCATTGGGATAGCAACTACAGGTGGTTCATGGTCATGCGTGAGCAAAACAAGAACTGCATTGACCTGGACTTGTATCCTCTCAGTCACCTCAAATTCAAACTCTCTTGCAAATTTGTTTAGCTCCATACTGATGGGTGGAAAGAAATAGTACAGATCGAAAGAGGTACATTCATAATGGAAGTGGAATTAATTGACTTGACATGAAGGTATGTTAGGACATCATGGGAAAATCTTTTGTTGCCAGGGCCTTCTTAATTGCTACATATACTTCCTTAAAAGATGGCCTGCATGAAATTAAATGTCTAGGAAAAAGCCCCCTACATAACCCTTCCCTTCAACAAGTCATAACTTTGACATGCTCTCAATAGAGTGTCATTTGGGAGGTATGCTTCTTTTACCACTCTGCTTGTAATGCATTCAACAACCCTAAAACTTTGTAGCAAGTCAATCAAATTATAAATGGAGATAGAAAGAAGCTGGGAAGGGAAAATTAACCTGTTATTTTTAGGATCCAATATTTCTTGCCCAATTACTCTCTTCACATCCTCCTTGAACTGATGACAATGCCCTTCAAAAAAAAACTCAAACTCCATCTCATAAATTTCTTCTAAAAATAGTAATTCCCAATTGTTAACTTTGATTAATACCCTATAGTTCCACAACACATAATCCATCTGCATCTTGTAACAATCCTTGCACCTTCATTGGTTAAAACAACCATAGGCAGATGAAATTTTCTACGACATAATTTGATGAATAATTTTTATTCCTTGTATCTTTCTCATTTTGATCATTTGAGCCATCAAAACCCTCAAAAACCTAATCAAGTTTTTCTATTTTAGGAATTTATCTTTCTTCCTTATTTTGGGACCTCATATTGAACAACCATGTAAATGGAAGTTTTCTGTCATGGTCCCAAGGGTCTATTGATGTTGTGTGTATGTTCTTATGTTTTTTTGACAACTTCTGGCTTCTCTTGCCTTGTTTTGTGCTCCTTTTTCTGAAGTTGCCCGATTGTCAAACCTAGGGTTAGGGAGATTGTGCAACTAGTCTTATGAAGTCTTAGGAGTTTGTAATACTTTGTGGTTAGCATTTTTAGTGTTGTCAACATTCATAATAGTGTTGGATGTTGTGGATATGTTGCTAATATGTGGTTATCATTGATGTCAACACTATTAGCATTTGGTACATCAGTTGTTGTATATGTTGAGGATATTGAGAAAATTGTAAGAGAAAGTGTTCTAGGTTCCTAGTGGAACTATGCAAGTCATGAAGGTATCCTATTATTTACATTAAAGATTAATTGGTGTGGATTAAAGGGTTTATTGTTGAGTGTTTCTAGATCATCTATTGGAAGTTTCAGAGGTCCGTGTGAAGTTTTGAGTGTGTTGTGGTCTGATAGTGTTTCTGTGGTCTTTGTTCCTAAGTGAAATTTTTGAGATTTTGGAAATGTCAGTTGTTTCGGATGTTTCTCTGTTGTTTCTTTGTGATCTTGGATGTCTCTAGATCATTCTCTATCTTTGTGGTACATCCACATTACTCATAGAGCTCGTGGTTGAAGATCTTTTCTTATGCATGTTTGGGTTTTCATATTCTTGGCCGACATGTTGGTGGTAGTGTGTTGTGGATCTTTGAAGTGAAATTAATTGAAGTATTTTTGTGTTGGATTTGTTAATTTGGGTCTCCACTATGCTATGGCCAACTTTGGTGGATTCACATTAAAAATTTATTTGTAAATTTGGGCCGACATTGCAAATATGTTCTATTTTCTTGGCAGACTAAGTTGTGATGAAATCTCCTATAGCGAATATATAAGTGTGATTGTTTCATTAGTGAAGAGTATGCTTCATGTGCTCCTATGTGTGTATGTGAAAATATCATTAGATTGCAAAGCAGAGTGTGAAGAGGATTGTGTGAAGTGAGAAGAAAGTTCTGTGAGCTTAATTGGAACTGTAATCAAGCTTGTGCAGAAGCTATTTTCTCAGTTCATAGCCTCTATATTTTTAATCCTATTCTATATTTTTTTCATTAAAGGTAAAAGATGGGTTTTGAAGGGGTTGAGAACCCTTTATAAAAGAAAGCAGCTGAGAGAAAAAGAAGAAAACAAAAAAATATGCAATCAACCCAGAGACAACAAACACGCAACCAAAAAGTAGCCAAAAAGATAGAAGCCCAACAACAACACTACATATTATTTAGGATCTCCACAACTTCCATTTCATTCACAACCATATTGTGCACATTCTCCACAATATATGAGGCTCAACATATTTCCCAACTTGATATTTCATTCCATTCTTGGTTCTAACCCCTAGCCCACTAGTCTTTACCTCATCACTCAAAACAATACCCTTTCTAATAGCTTTCTTGCTCTCCCAATCCAGAGTCAACATATTACCCCCAACCATAGTATCAACACCAAACACATTCTCCTTTTCCTTTTCCAAACACATTCTTAACCCCAACCATAGTATCCACAACCTTAGAGGCATCATTCATTTTCATCACAACATTCCAAATTTTATCAATTTTTTCCTCCAAGAAGGAAAATTTGCCTTCCCAATTCTTTTTCAAATTAGTGGTTTCCTCCACCACAGAATAAGCCACTATATTCAGGGACTCCACCAAATTATAAATTTGGATTTGGACAGAGATATCCTCATCCTTCCTATCAACACCCCTTATTCTAATATTAGTCCTATTGATCTCATGGAAAAACCACTTAAACAGTTTAAACAAAACATTAACAAAATCTCGGGTCGATCCCAACACATCAGACAACTCCTTCCCATTGAAATTCTCAATACACTTCCCCACAATAGCATCCTCATTAGAAGGACAAGAAGGAGCTTTCTGATTAGAAACTTCCTTACCTTTGGCAATAGGAACGAGAGTCTTCAACATCTAGATTGAGCAAGCAAGTTCCTTTGTAGCATCCCTCCTTTTTTACAACCTATCCTCTTCCTCTTTGCTAGTACCTACCACCACAACACCCACGAACCTTTCCTTACCTTGCTTTAGCAACCCAATAATAGGACTTGGAGAAGCCTTGCCATAAACACCACCAGCCAGGGTTAGAGGGACACCCTTCTCCAGAAGAAGGTCCACACGTGACACCATTTGTTTCTATCTTTCATCCTCCATATCCTACACAATTCTGGTCACTGGGGGAGGAGAAGAATCTTTCCCATAAAGGTCACTTTTTCCCTTACCCCTCCTAACCAGAGCAATCTCCTCCACATCCTCACTGCATGTTGTGTAGCTCACTTTGAACCCCCACTTCCTTTTACCACTCTTACCCACAATAGGGGAAATGTGACCCTCCTCTAGAGAAGCATAATAATCCAGGACATAATCAACATCAACATCCCTATCCGAATCTGAATCCTTATTCAAAATAAGCTCCTCTTTTTTGACTTCTTACCACCCCTTCCATCACCCGAATCAGTCTAATAACCCTCCCAGGGATCAACGGTATTATCCTTCAGAGCAACAGAGTTTTTTTGCACCTCAAGGGCTTTAACATGCTCATAGATAAGGATAATCAATGCCACATGCAAAATAGGGTTCTTGGGGTTTTTCAAATGATCCTTAATCCCAATATCTAGCGACATTAGCAAGTAATAGGGAAAAGACACCCATTTCTTATGCCTAAAATGGTTTAACAAGAGAAAATGATAAGTATTAATCATATTATACTTTCCAAAGTAACATACCTCATGATTTTGTCAACCACATCACCCCAAAGCTCTTTCAAAGAACTCCTCTGAAACCCACCGCTCTTAGCTGGCAACAAGTCAACAACTTCCTTGCCTTTGAAGAAAATTGCCTTCGTAGCCTGTGCTTCTTTTTTATCTCTAAAAATTTTTATACCCCTCATGGCCAGGCTAGTCATTTGAAAAATAAGTTCTTCATCCACCACAATTTCCCTCCCACATAGATTTAGGAATCTCTCCTTCCAGCCTTGAACCACCAAGTTGGTGACCTGGGGATTATTTCCATGCAATTTTTCCATGTACACAGTAAGTCCACCTTTCTCTAAGATTTCCCAAACCTCTTTCTTCTGCCTCACAGTATCACAAGACCTTGGATCCTCACGGTTTTTGTCCCCACCCATAGTAGAAAACTTGACACACAGAGACCAAACACTCAGCTGAAAGTAGTTGAAACAAAGACAAACACAACCCAAAATAGGATAAAAGAGCCAAAGTCTCTTGAAACAAAGGCAAGAAATTTCCAAAATTTGTGCAAAGCTAGCCACCAGATAGATATGCAATAATTAAATATAACACCATGCCTTGTGAAAGCCACCACTTATATTCATACCTTTAACATCCTTAGTCATGATAATCACACACATGATCAATGAAAAACAACCCTTCATGTAAAGAGAGATCCACAAAAGATTAGCATTCATTATTAATAATGATCGAAGCCTCAAAAGGAATTGGGTCATTTAACTCCCACTCCTTACTATAATGAACACCAAAATTGGAAAATAAATCTGCTAGCCTATTCCCTTCTCTCAGAATGTGGGATATATAAACATTATCAAAGGAATTAATAATATTAATAGAATCCCTAATCAAGGCCTCAATCGTCCAAGAAGGAGGAGAGACATTTTTCAAATTGTTTATAACATTCAAGAAGTCACCCTTCAACCAGACCTCCTATACCCTTTCCTTTGTGCCAACTTGATACCATGACAAGTTGCAGCTGCCTTTGGAAAGTGGTTTGTCTAGGTTCCCAAAGGGAGTGCCAGTGCAGAGATGAGCCTACCATTAGAATTTCTGAACACTCCCCCATATCCTACAAGTCTTGGATTGGATAGTGAATCCTTTTTGTATTTGAGAAGTGAGCTCTAGGTAGTGTGCTTAAATGCATGTGCATTCCCCTTATTATTTTTCATTATACTTTTAATAGAGTATAATCTTGTGGACTAACATCCACCATGGTTTTTCCCCTAGCAGGGTTTTCATGTAAAAAATCTTTGTGTTCTTTGTCTTTCTGATGTGTTAATTGTTTGTGGTTAATTACTTATTCATCAGATCTAAGATTAAGTTAAAGTTGAGTTAGAAAAGTTTAAGTTTCTATCACAACTAATTCACCCCCCCTCTCAGTTGTGTTTCCTTGTTTTTCCAACAATTGGTATCAGATCAGGTTCCTCTGAAGAAGTCTAAAATCTTAAGGTGATACAAGATGACAACATTGAAGAAGGATAGTCTAAGATTTGATGGCACTAACTATTCAATGTGGAAAGTTAGGATGAAATGTCACTTAAAGTGTATTGGTGAAGCTTTCTAGAAGATTACAAAAGATCCATATACTATTCCTTAGAATGGTCCCTCAACTCTTGATGAGATCAAATATGCTGAAAATAATGTTAGGGATATTGAAGCTTTGGTGAGTGCTCTGACAGATTTAGAGATGGCTAATGTGATGGGTCTACAAATAGCTCATGAGATTTGGAAAAAACTAGAAACTTTGTATGAAGGAGATGCACAGGTGAAGATGGCTAAGCTACAAAGCTTGAAAGGCAAGTATGAGAAATTGAAGATGGGTGAAGATGAAAATATCACTACTTTTATGCAGAGAGTAAATGAAATAATGATGGGTATTAAATGTGCCAGTGGTTCTGTGGATGAGGATGAAATTGTGGCTAAAGTACTCAGATCCTTGCCTCCCTCCTCCAAAATGTAGGTTCATGCTATTGAAGAGTTTAGACTAGTAAACAAGATGACAAGAGACACATTCATCAGGAAGCTTGTTGCTTTTGAAATAAGTGAATTTGGTGAATCTACACCAAAGACTGAATCTACATTCAAGGCTACTATATCCAAAAGTAACAGGAAAAGATATAGTCTGGGAGAGAGTTCCTGAAGGATATCCAAGTATGATGAAGAACTGAAACAACTTGAAGAAAAAGAAAGAGAGGTAGAAGAATTGGAAACACTAATTGCAAAGCAAGAAGGGAGAGGAAAAGATAAGTATGAAGATGTATTTCCTATTAAATGTTTTTCATGCAGTAAAATAGGTCATTTTACATCAAGATGTCCTGAAAGAGTTCCTAGATCTAAGCCTAAAAAGTCTTGATTCCAAAAGAGATGTTACTTTTCTAAAGAAGAAGTGACTGATGATGAGTCTAATAAAGATAATGGAAATGAAGATGAATGGACTTTCATTGCTACCATTGAAGATAATCCTATTACTACTGAATTTGCTAAAGATGAAAAGGCTCTTGTAGCCCAATTGAAGAAAAAGATGAGTGGGTCATTGATAGTGGATGCTCACATCATATGACTGGTGATAAAAGAAAGTTTTTGAGTCTAGAGAAGTATGATGATGGGGTTGTAAGATTTGGAGATAGCAATGCTAGTGCAATTCATGGCAGAGGATCTATTTTCCTTGGTGGTGAGGATAACACTAATGATGTTCTTTATGTTGAAGGTTTGAAGAAAAACTTGTTGAGTGTTGGTCAGATGGTACACAAGGGATATGATCTTTAGTTAAAAAATGGAAGATACAAGATTTGTGGAAGTTTTGGGAATATGATTGCTACAAGTGTATAGACAAAAGGTAATATTATTCACCTGAATACTACTAGTGGGAGTTATTTAATTTCTCAAGTAGATGAGAGATGGTTGTGGCATAGGAGGATGTGTCATGTAAACTTTGACAACATTATCAAGATAAGTTCTACTCAAGCAGTAAGAGATCTCCCTAGGTTAGTGAAGCCTTCTAATATAATATGTAAGGAATATCAGATGGGTAAACAAACTAGAGTCTCTTTCTGGAGAAAATAGTTTCATTCAAATAATTTGTTGATGCTACTACATACTGACCTTTGTGGTCCCTCCAGAGTCAAAAATTTTCATGGAGAAAGGTATTTTATGTTGGTTATTGATGATTACTCTAGAATGATTTGGGTTTCCTTTTTAAGAGAAAAGTGTGAAGCATTGGAGAAGTTCAAAGGTTTCAAGGCTATGGAAGAAAATGAGAAAGGTTTGAAAATCAAGTGCCTAAGATCTGACAGAGGTTGTGAGTTCATTTCCAAGGAGTTAAAATCTTATTGTGAAGTGTATGGAATTAAAAGACAGTTATCTGCTCCCCGAACCCCTCAACAAAATGGAGTTGTAGAGAGAAAGAAAATAAATTTTTTGGATGCTACTAGAAAAATGATGATAGAAGGAAATGTGTCTTAGATGTACTAGAGTGAAGTGGTAAGCACTACTATGTATACTTTGAACCGGGTAAATGCTAGTGGCAATTTTGGTAAGACTCCTTATGAGTTATGGTTTGGTCACAAGCCTTCTGTTAAGTATTTTAAGATCTTTGGAAGAAAGTGTTATATCGAGAGAGATGATGATATAGGAAAATTTGATGCAAGAAGTGATGAAGGAATCTTCCTAGGTTACTCCACTAAAAGCAAGGCCTGCTGATGCTATAACAAAATATTGAGAAAGATGGTTGAGAGTGCAAATGTCAGAGTTGATGAGGAATCTGTAAAATCATCCGAACATTGTAGTTATGATTTAGACAAAGACATTACAAGCCAAAGGAAGAATACTCATACACAAAATCTACTTTAGATTATTCCATATGTTCTAGTGAAGAAACCTCAATTTGTTTCAGCAAATCAAGTTAGTCAAGAGGCACAAACAAGTGCAAGTGTAGAAGAAAGATTAGAAGAGTTAGAAGCCCAAGAATGTCCAAAAACTCCAAGGTATGTAAATTTGAATCATTTTGAAAATAAAATCATAGGAGATAAGAGTAAAGGAGTGCAAACTAGAAGAAATATTGTAGAAGAATATAGTCTAATTTCAAAGATTAAACCCAAAAATGTCACTGAAGCCTATCAAGATGAACATTGGTTGGAAGCTATGAAGGAAGAGCTGACACAGATTGAAAAGAATGACACATGGCTATTGGTTCTGAGGCCTAAAGACAAAAATGTGATTGGCACTAAATGGGTATTTAGAAACAAGCTAAATGAAGAAGGTGAAGTAGTCTAGAATAAAGCAAGACTGGTATGTAAAGGATATTCTCAAATGGAAGGTGTTGATTTTGAAGAAACCTTTGCTCCTGTTGCTAGGATTGAAGCTGTTAGACTGTTTCTTGCTTATGCTGCACACAAGAACTATAAAGTCTATCAAATGGATGTAAAGTATACATTTCTAAATGGAGAACTAGAAGAAGTGTACATTAAACAACTAGATGGATTTCAGCTAACAAACAAGGGAGATATGGTTTGCAGATTGAAGAAAGCTATGTATGGACTTAAGCAAGCCCCCAGAGCTTGGTATGCTAGATTGGAAAAATACCTATTGAATCTTGGATTCACTAAAGGTATTGCTAATAGTAACTTATACTTCAAATTAGATAATGATAAGGAGTTAATTATAGAAGTTTTTGTTGATGACATCATTTTTGAAGGAGATGATAATCTATGTATGAAGTTTGTTGATGAAATGAAGAGTGAACTTGAGATGAGTATGATTGGAGAAATGAATTTCTTTCTAGGATTGCAAGTTACATAGTTGGACAAGGAGATCTTCATATCTTAGTCCAAATATGTGAGAGAACTATTGGAGAAGTTTGGAATGGATGACTCCAAACTTGTTGATACCCCCATGGTGATCAGATGTAAGTTGACATAGAATGATGAATCTCCTAAGGAAAATCAAACAAGATATAGGTCAATGATTGGTGGATTTCTCTACTTAACTCACACTAGACCAAAAATTATGAATGATGTATGTATGGTTTCTAGATTTTAGGCCGATCCAAAAGAATCGAATGTGACTGTTGTAAAGAGAATTTTTAGATATCTAAAAGGAACAATTGAGTTTGGACTTTGGTATCCAAAGGATGATGATCTCAATTTGTGTGCATTTACTGATGCAGATTGGGCTGGTGATGTAGATGACAGGAAAAGTACTAGTAGTGGTGTTTTCTTCCTAGGGAAGAAGTTGGTATCCTGGTTAAGTAAAAATCAAAACTCAATTTCTCTATCTACTGTTGAAGTAGAATACATTGTTGCTGCCAATAATTGTACTCAAGTGATATGGATGAAACAGATGTTGAGAGATATCAAGGTGATAAATGAAGAGCCTATTGCCATATACTGTGACAAATCAAGTGCAATAAATATCTCAAGGAATCATATGCTACACTCTAAGACTAAACATATATAATTCAAGTTTCATTTCTTGAGGGAGAAAGTGAATGAGAAAGAATTTAGATTGGGGTATGTGCTTACCAAAGAATATATTGTAGATATATTTACTAAGCCATTGCCAAAGGATACTTTTGAGTATCTCAAAGGAATGCTAGGGGTAATCACCCCTCCTGATAAGAACTAAAAGATGCATTTTCTTGCATCAACCAGTGAACTTCATTGCTATATTCTGATTCAAATTGATGTTTTTATGGTTGCTACTCAGGGGGAGTAATCAAATGTGTAGATATGTGGCTTAGAGCATGTATTTGGAAAGGTCATGGTTACCTTTTCCATGGATGTCAAAGGGGGAGAAGTGTATTGTGAAAAATATTTCTAAGGAGAAGAGCCTTGTGGGAGAAGAGAAGTTGAGCATAAGAAGTCAGTGTGTTGGGTTGATGGTATTTTTCACATCATGTGTTGCCATCAATGTCGAAGGGGGAGATTGTTGGATGCTGTGGATATGTTGCTAATATGTGGTTGTCATTAATGTCAACACTATTAGCATTTGGTACATCAGTTGTTGTATATGTCGAGGATATTGAGAAAATTGTAAGAGAAAGTGTTCTAGTTTCCTAGTGGAACTGTGTAGGTCATTAAGGTGTCCTATTCCGTATGTTAAAGATTAGTTGGTGTGGATTAAAGGGTTTATTGTTGAGTATTTCTAGATCATCTACTGGAAGTTTCAGGGGTCTGCATAGTTTTTTGAGTGTGTTGTGGTTTGATAGTGTTTCTATGGTCTCTGTCAGTGTTCCTAAGTGATGTTTGTGTGATTATGGAAATCTCAATTGCTACGGATGTTTCTCTATTATTTCTTGGTGCTCTTGGTTGTCTCTATATCATTCTCTATCTTTGTGGTATGCCCACATTACTCAGAGAGCTCATGGTTGAAGATATTTTCTTGCGCATGTTGGGGTTTTCATATTCTTGGTTGACATGTTGGTGGTAGTGTGTTGTGGATCTTCGAAGTAAAATTAATTGAAGTCTTTTTGTGTTGGAGTTGTTAATTCAGGTCTCCACTATGTTGTGGCCAACTTTGGTGGATTCACATTAAAAATTTATTTATAAATATGGGATGACATTGTAAATATGTTCTATTTTCTTGGCCGACTAAGTTGTGATGAAATCTCATGTAGTAGATAGCTAAGTGAGATTTTTTCAACAGTGAAGAGTGTTTTTCGTGTGATCCTATGTGTGTATGTGTGAATATCACTTGATTGTAGAGAAAAGTGTGAAGAAGATTGTGTGAAGTGAAGAAATTTTTGTGAGCTTAATTAGAACTATAATAAGGCTTGTGTAGAAGCTATTTTCTCAGTTCATACCCTCTGAATTTTTAATCCTATTCTATATTGTTGGATAGTGAGTCCCTTTTGTATTTGAGTAGTGAGCTCTAGGAAGTGTTCCTGAATGCATGTGCATTCCCCTTATTATTTCTCATTATACTTTTAACAAAGTATAATCTTCTCGACTAAAATCCACTGTGGTTTTTCGCTTAATAGGGTTTTCACATAAAAAATATTGGTGTTATTTGTCTCTCTGATGTGTTAATTGTTTGTGGTTAATTACTTATTCATCAAATTTGAGATTAAGTTAAAGTTAAGTTAGAAAAGTTTAAGTTTCTGTCACAACTGATTCACCCTCCTCTTAGTTGTGTGTCCTTGTTTTGTCAACAATTAGGTAATGAGGTTTTGTATATTAGTATTTATTTGTGTGTGATATGTTGCATTGTGACAAGATTTATTGGGAAGCATGCAGTTGTTTGGAAGTGAATCACCATTCTAGTTTGTGATGAGTTTGTGCCTCCTTGTTAGGAAATCTCTTGTGGAGGGTTGTCTCTATGTTTAGAGTTGTGAATTGTGTCTAGATGAGGATTGGAGGATGATGATTCCCTCATCCTATCTTGGTGTGGTATTGTGAGAGGTCACAATCATGATTTAGAAATTGATCATCATGTAGGTGTTGCTATCTCTTTCTCTCTCTCTCTTGTTTTTTTTATCATGGTATATTTATCCTAGGAGTGGTTAGTCTTCCATTACTGCCAACTTGCTTATGTAATGGTGAATTTATCTTGACGTTCTTATCATTGTGTTTTTTGGACACTTTTATATGTCATTATGTAAGTGCAACATTTCATTATTGCATTATCGATGTTGTGGTCTTTGTTTAACTTTTTTTTTGTTAGGTTTTGTTTTACGTGTGTCAGCTTGGGGCATTAAATTCTTGGTTTGGTAATGTAGGTTCCTTAACATTTGGTCTATTATTGTGGAACCCAAGCTTGCCCACTTTTCTTGGTGTATTCTTTTCCAAGGCTTAGGGTCTAGGCTTTATCATTTGGGGGTCTGGGACCCTCATTGTTCTTTTTATAGTCAACTGGAATATTTCAAAAAATTCTTTTGGTTTTGTTGTAGAGCTCAATAACTTTAGAAATAGATTCATGAATTCTTTTGACCTTATAGGTTGGAGAATTTCTCTTGGCATATGACTCTTTTGAGGATTGGCCTCACATTCCCCACAAAATACCTAGATTCAACATGTTTTTAGGGTAGAAATTCTCTTCAAATTTTGTTTATTGGATCAAGGACATCAATACCAAGAGCATAGATATTTTTCAATTTTTTGTGGTAATATACTATTTTTCCACATGTGTAGAACAAAGAGCTGTATTTTTAGTTAAAAAAATATGTTTAATTAAACTATAAAAATACATAATAAAACTAAAATATATTAGAACTATACTTGATGGAGAGCTCGTTTCAAGGACAATAATCCTTTAGTTGGGTATGTCAAGTTGATTCCATTTTGATCCTCAACCTAATCCTTGAAACCCAAAATTCTTCATAAAATTATAGATGGAGTGGGGCAAGGGAAAAAAGGGGGGTTCTATCAACCATCCCTTCACTCAAACCCCTTAGAACCCCATTAAGTGAAGGGGGGATCACTAGAACCCCCTGAAAACAATATTTAGAAAAAATGAAATGATTATTTTATTCAAAATAATGGTTGACTAGGGGTTCAAGTGAACCCATTGAAGGAAAGGGGGTTCACTTGAAGAGGGGGGTTCAAAAAACCCATAAAGGGATTTTATTGAACACCCCTATTTGAGTAGATCCCCAAACCCCTTTTTGAGTACCCAAGTAATTTTTGTTTGCCAATGCAATTGTAACCCACTTATGTGGAATCACCCTGGTGTGGTCTTGTATCCAACCATCTCTTTTCATGAATATGTGTACTTTTATTTCCTAATTTAATAGAATGTTGGCATATATTCATAAAAAAATAATTGATACCATGTTTTCAAGTTATGAAAAGTGAAAAATACTCGCTTTACAACACTATGAGATTAGAAAAGATATGTAGAATAAAAGGTTAGGGTAGGTTCACAAAGATGGGTGACCAAAATGGGGTCTTAAGTTGCCACTTCTTTTTTGAAATCAAGAAAATCTTAACCTTGGATGAGAAAATGAAGATAGTTACACTCAAAATTTGATGATGCAATGAAAAAAATATTCGTGGTGCTTTGAATCTACTTTGTAAATGGTATAGATTAAGGGATTTAAAACGGGGGGGCACACAAAGTGGCCCTATTTTTTCAAAAAAATATAACATAGCATCTAATGTGGCCTTCCTAAAATGTTAACTTTTTTAGCATTTCAAAAATCATTTAAGTGATAAATTAGCCAATAGCATGTAGTCTATGATGCTTGATTTTTCTACCAATTTTTAATGAATATATGATTTTTTTACTAATTTTCAAAGTGGAAATGTCCTTAAAAATAGAAAATTGAGCATGCTCCCACCTAAAATTTGAAAATTGATCAAAAATATTTTTTTGAATATGTGTAGAATGTAGTATAATTTCTAAAATTGTAATTTATTTGAAAATTTGATGAACGATTAAAAAGTACAGTAAAAAATGCCACACATTGGTCTTTGACAAAAAATAGATACAACAACAAAAAATTAAAGATAAAATCCTTAACATGTTCAAAATGTAAAAAAAATACATGGTTAGATATATAAGAGAGATCAAGTAACATTATCATGGTATTTTTTGATGCGACATTGAAACACATGCAAACCTAATGGGGAACATGCTCAAGATTATTCCATTCTTTTATTATTTGCAAAAATGTCTATTGCGATGTTGAAAAGTCACTCCAAACCTTTGGGTTGGAAGCCCAATATAAATCTAAGCTAAAGTTTTGGAAATTTCCATTTAAGTAAAATATAACATGAGTGTGTTATTACATACTCACATTATGAAATTTTCTTTGAATATTCATCTCCTTCATGTTCTCTGCCCCCTCTTTAGGACTCTCCCTATCTATCTCTCCCTCCCTCCTTACCCCTCTCTCCTTGTTCTTCTCTCCCCATATCTTCTCTCCCTCTCTCTCCCCCCTCTTTAGGTCATTATCTCTTGATTTTTCAATTGAGGGTATAGATTTGAGGATCAAGGGTATAGGGTTTAAGTTCGATGGTATAGAGTTCAATCTTGATGGTATAAATTTTAGGGTTGAGGGTATAAAGTTTGGGGTTGAGGGAGTGTAGGGTTGAGGGTTTAGAATATAGGCTTTAGGCCCTAGGGTTAAAGGATAGTTTTTAGGCTTTAGGGTATAGGGTTGAGTGTATAGGGAATAGGGTTGAGGGTACTGGGTATAAGGTCAAGGGTATAGGTTTTATTGTGGAGGGTATAAGGTATAGGGTTGAGAGTGTAGGATTCAAGGTTGAGGGTATAGGTTTATGCTTGAGGGTATAAAGTATAGGCTATATGGTATAGGGTATAGGGTTTACGGTGTATAGTTGTGGGTAGATAGGGTTGAGGGCTGAGGGTATAGGGTTTATAGGTTATGGAATGGGGTATATGGTAAAGGTATAGGGTATATGGTATAAGGTATAGGGTTTATGGTCGAGCGTATGGAGTTTATGGTTGAGGGTTTAGTGCATAGGCTTTAGGGCCTAGGGTTGAGGAATGGTGTTTAGGGTTGAGGGTATAGGGTATAGGGTCAAGGCTCTAAGGTTTATGATAGAGTGTATAATGTTGAGAGTGTATATTGTTGGCCCCATAGTTGCCATTGCACCAAAAGGTCAACCTATTAATTCTTGATAAAACCACTAGAGTTAATGGATCCATAGGATGTGGTTACTCCATGTCAAAAATCTCGAGTAGAGTGCTGGCCATTTTCCAACAATCTCCCCCTCAACACAAGTTGAGGGGATTTAAACCTGACACCTTTTGCTCTAATACCAATTGTTGGCCCCATAGTTGTTGTTGCACCAAAAGGTTGACCTATTAATGCCTGATATAAACACTAGAGTTAATGGATCCATAGAAGGTGGTTAGTCCATGTCAAGAATATTAAGGGGAGCACTAATCATTTGGAAACATATATAGGGACATATATTTGCATTATGTGATAGAGTATTTTGTCTTACATATAGTAATAAATGGACTATCTATCATTTGAGTATTTTTTGGATAGATATCAACAAATATGATTAATGTTGAATACAATTGAGGCTAATATTTTGTGTAGTGTTCCCAATAGTTCAACATAGTTATCAAGGTTATCATTGGAAGAAAAACCAATTCGTTTGTAACATTATTTGTTCTTTCTTCTTACGATGAATGTTGAGATGAAAATATTTGAGGTGGCTATAAAACCTCTGAAGTTGATCATTCTACAAAATTTCTCATATTTATATAAATTTAAGAGGCTTATGATCTATGTGAATACCAATGTCTTTCCCCAAGATATAGTAATTCTACTTTATTTTTAGGCTTGAACAATGGATATAACTCCTTGTCATATATGGGGTGTCTATACATATAGTATTAGATAAAATCTCACTACATGTTAGGTTATTAGATGACCACATTGAGTCAAAACTACTCCAAGTGCATATTTGGAGGCATAAACCTCAATTTCAAAGGACTTTTTCAAATAAAATAGAACTAGTGTAGGTATTAAAAAAAGTATCTACTTCAATTGCGTGAATGGTTGTTATATTCTCTCTATCCAAGGGATTTTTTCTTTTACTCTCACTTGAATGCTTGGTTCATAAGTCATGCCAATTGTGTGAATTTCAATTACACAAAAATATAATAAAAGTTTGACGATCCTAAAATTCTATGATGTTCTATGATATCTTTATGAGGTGGAAAATCTCTAATTACCTCTATCTTTTTAGGGTCCACATAAAAATAATCCTTGTTCATAATGTAACTAAGGTACTAAATCCCTTCCATAAGGAATACTTTTCTAAGTTATTATCATAGAGCCAATGTTTTTGTAGAGTTTAATAGTATCTATTGAACATGATGTATATGTTCCTCCTATGTATTGATTAATATGAGTATGTTATCTAAATAGAAAAAATAACATAGAAAATAGTGAGAGGCCTAACTGCATCATTCATCACTCACATGAAGGTGGAAAGTGTACTAGTCAAGCCAAAGAGCAAGGTTGGCCATTTGAAAAATCCACTTGGACTTGAAGGTATTATTTCACACATCTAACATTGACTCAATGGTAACTTGGTGGTACCAAAACTTTAGTCAGAAATTATCCACCTTAATTTGATCCAAGAGGCCACCATTGGAAGGAGTTGGATACCTAACTATTATAGTGATCTTGTTTAAAGCTCATATTCCAATGTAGAGGAATCAATTTCCATCATTCTTTTTAGAAAGAATAATTAAGTTTTCATAGAGTGAGGAACTTGGTAAAGTGTGCCCCTTTTGAATCAATTCCTAAATCTATCATTTCATTTCCTCATTCTCTAAGACTCATTATTATATATCTAGTGGCCCATTTGGTAATGGTTTCCTTGGAATGGGATCAATCAAATGTTGTATGTGATAGTGTAGGGTTTCCCTCATTATGAGGTGAATATATCTTTATTTCCTTTAATAATAAATATTCCATCTACTTTTTTTGTGTATTCATAATGGTTGTTTTGGAACAAGTGGTTACTATAACTGATCTTACCTCCTTAGGTTAGAATGATAGTAATATAAATGCTCTAATTTGAGAAATAATATGTTAACATTATTTTAAAACAATAAAAAATATAATATTTGCAAATCAATTCTACTATTTGATACTTCTATTCACACAACTCATGTTTACTATCTTAAAAAATTATTAGCTATGAATTTTTTTTTACTTTCACTTTTAATAATGAATTGTAGATCCTTCCCATTCACCCAATTATATGAGTGGAATAAGAGTTCCTTATCCTCTTCAAGTAGTGCTTCTATGTTGAGGGTATAAGGTATAGGGTCAAGGGTTGAGGGTATTAGGTTTATGGTTGAGCATATAAGGTATAGGGTTCATGGTTGATTGTATAGGGTTTAGGGTTGAGGGTTTAGCATTTAGGGTAATGGGTACAAGGGTTGAGGGTATAAGGTTTATAGTTGAGGGTAAAGATATATGGTTTAGGGTACATGGTTTACAATGGAGAGTATAAGGTTGGGGGTGTACGCTTAGGGGTATAAGGCATAGGGTTTAAGTTTGAGGGTATAGATTATAAGGTTTATGGTTAAGGGTATTGGATATAGGGTCAAGGGTATAGGGTTTAGCGTTGACGATATAAGGTATAAGTTCAATGGTTTAGGGTTGAGGGTATCGAGTTGAGTGTTGAGGGTCTAGCACATATACTTTAGGGCATAGGGTTGAGGGATAGTGTTCAGGGTTGATAGTATATGGTTGAGGGTATAAGGTTTATGGTTGAGGGTATTAGGCATATAAGGTTGAGGGTATAAGGTTTATAATTGATGGTATAAGGTGTAGGATCAAGGGTATATGGTTTATGGTGGAGGATATAAGGTTGAGGGTATAATCTATAGGGTTTAGGGTTTAGGGCATAAAATATATGGTTTAAGGTATAGTGTTCAAGATGTTAAATATAGGGTCAAGGGTTGAGGATATAAGGTATAGGGTTGAGGGTATAGGGTGTTATACACACATGAAAACTAAGAGGGGGGTGAATTAGTTTTACATTTAAACATTGAAACCCTCAATAATCCTTAAACCCTTATTTGTATTCAATCTCTTATTAAGAATTAGTAAAAAGTAAACAAATGAAACATCAACACAAAAAAACTATACATAAGAGAAAAACCCTAATTAGGGAAAAACCAAGGTGAGGATTAACTCACATATATATGAATAGCAACATCAAATACAATAGGATCACTTCTAAATGGGCTCATTTCCCAAAAGAGAAGAAAGGATCACTAGCAAGGGATCACAACCTGGAGGAATCACTATCCAAAAGAAAGAAGAATAGAATAATATTATTATAAGGAGGTTCATTGTACCTTAGAGAAATATTAAGATCCACCACAACAATTATGCACCATCCACAACCTTTGGCTCACTACCTATAGCAACATCAAGTGCACCAAAATGTAGACACCTTTTGATCATTATTTCTGGTAGTCATAGGCATTTAAGCTCACACTTAGATCTCAACATCTAATCACATACACATAATTTAACACTACACAAAACACCACATAACTTTCCAACAATTAGCCTTGATTATATATCCTTTGCAACCTCAAAACCTTCTCCATGTTAGATATAATGAGACATATGCACCTCAAATGTACAACCAACAAATAGGTCAACACAAAACACTTTTATGTTGGAAAAAAGTGAAGTCATACCACACTAATGGTTAACTATGACCCAAATATACACCAAAATGCTTCACCATGCTTCCACAAAGAATAAACAACCTTCACAATTAGCATTAGCATTCTAGGTTAGCCAAACCTACACTAACATTAATAAGAGACCACATACACACCTCTCTAGGTCTAGAAACAACATTCAAACTACATAACAACACTCCAAAACATCCAAGAATATTCAAAATCATCAAAATATTCTATACCACTAACACAACCACCTGAAACTAAAGAACACTTCCATTCTATGCAACTAGACATACTACCACAAAACATAGTTCATGAATCCAAGATTGTAAAATACCTAAAAATTAAACACTCTGAGGAAATGTAGATGTACAAGTAGTATAAGCACATTCCAAAATCTGCAAGATAGAAACCTCAACATGAAGAAATGAAGAGCAATTCCATTTATCCCAAACAACCCTCTTCACATGCAACACTCTATCAAACACAACTTCCACTATCGTACAATCCAAAAACTAAAAATATGGATATAGCTCCTCTGAATAACTCTAAACATTACATCCAAACCACACAAAAATATATTCAACCATGAAGAAAAATGAAATAGAACATAGAATAAACCACTAGTCACACTGCACACTTCTCTATTGAAATTTTCTCAAAAGCACTTGGAAACCAAGTGAACTTGCTACATCAACAACACCATAGAAATATCCTCAACACATCCACAATATTTGCAAAAAATTCTCAATACCACAAACACTTCCTCATCACAACCACACTAGGGGTTGATAGAAATATCTACAAAACCACAAATCCTGATCATATCCATACTAGGTTTGACATTAATAACAATACTGATGACAACATAGTGCAACACTCTTCAATAATTCTAATAATCTCTAGGCACTAGGGGTTGACATCAATGAAAAAACTAATGGTAACACTTTTAGTCTCCAATAATCCCCCCCTTTTTCATTGATGGAAACATTAGCACTAAAAAACCATCAACAAAAAAATCAACTCATCAAACAACACTCCCCTTTACTAGGACATTTATTAGAATTATTTTTCCTATGTATTTCAGACAACATTCTCTCCCCTTTACTTGAGGAGTTTTTTTGACTTTACTCTCTCCATATTTTTCAAGTAACACTCTCTCCCCCTTTGAAATCAATGGAAAAGGGAAACATATTCCATTTTGGCATCACATGTAAACTTCACTTTAGGAAGCACCTGCAACTTACTTTCTCTTCCATTTACATTTTTTCACTAGACTCTCTCTACTACATTCTCTACACTACTCTCTCCCCCTTGGGGAAAAAGAAATTCTCCTCCAAACTACCCACAACAAAGAAACACTCCCTACTACCCATGAGAGGTAGTCACCATCAGTCCAGGGAAAAATAATAAGTCTTGAATTGCTCCCTAGACAAATGCACACTCTTATGCATCTAGTTGAAAGGAGAAGCAATAACCCCTAACTTATGCTGGAGATACAGAAATGTATCTTTTGGAAGAGCCTTTGTTAAAATATCTACCACTTGATCCTTTTTAGGCACATAATCGAACTTCACTTCATTCCTGAAAAGTTTATCTCTTAGAAAGTGGTTAGTTAGATAGAGATATGCTTTTTCCTTGAATGCATTACCATATTTTTTGAAATGTTGATAAAACTTGTATGATCACAGAATATATAAGTAGGTTCATCATATGATACTTTGATATCCTTTAATGTTTGCTTCATCCACAACACTTGTGTGCAACATGATGTTGCAAAAATATATTGTCCCCCTATAGCAAATAATTACACCAAGAATTTGGCTTCTTACATAACCAAGAAACTAGTTTTCTTCCAAGAAAGAAAGCAACACCACTTGTACTTCTTATGTCATCTACACAACCTACCCAATCTACATTTTTATAAGAAATCAAAGAGAAATAAGTATCCCTAGGGTACCATAGACCAAAGTATGGAGTTCCCTTCAAGTATCTAAATATCCTTTTTTTGTTGCCACATGTGACTCTTTGGGATCCTCTTGAAATCTTGCCACAACATACACTGCATGCATGATTTGGCCTAGTAGTAGTTAAATATAGAACTCCACCTATAATTGATCTATACCTGCTTTGATATGTCTTATGATATTCATCATTTTTTCTCAACTTACAGCAAGTAACCATGGGAGTACATACTAGTTTATAATCCTTCATTCTAAAATTCTTCAACATTTCCTTAACATATTTTAATTGTGAAATGAATATACCTTTTTTTGATTGATTGATTTGAAGCCCAAGGAAGAAATTCATCTCCCCAAACATTGACATCTCAAAATCACTTTGGATATCCTCTGCAAACTTCTTACACATTCCTTCATTTCCTCCAAATATTTTGTCATCAACATACACAACCACAATCATAATTTTATCTCCATCAACCTTGAAGTAAAGTTTACTATCTACATTGCCCTTTTTGAATCCTTGTGGCAACAAGTATCTATGCAATCTTGCATACAAAGCTCTAGGAGCCTATTTGACTCCATACAATACTTTCTTCAACTTGTAGACCATATAAGCATCTTCTAACAACTGAAAACCTTTTGATTGTTCAATATAAACTTCTTCTTTTAACTCACCATTTAGAAATTATGCAGATTTTACTTCCATTAGATACACCTTGAAATTTTTATGTGTTGCAAAGGCCAAAAACATCCTAATGGCTTCCATTCTTTCTACCAGAGCAAAAGTCTCTTCAAAATATATTCCTTCCACTTTTTAGTAGCCTTTACACACAAGTATATCCTTTTCCTAACAACCATTCCATCCTCATTCATTTTTTTCCTAAAAAAAAAAATTAGTTCCTATCACATTCTTGTTTTCTAGTCTTGGGATCAATTCCTAGGTTTTATTCTTCTCAATATGTCTCAACTCTTCTACCATGGATTTGATCCAACTCTCATCCTTGCATGCTTTAGTTACAGTCTTTGGTTCAACTTCAGAAGGTAGAATTTTTTTTATCTATTCCTCTGTCATAGTAGCTCTTCTTCTTTTCAACACACTTTTGCTCTTATCTCCAATGATTTGATCTTTAGGATGATTTCTCTATACATACTTAGGAGTCTTAGGATTCTTTTGTGGAGTATCTTCATCTTCCACTATCATCTATTTTTATTTCTCTTCTTCTTTTTCTTCTTCAACGCAAGTAGGTTCATCATATTCATATCCTTCTATCGACACTAAGCTTTGATGTGGTTCTTCATCCACTTTGAAACTCACAATTTCAACAATATTCTTCAACCTTTTATTATGGCATTTGAATGCCTTTCTCTTTGTAAAATATCCAAGAGAGATTCATTCATCTAATATTGCATAAAATTTTCTCAAGTTTTCTTCAACTCTTATAATATAATATTTTCTTCTAGACACTCTAAAATATTTCACAGCAGGAGGTTTTCCATACCATAGTTCATCGCCCAAGTATTTGTATTATTCACTCCATCTTATCCCTAATTAAGAATGTACACTATATTTTGAATAAATTCTCTCAAATAAACATACAATAGATTTTCTTCCTTCATCATGGTTCTTGTTGCTTCTTGAAATATCATATTCTTCCTCCCCACAACTTCATTATCCCAAGGAGTCCTAGGAGATGAAAAATGTCTCTTTATTCCATGATCTTCAAAAAAAAATATTAAACTCATTGGAGGTGAACTCACCACCTCTATCAATTCTCAAACAATTGATTTTCAAATCCATCTCATTCCCAACCTTAGACTTAAATGCTTTAAACTTGTATAGAGCTTCTAATTTTTCTTTAAGAAATATCACCCAAGTCATTCTAGAGTAATCATTAATTAATAACATGAAATACTTATCACCATGAGAACTTCTTATTCTAGTAGGTTCACATAGTTATATATGAACCAAATCCAAAGGACCTGTAGTAGAATATTCTTTATTTATGAACCTCTTCTTTGTTTTCTTTCCAAACTAACATTCCTTGTATATTGCATTGATAGGATTAGTAATCCTTGGTATATCTCTCAAAAAATTAGTAGAACTAATCTTTACTAGGCTATCAAAATTAATGTGACCCATTCTTCTATGCCATATCCAACTTTTATTGATTTGAGACATAAAGCATTTAACACCACCACCTCTAAGATGATAAACATTACCTTATATCCTTGTTCCTACAGCAACTAAGGTTCTAGAGCTTCCTTTTTTTATATCAAACCATCATCCTAGAATATGAGATTGTATCCTATGCTATACATCCATCCTATATTGAGAATACTATTGTAGAGACCCTTGACATAAAGAAAATAATCTATTTTATGCTTGACATAAAAACAAATTGAACCTTTTCCATAGATCTTAGCAAATGTACATCACTAATCATAACAAGATCACCATCATACTTTTCAAGATTAATAAACTTACTCTTATCACCTATCATATGATTTGAGCATCTGTTATCAATTATCCACTAGTTTCTCCCCTCTCTTGCATTAAAATAAGTCAACATAGTTCCTTCATTGACTTATTTTTGGAATAATTTCCTTCGCACATCTTTTAGGATTAGTAGAATTAGTTCCAAAATTGAGAGCCTTGAACAAGCATTCATTATTATCATCATCAAATAGTTTGATTCCCCATCATAAGATACACCGCAATATTCTTTAACATAATAACTCTTTTTGACAAATTTACCTTTATGATCTTTATGTTTGTCATTGGTAACTTTGACTGGACTTTTAGAAGCATAATGATTTATCTTTCCATAATTGAAACATTTAAAGGGTAACTTACCTCTATATTTTCCACTCCCCTTTTCCAATCTTCTGAAAAAATTTGCTTCCACCTAATCAAGATCATTTGAATAAGATTCATCACTCTTTTCCTTCTTATTGAATTTAAAGGAAATTTTTTTTTGGAGTATCTTTTTCAAACTCTCTTAACTCAAAATTACTTAAAGCACCAAACATTTGATCTCTAGAATAATGATCCAAATCCTACACTTCCTCAATAGCATAAAATTTAGCACTATAAGATTTAGGAAGAGTTCTCAATACCTTTTTCACTTCACTTTCCTCCAATTTTTTCCCAAGACCGTTGATGGAATTGAAAATTTTATCTACTTTAAGCATGTAGGGTGCAATGTCTTCATCATCTATCATTTCAAGTTGTCAAATTTGGCTTTAAAATTATACATATTTTCTTGCTTGACCTTATCATCTCCTTCATAGATGCTCTACAACTTTTTCCAAACCTCTTTAGTAGTCTTAAGGGTAATCACCTTCAAAACTACTAAGTTTTAAAGTCCACTCAGGATAGCATTCCTTTCTTTTCCATTATTCTTATAGACCTTGATGTCATCATCACTTGTCAGTGTACTAGTAGGTATAGTATATCCATTCTCCACTTATTTCCATGCACCAGACCCTTATGAAACAAGAAACACTTCCATTTGGCTTTCCAAAAATCATATCTCATTCCATCAAACATAAACACCTTGACACCCTTCCTATGCTCCATCTAGATCTACCTCAAGTGGTTAAGCTTCTTCTAAGGAAATACAACTTTGATACCAATTGTTAGACACATAGGACAACTAAGAGGGAGGATGAATTAGTTGTACATTAAAACATTAAAACCCTTAATAATCCTTAAAAACTTATTTTAATTCAATCTCTTATTAAGAATTAGCATAAAGTAAGCAGATGAAACATCAAAACATCAAAACCATACACAAGAGAACACCAAAATTACATGGAAAACCCTAATTAGGGAAAAACCATGGTGAGTATTAACTCACTTATATATGAATAGCAGCACCGAATACAATAGGCTCACTATCAGAAGGGATCATTATATAAAAGAGAAGAAAGACTCACTACCAATGGCTCACTATCTAAAGGAATCATTGTTTAGAAGAAAGAGGAATATAAGAAGACTTTTATAAGGAGGTTCAATACCTCATAGCAACATGAATATCAACCAAAAAAAAATTTCACCATTCGGGTATGTGTAGGATCATGATGGGCTAAAAAGTGGTGATATTCAATGGGTATGTGTAGGGTATGTGGCTGGTGAATTTTTTTTTACCCAAAATTGATGAAACAAAAATTGTTTTTAAAGGAGATTCTCAACTTTCCACCAATATAAATTATTCTTTACTTTAAATTTAATAAATAATTATTATTCATTTTCTATTTGAATTATGACTAAAGTCCTAATTGATAAGCTGATTGAAAAACATCTATAGCTTTCATACGGTATCACATTTTTTGAATATGAAACATGCATCAAATTCTATGTTTCGAATCCTATAGGATTAAAAAATAATAATTTCATGAAGTTTTTACCAAGTTAAAGTGGTTAGACATACGAGTTTTTATATTTTTTAAAAGTTGTAATAAAAAATTCATAATTAATTATTTACTTGGAAAAAAATTATAAAAAGTATGCATCACATTTGGACATGAGTCCTCTACTTATATCTAAAATCTTATAAAAAATATTATCATTTTATTGTGGTTAGGGTGGTGGGCGAACACCTACTTCTTATTTTTTCCCTTAAATTTAAGTACTATTGCATTGAAATTTCAAATTTTCACTAAATAGATTTAAAAAAATAAATAAACCTAGTAGTTTAGAAACTACATTCAATTTGCTATAGATTCTATTCTTACATATTTTTGAAATAATATAGATAACTTATTCAAATTTTATGTCAAGTTTCCAAACTCTAATTTTTCTAAATTTTTCGCCACTCAAGGGCCTATTTTTTCCATGATGATCCTCCACATACCCATTCACAACTTTCAACTCACTACCTCTAGCAAGTTAAGGTACACTAAAATGTAGGAACATTTTTCTCACTGCTTTTGGTAGTTGTAGGAATTTAAGATCACACTCAAATCTCAACATCTGATCACATCCAAGTCATTTTTCACTACACAACACACCACACAACTCACCAACAATTGAACTTTCTTATATATCCTTTGCAACCTCAAAAACCTTCCACAAACATGCAACCAACAAATAGGTCAACACCAAACACTTCCATGATGGAAAGAAATAAAGGAAAACTACACTAAGGGATAACCAAGACCTAAATCTACATAAAAAACCTTCACTATGGTTTCAAAAAAAAACAAACAACCTTCACAATTAGTGCTAGTAGACCAGGTTTACCAAACTTGCACTAACATTGACATGAAACCACATACACACCTCTCCAAGCTTGAAAACAAAATGTGTACCAGATAACAAAACTCCACAACATCCAAGAATATTCAACACCATCAGAATATTCAACACCACTGACACAACCACCTAAAACTGAAGAATAATTCCATTTTGTGCAACTAGACATACTACCACAAAACATAGTTCATGAATCCAAGCTTGCAAAAAAATTGAAAAGGGAAGGTAGATACAAGTAGTATAAGAATGATCTCAAATCCACAAGACAAGAAACCTCAACATGGAGAAATGTGGAGCAATTCCATTTCTCCCAAACAACCCTCTTCACAAGCAACACTCTCAAAGACAACTTCCATAATCGTATGGTCCAAAAACTGAAACTATGGATATAGCTAGACTCTGAATACCTTTGAACCTTACATCCAAAATACACAAACATATATTTAACCATGAAGAAATGAGAACCACAACACAAAGCACACCATTATCATAGTTCACACTTCTCTATTCAAATTTTCTCAAAAGCACTTGGAAACCAAGTGATCCTGCTACATCAACAACACCACAATCATATCCTCAATACATCCAAAGTATCTACAACACCTGCTCAATAAAAGACACACTTCCTCATCACATCCACAAGGGGTTAACACCAATATCTTCAACACCATAACTCCTCATCATATCCATACTAGGGTTGACATCAATAGCAATACTGATGACAACATACTGCAACACTCTTCAAAAATTCTAACAATCTTCACACACTAGGGCTTGAAATAAGTGACAAAACTAATGGCAACACCAAAAATATCCAACATAGGTTTGAGTGTATAGGGTATAGGGTTTAGGATTGAGGATTTTTTATATAGAGTCAAGGGTATATGGTTTATAGTGGAAGATATAAGGTCGAGGGTGTAGGGTTGAGGGTATGATAGGGTTAAGGGTATTTGGTATAGAGTTGAGAGTATAAGGTTTGGGGTTGAGGGTATAGGGTTTAGGGTTGAGGGTATGGATTTTAGGGTTGACGGTTTAGCATAAAGTCTTTAGGGCCTAGGGTTGAGGGATAGCGTTTAGGGTTGTTGGTATAGATTTTAGTGTATTAGGTATAGGGTTTAGGGTTGAGGATAATGGGTACATAGGGTCGAGGGTATTTGGTTTATGGTTAAGGTTATAAGGTATAGGGTTTAGGGTTAAGGGTATAGGGTATATGATTTAGGGTATAGGGTTGAGGGTAAAGGGTTTAGGCTTTAGGGTTGAGGGTAGTGGATATAAGGTATAAGGTATAGGTTTTAATGTTAAGGATATAAGGTATAGTGTTTAGAGTTGAGGAGATAGGGTTTAGGGTATAAGATTGAGGATATAAGGTTTAAGGTTGATGGTATAGGGTATATAGGGTCAAGATTATAGGATTTATGATTGAGGGTATAAGGTATAGTGTCAATGGTATAGGGTTTACAATGGAGTGTATGAGGTTGAGGGTGTAGGGTTGAGAGTACATGGTTCAGGGTTAAGGGTATTGGGTATGGGGTTTATAGTTGAGGGTATAAGGTATAAGGTTGATGTTATATGGTTTACGGTTGAAGGTATGGATTTTAGAGTTGAGTGTTTAGTGTATAGGCTTTAGGGCCTAGGTTTTAGGGATAGTGTTCAGGGTTGAGGGTATAGGGTTGAGTGTATAAGGTTGAGGATATTGGTTATAGGGTTAAGAGTATTTGGTTTATGGTTGATGTTATAAGGTGTAAGGTTTAGGGGTGAGGGTATAAGGTATAGTGTTTAGGTTATAGGGTTGAGGTAGTGGATATAAGCCATAAGGTATAGGGTTTAAATTTTTGAGGGTATAAGGTATAGTGTTTAGGGTTTATGGTATAGCGTTGAGCGTATAAGGTATAGGGTTAAGGTTATTGGGTACATAGGGTTTACAATTGAGGGTATAAGGTATAGGGTTGAGGGTATAGGGTTTATAGTGGAGGGTGTAGGATTGAGGGTATAATGTATAAGGTATAGGGTATAGGGATGGGGGTACAAGGTTTAGGTTCAAGGGTTTAGGGTTGAGGGTTGAGGGTATGGAGTTTAGGGTTGAGGGTTTAGCATATAGGATTTAGGTCCTAGGTTTGAGGGATAATGTTCAAGGTTGAGGGAATGGGGTCAAGTGTATAGAGAATAGGGTTTAGGGTTGAGGGATTGGGTATAGGGTTTATGGTTAAGGTTATAAGGTATAGGGTTTAGAGTTGAGGGTATGAAGTTTAAGGTTGAGAGTATGAAGTTTAGGATTGATGGTATAGGGTATAGGGTATAAGGCACATGGACTTTAAGTAAATATGAGGCTTATAAATTCTTACTAAAATATTTATAAACATGTGAAGATATAAAAAAATAAAGACAAATTGGGTGAATGGCATTTTGAATACAATCTATATTTAGAAAGAATTTGATTGACATAGTCAAGTTTCCCTTTATAAATTTTAGCAATGTATATTTAATTTTTTTAATTGATATTTAGTCAATGAATTATATTTGAATTTTATTTTAGGTAACATATCTCATATTTTACTGTGAGGCCTATCATTAGATGAACCCATAAACTACAATTTTTTTTGTTATTCGCACAACTATGCTTGGATGCATTATACTCTTACCTTACATACATACATACACACACGCACACATATATATATCTACATACATACTTATATATATATATATGTATGTATATATATATACATATATATATGTAAATATATATATATATATATATACATACACATATATATATACACACACACACACACATATATATATGTATGTATAGTTCAAATAGGAAAACATACCCTTGACATTACAACATTATCTCCACCTAGTTTCGTATGATTCCTAAATAGATGATTTCTAAATGCCCTCGTGAGTTTTTTCATACTTTAGATTTCCCATTTGGGTATTCTTGCATAGGCCAAAAGAGATTACATTAATCAGCTATAAAATGGTAATAATTCAATAAAAGAAAAAAGAATATATATGGGAATGATATTGAAAGGAAGGAAATAGGTGTGCATCCACCTTTTAGGAGACGGAAAAATTTGGGGACCTATTTCATACTTCAATTCATTAGGAAACCAAGATCCATCAACCAAGTGACTCAATTGAGGGAATGATTAGGGCTTTCCTTGGGTGTGATTAAATGGGGGTTCACCATAAAATGAAGCTTCCAAGGAGAAATGAAAATATGTATGCACAAAACCCTAGAAACTTAAAACATGAAATTAGATTACTAAATAGAGGGAAGCAAAAAGGTAACTGGAGAATATATGTCAATTTTTTTTGAAAACCCTAAAAATTGTTGTTCTTGAAGTGTACTAGTATTGATATGCTAGACTAGGGGATTTAGTCCTAGTTTAGGATTTCTAGGCACAATCTATAATCTCTTGGTGACTAATAAAAATCAACATAAAATTAGAAAAATGGCTATATAGGGAATCATATGCCTAAGGTGGCAATTTAGTCCCATTACTAGGGTTTTTCCAATATATTTGTAGCCTCTAGTGATCTTCTTTAGCTTTCATCTTGTCTAATCTTCAAGTCTGAAAAGTCTAAATTCCGATATGTAGGCGAGTTTTTTGTGAGGATGAAAACTTCTTGACATTTTTGAAAAAAAATTCTTCAAAGGATCTTCAATCTCCAATTCACCTAGATCTACAAACACATGTCAAGAGAGGAAAATGTTGTGTTAGGGAATAGGGGTTTGCCTTGGTCAAACCCTATTTTAGTAATTAAACCTTAAAATAAAATATAAAATTAGGAAGGAATGGTGAATGAACAAATGCAATGTTGCAACTTACCAAAACCTTTAAATAAAGGTTACAATCTTGTGTGAAATGACTAGCATGAATGTGTCTCTTGACTCTTGATTGTTGATATGAGATGATGTCTTTGAATGCTTGCTTGAATCATGAAAACCTACATCACAAATGTTAGCTCACAAACACACATGATGCATGAAGACTTTGAAATGATGCTTGAGTCTTGAATGCTGCTCCAAATGCTTAATTATTTTCTCTTTAATGCTCTTGAATGTTCTCTTGATCACAAATTTTCTATTAGGACTTGAATACTTGAAAACTTAGATTGTTAGGAGAAATTATGTGAAATAACATGATATTTATAATTGTTTATTGAAAATTTCCCAAAATTACAACACTACTAGATGAAATTAGATCTAGGATAATAAAATCCCACCAATAATTTGAATTAAAATAGGTCCAAGTTAAAGCAGGACTCATATGCTAGGTTAGGTGTATGAGTCATAGTGGATTAAACCTAGGACATAGATTCTAGGAGTGTTCAGTTCACTGCAATATTTAAAATGAGGTCCTGAGACCTAGGTGGGACCCATATGCCCAAGGTGGCATATGAGTTCTAGATCACTAGATCTAGAACACATAACTAAAAATATTAAATTATGATTTATCATTTGTTAAATGTCAAGATTATCCATGGAAAAATGCATTTAATTAGGCTTGTGGATGCAAAATAGGACCAATTAAAGCATAAATGAGGGACATTTTAACAGGGAGGGCCCAAACAAGTGTGAAAATGTAAAGGGGTACATTTTAATACACTAAATTTATCCCCCACTTTAGTGAGAGGAGGAACTTGCTTCAAAATCACACTAAAGTAGACAAACTTGCATCAAGAGGGGTCCAAATGTACCAATGCTAGTGAGATAAGATGACAATGATCAAGAGGGATGATCAAGCCCCCAAGATAAAGATCCTATGGCAAACCAACATAGGCACAAAAGAACACACGTGTGAAAGATGTATGAAGCAATGACAAGATACAAGCATACACTATTAAAGAAATAAAGACAAAGGAAAAAGAAAGAAAGGGTGGATCAAGTCTCAACAGTCTGTCCAACACGATGTGGACTAGGTCTAAGTTATTTTTCCAAAAAAATGTTTGCAAGTGGAACATGATGTCCACTATGCAAAAAAAAAAAATGCTCACAAAGGCTAGTGAAACCTTATGCCGTTCACTAGGTGAGCCCCTAGAGACACAAATGAACATGGCTAGTATGTGCTCATGCACTTTTCACTAATGCAATGTTTTGAAGTCCTAAATGAAAATCAACTAATGCAAGTATAATGCAAAGTTAATGCAATCTAGATCTAGGACTTATAATGTTCTCCAAATCAGAAATAAAGGGTCCAAAGGTTGGGTTCACCAAAATGAAAAGATGGGAGATAGGTGTGTGTCCACCTTTTAGGAGATGGAAAACTTTGGGGGCCTATTTCATGCTCCAATTCAATAGGAAACCAAGATACCTCAACCAAGTGACTCAATTGAGGGAAGGATTAGGGGTTTCATTGGGTGTTATTAAATGGGGGTTCACCATAAAATGAAGTTTCAAAGGAGAAATGAAAACATGTATGCACAAAGCCCTAGAAACTTAAAACATGAAATCATATTACTAAATAAAGGGAATTAAAAAAGTACCTAGAGAATAGGAGATGTCAAAAAAAGGTTTGAAAACCCTAAAAATTGTTGTTCTTGAAGTGCACTATGACTGATATGCCAGACTAGGTGATTTAGTCACAGTTTAGGGTTTCTAGGAAAAAATTGTAATCTCTTGGTGACTTATTAGAATCCACATAGAGATGGAAAAAGGGCTATATAGGGACTCATACGCTCAAGTTGGTGATTTAGTCCTGTTACTAGGGTTTTTTTGATATTTTTGTAGCCTCTAGTGATCTTTTGTAGCTTTCATCTTGTCCAATCTTCAGGTCCAAAAAGTTTGAATTCTGATCTATAGGTGAGTTTCCCTAAAGATGATAACTTATTGAAAACTTTGACAACTTTATCTTCAAAGAATTTTCAAGCTCCAATTCACCTAGATGTAGACACACATGAAGAGAGAAAAATGTTGTTGTGTTAGGGAATAGAGGTTTTCCTTGGTCAAACACTGTTTTAGTAATTAAACCTTGAAATGAAATAGAAATCATGAAGGAATGATGAATGAACAAATGTAATGTTGAAAATCATCGAACCCTTGAAATAAATGTGGTAATCTTGTGTGAAATGGATAACATGAATGTGTATCTTGATTCTTGATTGTTGATATGAGATGATGTCTTTGAATGCTTGCTTGAATCATGAAAACATACATCATAAATTTTAGCTCAAAAACATATATGATGCATGAAGACTTCGATATGATGCTTGAATCTTGAATGCTGCTCCAAATGCTTGATCATTTTCTATTGAATGTTCTTGTATGCTCTCTTGATCATAAATTTTCTATTAGGACTTGAATACTTGAAAGCTTAGATTGTTAGGATAAATTATGTGAAATAACATTTTTTGAATACTTTTATGCCAAATTTCTCAAAATTACAACACTACAAGCCAACATCAAATCTAGGATAATAAAATTCCATCAAGAATTTGAATTAAAATAGGTCCAAGTTTAAGTAGGACTCATATGCCAAGTTGGGTGTATGGGTTCAAGTAGCTTAAACTTGGGACACATATTTCTAGGAGTGTTAAGTTCAATGTAATATTTAAAATCAAGTCCCAAGACCTAGGTGGGATCCATACACCCAAGGTGGTGTTTGATTCCTAGATCACTAGATCTAGAACACATAACTAAAAATATTAAATTATGATTTCCCATTTGTTAAATTTCAGATTATCCACAAAAGGATGCATTTAATTAGGATTTTGGACTCAAAATAGGACCAATTAAAACATAAATGAGCCACATTTTAATAGGGAGGGCCCAAAAAATTGTGAAAATGTTAAGGGATGCATTTTCCTACACTATAGATATTAACAAAAGAAGAAAACAAAATGAAAACAAAAAAATTAAAGATATCTGAAAGGGTAGACTTCATCCTCCCCTCACACCCCTAACATTGCCTCTAGAAAAAAAGGAAAAAAATAGAAACATATACCTGCATAAAATTTATGTTCAATGGAATGAATTAATTTGTTAAAAAAATGTTATTTAAATTAAATTGTAACAACAAAAATAAAAAAAAATTATAATATTTCAGGGGCACATAACCCTTGAGGAGGGTGCGGCCCTATGGTCACCTATGACCACCATAGGGGTGACCCTCTTAGAAGTGCAACATTGTGGTGGGAGTAGCCCCCATAGGCTAGTCATGCTAGATGAAGGGCTTATGTCCCTACTCTAATGTGAACGTGGAGAGTATGCAAAAAATGGGAATAACACTTGTGCAACCTTGATTCGAGAAAAAAATTTGCAATGCCACACTCTTCTCTCCTCATAGTAGTTGAAAACCCTGTAGAAAATGGAGACATTGCACAAGATCAAAGGACTACTTAGGGAAAAAACAAACTAATTGGGAGATTAGGGTTCCTTGAATTGAGCCCTATCTATCTTTTCATTTTACTGCCCTAATGTTTAATTTTCCAATATTGCACTCTATTCATCCTCAATGCTTAATTAGTGGGGAATAATAAGAAATATTTAATTAAATGTATAGAGTAGTGGGAGTGATTAAGTATGGTGGTGAAGTGCATTATGACATAATTGCTAATGTAGAGAAGTTGCATATAAGATATAAATGCATTTAATCATTTCTATAAATGCTCATCAATTTAGTAATATATGTGTATAGACATGTAGTAATGGAAAAAGTATCCCATTTCCTTACTTTATTCAAAATAATAAATAATAAATGAGCTTAATGTTACCTTAATTTAATGTTGTAATATGTCTTCCATATTCACATTAAGTCTAGGGCCCCATTTAACTAAATGGACTTAATTGTGCCTTATTTAGGGTATTGTATAGTGTCTCTTTACAATTTCAAACTAATCTAGGGATTTATTAGTTAATTGAGGTTAATTAGAGCTTAATTGGCCCGTTAGATTCAAATCCAAGCCTTATTTATTACATTTTTTTAAGGATAAATCCTGACACTCATTAATAATGTTTCACAACACTTAATTTGGTGAGGTTTGGGTCCTAGGTTAGTGTCTTAAGACTCATTCACCACCTAGTGAATGGGTCCTTTGTAGGTCATAGGACCCCCTTTTTACATGTTATTTCATGTCCTTGAAACTTCTCCTAGTTGACTGTGCTAGGACTGATTTTCCCTATGGTGAATGGGTCCTCCTTAACCTAGGACACCCCTTTTTGAACATATTTTTCATGGGATTTTAATGATTTTGAATCCTAGATCTAATGTCGGCTTGTGATATTTGAATTTCGAGATTAAATATTAAGTTAAGTATAAATATAAGGCTATTTTACATAGTTTCACCTAGCAACTTCAAGTATTCAAGCATTATAGCAAGTTCATGATCATGAGAGAATTTCAAAGGCATTCAAGAGTAGATTATCAGGTATTTATTGTAGCAATCAAAGGTCATATCATCATGTCAAAGGAATAGTGCAACATGCATAATTTGGTTGAGCTAATGTGTTGATGTAGCATTGAATATCCAATTCAAGCATTGTTTCAAACCCAAATTCAAGATCAAGATCTACATTCCTTATGGACGCTTCATGCTAGATTTCCAATTTGCACTCCAATACTTCATCCAAGGTTTCATGTTTCATGTTTCATTGTTTCATCACAAGGTTTGATTACCAAAATGGGGTTTGACCAAGGAAAACCCCTATTCCCTAACAAACAACAATTTTTCTTCTCTCTTGATGTGTGATTGCAGGTTCTTAGGTTGAAGATCAAGTGGAGATCAAAAGTTGCAAATTTGTCAAGATTGTAAAGTTGAAAAGTTGTCATCTTTCTTGCAAGATTATAAAAAGAGCTCTATAGAATTTATTTGCAACTTTTGGGAGCTGAACACTTTGGAGTTGGGAGTGTGGACATTGAAGAATAAAACCCATAAATCACTTTTCCAAAACCCTAACAATGATCCATTCTCCACTGGGCGAATGAGTCCTTAGTGAGGCCCAAAACAACACTTTTTCAGCAAGGTACACATTATTTCAACATCTCAAAACATTCCTATTTATTTCTATAATAGTTAGGTTTAATTTATAATTGTTATTTATGCATTTTCCTCTCATAATTGAATGAAACACTAGTGAAAATTAGGTTCATTATCTTATTGATTCATTTTGGTGAACCCTATTTTTTTATGTTTCATTATGGTAAACCTGACTTCTTCAACATTACAATTTTTTTATTTTAGGATTCTCTTGCATCTTAGGTTAGATCTTGCATTCATTTGCATTGAATTATATTTCATTTATGGTTTCTTATTTTACATTCAAATCTACATCTCATTTAGGGTTTTAGAATTGCATTGTTTACATTATTTAAATCTGAAAAATATAAAAAAATTAGTCATTTAGCATATCATTCAGATCATATAAACTTGTATTTGAAAAAAAAAAATTGCATATCAAACTAGGTATTGTAATTTATCATTTTGTCACATTTTTATCTTTCATTTCACATTGCATTTATAGATATATGAAATAACAACTTACTATAGTAGACTTGAGTATGAAAAACATTAAAAAATATTAAAAATCAGTAAAAATCAACTTTAAAACCCTAATCTAGGACCCATTCGCCCTAGGATGAATGAGTCCTTAATTAGACCTAAATCTAAACTTCTGGAAATTGAAAACTTCTATTTTGTGCTTATGTTTGATGTTGTTACATCTCTATTTCAGTTTACTAAATTTCCATTTCATTAATTTTATTAGATCTAGCCTAATTTACTCCTTGTAGTGCATTTTAAAAATTCAAAATTGCACCTACAACATTTTATTTTTAGATTGTTGCATAGTGTAACCAACATATTTCCTTGTTTATAATCTAAAAATTGTATTTCATTCTAGGTCATTGCATTGCCTCTTTCCATTTTGGGTTTTCACACTAAGTTTGTTAAACTTGTATGAACTTTACAACTTAGTATCCTATTAGCAATACTATTGTAAGACATAGTTTGAGGCTCATGTCATCCCATAATAAACCATTTGAAGTGGATCTTGGGTTTTCTAGCTCTCTTTCTAATATTGTTGATAATCAACCCTCTATGACTCATAGTATGCATACTTAATTTCCCATGAATTCCCTACCTACAACCAATGTGCTTAATGTTAACAACACCATACCTACCATGACCACTTGTACTCAAGATTTGGGGTATAATCAAAGCTAAGGTGGAACTTCAATTCCATCTTCTAACATACTGATTTCCATTCCTACATACACTAGTACTCAACCTACTACAACAATCCAACCTACTAGCAATGTGAACACTTCCTTAGGTATTTCCACTAGGAATCCTTCTAGCTTTGTGCATTTGAATACAATATCTCCTCAACCATCCACCCTCACCAAATTAAAATTCACTTTCCCTTTGCATACTATTATCAATCAAATATGCACCCTATGTTAAATTTGTAGAAATTTAACTATATATTGACACATGGAAACCTTCTTCAGATGTGGGTGATCTGAACGAAGAAGGAATCTCCATAGTGAACTAGTCCCCGAGTGATAAATATATTCTAAATGATCTTCTGAGGGAAAGAGTTAGAAATATAACTAAAATGAAACCTATGACTCAAAGTGATTTTTAGAACTTAATGGTTACTAAATGATGACTCTGGTTTTTACCCACAAACAACTCTCAGAAAACAACAATACTTCACAATCTCTCATGAACACTTAACACATAAATGATTTGCATGAAGATTCAGATTTAAATACAACATGCAACCTGTATTTCATGAACTTTCAACATCAAGAATTAAAATTTTAGGACATCAGAAGGATTTTGTAAACAAAAGTCACAATATGGCATCAAACTAAAACTACAAATAGAAACAAAATTGAGAAATAGGAATGTTGATTTATTCATCTAAAGGAGTATCAAAGTCTGAGTACAAATTTCTACTTACAAAACTCTCTGTTTCAGCATGAGAGGAAGAAATAATAATCTGGACTCCGAAAAACACTAAGTTTTTCTTGAACATATATCTCAAAACCCTAGTCCAAGCTCAAGAAGAAGGCTCTAGGAAAAGTATCAAAAAATGCTCAAAAATGTGGCATAAAAGTGGAAAACTCACACTTTTTGCATGTGCATACTGAAAAGCACCTAAAAATAGGTTTTCTTTGCTTTAAAAGCGAAAAAAACACCTTATCTCCTCTCCATGAAGCTCAAATCTAACCAAGAGAAAAAATCAATCACCAATTTGCTAAAAAAAGCAAAGAAATAAAATAATTTATAAAGCATTGTTTTATTCTTGCTTTACAAGATTTGCAAATTTTTATTCTCTCAATTTGATTAATATTTGCAATTAAAGATTTTTTGGAAATCTTTTGCAAAATTACAACCTTATTTCTCCATTACAACTTGATTTTCTCAAAAAATCATAAAAAATTTATCAATATTTTAATTGATTTCTTCAAAATCAATCGAAAATAAAACTAAGGCATATTTTCCAAGACTTATCTGATTTCTACAAAATCAGTTTTAAAAACAAAGCCTAAGACATAATTGTTTTACCTAAGGTATAAGTAATTTATCATTCATATTTTAATTGATTTCTCTCAAAATCAATTAAAAAACCTAAGGCAATTAGTCATTCTCCATTTTTTACTAAGGCAATATTGACACTACACACATCTCTAAAGTCTTAAGCCATGAAATATTTTATCAAACAAGCCTAAAGATTTAGGCAAATCATAATGTGAAGACCTCTATAATGCTCAACCTAGGGAATGTATAAGACATCAAAGAATAAATCTAAGGCATTAATCTTAAATGAAAATCCCACTTTTGAATTAGGGCATGAGGATAGACAAAACCTAAAGCAAACCCTAAATTCAAATCATTTGCATTTGGTGACTTTGGGGAAAATGCTTTGCAACAAGCACCACCATGGGAAGATTAGGGTTTCAATTCTAAGACTCCATTCGAGCGCTCTCCTTTTTGATTCTCCACTAGATTCAGTCTCCACTACTCATGGTAAGCTTGACTGTCATTTTTATTTGATTCCTTGGCTCCTTTGATGAGTACAATGGCCTCAAAGGTCGTAGTTATAAACATTTTTTTTATGCATCCTTTGTCATTTCTGTATTTATATTCTCACTGGCCACCATGAGGGTGAGCTCGAGCTATGAGTTGGAGCTCTATGAGAGCTTTGCCACCATCTTGCTTGGTCCTCTACATGAATGAATGGTAATCTCTATCTCTGTGTTCACTTCCCAGTCAAAAGAAAGTTTATGAAAGCTTTATATTTCTACAAAAAGATGATTCTATTTATAAATTTATAGGCCATCACATAGGCTACACCATGTACACTCTTGATATGAATTCTGTAAAGAATTTACTACATTGTAATCATTGTTTGCTTCAAGTATCTTCAGATTTGATGCAACTTAAATGAGTTTTTATCCTTCTGTGAGTTGACAAAAATTTAAAGATAAAAACTCTCTCCAGGCCATGCTATGTATATACTTGATATGAGCTTTTGAAACACTTCTAGGCTTGAGCCATGATAGAATTTTACCTCTTTTATATTTCTGAAACAAAAACTCAATGTGGGTATTCTATATCCTAAAGAAATAATGCTTATTTTGTGATGCATTTGAAAATTGAATTTGATCCACCATGGCATTTTATGTACCCTATTTTTTTGTAGCAGCATTGCACTTGATTGCATTTACCAGATGCACCTAAAACTTCCAAATATGCTTCTATTTCACATTTTTAAAATGAGGCAATATCACTTGATTTTGATTCTACTCTTGGAAATACTGAAACAGTCACATTTCTCTGCAACTCCATTCACTAATGATGCTATATGGACTGCATTTTGACATCTTGGAAACAACTCCTTATAATAGATTTGAATAACTTTGGTGATGTTTTAGTGCTTTATCTGTAACCATTTTTTATTACTTCAATGCATTTCATGCACATTTCACTTCCTTTTTCTTTTGTTCTTCAAACAACAGTATGATGAGGATGTGACCATAATTTTTGTATGAAAGATTTTGAAATAAGAGCACTTAATTATTATATTATGAAGCTCATTGATTGTTTCAACTGAAATTAATTATTACAAATGAGGCCATTATGTATGCCTGTTCACTTCCTTAAGCAATGAAATACTTGTTGATCTTGTATTCCAATTGAGCTCATTGCTTTAACAGTTGAACATATTTATTCCTTTGAGTATGATGATTATACGTCTCTATTTTTCACTCATTTGATGCTGGGGGACAACATGTCGAGCTCTACCCTTAGGGGAGCCTGGTTTAGCCCACATGATTTTATGTATTCATAAAATAATCAAATACAAGGCTTTTCCTATACCTGCACAGGAAACAAACAATGTTAGCATAGAAAATATATGATGTTAATCTCCACTTTCAGCTCTTGTTTCTACACTTTTCTTGATTGCTTAAGTGTATTGTCAATAGAATTCTACATTATTGTTGGTGGTTCATGTAGGTATGTTCATATTCAGAGCTCTAACAACCCTCTTTTCTCCTACAGGTCGATCAGAGCTCGAGGATGAAGGATGGTGCACCATTCCTGCATCAGCCAAAAGCACATGCAATGATGATTATGTTCATGCTTATGTCTCTTTTCATGCATCTTCAATAGCATAGAGTGCTCCTTGTGATGCATTGTAACAGTTACCTCCATAGCTTGTGTGAATTCTTAAATTTCTCTTTCCGTTTTTCATTCTGAAAAGAAATGCATCAAAATGCAAAAAATGTACCTTCATTTGTATTCTTGCAATATAATGTGAACAACATCATGAAATAAATGAAAGAAATTGATATGCTTAATCATTTGTATATTCAGTTTTGTACTCCATTTGATTTGTAAAGCATTGAGCAATACTTCTAAAACTCAGTTTACTTTAAAAACTTGCACAACTAGTACATGATGAATGTAGTGCAAACAACACTTAAAGCACATGCAAAAATAATTGATCTTTCACCTTAAGATATAACAAAATTTAATCAACTCCACCAATTGAGTTGTAGTGAAAAATTGGTAACACACACATACACTACTCCACCTTATTCCCCTAATTCTTACAATCACAATGATGCTCTCCTTAACAGTGCACTTATGGAAACCATGACATGCCTTCAACAAAAAATTGCAACCCTAAGTCAAAAACACAATGGTCAACCTTCACAATATATCAAAATCAATCCATTATCCTTGGAGATATTGAGAGCACAAATGCCACAAGGTATAGAAGTTCCCTGATTTGAGAAATATGGTGGGAAAGGAGATCTTGTTAGCCATGTTTCCACTTTTAGATCTCTATGTAGAGATTTTATCTTTGATGATAAACTTTTGGCTAATTTTTTACCTAGATTATTGAAGGATACTACTTTAGAGTGGTTCTCTTCCTTACCAAATAATTCAATTGGTTCATTTAATGAACTTGTTGATTCCTTTTACAACAACTTCCATATTCACATTCATACCAAGATGACCCTCACTAATTTAATGACATGAAAAAAAAAATGATGAGGAAGTGATCAATTTCATAGAAAGATACCAAACACTTTATTCACAAGTAAACATTAAGATTCCTAATGCTGACCTTCAATGAATGTTTATTGCCAACTTACAAAGCAAACTCAAAAAAAAACTTGAAATGTTGAGATTCCCATCTTTACATAGTTGTGTACATCCATTTGTGATTATCATAATATGGCTTGTGGTCATGATGTGAAAAATCCCCCTAGCCATCTTGAAAATTCTGAATCTACAATTCAAAATAATTACCAACCTTTTAAGAAGCAAAAAAGGGGCTTTTTACAAATTAACTCCTCTCAGCCAAGTCAACAAACTAATAATCAAGTGGCTGCTATAAAGAAAACAAATTCTTATGTGTATAGGAATAGAGAGTTCACTCCTCTAGTTGATACCCTTATAATATCATGTTGTGTCTTATTGAAAAGAATATGCTTACCTTACCTCATGTTAAAGAGTGTGATCCTAATCTACCATTACCTATAGAATTTTGACAAAATCCTTATTTCCATTACCACTAACAAAATGGACATGGTAAAAATTATTGTAAGCTCCTCAAACATCTTGTGCAAGATCTTATTGATAATAATCAACTTCAAATCAGAGGTATGAATGATCTAGGTAATAAGTTTGTAGCTCCTCATAACCAAAATCTACAAATCTTTATAAATCCCATGCCGAAGCACACTATTTCATTTGTCAAAGCTAGTGAAACAAAGAATGATGTATTGAATGTTGACACAAATGATGAAAATATAAAAGATGGAAATGAAGAACAATGGATTAAAGTGGTAGCATTTATTGAAGCTAAACATCATAAGGGATCAACCAAAATGCCTCTTGATATTGATTTATAACAAAATGACATGCTTAAACATGTACCCGATGGTCCTCTTTACATAGCCAAAAGAATTAATAACAAGTATACTAATAGGATATTAATTGATCCTGTCTGTGGAGAGAATGTGATCACTAAAGAATTCCTATATGAGCTTGAACTCTATCAAGATACATATGACAAACTGAAAGCATGGATCAAGAAACATAATGGTTTTTCTGATCCTATGAATGGCTCGATAGATCTTCCTTTGAAAGTTGGACCAAAATATTAAATGTATCATTCACCATCATCCCACAATTAGACCAATTTTATGTGAATTTAGGCTACCCATGGCTTTGCTCCATGAATGTCGTCTCCTTGATTGTGCATAAATATTTATAGTTTCCCTTTGGGAATGATATCTTTATTGTGAAACATAGTGGGTTTAATCCTACATTTTCATGAGGGAAATTTTCATTGAATTTCTTTTCACTCAAACCTATTGAACCTATTAGATCTCATGTGGACTTATTTTTCAAATCATATACTAAGTTCAAGGCAAAGTGTATAGCAGAATTATCCCTTCAAAACATGCCTCAACCCATGATTGAGTCACCTATACTTGAAAAAACCATGATTTAACAAAAAGTCCTTCTGACCATCCAAGAGCAACCTATGACAAAACCTCCTATCATTTCCTACAAGATACCATGATATAACCAAAACAATATTTTTGTGTCTCCTAAAGTTAAACAAGTTTACAAATCTAAAGAGAAATTAGTTGAACATCCCCATATTGTTTCTTTCATTCCTCCCAAGGAAGAGAAGAAACCTATAGTTGACAAACCTGCTCTTACACAAATGCAAATTTACAATATATTGAAATGAAACCTAAATGATAGAGAGTGTAGGCATAAACTTCATGCTATTGCTCATATGTTACAAAATCAAGAAGACAAGAACACCATAGAAAATACAAATCCTAACTTACCTGAAGTAATGCATGATGAATCTATATCCTCTCCACAACATAAAAAAGAACCCTCCATGGACATTGTCATTCAACCTCTTGTCATTAATCTAGACAATGACATTGAAATTACTAAGATTGATGAACACGTGCATAATGAGTTGAATACAAATTTTTCCTCTTCTATGATCTTAAATGAAAAATCTCATAAAAAGAGTGTCAAACTTGGTACTTCCCCTAGTTCAACACTTGTTGTTCTCCCTTTTGCTAGTTTTTTGTCTTCCATTTATATTGACCGAGATTGGGATGTAGATGACCTGCTATAGGTTGAATTGCATGTTCCTTACTAGTCATTTGATTTGTTTTTCATGTGATTATATGTGCGTATTATGATCCCCCATGATTTTTTATTTGATATATCTCTCTCTTTTTGTGCATTCCTTTATATGTATCTACATTCTTCTCTATGTCATAGACACTTTATCTTTTTCATTTATCTTGTGTTTTCCTTTTGGGGATGATGCAAGGCATAGAGAGATTTAGGTCTTTTCCATGTTGAATTGAAGGATTTTTTATGTTTTTTAGCTCTCTTTGTGCTATTCTTCTAATTCAATGAGTATTTTTGGAATGGTGATAGTTTCAAACTCTTAAACAACATTGTAGCAAATACATATTGACCCCAAATCCATATCCCTTATGTATTTATGGGGGAAACCCCTCCCTCCTTTTGTATGACATAGGTCTATTTCAGAAACATATGACTTGGTAAAGGGTTTTACAAGGAAAGATCTCATATATTAGGAATAAAAATTGGCTACTTTAAATTAGTTGTTCACAACAATGGTGTTAGCATCTGCTTTAACATGGGGGCATACATTGATGATTTTTTTTGACATTTTGCAAATTTCATGGTATGATTTTCTTTCTTGTGTTGTGTCCTTTTCTTGGTGGTTTCATTGGGTTTGATGTCTTCCAAGAGTGACATTTCTAAGTGTACAATTTTCTTTAGTGACATGATGTGAATGAGGCATCCCATAAGTGACAATATGATATTCTTGATTTGCCCTCTCTTAGAGGCATTAGGCACAATGTTCCCTAAGAAGAAGACCTTACATGAAGTGAAATTCATTTGAACAAAAACCTATGGACATAACATTCCAAAGTATTTAGTATTGTGGTGCTTTATCGAAGTTGTCAAGATGATAATTTCAATATGGTATGGGAGGATAATATGATTCTCTCATCTTCCACCTTGTTGGGATACTCACCTAGTGGATGGCCTAAGGCTCCACTACCCCAAAGTGAGCACACATGTTATCGACAACCAACCTAGACCTTGTCCACATAGTGTTGGATAGACTGTTGAAGCTTGATCCTTTTTCTCAGACAAATAGCCATGTTCCACATTGTGTTGGAATGATTGAAGCTTGATCCTTTATTTTACTTTATTTTCTTGGTCTTTGATAGGGTATGATTTTGTATCTTTATCATTACTGCATAGATAAGTGTCTTGAATGTCTACTTTAGTGCATTTTTGTCATGGGGGAAAACTCTCACTAAAGTGGGAGAAAAATTTAGTAACAAAAAAAGTATCCCTTTTCCTTACTTGATTCCAAATAATAAATAATAAATGAACTTAATGCTGCCTTAGTTTAATGTTATAATATGTCTTTCATATTCGCAATAACTCTAGGGCCCCTTTTAACTAAATGGACTTAATTGTGCCTTATTTAGGGTGTTGTAAAGTGTCTACACTTTCACACTAATCTAGGGTTTTATTAATTAATTGAGGTTAATTAGAGCTTAATTGTCCCCTTAGATTCAAATCCAAGCCTTTTTTATTACATTTTCCAAAGGATAAATCTCGACACTCATTAATAACATTTGACAACACTTAATTTGGCAAGGTTTGAGTCCTATGTTGGTGACCTCAAACCCATTTTCCACTTGGCGAATGGGTCCTTCCTAGGTCCTAGGACCTCCTTTTTACATTTTATTTCATGTACTTGAAAATTTTCCTAGTTGGCTATGCTAGGACCCATTTGTCCTATGGTGAATGGGTCATCCTTAACTTAGGATAGCCCTTTCTAAACATATTCTTGGTAGGATTTTAGTGATTTTGAATTCTAGATCTAATGCCAGCTTGTGTTATTTGAATTTTGGGATTAAATATTAATTTACACATAAATATAAGGATATTTTACATAGTTTCACCTAGAAACTTCAAGTATTCAAGAATTATAGCAAGTTTATGATCAATAGAGCATTTCAAAGGCATTCAAAGGTATATTATCAAAGTTTTATTGCAGCAATCAAAGGTCATATCATCATGCCAAATGAATAGTGCATCACGCATGTGGTTGAGCTAATGTGTTTATGTAGCATTGAAGATCCAATTCAAGCATTTTTTCACATCCAAATTAGAGATCAAGATCTACATTCCTTATGGCCACTTCATGCTAGATTGTTGATTTGTATTCCAAGACTTCATCCAAGGTTTCACATTTCATGTTTCATTATTTCATCACAAGGTTTGATTACCAAAATGATGCTTGAACAAGGAAAACCACTATACCCTAACAAACAATTTTTTTTCTTCTCTCCTGATGTTTGATTGCAGGTTTTTAGGTTGAAGATCAAATGGAGAAAAAAAGTTGCAAAGTTGTCAAGATTGTAAAGTTGCAAAAGTTGTCATCTTTCTTGCAAGATCACAGAAAGAGCTCTATAGAATTTATTTTCAACTTTCAAGAGCTGAACACATGGGAGATGGGAATGCAGACATTGAAGAACAAAACCCAAAAATCACTTTTCTAGAACCCTAACAGGGACCCATTCACCACTGGGAAAATGAGTCCTCAGTGAGGCCCAAAATAACACTTTTTCAACAAGGTACACATTGTGTCAACATACTAAAACCTTCCTATTTTTTGTTATAATCGTTAGCTTTAATTTTTTATTATTATTTATACATTTTTCCTCTCATAATTGAATGAAACAACTAAGTAAAATTAGGTGTACCCATTTGTGGTGCACCTCTTTTTCTATGTTTTAAGACATAATTATCAAGCACGTTCTTGAGTAAATAAATATAAATTAAATTGAGGGTATTGTTATACCACCTAAACATAAAAGTTGGTGTAATTATCATTTAAAAAGGGTAACAATATCATTATTAATTAATAGGAAGTTCAACAATCAATTGCTATAAGAAAAATATTAATAAATTTTTAGGAAGATTAATATATAATCATATGAAGTTCATTATTAATATTATTACTTTGACATGGCAAGATAATATTAACATTGATGATTGAACTTAAGATAATATTAATAATGCTAAGGTGAAAATTAAAGGATTAAGTTGATAATGGTCGAATGTATCTTTATCACACCTAAAGGTTATTTGTGACAATAAATATTACTATCAATCGTAATTCTAGTATTGATGTATAGATAAATGTCACATTAGTTATTATTAAGGGATAATTTACACCTAGTCCAAAGGAAATATTTAAAGTGATATTACCAAACTATTAGGAATAATAATGTTGTCATTAATAATTTTAAATGGTAATGATAATATTAATGACTAAATGATGATCAAGTATTAAAGTCATCATGTAGGTTTATAAAAAGGAACATTATTAATGTAATAACTTGAGTTTTAATATTGTAACTTAAATTACCAGATAAGAAGTACCACAGTAGCAATTCCAATAGAGGCCTATTGATAACCTTGTTAATTGAACTAAGAAATGAATAACTAAGAGTTAATAAACATAAATAAACAACACCACCTTTCTTAGCTAGTGAATACCATTTACTGTTGATGCAAGCAATGATCATTAGGGTTATTAGTTAAATAACAAAAACCCCATGTTAATATCTAATCACGGCTAATAGGCTTATCATTGATTCACTTAGATAATAATCTCAAGAGTGATGCCCTTTTTGTTTCAATTAATGTAACATTACCATTAATATGACATCGTCATCTTGAGTAGTGGTCAAATGAATTAATACATAAAATTACCACTATTAGTATTTCAAACGAAACCCAAATTGTTCTTTCCTTCCCCACCCCACTCTTGGGTGATGAATCCATGATGAAATTGCACAATAAAGTCACTAGATGTGTGTCATTTCTTACCATGTTTAGTCATGGTTGATAGTCAATAGTGGTTTACTTGTTTTAGTATTTTTTTTCTTTAAAAATTTGTTGTATCATGTCCAAGGTGTAAAATTTTGGGCATGAAATTTGGTATCCAAGCCTAGGTTCCAACATTGGGAACTTTGGGCATGTTATGCGATGGGCCACTTGAAAACTATGCATGCTTATGGGAAGCACATAGCTAATTCATAGCTATGTAATTTAGAGGGTTATAAGGTATTCCAATGAAGATTAAATATATTGTTATCAATAAACCTCATATAGATTTTGATACCTTAGGAACTTAAGAAGTGTGCTCCTTTGCATAAATAGTTTATGTACCCTATAATTCCTAGATGCATTGGTATAAGTAACCGTTTAAGTGTTCACTTGGAAAACATTGATGGGAAATAAAATATCTAGTTTTAAAATCAACCAAAGCCTTACCTTTGCTCCTAGCAATGGAACACATTAAACTTGTGACATAATTAATTTTTAATTTTAATATTCTCTACCTCATAAATAAGTACGCTTGAGACTATCCTGACTATCTAAGAATCTTGTAAAGTCACTTGGGAGAATGAGTGTTGTTGATGTATGGTGGGGAAACTCACAGGACTCTGGTATGTTGAATAGACTATATCCTACCATCTAAATAAGGTTATTTGACCTTGTGATGCTAGCATGGGATTTGAAATTGGATAATAATGTTATCATGTTTATTTTAACAATAATATGCATAATTGTTCTAGCATTAAAAGGAATATAAATATTATTGGTAAGTACAAAAATTAACACCATGGATAATGTTGTATGAGAGGCAATATAGTCTTTAACATTACAGAGTAGTGTTAAAAGCTTCGAGCAATGGAAACATTAAGAATAATATCAATAGTTATAATTATGCTATTAATGTTAATATAATGGACATCATAAGATGATGTATTTTAAAAGTATATCTAGTAGAGAAGGAATTTTTGTACCATAACTCATTCTAACCTAACCACATGTTAATATTTTAGTCAAACCTCAAATGAGAGTTAGTGCACCCCTTTATCAAACTCATTTTTGAGACATTAAGATGTTGAAGGGCACTAGGTTAGACCTTGGTAGTATTATAGTGAACGTGACTCATTTTGAGTGAATTTATACCTAGTGAGAAAAGTAGACGATGACCTACCTAGGTGTGAATTGCAATCATTATACCTTGGATTTGGCATGAATTACTATGCATTTTGGGTGTATAAATATTTAAGGATATATATTAGAGCCTATTTCCATATCCATTGTAATGCTTAAAGTTAAAAAAAATGATAATAAGAGGATTTATGAACCACTCCTCTTAGAAACCTTGTGACACCTTATACATGCCACTTAAAGATAATTCCCTAGTATCATACTTATGTATTGTGGGTAGACGTGTTGTGAATATCTTAAGGATTGTGTCATACCACTCCTTATTAAAGTTTAGAAGGATACTCTTTTATATAAGAATTTTATGAAAACTTACATCATGTGACCTATATTTTGGGTCATTTGAAATCATTTGTAATCATGTGGTTAGCATCTTGTATGCCTTGATAAAGGGTAAAGTTAGGAGAGAATCATTTATTGACATAATTACCTCCCTCCTTGGTTAGGTGTATAAGTATTCTTAAGATGATTAATATCTCTATAACATGAGTTGTTGTGATTGGACTAAGAAAAAAATTATGTTGATCGATGGCCTTTGGGAGAACTCTATGTGCTAATAAGTGTATGATTAAGAAAATATGCACATCTCTTTTTATTACAAAGGTTAGAAGTCCAGTAAGAGGGCTGATCATCCTTGCTTAATATTTCATAGACCTAGGGATTTCATTGAATGAAAAATTAATGTGAATGTGGTATAACATAGACTTGTCTAAAAGGAAAATGATCTAAAATGTAGGGGAACAATAACTTATCCTTTTTTTTTTCAACAAAATGGTAAGGTAGTTAGAATTAAATGAGTAAGAACTAGTGAAATAAAATTAACACAGTAAACATAATATTTATGTGTTACAAAATTGATTTGAAAAGAAAAATATACTCAAGAGATGTTGTGAGAGTGAATTTTTTTTTCTAATTATATTCCTATAGAGTTTACTTAACAAGAGCTAAATCTAAATGCAACTAATATTGATTATGAGTTGATAGGAATGAGTAAGACTTATGTGTGGAACAATGGGATAATATGTAAAGACTTCTAAGACTATAGTGGCATTTTTTGAATAATTATGTTTCATTTCTTTGTTGGAATACATGATAAAATTCTTACCCTACCTATAATATGTGTATGATGCCCTTTTCTTAAGTAGTAAATTTGAAAGTATAGTTTTTAGGTTGTAATTATTAGGTAATGAATTAATTTTTTAACTCATCATTGTTGCTAAGAGAGCTATGGTTATTAAGTGAATTCTATCTCTAAGTTATAAAACCTTCCAAAGAAAGAATTTCCTTGATATATACATATGTATATGTTAAATAGGTTATATAATCTCAGAGCAAGACTTCAAGCTCATATAAAAATATAAACCTTGTTATAGTGTGAAATGGAATTGAGAATGAAGCTTAGCATATCAAATATTAAAAATGATCCTTCAATAACCCTAATACAGTGAAAATTTTTCTTGTTATAAATGACTCTTGGTGTGGTAGAAATGTGGTAATTGGAGATAATAATTTGCAACCCTAGATTAACCAATTATGTTTCTATTCATGCGATTAAGGTGTTCTCAAGTTTTAGAAATTGTTAGTAATTTATCCTAGTATATCTAGGACTATCAATTTTAGGCCTTAACACTATCTTAAATTATATGTAAAAAATGACCTTTTGAGCTAAGGATTTGTTCTAGATTACATCCATGAAGAGGGACCCACCAACCATCTTCTTCCCCTCCTAGTAGTTGATTAATCCATAAGGTGGTGTCAAGGTGCAACTTTTGCTTATTGTTGATCTGATTAATTTCTTCAATTATGAAACTTATGGACTTATATTTGGGTTTTGTTTAAATTTTGATTTTTGGAAATTTTATTAGAAATTTAAAATTTTAATCTTGGGTTACTTGGCCAATTAGTTTGTATATGGTCCCTTGTCTCATGGACCTTTTTGCTTGAACTTTGGTAAATTTAAATTTGTTGCATTGGTGGAAAATTTTGTATTTTCTTCATTTGTGATTCTTTTGGAAAATGATTGATGATTCCTTGAATTATTAAGAATTATATTCTTTTGAGGCCTAATATTCAGGTATGTGCATGATCATCATGGAAAAAATAGGCCCTTAAGTGGCAAAAAATTCAGAAAAATCAGAGTTAGGAAACTTCACGTAAAAATTTGAATAAGTTATCTATATTATTTCAAAAATATGTAAGAATAGAATCTGTAGAAAATTGAATGTAGTTTCTAAACTACTAGGTTTGTTTAAAAAATTAAAAAATCTATTTGGTGAAAATTTGAAATTTCAATGTAGTGGTACTTAAATTTCAAGGAAAAAATAAGTGTCTGTCTAACCACCCTAACCACAATAAAATGATAATATTTTTTTTATAACATTTTAAATATAAGTAGAGGACTCATGCCTCAATGTGATGCATACTTTTTGTATTTTTTTTCCAAGTAAATAATTAATTATGAATTTTTTATTACAACATTTTAAAAAATATAAAAACTCATATGTCTGACCACCTTAACTTGGTCAAAAATTCATGAAATTCATTTTTTCTTTTTTTAATCCTATAGTAGATGAAGCATAGAATGTGACGCATGTTTTGGATTCAAAAAATGTGATACCGTTTGAAAGCTATAGATGTTTTTCAATCAACCTATCAATTAGGAATTTAATCATAATTTGAATAGAAAATGAATAATAATTACTTATTAAATTCAAAGTAAAGCATAATTTATATCAATGGAAAGCTAAGAACATCCTTTAAAAACCCTTTTTGTTTCATCAATTTTGGGTAAAATGATAGTTGTTAGCCACATACCCATCATATTGCCACTTTTTGGCCCATCATGATCCTGCACATACCCATTCTCCATTTCTCTTGGTATTTGGAAGACATTGTTATAATTGTGATTGTGAAAGGAACCTCAATAATTTATATAAAAGGGAAGAAGGTGGTTGGTAGGATTTGTGTGGGGTATTGTGGTCTTCAAAATCATTAGTTAGGAGTAGGATTTGGATTATATTCCCCCAAAAGTATTAAAACCTCCTTATTGTCTTAATTTTTTTTATGTTTGGAGAGTGTGGTAGTGTCTCCAAGAAGGTAAGATTATCTTATCACTCCTTGATCTAAGACGAACAAATTTATGGCTATGGGTTAACTCTACACCCATCTAACCTCCCAAGTCTTGGTTGATTCTATGCATCCAAATACTTATTAAAATCATCAATGAGCTCTCTACTTGAATGTGTTTGAATATGGGACATTTCCTTATTTTACATAAAAGGTCTATAAGCTTAAAGAAGTTAAAATATTATTAATAATAAGTGATAAGAAGTTTAAATTGTTGTGTTTAAGAGGAAGAATTTTTTTTTGTACCCTATTGCTTATGAATAGTGACATATTATGTCATTTAGAATGGAGTATTTATCATCTTGATAACTAAAGAAGAATTGGGTTCTTCATGTAACTTTTCATGGTAGGTCATAGTTTGAAGGATGTTTGGAATGTGGTGTAAGAAGATTGTTTCCTTAAGGTGACCCCTTGTTATACTAGAATAAATCATATTGTTCTAACTTGAGTACTAATTTTACCATGTTGTTTGCTTCCTATGATTGAGGAAGTACCAAGATTTGTTAAGTTGGATTATCTAGGTCAAAGAATACCTTGTTTGAGATGTACTCTCTAACATTGAAATCGGGCTACATACCTTACCCTTGTGAGACTTCCAGGAGGAAGTTCATTCCTAGGGGGGAGGATGTGAGGTCCATCGTTAGATGAACCCGTAAATCACATGTTTTGTTGTTATTTGCGCAACTATGCTTGGATACATTATACTCTTACCCTATATTTTATGATGGTCAATTACGAACATTGGACTTAATTGTTAATGTGTATATTATATTAGTTATCTTATGAATCATAATTTAATGAGTATGATAGTTTTATCAACTGATATCTTGAATGTTATGGGATTTGAAAGAATATGCTTAGAATAAAATATGAGATATCATTTTAATCAAAGTGACAATTTTGAATAACCCTGCAATGTGACACATTTTAAATTGTTGTGATTAAAAAAAAATTGAATTACTATGCAAATGATTATAAACATCATGAATTAATGAAGTTGTTGGCTCTTTTAAATACCAACTAGATCTTCAAGGAAGCCTATGGATTTTCCAATTCCAATAGTCAACAACCTTAAAGAGGGTGGGCCAATGAATGAGAGAGAAATTTTTCTTTCCTCCTACACTTTGGGCTCTGCGAAACCTGGGAGGGTGATCCCACAATGTATTTATAACACTCCTTCACAATACTTGCACATACATTGCATATTTAGTAGATATATTCTCATTTATTGTTGAATAGATGAAATCCTTCAAGAAATTGGCATTTCCTTGAGAGAATTTAAACATGTACAACCAAGAATATCAAATAGTACCAAACTGTAGCAAAGGTAGGTTAATTGGAATTGTATTTATAAAAGATTGTTCTCAAATCAAATACCAGAACCATAGGAAATACATTCAACACTTTAAGATCAGTGCTATATCTTAGGGCTCAGAGTCAAAACAAAGCAAACTGAACTATAAGGTAATTTTAGTTCTAAGCATCCATGATCTTCATGAATTGCATTACAATTGATACATCATTACCCAGATTATATCACTTCTTATAAATCCACTAAAAACCTATATGAATACACACCTTAATCAAAGAATTTAACTGATTCCTTGAACTAGAGCTACAACTAAAGCATATTTCATTGTAAACAACAATGTAAATTAATGAAAATAACCTTTGATCAACTCTCATTAATCATTCATATGGGATATTACAGTTGGAGAGATAATAGACTCAAAAGATTTACATATTTGATTTAGACATGCCTAGAAGCCGCATAATTGACAAAATTTACTAATCTGACTTAAAGCCTAAGCTATAGATTCAAAATGCATATTCTCTGTGTTCTCATTCTGCAATTCTAGATCTAGAATTTGACAAAAGACCCCTGCCAAATAGCCCTGAATTCCTTTTATAATTTAAGGAGCAAGCAAGCTTCGGGCTAGTGGAAAATTACATTTCATTTCAAGATAAATTTCAATTTCATTTAAATTCCCAGGCGGTTAAATTTACACCTCCATTTGCAACAAAAATTTTTCTCACAACTTAAAAAAATCTTCACCTCCCAACTCGGGCTGCAACTGCTCAATTTCACCAGCAATTTTTTTTTATCCCTACTCCACATTTCACTTGTAAAATCCTTTTACTCCTGCCCCTTATTTGTTGTGCATTAAACTTTACCTCATGGCTTTTATTTTTTACGGGCCCACCAAACCCTTTCCCTCCAGTTCATCACTCATCTCCTATGCATCATGCGTGTATAGGCCTGGAAAAAATGAAAAGAACTCATGATGATTGATGAAGGTTATTGCTCATCCCAATTCAAATTTGGCTATATCTCTCCATTTTTTCTGTCGTTGATCTTCTCATATTTCCCTCGTGAAAATCATTCACTCAAGACTTTTATTTTGGAGAGAAATTTTAAAAATTTTCATGTACACCATTCCCCATTCCTATGATTTCATTGGCCCACAAAAAATTTTTCCTTCAGCCACAACCATCCTTTACCTTGTTGGGTGGTGAAGCCCAATCATTACATTTACTCTCCACTATTTCATTTATCTTGATTCCTTTGCTATTCATGGACGAGAGTTGGCTGAGTGGTGCCATAATAATAAATATATTGTAACTGAAAAGTAAGCATTATTGAAGGTGTATAAATATAGGTGTTGTGCATTGTAATGTGATGAGAAAGAGATAATAAAATAATTCCTTGCTTGAGAGTGGATGTAGGCAAATTGCCAAACCACTATAAATTGGTGTCTTTATCTTTTTATTCAAGTTTTTGTTTTTTGTTTTATTTTCTTTGCTCATTTTTAATATTTAACAATTGGTATCAGAGCTTGGTGAGGTTGAGAAGAGATGGAAGCAGAAGAAAAAGAAGGTGAAATTTGGGAATTAGATAATGGCTTCTCATTTTGTAACTCTTCTTACTTCTGGTATAATTGGTATAACTAATTTTGTTCTTTCAGATGATGAGGTTGATTTTGTTATTGAAGAATTTCTTAACAATTTAGATTTACTAGAGAGTAGTGATGTGCATGCAGAAGATTCTGTGAAAGCCTATTGTTGCTTATTCAGATTTGATAAATTCTCTTCTAGAGGATGAGACCTTGTTGGAACCATGAGCCATGATTCAGATCCTAACATGAGAGTGAGTGATATCATGCAAGTGCAAGCTGAAATGAAATGTCATGTGTATTGGTGGGATGGCTAGACAAATGAGAAGGATTTGGTTGAAGAGACTATGGAGTTTTCCTTTCAAGAAGAGGAGGATGCCTCCCAAGAAGAGGAGGATGTAGTATGGACTTAGGCGAGTGAAGATGAAGATGAACTTGAGGAAGAGGTCAAAAATCCAACGGAAAAAATGGTTTATCATAATCCATTGTTTGAGCCTAAGGCACAAATGGTTTATGATAATCCATTATTCGAATCCTACGCAGACGATGAAGGTGGCGAGGCTTGCTATGAGAAAAGCATTGGTAACAGTGAAGGTGTTGTTATGGCAACAACCATCCAGCTAGTTGTGAAAGAGTAGGAACCAATAGTCGAGACCCAAGATGGGTCAAGGAGGAATCTGGTGGTACAAGAGGTAGCGAGATTGAGTCCTTTGAAGGATGGATTGGATTGTGAAGAAATCCTTTATGAGGAATTTAGAAAGAGAAGGCAGTAGCCTCAAAGCGTCAACCAGAAGAATGTTCAAGAGTCTCCAGATGATAATGTGATAGAGGACATTGTTGCGATAGAGGATATCAGTTTGGAAGATGATACAACACATAGTCAAGGTTGTGTCTTGGATGTTGCTGATGTTTTTGCTGACCCTAAGAAGGAGCCACCTCTAGTTTATGCTCTGGAGGAATCCATCAAAGATAATATAGCTGAAGCTATTTGTCACAAGATTGGTGCCTCGATTGAACACCATGATGCCTCAATTGGAATTGACATAGATGGTACTGTTTTGACAAAGGAATTCTGGAGGGAAGAAGAAATTAGGTAGGAGGAAATAAGGGAAGACCATAGTATGAGTATCGTGCTAGTGACGCCAAACAGATGTAACAAGGAGAGGCTGGTGGTAATTAGGCACAACTAGGATGACATGTGCATGGATGAAGTGCTTTCATGTGTGGAAGAGTCCAAAAATAATTTTGCAGTGATATACCTGGTGGACATCATAGAGCTACCATACTTCAACACCATGTATGAGTTGTATGATCCTTCCACTGTGATGATCTTCTTCCACAACAAGCACATAATGATTGATTTGGGAAGCATCAGGGTTTGAAACTGACCACTTTTTCAAAAAATGAAGGTAGGAGACACCATGGAGGAGGCTTGTTTGAGGGATATATTTGAAAATTCAGTCCTATTTTGGGGGAATCCGAGAAGGTTAATTTGATGATGGGGTCTTATGAGCAACTAGAAAATAGTGGCAACATAGGACAAGGTATGGAGGCACTGGTTAGGGCACTTTATAGTGGAATTATCTCTCTGATAGTATTAGATGTATTCACAGAGGAGCCTCCATCCAAAGAAAACAAGTTAGTGCAGCATGAAAATGGTATAGTCACACCTCACCTTGGAGCAATCACAACATAAGCACAGGAAGGTGTGGCTGTAGAAACTATTGAGGCCATTATTAGAGCCTTGAAAGAGCTTGCTTCCTATGTGGTGTTGATAGAAAAGGTGGTTAGGCTTGCAGTATTGTTGGTAGGGGACGAAAGTGGTGTGAAAATTGTGCAAGTGACTTATGCCTCTGCTAGAGTTAGTGATGACTTGGACACAAGAGTACTTCATGCTATGATTATTAAGGGGATTATTGAGCCCATTTCCAGTTCATTTGTGAATCTGGTAAATGCAGATTTTGTTTCTAGACATAGAGGTTCTATTTTTAGTGAGTTAGTGTTTTGTAATTTGATCAATGGTTATATTACTAAGAGGCAAGAGAAAATGGAGAGATTAAAATCTCTACAGGTTATTAAATCTAACTTGGTCTACAGACAACTAATTTGGTGTGTTCATGAGCAAAGTTTGGAAAAGTTAAAATCTTCCATGGGTCTTGTTACAATGTAAAGGAGTGGAAGTGCAGGGAATGTTACAGTGCATGGATATACTAGTTAGCCTTTAGGGGGGAGATTTTTGGGTGGTGAAGCCAAACCATTACATTTACTCTCCACTATTTCATTTATCTTGATTCCTTTAATATTCCTAGCTGGGAGTTGGCTGAGTGGTGCCAGAATAATAAATATATTGTAACTAACATGTAAGCTTTGTTTGAAGGTGTATAAATATAGGTGTTTTTCATTGTAATGTGATGAGAAAGAGATAAAAAAAAAATTCCCTGCTTGAGAGTGGATGTAGGAAATTGTTGAACCATTATAAAATTGGTGTCTTTGTCTTTTTCTTCAATTTTTTATTTTTTGTTTTATTTTCTTTGATCATTTTTAATATTTAAGATACCCAACATCGCCCATCATGTGTTGGAGATGAAAATGCAAAAGGAAACTAGTGATAGTGTAAGGGTCAATGATGGAAAGCAAGTCCATCGCTCATCGTCGATTGTTGATTAAAAAGGAGAGGCCATCCTGCGAGAGGCGACGAGAGCTTTGCCGTGTAGCCAAAAGTTTTCCAAAACCAATGAAAGAATTAAATAAACCTTTCATGTCAGAATTTATTGTTGGATATGTTGCATCACTGATTTTAGCAGTGAAATACAAAGCTTTTAGGCGACTGGCATGAGTTTTTTTCGTGCAACCATGAAAGTCGTGAAAGCCACCTTTGGACCAATTAGCGCTAAGAATTAAAAAATTTTTTCATCCAAAACATTAGAAATGTGTTTTATATTTTCCCCTTTATATTTACAATATTTAAAATATTCAAAATATTTTAAATATTAGCATTTGAAACTTTAGAAAAATTGTGACTTCTAATTATACCTGCAGGCCAAATGGAGAAATTTATGCTCACAAACTGAGACACTTGGAGCCATAAATTTTTTCATGTGATCATAATCAATTATTTAGAGAAAACCCATTTCCTCATATTTTTCCCAACCCTTAAAATTTAGGTACCTCCTTTGTAAACTAGCCCCTAGGATGTGTTTTCCACAAGAGAAGTACATTAAAATAATGTATCAAATTACCTCCATTCTTGATTAAAATGGAATTTTAGATGTTTCAAACCAAAATAAGAAATGGGTTGTCCTTAGATTTGAAAAATTTGACACTTTTGGGAACACCATTTTTGGCCATATCGCGATCTGAAAGTAATTAAATAACCCATCAGAACATATCCTGGAGATGTGAGATTGAACAGGCGTGTAGAAATTTGACCCAAGAATGTAGTGCAACAAATGGATTAGAAAAGGGGATCCTGAGGTGAAAGATATTAATCGATAATGTTGCTCATTCAAACATTTCTCTAACTTTTCCATGCTCAAAATCAATCAGGGCTCATGAAGTCACCACTTTGAAAAAATATCAAAACAAATTTTAGGGGGCTGCCACTAGAAGCATAAGCTCATTTAGGTCCATTGAACATTTTTGCAAGAGGGATTTCTTTCATTCCATATTCTTCACAAGATATTAAGGGTCAAAGTTGACCACCTTGAAACACTTCCATAAAATGCAAGTGCAAAACTTAACAAATAGCATTTGCTTTTGGCCTGGTAAAAATAGTAAATTTGATCATGACGCTCTCAAATAAGATAGGGGATTACATGAATGTATGGAGAATAGAGATAAACAACCCTTTTTCCCTGACCATCATCCAACTGTGAAATATCAGCTCGAATAGGAGGCCACTTTTTCAAAACAGAGAGTTTGCAAACAACAGAAAGTGTCAGAAACCCTCCCGCCTCGCTTTTCAAAACCATATCAAAACTCATCATGGGAAGTTGAAAATTGACATTTATGTTCACATATTCCACATGAGTGTTGTAATACGCCCCATGTTGTTGATACTTTTGCTACTACTTGTTACTCTTGTGTGTTAGCATGATACTAGTTTCTGATGGTGATTAGTTCACCGTCTTGGTGTGTGGATACATAGTTAGATTTTGTTACTCTTGTGTGTTAGCATGATACTGGTTTGTGATGGTGATTAGTTCATCATCTTGGTGTGTGGATGCATAGTTAGATTGATTGAGGATTATGTTACTTCAATTTATGACATTAAGATTACATTGGAGTGTGATGTTTAATTCGATTCAGTAATACAGTTTGATGCAGTAATTTCGTAATTTATTTAATGATGTGATCAATTAGTTAGAAATGTTATTACATCATTTTTATTATAATTGTTAGTATAGTTTTGGTGAAAGGACAGTGTAGGACCACTCGTTTATGAGTGCACTCCTACACTGCAATTCCTTCTCACAATGTAATGCTTTAATTATATATATATATATATATATATGGACATCTACACGACCTTGTTTCGGTAGGACAGGGCGAGCATTAAAATAAACTCAACGGGATTGATGTTGAAAGGAGTGGTTAGGAAAGTGTTCCCGTCCCAAGTCATCTTTTGGGAGTCCATTGTTGTCTTTGTTTCTATTTGTCCTTGTTTGTAAATGTGTTCGTGTTGATTAACATTTTAGTTTGATATTTAATAAACTTTTAATTAAGTGTGATTTAATTAATTTTGGGTATGTGTGATCAATTATATATTTAATTGATGGAGTTTTAAGTTAATTGTAGTTTAGTTAATTGAGTTATATTCTCTATTAAAGGAATAGTTTAAATAAATTAAATTTTACTTTGTTGATATTTTAAAATGTCTTATTGCTTTTGTATTTTTGAATTAATTAAATATTTTATTAAGCTATAATGTTAATAAAAGAAAAAGATAATAAAATAAAATAAAATATAAATAAATGAATAAAATTGATTTTTTTTAAATTATTAAATTTTCTTTTATTGGATTTGTACGGGAAGTAGTGGGGAAATTAATGGGTTTTGGTTGGGGAAATTATTCCTAGAAAGAAAAGAGGCATGGGTAACATAAGTTGTTCATGGGAAAATTTTGGCTGAGAACAGTGGGTAACTCGAGGGTGAGTTTTATTTTTGGGTTTTCTGGTGTATACTTGTGTGAATATTTGGAAAAGGTTGCAAGAATTTTCTAGAAAGAGCTTCATAGCTAGAGGCTTCGTGGCAAAGCTTGGCTCAAATTTGCTTCTACAGCCTACAAGAAACAGGTTCATTTTGTTTTTATTTGGTTTTGAATTCTTTCTTACTTTAGAAAGATTGTTTGTTTGTAAAAGGTTTGTCTGTACCTTTGTAAAATTCAGAAGTTTCTTTTATGTGGAGAATATTGTTCCCGACTGCTTCCGTTAAAATTTTGTGTTGCCTCTATAGAAAATTACACAACAAATTAGAGAATCTAGTTAAATGAAATTCTTGAATTAGAAGCTTTGAGAAATAGTAGAAAAAGAAAACCTCTGAGAGAATTTTTAAATAAAACTTCTCTGTTTTAAACAAAGGAATTTAGAAAATCTTTGTGCAAGGAAAATTGGGAAAAACACAGGGAAATTAGAAGAGCTACTGTGCAAATTTCTTATTTCCTGTGGATAGATATGATGTTTCATTTCCTCATTTATTCCATCTCTCTGAAAGTAAAATTAAATTACTAATTGAAATTCTTGGTAGAAATTGAAATTCCTCAATGTTCTTCTGTCTGTGAAATTAAAACTAATATATTTATAAAGATATATATATATATTAATCATAAACTGTATATTGAGATTATCTACATACCTGTAGAATTGGTTTGTATTCCGTCTGTATGGAATTAATGAGTTAAATTTTCTTAAAAATAAATAAATAAATAAATTTTTTAAAAATATATATAAGACTGACGAAATTTCATACCTCAGAATTCGTCAGAATATATATATAGTGTTTTTATAAAAAAAAATTTAATAGAAAAAAAAATATATTAAATGAAGTATGGAGGGGGGGACAGCTGCTGCTGTACCCCTAGCACAATCCCAAAAGCTGCGCACAGTAGTCCAAGGACTGGTGTACGCAGCCTCCAAGTGGGGCATACTTGTTTCAAATGTTATATATATAATTTAAATTCATTTTTTTTATTATTATTCATTGAATGACATTAAATTCATTTGGTTATATATATATATACATATATATATGTATATATACATATTAAATAAATAAATATATGTATATATATACATATTAAATAAATAATTATATATATATAATTATTTATTTATATAAAGTATTTTGTTATGTTAATGTAATTGTTAAAATTCATAAATATATATTTATATATGTATGTATATATAATATGATATATACATATGTATATATATGTGTTAAATCTTGCAATAATATTTTGTAAGTTATTTATAATGATTGTATATTTAACTTATTGGAAAAATTAGAAGTAAATGATTTGTCAAATTCATTTGAATGTTTTCAATTAGCGAAACAAACTAAGGAAATTAATGGTTGACTTTTGTGATGGAGTTTTCTTGTAGTGTGATATTTTAATCCGACTTGTGATTTCCTGTAATAATTCAACTTCTTGTTATTGAGTTCTTTTTGTTGAGTCTCTTGAGTTGAGTTATCAACATGCAGGTTTCTTAAATTAGTCAACTTATTATAGGAGATAGGGTTAGTGTTATAACTTCCAGAGGTCTGGGAATTGGTGTATAAAGTTATGAGGCTTTTATATTGGGTGTTGATTCCATTGTGTTTGCATTTGTGATGTTGAGTATACCTTGAGTTGTATCATTTAGTTTGAGTAATTGAGTCTTATGAATATTGCGAGATGGTTTTGCCTCACGAATGTTTACTTTGTGTATAGAGAACTTGTGAGTACAATTCATTTTTTGTTTTGTTGTATGTTAGGGGTTCTAGAGAGAGTGGCTCTATGTGGGTGCCAGCACACAAAGGGGATGTCAGGATAACCCACACTAGAGTTAGTGTAAAAATTGAAAACCTAACTAATAAATTAGGGAATGGGTAGTTAAATAATAAAAGATAAATATTGATTCCTCGCTCACCTGTTAGGGCTTCCAAAGACTAAAGGTGGTCAAGAAGGTCATGGTTGGCATAATCGTGATCTTGTTTCCATGAGTAATGCACGATTCCGCATGAGTCACCCTATGGGGTGGCACCTTGAGATAGGAAGTCAGGATAACCATAGATGGAGGCGGCACCTTGTGATAGGATGTTAGGATAATCCATGAAGGCCATGCGATGACACTCTCCTCTAGCTCTTCCCTTTGTTGTTTTAACTGGAATCCTCTAGAAGTGGTCTATTGATGAGTTTGGTGATTTGTTGTTATGTTTTGGAAGTGGTTTATTATTATAACTTGGTGTATTTTGTTGTCACGTTTAGCTGTTATAGTTTCTTATATGTTTGATTTCTTTTTCCATATTTGGAGTTGAGTCTTGTGTGTTAATTTAGACATCTTGGTCGGGAATCCTTTCTTAACTACTCCTAGCACGGGGGTGGTCAGGTGGAACGTGCTTCGCACCCCGTTGGGTTTCCCATTTGACAGTTGTTCCTTCAGTGCAGAGATTGTTGAGACAGATTGATCCAAATTTATGTTTATTCTAATGTATACATTTGTACTTTATTCATATCTTGTAAATTGAAATGTAATTCTCCCATGTGTTGGGAAGATGTATGTTGTAACTTGGATAAATTGTTTATTGAGATTTAGTTTGTAACATGATGTATTGTATTATCACACTTTGTAATTCAAACTTTATTCATGGATGTAATTAAACTTGATGTTGTATTTAATTGGTGTAAATGTGTTCTATTTATTTCTAAGTTGAATGGCCTAGGAAATCTTGTATAGCATCTTTATGGTTCATTCTTGTTTAAATACTTATCATTATAAATGTTTTTATGAAAACTTATATTAGTGGAAACAAATGTTAGATTAATCAAATTTGATAATGGGTAGATTACGTAATGTCTCTTCGTGTACCCCAAGGGACTTAGGCGCTTAGGTTGTATTTGTAATTATGTTAGTTAATATAGTTAACATGGTATATTTACTTTATGTTTAAAAAAAAAATTGTTGTGTACTTAGTTGTCCTTTGGGGTTTGCGCGTCGGGGCATTACAAGTGTGTGCAAAAAAGTATTTTGAATGAGAATCAATAGGCTCCAAATTATGACCGTCCAAAGTAGGTCACTTAGGTAGATTTTTAAGTGCATTTTTTAGTGTGCAAAGACAAATTTTGATATGGGTACTTTCAAATTTGCAAAATTTGAAAGTCTCAACATAAGTGAAATTGATATTGTTTTAAGCTATAACAACAAAGTTTTTAATTCTAGAAAGAAAAAGGTGAACAAGGATTATTCTTATATGTGTATTAAGTGTGAAAAATGTGTACGTGTATTATACTTCATCGTCTGTATGTATTTTGATTTAACTATCTTGGTGGTTGGATTAATGTTTACATGGAGTGTGTAGGTTAACCTTCCATAGCCATAAAAATTAGAAGCAACCAAAAATTCCCTGGTGTTTACCGTGTAAAGCCCAACTCAACTCGTATAGAGGGGCTAGAGTCCTATGTTGTTGTGTACAGTGTTATGTGTCTTGTGACATGCATGTTAGGGGTTAAGGGTTTAAATGTATTGAATTTTTTGAACTTAAATGTAAGCTTAGAAGGTGAAATTCGGATTCCTTGTTTAATGCCATTTTAAGGGGTCAAGTATGTCTTCATTTTGATTGATTTTTTATTTTTAGAGACCCTAGGAATATTACCTAAGGGTTGGGGTTCATTTTAGGCCATACTCTTGGTCATGCTTCATTTATGACCCCTCTGAAATTGTTTGTAAGAAGGATGACGAAAATGGAGTGAGGAGATGGACTTGACCCATCCCCAACCCCATTTAGTCTCCCAATTTTATTATGAGAAGATATGGGAGTCCATGTAGGAACCATGCCTCTTAAATGAAAAGAGAACATGGTGGTTGGAGAGTTTTTGAAGAGAATTTGAAAGAAATTTTTCGCTATTTTTTTCATGTTGGGCTAAGTGTGGAAGAATTTGGAGGGGTTTTAGAGAGAAATCAACAAGTTCAACTTGAAGTTTGAGGTGGGATCCTCACTTTATTTATTTAATATGCATGTATGTGAGTCAAATTAGAGTAGTGATATATAATTCTTGTTTTTTTGTTTTAATTTATGTTTTGTGCATGTGCATTAAGTGTGTGTTCACCTTGTTGGGTTGGCTCCCCAATTTTGGTTGTGAGCAACCCATGTGGGGGATGGAGGGGGAGAGAACCCCATGGGGGAGCTTGTATTTTAGCTATAGAAATCAATGTGTTTAGTTGTGGGAAGAATGGTTATGAGTACCCAAGGGTATGAATGCCCTTTTTATGTAAAATGAGAAGTTTTGGGTGAAGAAATGACTTATGAAAGTTACTGGTTGAAAAGTTAAAATGAATGAATTACTGCTAAACCTATCCCCATGGTTGTGATCATCCTAGCTCTCCCCATCAAACCATTAATTGATTTTTTTGTTGTGTCATCACCTTGCCAAAATGAGTTGTTGTAATGTGTTGTGTTTGGTTTTATGAAGACTATTCTTCTAGGCTTTCAGGACTATCTGTGTGTACTTGGTATTTTTGGTAACCTTCCAGCTCAGGGGTGGTTGGTTTTCTAGTCTGAGGTTGGGAGGTGAGTATCCCATAGGCTTGGAGAAGTTGTGTTCTATGTGTAAGTTGAAATGTTTGAGAAAAATTATAGGTTGGGAAGAATGTCTTATCTGTTAGTTGATAGAAAAAGAGACTTTCAAGTTGCAGATTTTAAGAGTTAAGCTCTTCCTAGGTTGTTATGCCAAGAGGAGTTATGTAGTGTCTTGCTCAACAAGTGTTGAGTAAACTATAAAATATATTTCATTCAAACATGATTTTTATTTTCTTTTACTTTTGTAAGTGAAAAAAAGAAAAGAAAAAGGGTGGTATATCCAAACAAGAGTTGTGTTATTCTTAATTTTGTGAGCATTGAGCAAGATATAACATATACTTCAAATGTCACTCAATAATTCTAGTATTATATTCTAACAACTTTGAAGAAAGGAAGAAATAAACGTACACATTTGTTGTTAGCTTATTTTATTGTTAAAATAAAAGGGATGCATACTATGTTTAGAAACTGAATGAGCATTTAATATTCTATCCTTAAGTGAAAATGTGTATTTTGTTTTAAAATGCCATTTATATTATGCACTCGCTGAAATGACATGAAATACTTATTATGTTCTATTTTAAAAGATAAAAATGGCATTCCTTTGGAAAAATAATAATTGGGTTTAAGCTATTCATAAAAGAAACAAGTTGCTCACTTCAACATAAACATACTACTTTTCTCTACATTGAACCCACATCATTCTAAATTGAAACAAATTTATTTTCATAGCATGCACAATGTGGTACAATATGCTTTAGAGATAGATAATGCATGGTTGTACTTGGTGCTGCAAGGAAAATAAATACCTACATACATGTAATGAAGAGAGATTTTATGAGTTAGAAAATAAATTGAAATGTTTTTCATACATACACCCCTTGATTTCTATTTACATTGACCTTGTTTGTGTACTATTCTAATAGAGTCCTTGCATTCAACATGCAGTGGATCTTTGAAGGTATACACTTATTCCCTTAGGTTTCTTATGAAACTCTATGTTATCTTCCAAGGATGAGTTTGAAAGGTTCAGTAGTGGAGGATAGCACTATGAATCATGTATGGTTTTTTTTTCCAATGGGTAACATTTTAATTTTTTTACAAATAGTGTTTTTTTTTTCAAAGGAAACCTAAGATTCATGCAAAAAATAGATTAAGACATCATTGTAAGTGTGTAGGAAATAGATACTAAGAAGCCTTGTTCTTATATTGAAAAAGGTAGAAGACCCAGAATCCTTATATAAAGTTTCCTTACATTTGCATATACTTGTATTTAACTGGTTCTTAGAGAACAAAAACACACACACACACACACAGATATATATATAGTTGAAATAGGAAAAAATCCCTTGACATTACAAAATTATCTCCACCTCATTTCCTATGATTCTGGGATAGATGATTTTTGCACACCCTCGTGTGTTTTTGCATACTTTGGATTTCCTATTTGGGTGTTCCTGCACAAGCCAGAAGAGATTTCATTAATAAGTGTTATGTAAAGTGGTAATAATTCAATAAAAGAAAACCGAATATATATGGGAATGATATTAACAAAAGAAGAAAACCAAATGCAAAAAAAAAATAAAAGATACCCACAAGGATAGACTTCGTCCTCCCCTCATACTCCTAGCATCACCTCCTTGAGGTAGTGAAGATGACTCTTTAGAAAAAGAAGTAAAATTTAAAAACATATACCCACATAAAATTTATGTTCAATGGATGAATAAAGTTGTTAAAAATAATGTTGTTTAAATTAAATTGTAACTAAAAAAATTAAAAGAAATAATAAATAAAAAAACTATAATCTTTCAGCGACACACAACCCATGAGGAGGCCATGACCCTATGGTTGGTTGTGGCCACCATAGGGAGAACCCTCTCAAGAGCATGGCCCTATGGTGGGAGCAACCTCCATAGGCCAACCATGCCTGGAGGAAGGGCTGGCATCCTTGCTCTACCGTGAACATGAAGAGTCTACAAAAAATGGGGATAACAATTGGGCAACCTTGATCTGAGAAATGAACCTACAATGCTACACTCTCCTCTCCTCCCAACAGCTAAATTCCCTACAGACAATGGAGGTGGCAGCAAAGAGCAGAGGAATACTTAGGGAAAAAACAAACTAACTAGGAGATTAGGGTTCCTTACATCGACCCCTATCTTTCTTTTAATTTTGCTTCCCTAATGTTTAATTTTCCAATATGTCACCCTATTCAACATCCATACTTAATCAATAGGGAAGCATAAGAAAAATTTAATTTAACATATAGTAGTGGGAGTGGTTAAGTTTAGTGGCGATGTAATACCCCCTCGGTTTGACTTTGTTTGGACAACTACTTGGACTATATCTAGGCTTTATGATACTATTTGATAGACTTTATGGTACTGTTTGTTGGACACTATGATAATGTTGGATGTTATTTAGATATTGTGATTCTTTGATGATTAGATATGGTGACTGTTTGATGACACTATGATGCTTAGTTTGATGATATTGATGAAATTGTGATATCTGATGTTTCTTACTTATACCATGGATAGTAGATTAGTTAATTTCTTATGTGAGTTGTCATGGATATGTTGTTATGTGTTTGTTGGATATATGCATTATCATGTTTTGATAGTAATTATTATGTTTGGTGAAGGGAAATAGGGTCACATCACTTGCTTGTGAGTGTCTTGCGGTGCTGTGACTTTCCCTTCACGGTGTGATTGACTATTTTATTATGCACATGTTCGACCCTTTGTTTTGCTACAAGGCATCGAAACCACCTGATTATTAGGTTTGAGCATGCCAACATCCCAATGGATTTTTTGTTTCAGAGGTAGCACTGGGTCCCCCACAACGAGCCATCATCCTCATCGACGATGAATACCTATTGCCATAGTCTGTCTGTAAGTTAGTTGTGTTGGTTTGAGTTCATTTTTGTTGTTTTACCTTCATTTCAATTTTGGTTCATATTGTTTTACTTTTCCATCATTGAGTCATGCTCATGACTTGTGCTTTGTTGATTATTTCATTAAATTTAAATTGTCAAAATTTTAGACTTTGACTAATAAAGATAAAAGCCTTATTAAAATAAAGAATAAAATTAAAACAAATGTTGATCTAAGGTATTTAGTTAAAATTTTAATGAATTAAGATTTATTGTCTTAAAAAGAAATAATTAAGTAATATAAATGTCTCTATTGTGATGTGAAATCAAACTTTATAATAAAATTAAAATAATAAATCAATAAATTAATGGACTAAAGTATGTAAGATAAAGATAAGGTTAAATTTTAAAAGAAGATAAATTAATGAAAATTGAAGTGGAAGGAAATTATCAGAAAGGAAGATAATTCATAAAGTAGTGGAGGTTAATTAATATAGGGAGTGGAGTTAACTAAAAGAGGGGCAATGAGATTATTTTTCTTAGGAGGAAAAACTAACTTAGATGCTTGCCATGAATTTTCCTCTCAGGTTCTTGAAAAGGAAATTTTTCTTGTAACTATGAAAATCTTTGTTCTTAGATGTTTTGGTATTCTTGTAGAGGTATTGGGCCAAGAAGAGTTAGAAACAGTGATTGAAGAGTTGGAAAAATTGGTCTAGAAATGGAAATTCAACCAAAATCTCTTTCAGCTCAACCATTTGAATAATCCAAGTTCTTTCTTGGAGAGATTTCTTCCTTTTTTTTTTAAATGAATAATTAATCTAGAAAACTATATATTTAATTATCTTACTTCATAGTTTAAACAAAAGTCTTGAATTTGAACAAACTCTATTGCCTTCAATCATTAGTCACATATCCTTCTTGATTTGATTATTTGTTTTAATTTCAAGAGAATTTATTAGCTTTAGGACCGACCCATTCTCTATCAAGGTGTTTCCTAGTTGACTCTCAATCCATGAGATTTATCTCTATGCTAAACCCATATAAAATGCCCCCTATATTCACAATCTAGACTTTAGATAGACTAATTATTAAAGAAGGTCTTGGAAGAATTTGAATGTGTATTCTTCAGGCCATTTTCCTTGTTTCTTAATAGTTACATTTGATGATTACAATAGCTCTTAAAGGCTGAAAAAAATTTGATTGTATGGTTTTTCCCCCTATTCAATCTTTGTTGAAATCTATCAATATTTATGCTTATACCACAACCTTGAACTGATAAATCTATATGAGACTTATTATATATATATATATATATATATATATATCCATTTAACTTGGGCCTTCATCCACTTAACACTGTGGTACTGGCTTCCGTTGTCATCATAAAATTATTTTATTATAGCATGATATAATAAATAGAATTTGTCGCCCTTACTTAGACCGATCCCATTAAATATCCCCTTATAGTTGTATTTCCATCTTACATATAATTATTTACCTTGGCTGACTCAGGCCACCGTATCCTTATTGCTAGTTGTTAACATAATATTTGATTCAATTTCTAACTAGCATACAATCTATGTAAGACCAATTTCACTCCCTTCATCTTTTGTTGGGTGCACACCATAGAGTGCTTACAATTAGATCTTCTCATTTCCTATTGGACTGAGTTATGGAAAATCATGGCCTAAGATTTTAAACTTTAACTCCTACAAAATTGTGCTAGGTGGAACATGGTATTTGTTTAAGTCGATATGCATTGAGAATACCTCATAAACTAATAGATAATGCTTTATAAATAACTCTTAGCCTGGTGAATCTGTCATAAAATATAGCTTTTTTTTACATATTTATATCCATCACTTCTATCAACATGCCAATCAAATCGAAGGTTATATGCAATGAAACTCAAAGTGCCTCAATTAGGTTTAGTTTGGAATTGGTAAACGACATGTCATACCTTGTTAACTATGCATTTTGTGTTTTGGTCGGCCACTGTGAAGACACTTGTTAACTATGCAGCCACTGTGAAGACACATAATTATGCATAGGTATCATGGTTTCTAGTAAACTTGTTTATCACATGTATCTTTTTACACACATACATTATATATATATATATATATATATATATATATATATATATATATATATATATATATATATATATATATATATATATATATATATATATATATATATATATATATATATATATATATATATATATATATATATATATATATATATATATATATATGTATATATATATATATATATGTATGTATGTATGTATAATGTGTGTGTTGCATGAAAAGGACCCTTCATTTGATGTTTAAATTATTATTATAATCAATTCACTTCTACATTCTGTGAGTAATGATTTTTATAAAAAAATAAATAAATATTGAAACATAGATTTTAGGAACCCAAAAATGTTAGGCTCTCTTCCTAGGATTTTCCACCTAGAAAGAGAGAGATTTGGGCTTCTAAAATGTTTATGTTCATTCAAATAATGAGGTATGCAGTATGGTTTTATCTAAATGAACTAAAATAAATGCAATTGACTGATTAATTGACTGAAAATAATGCAAGACTAAGATTTATGCTTTGTTTGAAAACACAATGAGATATGCAAACTACTATGAAATATGAAGAAATTGAAAGGAATATGCAAAACATAAGGTACAATGTAAAATCTGAGTGCACCTGCATGTTGAGTGAGCTTTCTGGAGTGTCTGGAATGCTGATCAAAATTTCTAATTTTTCACAGTGGGACTCATTCGCCAAGGGTGGCAAATCAGTCCTCTGACTATTCAAAAAGTGTCGAGAACTAATTTCGGACAATCGGGAGTTGATTTCTAACAAAATGCTGATTTCCAAATTTCAAGTGGTACTTGTTCGCCAAGGGTAGTGAATCAATCCTCCCCAAAATTTTTGAAAAGTTGAAGGTCAACACTGCTACTCTAGATCTTGTAATGACTAAGTGTATGGTTGTCAAAGTCAATTCTGTAGAAAATGGCTGAAAGTGCTTAGAATGCTTGAATAGATGATGAATTGATTTGAAGAGCCTAGTTGACTTGAATTCCACTTTTCAACACCTTTAAACCTGTTAAATTTCAAAACAAAGCTACAAATACACATGCACAAAGGGGAAAAATGTTGGGATGTTAGTAAATAGGGGTTTGCCTTGGTCAAACCCCACTTTAGTAATTAAACCCAATAGAAATGAATAACATGAAAAATACAAACTTACCAAACCCTTGAATATGCAAATATGAAGTGATGTTAATGATTGCTCCAAAGTGCTTCAAAGTGCTTGAGTGCTTGAAAATTGCTTGAATTATGAATGTTTGAATGAATCGGTGAATGGGGGTTAAAATGAGGTGAAAATCACATATTTATATAAATCTTGTGCCTTAGTATCTATTTATACCTCATCATAGGCTGACATGAAGTGAATTTGAATAAAATCCCAAAAGAAATTTTGAAATATTTTGAATTTGGGGCCAATGGGGACTCATTCGCCACCCTTGGCAAATGAGTCCCATCTGGGACCCAAAACCAAGTGTCGGGGAAAATGTCATATTTAATGTTGTCTATTGGGATAGGACCCAAAATAAACTTAATATTTTTAAGCATATGAGCGCATAAATAGACAAAATAAATCATGAGAAATGTGTAAATAGTGAAAATATGCCTAGAAAAGCGTGAAATCCTATTACAAGACTTTAAAAACTTCAAAATAGGACTTGTTGATGAGTGAAAAGGTGGTTTTTAGGTGAATTTTATTAAATAGAGTCTAGAAGAATGTAGAAATTTCTTACCATACTTCACAACACCTTCACAAGACACCGTTCTTTGAATTTTAGTACCAAAATAAGCATGTTCAAGCCAAGATACATCATAAAATCAGAGCAACATAGCTGTAACACTATGAAACAAGACCTAAAATAACATGAAAATGGGAAGGGTCTATCTTTTTATGGTACATTTAGCCCCCACTTTAGTTAGAGAAACTTGCTTCCTCACACTAAAGTAGCCATGAACATCAAAGAGAAGAGGGTTCAAATGTACTTATGTTAGCAAGATGAAATACAACAAACAAGGAGGATGAGCAAGCCCCCAGGATGAAGATCCCATGGCAAACTAAGCATAAGGACAAAGGAACACAAAAGTGATGAGAAAAAATTGAGTGAAGCTTCGATCATCAATCAACTAGTTGTGAAAAGAGATCTAGGCTAATTGTTTGAAAAAGAAAATGTGTACTCATTTTGGGGCCACAAAACTAGTAGTTCGTGGGGTGAGAAAGCCCAAAACAAAGTAAGATACATATGCTAGTTGGTATGTACTCACAAAACATGCAAAAAGGTGGCTATGGGGAAGAGTCATGCCACTAGTTGGGCTTCCCACTCAACCATGGCAAAGCTATACCGTTCGATAACTTTAACAAGGCACTAAAAATCCAAAGAAAATGCAAATGTTGGTTTAAGTAAAATAGGATGGCACCATAGGTGTGCAGTTTGTGCTATGCAAGGTGGCCAAACAAATAAGACAACTCCACAGGCATGCAAGTTCTATTATGAAAGGTGGCTAAATGATAATTTCATGTGTAATATGTTCAAAGGAGTCTTGTTCGGTTTATGCAAGGTCAGTAACTTAGGGAACATTATGTCTAATGTCTCCAAAAGAGGACCAATAAGAGAATAGTATATTCATAACTTAGGGGATGTAGTGCATCACATCAAACCACCAAGAGGAATGCAATATGCTAAGAAAGATCACACTTACAAAGGACATCACACCCAATGTCATCCAAAAAGTTACAAACGCATCACATAAATGACAAGGATTCACTATGAATGCAAATGAAATAATGGTAATGCATGCCCCCCACTTTAAAGGAATTTCTACACATCATTCTGTGAGCAATTACTTGAAAGTAGAGAAGAAAAGAAAATGCAAAAAGAAAACAAGAAATGAGAGCCAACTTGGAAAGCTCTATGCCAAGTCATATGTTTCGAAGTGAAGTTGCATCATGTCAAGGAAAATAAGAAAAGCAAGGAAAGAAGGGAGTTTCCCCCCAGAAAAGAAAGAACACCAAACACATAAGGGATCTATGGACTTGGGGTCAGTATGCTCGTTGCTGCAATGTTTATATGAAAGAGCTTGGAACTTTCATCATTCCCCAAATACACATAGAATTGGAAGAATGACACAAAGAGAGCAAAAACAAAGGAAAAACAAAGTTTGTTTTGAGTCAACATGGAAGAGACATTTGCGGTCTCAATGCTTTGCATCATCCTTGAAAGGAAAACACAAATGAAAAAGACAAAAAAGAAAAGAGAAAAAGCTTCAAGGTCAACGTGAAGGAGACATGTCGGTCTCAATGCCTTGTGTCATCCCCAAAAGGAAAAACACAAGAAAAGTCAAAGGAAAAAGGAAAAGGACCATTTGGGTCAACATGGAAGAGACATGGGGTGTGTCTATGCTTTACATCATCCCCAAAAGGAAAACACAAAACAAAAATGAAAAATCCAAGGACCGTTTGGGTCAACATGGAAGAGACATAGGGTGTTTCTACAATTTGCATCATCCCCAAAAGGAAAACACAAAACAAATTATGACAAATAGAAGAATAAAGATACAAATAAAGAAGTGTACAAAGAGAGGAAATATCAAATTCACGATACAGGGGAACATGATACACACATGAAAAGAAAAAGAAAAGGAAAATGATAAAAGGCTAGCGAGGAAAATGCAAGTCATCCCTCTAACAAGTTATCCACCTCCCAATCATGTTGAGTGTAATGCGAAGGCAGTTGACTATCCAAAGGAGGAATCAAAAATTCCAAACTAAGAGTCGTACCAATTTCCTCACTTGATGGAGAGGATTTACCATTTAAGCTCATTGTAGATGAAAATAAGGAGTTCAAATCATTATGAATTCTTCATCTATTTTAGCAATCATTGCTTCCTCATCATCATCATCAAGATTAATAACAATAGGAGGACAAAGGGTGATTTCTAAGGATGGGTGTATCCAGAGTGTAGGTTTTTGGATGGGTTCATTTTGTTGTGATTTTTGTGTTGAACTATCATGGGGTAAGTTAGGAGAGGGATGGTGGTCATCTATTTCTTCTATCAAAGGTGGAGGTTGGTTTTCTTTATCATCTTCTTTATGAGATTGACGAGTGAGGAGACAACGGTGACACTGACATTCTCCAGCATCGTGATTTTGTTTAATTCTATTTTGGAGTTGTTGAGGTGTAAGAGTAGATTGAGTCATCATAGGTTCTTCTACTTACAAAGAAGGAAGAACAAAAGAGAACGAAGAGGAAGGATCAACAAATTTCTCTTTTGCTTTATATACTTGTTTGGTACAAGGTGGTATGATAGGAGTTATGTCATGTTCTATTGGTCTTTTAAACGATGGATGTCATGTGTCAAGAGGAGGTTGTTCAGAAGGTTTGATATTTTTTTCAATATTAGACTCAAGTGTAATCATGGTTTCGTCAAGGATAGGATTAGCGGAGGTGGACAAAGATGTGTTACAAAGAGAGAATTCAATAATCTTTTTGGCTTTAAAATTTTGATAAGCGTTGTTAAAGAAGTCCTTATGAGGAGTGATAGGTTCCATGGGTTTAGGCCAAAAAGCTTCTAAGGAAAATTTACCTTTGGTAGATAAAGGATCAAAACCACTATGGTGTATAGTGAATACCTCATTGCCATGCAAAAACTTTAAGCACTTACGAATGACTGATGGGACCACTTTCATTGAGCGAAGCCAAGGAAGGCCTAGCCACAAATGAAATTGGTCAGATTGTGGAATAACAAAAAATGTTACCTCCAAAGTCTTAGGTCCTATTTGTAAAGGTAACAAAATCAATCCAATCATAGGGCATGCAAAACCATGATGTGTTTTAATCCATGCAGTCAGTGGATTATAATTATCTTGATATAGATCATGTAATACTAGAAATTCTTTTGTGATCATGTTCTCACCACAAGCGAGATCTATTAATATCCCATTAGTAGGTTTATCATAGATTTGTCTAGCTATGTAGAGAGGACCATCAAGAAGCTTTTGTAGTATATCGTTAGGAGAAAAAGTAATATCAAGTGATTTAGTGGTTTGGCCCTTGTGAGGGATAACGTCTATTGTAGCTACAAGTTTATCCATAGGACTAGCTTGGGCAACAATAGGAGATGTATCAAGTTGTTCATTGTGTGTATTAGTATGCATTACATCAGGCTAGGAAGGTTCACTAGCCTTGACGAATGAGGTGGTGTGTTTAGGCAGAGGATTGGTGAAAAATTGCAAATTTTGGTTAGGAGGTGCAACAAACTTATTACCTTGATCATTAACACCCATAATGGTCAATTCACCTAAATCAATGAGGTCTTGACCTAGATGTTTAAGAAACTTGCAATGTTTAGTGTTGTGGCCATTTTGATGATGAAAATGGCAACAAGCATTAGGCTTGAAGGTAGGAGGTAGGGGTTGATTAGGATCAAGTGGTCGAACAGGTGGTAGGGTAAGCATTTTTTTTTGGATTAGTTGGTTCATTGTTTGATGGAGGGTGTCAGGTAAAGGAGTGAAATGTCTGTTTGGATCACCATAATGATAAGGCATGACTGTTTTAGAGGCGGCCATTGAATTTTGAATTTGGGAAGTTCATTGTGGTTGGGGTGTAGGAGGTGAACTAAATTGTAAGAAGCCTTGGTTAGGTTTGTGGAAATTTTGTGTGTTGTTTTGGTGTTGATTATTGTTTTTAGTTTTGTCAATTCAGCCAGAAGTGGATTTCGACTCATGACTTGAAACCAAAATTTGATAGTCACATAAGGTTGTGCATAAATGCATGAATGAAGGGAATTTCATCATGGTAAGTTTATCTTGAAGGGTAGTGTGTAAATTCTCAATAAACATCTTCTGCAGATGTGCATATGGAATTTGGGCATCAACTTTTAGAGCATATAAGGACTAGTAACAAGAGATGAAATCAGTTACTTTTTCATCAATGTTTTGTCTATATCGCATAAGTTCAGCCATTGTCTTTTTAGGTGTCATGTGCACTTGAAATTGATTAATGAAACTTCTACCAATTTGTTAAATAAATGGATGGAATGATTAGGAAAGTTGGAAAACCATTCTAAAGCAGTATCTTTCAAGGTCCTTGGAAAAAAATTTGCTAAAATTTTATCGTCAAGGAGAAAGTAACAACACAAGGCAGTAAAGGAATTGACATGGTTAATAGGATCTCCTTTTCCTCTGTAATTCTCAAATCTTGGAATTTTTATCCCTTATGGCATCAGGGTATGTAATATTTCTAATGATAAGGGGCTGCTATGAACAAGATATGTGGGTGTAGCTGTTTGAGCTTGACTAATGGTGGCAAGTTGGTGTTGCATGGATGAAATAGTATTAAGAGTTGTGTCATAAAGGGATCAGGATAATGGGATTGAGGTGGAAGGGAAAATGGTGATGGAGTGTATGTGATGTTAGGGGAAGTGGAAGGTATACTAAGGGGTGTGAAGGTGGTGGAAATGCCACTAAGGAAGCATGAATGATAGTGGAAATTGGGAAAGAAGTAGCCACATAATTGGATTGATGTAAAGTTATATGGACTTGCAGATTACTGTAAGCTAGAATGGAAGCTATGGTGGAATGAGGAGGAACTTGAGATGCTCCTTGGGTGACAAGAATGTTTATTGATGGAGTATTGGAAGAGGCATGTTTATTGTAAATCTCAATTATTTGTTTAAGCACTTGCAAGCCATCATCACTCTCAGTTAAGTGATGAAGGTTCTCAATAGCAGGTATAGCAGTGGTGGAAATGTTTTCAAGTGACAAGTCTTGTTGTAAATGTGCAAAGTTCTCATGAATGTTAATAACCTTTTATTGTGGGAGAGACTTGTTTTGATTGTCAACATGCATAGGATGGAAAGGTGAAGGCATGAAAGTGGTATTTTCAAGGCCTAATTCACCATTGTCCATACCAGGGGTAGGAGCTCGTGAGATCCCAAGGTCTACAATGAAAGTTTTATCACAAGATGCCATGAGTCTAGAACTTTTTCTCACTAAAGTATTATCAATAGGGTACCAAACACTCATGCAAGTACCGCAAAGGAGGGGTGGGTGGAGATGCAAGATATTCTAAGAATGTAAAATGCAAATAATATAAGATCTTATAACTATAATAGGAATGCAAATACAAAAAACATAAATGTAGGAAAATACAAAAAATAGTGCAAAATGAATGTCTAAAAAATGCAGAGGGACAAATTTGCCTTGGGTGGCGAATGAGTCCCAGGATGCAAATTTTTTGTGTTTTTCAAAATTTTAAGAATGATTTAAATGGTTTTTAGAATGCAAAAATATGCACAAAATGCATAGTTTCAGTTCTTTCAATGAAATTGAATGCAAGAATGAAAACTAAATGAGTTTTTCACTAATGTAAAATGAGAGGTCCTAGAATGCAATAACAAATCAATATCCAAATTGAATTGAAATGAAAATGAAAAATAGGATGCAATGTATGGATGCAATCAAAAGTTTAAAAATGTTCAAAATATAGGTTCACCGAAATGAAACATAGATTTTAGGAACCCAAAAATGCTAGGCTCTCTTCCTAGGATTTTCCACCTAGAAAGAGAGAGATTTAGGCTTCTAAAATGATTATGTTCATTCAAATAAGGAGCTATGCAGTATGATCTTATGTAAATGAACTAAAATAAATGTAATTGATTGATCTAAATGGCTGAGAATGAATGCAAGACTAAGATTTTTGCTTTGTTTGAAAACACAATGAGATATGCAAACTACTATGAAATATGAAGAAATTGAAAGGAATATGTAGAACAGAAGGTACAAGGTCAAATCTGAGGGCACCTGGATATTGAGTGAGCTTTCTAGAGTGTTTGGAATGCTGATGAAAAAAAATATTTTCACAGTGGGACTCATTTGCCAAGGGTGGCGAGTCAGTCCTCCGACTGTTGAAAAATTGTCGGGACTTGATTTCTTATAGCCGGGAGTTGATTTCTGACAAAATGCAGATTTATAGATTTCAAGTGGGACTCATTCACCAAGGGTGGTGAATCAGTCCTCCCAAGATTTCTAAAAAGTGGAAGGTCACCACATCTACTCTAGATCTAGTAATGACTTAGTGTATGGTTGTCGAGGTCAATTCTATAGAAAATGGGTTGAAAGTGCTTAGAATGTTTGAATAGATGATGAATTGATTCAAAGAACCTAGTTGACTTGAATTCCACTTTTCAACACCTTTAAACCTATTAAATATGCAAAAAAAAGCTACAAATACACAAGCACAAAGGGGAAAAATGTTGGGATGTTAGTAAATAGGGGTTTGCCTTGGTCAAACCCCACTTTAGTAATTAAACCTGGGCAATAGAAATGAATGACATGCAAGGGAAATGATAAATGAATAACATGAAAGTATTAAAAACTTACCAAACCCTTGAATATGCAAATTTGAAGTGATGTCAATGGCTGCTCCAAAGTGCTTGAAAGTGCTTGAGTTGATGATGTAAGATGCTTGAGTGCTTGAAAATTGCTTGAATTATGAATGTTTGAATGAATGGGTGAATGGGGGTTAAAATGAGGTGTAAATCACATATTTATACAAATATTGTTCCTTAGTATCCATTCATACCTCATCACTAGCCGACATGAAGTGAACTTGAATAAACTCCTGAAAGAAATTTTGAAATATTTTGAATTTGGGGCGAAGGGGGACTCATTCGCCACCCTTGGTGAATGAGTCCCACCTAGGGTCCAAAGCCAAGTGTTAGGGAAAATGTCATATTTAATGTTTTTTTCAGGATAGGACCCAAAAATACACTCAATATAAGCATATGAGGGCATAAAGAGACAAAATAAAGCATGAGAAAGGTGTGCATAGTGAAAATATACCTAGAAAAGCATGAAATCTTGTTACAAGACTTTACAACACTTCAAAATAGGACTTTTTGATGAGTGAAAAGGTGGTTTTCATGTGAATTGTATTAAATAGAGTCTAGAAGAATGTAGAAATGTCTTACAACACTTCACAACACCATCACAAGATGTCATTCTTTGAATTTTAGTACCAAAATAAGCATGTTCAAGCCAAGATACATCATAAAATAAAAGCAACATAGCTCTAACATTATGAAACAAGACCTAAAAGACCATGAAAATGGGAAGGGTCTAGTTTTTGATTGTACATATAGCCCCATTTTAGTGAGAGAAACTTGTTTTCTCACACTAAAGTAGCCATGAACATTAAAGAGAAGAGGGTTAAAATGTACTTATGTTAGCAAGATGAAATACAACAAAAAGGGAAGATGATCAAGCACCCAGGATGAAGATCCCATGGCTTCCAATGGGGGTTGGGACACAAAGTGGCACTTGGATAACTCATGTGGAACTTTTGTAAACAAGTGATAACATAAAAAATTTAGGAGGGTTGGGTAGCTATAACATTAAACAAGATAAGTCAGAATCTTGTTCAGGCTCAAGCACTTGTTTAGGCTTGAGATGAGTTGACAAGGTCTGGAATGGAAAAATTCAACTACCTCATCTCCATGAGAGGTATGTTGATTTCGCATAAGTTGGCATGAGGGGCTCGAGATTGGTAGAGGCTACCAGGATAACCCAGGATGGGGTCCAAGGCCTAGGAAGATCTACCTGGATAACCTATGACCAATTATGTGATGACACTTCCCCTACGGAAACCATGTATCTCTTTGTATTTGTTTTACCTTGGATAAACTTTTGTGCCTATGGATGTATAGTATATATTAATTGATATGGTTCTACTTGCTCTTTTGTCTCTTGTCAGCCTTGTGAAGTCTTTAGTTCCTTTTTTGTCAGTGATGGTGGGGCCCTTTGCTATCTCCTAGAATAGGGGGTGGACCTTTGGGTCCACATGGTTGGGTGGAATCTGTTTTGTTTTCCATTAGATTCCCTTTACTTTTACATGTTGTGGTGACTTCACTGGATCCGAAACTTCTGCATTGTATCTCCTCTTGGGATTTGTGATCCTTCTATTTATATTTGTATTATATCTCAATGCAAGTATCATGTATCATGTTGTTGAACACTCCTCACATGTAACAAGGAGGTATTTTTTTGCAAAATGTAATTATAAAGGTGGAACTAATGTTACTCTATTATGTGATTATGTATTCAATGATATTGTACATGTTAAGTGTAATGGATGAAATCAATTAATATTTTATGTTTATAATATGGTTGTATCTCATGAATCATTTGATTATTTGTAATGAGTAGATGTGACTGTTGATTGATGTTAGAATTTGGTTTTAAAAACTTTTTGTGGTTTTTATTAATTTAAAAAATGGGAACAAAGTAATGCAGTCATGAACCTTAGAGGACATAGGATAGTAAATAAGTTTATGTTCATTTTCAATCATGCAACATCACAGTTAAAAAAAATGTTTCTTTCAATTGCTAGTGTGTTGTCCTCTAGGTTTGACGGTGGGGCATTGCACATTGTATTAGAACCCAAGTTTAAACACTTGGTGTTCTGGGTATGTAAATGAGCCATTAAGTTGCCTTATATGTATAGTTTGAAGTTTAAAATTTCCCTTGTTGACCTCGTCTAATATCCTGAACTTTTCCTTGGTGGTTTTTATGTAGGATTATTCCTAGAGGATGGGGTAGAGGTTGAGGGCATGTCAGAGGTCATGTTGGTGGCCATGGGGCCAATCACCAGGAATCACCTCCACAAAGTTCCATGAGTCAAATTGTGAGGAACATCAGGGTTCACAGAGCAATCATGGAGGTGGAGGATAGAATCTAGATCAGCCAAGGTTTAAGGGAACACAGTTGCACCATTTACTAGAGAGGGTTCTTTCCCATCTTGGTCTGAGGCAGGAGGGTGAGCAATTAGTAATTCAAAAGAGAGAGAGGTCTCCCAGGAGGAGAGAGTTAGCTATTGAGAAGGATGCCATATTAGCTGGTCATATGAGGGACCTTCTTTGATCATGTCCTTTGAAATTTGATGGGACAAGCAATAGATTAGAGGTAGAAACTTGGTTAATCGATCTGAACTGATGTTTCACTATGCACCCATGTGGTAGCAATACCAAGGCTAGGTGCACCATTATGCATCTCTAAGGTTTTTCTTCCACGTGGTGGCATCTTGAGGAGAAAAAGTTCTATCTGGATATAGATTCACTGTCATGGGAGATGTTGTTAGAGAGATTCAGAGCATGATTCTTGTCTGACCATTGGAAGTAGTGTCATGTAGATGAGTTTCATGAGATGAGACAGATGGAAATACCAGTGGAACAATATGAGAAAAGATTATAGGAAATTAAGCAGTACACTGGCATTAGAGATGATGAGGGAATGCTAGTACAACACTTTATCAGGGGCTTAAATGCCTACATCAGTGGTGGTGTTTAGGTGTTCGAGCCAAAAACCATGGAGGTAGCTGTGGAGAAGGCTCATATTGTTGAGGAGAATTTGGCTATGGCTTTAGGTGGATAGATGAGGGTTCATATTGTTAGGGCACCTCTGACAGGATTCAATTCTCATGGTGGTCAGACATAGTCAGCAGGTCCATCTAGGAGTCAACAAGCACCCTCTAATGGTGGCCACTAGCAGCATTAGCCCACTTAGTCAAAATATAAGAACTCTCAATCGAATTAGGATGATAGGTATCAGTCTAGGAGAGATAGGAATTGGAAGTGAATTAAGCATTATCGCTCTGATCATCTAGCCTAGAGTTCACAGTCTACAGTTAATATGGGAAGTGTTCAATAGTCTAGTGCACCTCCTAGTGGTAGAGGTTTTGGTAGAGGTATAGGGTGTTTCTCATGTGGTCAACAGGGCCATATTGCTCAACAGTGTCCTTACAAGGGAACATCTAGATTTACTCAGAGACCAATGGCTTTAGAGCCAATAGTAGGGGATGTAGGTAGATCACAGAGTTTTTGCTGTGATTGATAACCATTAGGCTGAGCACTAGAATACAGTGGTTGAGACATCAGGTGTGTTATAGGGTAGTAGAGTTTCTATTCTCTTTGATTCAGGTGCTTCAGACTCCTTTATTTCTCCTTTTGTAGTAGCGTGATGTCAACTAGTGTCAATGAAGTAGGATGATAGGTGGCAGGTTGAGTTACCTTTCAGTGCTAAGGTCACATTTGAGTCTCTTGTTCATGGTTGCTTTTTGAGGATTGGATCTCTTGACACCATGGTTGATCTTTGTATCATTCCTCTTGGGTATTATGATGTATTGGGCATGGATTGGTTAGAGGTTCACAAAGCTGTCATAGATTATCATTGTAAGTCAGTGCAGTGTGTAGATGACTCTAGCAGTGAGGTTGAGGTAGTTGGGATTCAAAGACCTATTTCTTTCAGGATGATCTTATCTATGTAGTTGAGGAGGTGTATGCAACAAGGTTGTTAGTTATTTTCAGTGACAATCAATGATTTGGAGTTAGGAGAGAGTTAGGAGGAGGTGTCACTTGATAGTCATCCCATTCTTAGATAGTATGTTGATGTTTTTCCTAGCAAGATCCGAAGGGTGCCACCTAAGCATGACATCACCTTTAAGATTGATCTTGTACTTGGAACTAATCCCATTTAACAAGCTCCTTACCAAATGACCACATAGGAGCTTAAGGAGCTCTAGTTATAGCTTGAGGAGTTGTTAGCGAAGGGATTTATTCATCCTAGTGTCTCTCTTTGGGGAGCACCAGTGATTTTTGTGAAGAAGAAGGACATGTCCCTTCAATTGTGCATTGATTACCAATAGTTGAACACAGTGAAAAAAGGAACAAGTATCTGTTGCTGAGGATAGATGATCTATTTGATCAGATCAAGGGTGCTAGGGTGTTCTTGAAGATTGATCTTAAGTTAGGGTATCACTAGTTGTGCATCTTTGAGGTAGATATCCATAAGACCACATTTCGTACTCGATAGAAGCACTATGAGTTCATAGTTGGGTATGTGTAGGATCATGGTGGGCCAAAAAGTGGCAATATGATGGGTATTTGTAGGGTATGTGGCTGACGACATTCTATATGAATTATGACTAAAGTCTTGATTGATGGGATGATTGAAAAACATCTATAGCTTTCAAACGGTATCACATTTTTGGAATCCAAAAAATGCATCACATTCTATGCTTCGCATACTATAGGATTAAAAAAATAAAAATTGAATTTCATGAAGTTTTGACCAAGTTAAGGTGGTTATACATATGCATTTTTATATTTTTTAAAATTTGTAATAAAAAAATCATAATTAATTATTTACTTGGAAAAATTACAAAAATATGCATCACATCTGGGCATGAGTCCTCTACTTATGTATAAAATTTTATAAAAATATATTATCATTTTATTGTGGTTAGGGTGGTCAGACATACACCTACTTCTTATTTTTTTCTTGAAATTTAAGTACTATTGCATTGAAATTTCAAATTTTCACCAAATAGATTTAAAATAAAATAAAATAAACCTAGTAGTTTAGAAACTACATTGAATTTGCTACATTTTCTATTTTTTACATTTTTTTGAAATAAATTAGATAAATTATTCAAATTTTTACATCAAGTTGCCTAACTCTGATTTTTCTTAATTTTTTTCCACTTAAGGGCCTATTTTTTCTATGATGATTCTGCACATACCCAGTGGATCCATTTGGGTTAATGAATGTGCCCTCAGTATTCATGAGCTTGATGAATGGTGTGTTTTGCACCTAGCTTGATCAATTTGTCCTAGTGTTTTTAGAAGACATTGATCCATTCTAGGACCATGGAGGAACATGAGGATCACTTGAGATAGGTGCTACAATGTTTGAGGGAGAATCAACTGTATGCTAACTTGAAAAAGTGTGAGTTCTTCAAAATAGAGGTGAAATATATGGGGCATGTTATTTCTGTTGAGGGCATCATCGTGGATCCTTCAAAGATCCAAGCTATCATTGATTGGCCTCCACTACTAATGTGGTATAGGTACACAATTCTATAGGGTTAATAGGTTACTACTAATGGTTTGTATAGGGGTTTTCAAGGATAGCCCAAATCCCATTACTTCTCTTCAGAGGAAAGGGAAGAAATTTATTTGGTTAGAGCAGTGCGAGGCAACTTTCCAAACTCTTAAGGAGAGATTGACTAGTGCTCTGATCTTAGTTGTTCCTGATCCTTTTTGGGATTTTTGGTTTGTACAGATGCTTCCTTGGAGGGTATAGGAGTTGTGTTGATGCAGGAGGGTTGTGTGATTTCCTATGAGTCTTGCAAGCTCAAGGATCACAAGCTAAATTACCCTCCACATGATATAGAGTTAGCCACTGTGGTACATGCATTGATGAGGTGGATGCACTTTTTATTGAGGCATCGGTTTGAGCTGCACACTAATCACTGTAGTTTGCAGTATATCTTTATGCAGCCTAATCTAAATGCCAAGCAGAGATGATGGATGGAGTTCTTATGTGAATATGATTTTGAGGTGAAATTCACCCAGGGAAAGGAGAATGTGGTTGCAAATGCACTTAGTAGATGGAGACATGAGTTATCGGCAGTGACTCTTGGTGTGGATTTGAGGAGTTAGATACTTTCAACACTTCCTTAAGATATTTGGTATCAGGAGGTTAGGTCTGAGGTAGATTCAGGTATAGCTTGAGAGGGAAGATTTGTAGGATATTCCCTTGAGTCAAGTAGCCTTTTGAGGCATTTGTGACATATTTATGTACCTTCCTTTGGAGATCTTTGTACTTTGATCATGTTAGAAGTCCATTAGGCACTGTATTTAGCTCATCTTGGAGTCAAAAAGATGCACACAAATCTTTGATAGTTGTACTTTTGGGTTGGTATGGGGAGAGATATTGCTAATTTTTTGTTGAGATGTCTGGAGTGTTAGAGCGTGAAGGTAGAACATCATCATCCTGCAGGAATTTTGTAGCCTCACCTAGTTCCGAAGTGGAAATGGGACATTATCTCATTAGATTTTATTATTGGTTTGCATGTGTCTTCTCGTTAGCATGATGCCATTATGGTCACTGTGGATAGGCTAATGAAGGTAGCACACTTCTTAGTTCTATGTTCTTCATACAATGATTCATTAGTGGCTAGAGTTTTCATAGAGGACATTGTCAGGCTACATGGTATTCCTCACCATATTATTTCAGACAAAGATCTGGTATTTACTTTAGCTCTATGGATGTCCCTACAACATGTATTAGGGACTCAATTGAACTTCAGTTTAGCTTATTATCCAAAGATTGATGGGTAGAATGAGAGGGTCAATTAGGTCCTCGAGGATATGCTTCGAATGTATGTGAGGATTAGTAGTCACATTGGGAGGACTACTTATATTTGGTAGAATTTGCATACAATAATAGGTATCACAGTTCTATTGGCATGCCTCCCTTCCAGGTGTTATATAGTCATCTATGTCGAACCCCGCTGAGTTGGGATCATTTGGAGGATAGGGTTCTTCTTGGTCTAGAGATTCTTCGGTAGATGGAGTAGCTTGTAGTTCACATTAGGGAGCATTTGGTAGCAGCCCAGGATATACAAAAGAAATATGTCGATGCTCATAGGGTGGATCGTCAGTTCTCAGTGGGTGACTAGGTATTCCTCCACGTGCATCCATGAAAGAGTCTAATCCATTATGGAAAGGGATTTAAGCTCCCATGGTGCTTTGTTGGACCTTTTGAGATCTTGGAGAGAATTGGTCCTATAGTGTACAACCTTGCTTTTCCACCCAGTCTCTCACACATTCATGATGTGTTTCATGTTTCAATAATTAGAACTTATTATCCTGATATATCTCATGTCCTCGAAATACATTACAGGTAGAGGATGGGAAGCTAGCTTTGGAGACTGTGGGCATCATTCAACATAGGAGATTCAAACTCAGGGGATGAGTGTGATAGTTCGTATGTAAATCAATTGTTTTGGTTGATCTCCGTTCTCGTTTTACCTTCGTTTCACTCTTGGTTGGCATTGTTTGACTGTTCCATCATTGATTCATGCTCGTGACTTGTGATCTGTTGATTATTTCATTAAATTTAAATTTTCAAAATTGTAGACTTTGACTAATAAAGATAAAAGCCTTATTAAATTAAAGAATAACATTAAAAAAAATGTTGATAAGGTATTTCATTAAAATTTTAATGAATTAAGATTTATTGTTTTAAAAAGAAATAATTAAGTAATATAAATATTTCTATTGTGATATGAAATCAAACTTTATAAGAAAATTAAAATAATAAATCAATAAAATAATGGACTAAAGTATGTAAGATAAAGATAAGGTTAAATTTTAAAAGAATATAAATTAAATAAAATTGAAGTGGAAGGAAATTCTCGAAAAGGAAGATAATTCATAAAGTAGTGGAGGTTAATTAATATAGGGAGTGGAGCTAACTAAAAGAGGCGCAATGAGATTATTTTTCTAGCGAGGAAAAACTAACTCAGATGCTTGCCGTGAATTTTCCTCTCGGGTTCTTGAAAAGGAATTTTTTCTTGTAAGTTCGAAAAGGTCTATTCTTGGAGGTTTTGGTATTCTTGTAGAGGTATTGGGACAAGAAGAGTTATAAACAGTGATTGAAGAGTTGGAAAATTTGGTTTGGAACTAGAAATTCAACTAGCATCTCTTTGAGCTTAGCAATTTGAATAACCCAGGTTCTTTTTTGGAGAGATCTCTTCCTCTATTTTTTTCAAAATGAATGATTAATCTAGAAAGCTGAATGTTTAATTCTCTTACTTCGTAGTTTAAAGAAAAGTCTTCAATTTGAAAAAACTCTGTTGCCTTCAATCATTAATCACATATCTTTCTTGTTTTGATTATTGGTGTTAATTTGAAGAGAATTTATCAGCTTTAGGACTGACCCATTCTCTATCAAGGTGTTTCCTAGTTGGATCTCAATCCATTAGCTTTATCTATGTGTTGAACCCATATAAAATGCTGCCTATATTGATAATTTGGACTTTAGATAGAGACATTATTAAAGAAGGTCTCGGAGGAATTATAATGTGTATTGTTCAAGCCATTTTCCCTGTTTCTTAATAGTTACATTTGATGATTATAGTAGCTCTTGAAGGCTAGAATTTTTTTGATTGTATAACATCACCCCCTATTCAATCTTTGTTGAAATTTGTTAATATTTATCCTTATATTACCACCTTGAACTGATAAATCTGTATGAGACTTATTGTGTGTGTATATATATATATATATTTCCATTTAACTTGGGCCTTCATCCACTTAACACTGCAGTACTGGCTTCTATTGTCATCATAAAATTATTTTATTATAGCATGATATAATAAATAGAAGCCATTTCCCTTGTTTAGACTAATCTCATTAAATATCCCCTTATAGTTGTATTGCCATCTTACATATAATTATTTATCTTGGCCGATTCAGGCCATCGTCTCCTTATTGTTGGTTGTTAACATACTATTTGATTCAATTTGTATCTAGCATACAATCTATGTAAAACCAATTTCACTCCCTTTATCTTCTGTTGGGTGGATGCCATAGAGCGCTTACAATTAGATCTTCTCATTTCCTATTGGACTGAGTTATGGAAAACGACGACCTATGATTGCAAACTTTAAGTCCTACAAAATATTGTACTCGGTGGAACACTGTCTTTGTTTAAGTCAATATGCATTGAGAATACCTCATACACTAATAGATAATGCTTTATAGATAACGCTTAGCCTTGTGAATCTGTCAAAAAATATAGCTCCTGTTTACATATTTCTATTCGTCACTTCTATCGAAATTCCTATCAAATCGAAGGTTATATGCAATGAAACTCCAAATGCCTCAATTGGGTTCAGTTTGGAATTAGTAAACGACATGTCATGCCTTGTTAGTTACGCATTTTGTGTTTTGGTCGGCCACTATGAAGTCACAGAATTCTACATAGGTTTTGTGGCTGCTAGTAAGCTTGTTTATTACATGCATCTTTTTACACACACACATATATATATAAAATGTGTGTGTTGCATGAAGACGACCCTTCCTTTGATGTTCAAATTATTGTTCTAATCAATTCACTTCTACATTCTGTGAGTAATGATTTTTATAAATATATACATATATAATATATATAAATATATAAAGATAGAAATATAATTATATATATACATATGTATATATATATGTGTATATAAGAACTTGTTCAATTGTAATGCGGGTAATATTAAAATATTTCTACATCTATGTGTTTTATTTAAAGGTGTAATTAGGGAAATTGTGTTTAGAAAAGACTTACAAAAATTTCAATGAGATAAACAATAGGAAATATAAAATACAAGAAATTATTGCTGAAGCTAATGAATAAGTGATAACCAAGAATAGATATCTTGTAAGATATTTTAGTTTTCTTATACCCTTATGATTTAATTTGTTAGATGAAAAGTGATTGACTAAGGATTTAGAATGATTGTGGGTATTGGTTTATGTGTAACTCTGTTTTAGTAATGAATATTAGAGTTTCTAGAGGCTAGGGAGATCTATACTTTGATGGAAACTTTGGTTATCTTTGGTGATGGGAATTTTGTATTGACTATGTTTATGATGAATGTTAGCCTTACTCAGTGAGTTCACTTATGAGATTAGAACTTTCGTAACTTGTGAGCGAGAGGGGGAACTATTCCTCACCATGTGATTTGTTTGAGTTTTGAGTTATACAAATGGCTTTGTTTTATGTTTTTGTGGTTTTTGGTTAGTAGTAGGAAAGTGGCTTCCAGTGGGGCTTGGTGCACAAAGTGGCACTTGGATAACTCATGTGGAAGTTTTGTAAACAAGCGATAACACAAAATTTTTAGGAGGGTTGGGTAGCTGTAACATTAAACAAGATAAGTTAGAACCTTGCTTAAGCTCAAGCACTCATTTAGGCTTGAGATGAGTCAAGAAGGCCTGGAATGGAGAAAAGCGACTACCTCATCTCCACGAGAGGTATGTTGATTCCACATAAGTTGGCATTATGTTGATTCTGCATAAGTTGGCATGAGGGGTCGAAGATCGGTAGAGGCTACCAGGATAACCTAGGATGGGGGCTAGGGCCTAGGAAGATCTACTTGGATAACCTATGACCAATTTATGTGATGACACCTCCCCTATGACAACCATGTATCTCTTTTTCTTTGTTTTACCTTGGATAAAATTTTGTGCCTCTAGATGTATAGTCTCTACTATTTGACATGGTTCTACTTGCTCTTGTGTGTCATTGTAACCTTGTGAAGTCTTTAGTCCTTTGTTTATTAGTGATGGTGGGGCCCTTTGCTACCTCCTAGCACTAGGGGTGGACCTTTGGGTCCACACGGTTGAATGGAATGTGTTTTGTTCCCTATTGGGTTCCCTTTACTTGTACGTGTCATGGTGACTTCACTTGATCAAAAGACTTCTGCACTGTATCTTCTCTTGGGATATGTGATCCTTGTATTTATATTTGTACTCTATCTCAATTCAAGTGTCATATATCATGTTGTTGAACACTCCTCACATGTAATGAGGAGGTATTTTTGTGCAAAATATAATTATAAAGATGAAACTGACGTAACTCTATTATGTGATGAATTATGTATTCAATGATATTGTACATGTTAAGTGCAATGGATGAAATTAGTTAATCTTTTATGTTTATAATATGGTTGTATCTCATGAATAATTTGATTTTATGTAATGAGTAGATGTGATTCTTAATTGATGTTAGAATTTGGTTTTAAAAATGTTTTATGGTTTTTGTTAATTTAGAAAATGGGAACAACGTAATGTAGTCGTGAACCCTATAGGACATAGGATAGTAAATAATTTTATGTTCATTTTCAATCGTGCAACATCACACTTAAAAAAAAAAAATCATTTTCAATTGCTAGTGTGTTGTCCTCTAGGGTTCACGGTGGGGCATTATAGGCGAAGTACATTACGACACAATTGCTAATGTAGGGAAGTGGCATATAAGATATAAATGTATTTAATCATTTCTATACATGCTCGTCAATTTAATAATATGTGTATAGACATAATTATCAAACACGTTCTTGAGTAAATAAATATAAATTAAATTGAGGGTATTGTTATATCACCTAAATATAAAAGTTGGTGCAAGTATCATTTAAAAAGGGTAACAATACCATTATTAATTAATAGGAAGTACAATGATCAATTGCTAGAAAAAATAGTAATAAAGGTTTAGGAAGATTAATAAATAATTATATGAGGTTCATTATTAATATTATTAATTTGATTTGGCAAGATAATATTAACAATGATGATTGAACTTAAGATCTAATATTAATAATGATAAGTTGAAAATTAAAGGATTACATCGATAATGGTCGAATGTATATTTATCACAACTAAAGGTTATTTGTGACAATAAGTATTACTATTAATAGTAATTATAGTATTGATGTATAGATAAATGTGGGAGTTATTGTTAAGGGATAATACACCTAGTCCAAAGAAAAAATTTAAAGTGATATTACCAAACTATTAGGAGTAATAATGTTCTCATTAATAATGTGCAGTGGTGAAAATGATGAAGGGTACTCCCCTTACAATATAAAACTCACAAAAACAATGGATAATGGCACAAACAAAATGTAAGAGGGTGATCCCACAATAGTGGTTTATAATTTTTGGCCAAACTAGAGACTGAAATAAATTTTTTTAACTAAATCTTCACTTTTGGGCACCTATAGCGGCTAAACCATGAGCAATTTGAAGATGATGCAAACTAGAGTTTTGTGACATTTTGTCTGTAGATTCTAAATATATTTTTTTCAATTTTTTTGGAATCAAATTGCACTTCTTTTTCCATCTCTCTCGAAAAATAGATTTTTTCATAAAACAACATTTTTAAAAAGTGACGCTCACCGTATAACACATAAATTTTTTTCCATGAAGGATAAAATTCTAATTCTTTTGAATTTAGTATCATAACTCTGATATCTAGTGCTTCCACTTAGTTAGATAGTTTTTTAATGAATATTCTTTCTTTAATCAAGTTTTGAATTCAAACCAATTATAATTCAGACATAGCGTGACTATATAACGTGTAACTTTTTTTGTATGCATCTAAATTAAAAAGAAAATCTTTGTTGGATCAAGGACTTCAATATCTAGTGCACTAATATTTTTAATTTTTTTCTAATAATTTTCTATTTTTCCACATGTGGAGAACATAGAGCTTGATTTTCAGTGAAAAACCTACATTCACAAGAAATAAAAAATAAATATAATAATAAAACTAAATTTATTTAAAATTATACTTTTTGGGAAGCTTATAATAAGGACTACATAATTGAAAATTATAAATTTTAGATGAATTCATTTGATCCCCCAAAAGCTAAATATAAAGTGGTTTTTTATCAGCATTTTGATGGGCATAAAGGAGACTCTATTATAGGTATGGTTTAAAACTAGCAAGGTTCTATCCAAGGGGGTTTGATTTAAGCTAGTTTGATCAAACTCTCTTCAATTGGAATTCTCTAAATGGAAACTTTTAAGGCTTAAATCATTATATTTTCTAAAAATATGTGATTTTAGCAAAAATCAGTTCCTCCCAGAAATTGTAAACCAGCTTTGTGGGATTACCCAAGAAGGAAAGAAAATATTTTCTATTATCATTGGAATGGAAATGAAATTACAACATTATGTTTTCCATCACATGGGCTTTCTGATTACATAGAGCTACAAATTTTCAAATTGTAGCCACCATCTACTATGCTCTTGCCTCTCCTCTGTAGTCCCCCTTTACATCTTTTATTTGGAAGGTGTAACAACCCTAGAATCTTCTGGAAAGTGTAATAGTCCTAGAATCTTCTAGAAAGTGTAACTTCCCTAGGAATATATATTGAAATTTTATTAATTTTGGTATTACAACTTCGCGGGGTCATAACTTTTTATCCAACTATCGAATTTTATATTATAATACCTTTTTGGAAAGGTCTCGAGAAATCTTGTGCCAAAAAGTATGGCCTATAGTTCAACTACTTTTGTTTTCCACCAATTTTCAGGCCCATCCGGAGCCTCTAAGTGTCTCAAAATTGACCCTAAAGATTTTACTAAGATTTTTGAAAATTAAAATTGTAATATCTATCAAATGACAAATGGTATTGAAGTGATTTCTTCACCATTGGTTTCAATTTACCATTCTAGAGGCCTGTGTAAGATTTCGTGTCCAACTGTGCATAAATGCAAACTTACAAAAATAGTAACTCTACCAAATTTAGCCCTTATTGAAAAGAAACAACACATTTTTTGGGTGATACAAGATTTCTCTTACACCCTTGATGCTCCTACATCAGACACCCAAGGTAATTTGAAAAGCGACCCTTTCACTTCTCAAGAGTTAGAGGGAAACCAAGATGGTTAACCTAAGACTCAAATAACCATGATGAATCTTCAACAGGCTAACCATGATAAATGCTTAGTAGGTGATAAACCAAGTACTCTACATATTGCTTGTTTCTTGCGCCTTTTCTCGCATGGCTATCCAAAATGTCTTCTATCTCCTCCTTTTCTGAAGTAGGTGCTGGATCGTTCCATTGTGCCTCTATTGTTTCTTCATCAATTCCTCCCTCATGATATTTTGTTAAATCTTAGATGTTAAACACATTGAAATATGAATTCCATCAAGCAACTCTACCTCATATTCATTTCATGAATCATGCTTCTTCAGGATCTTGCATGGTCCAAACTTCTTCATGTTCAACTTGTAGTATGTACCAACTAGAAACCTTTCCTTTCACAAATGAACCATGACTTCATCTCCTTCCTAGAGCTCCTTATACCTCCTTTTCTGATCTTCCTTAGCCTTATACTGAGAGTTCATATTATTGATATGCTTGTTCACCTCATCATGCAAATTCTTCAAGTGTTTAGCAAAATCTTTAGCCTCAACAAGCTACTCTTCTCTCCTTTATTCATCTTTCTTAGTTCAGAAGCATTCCACAAAATGCTCCCATATACAATTTGGAATGGTGATTTACCAGTGCTCTCGTTGACAAAATTATTATAAGAAAATTCTTCCTGTGGTAAAATCAAATCCCATCCCTTTGGTTTATCACCTACTAAGCATCTTAGCAAGTTACCCAAACTCCTATTTACCACCTCCTTTTTTCCATCAGTCTATGGATGGTGAGCAGAACTAAACTTCAAAAATGTCTTCAACTTCTTCCATAATGTTCTCTAGAAATAACCAATAAATTTGGTATCTCTGTCTAAAACTATACTCTTCGGTAGACCATGTAGTCTCACGACCTCTCTGAAAAACAACTCTACAATATGAACATCATTGGTCTTATGACACAGAATGAAATGTACCATCTTTAAAAATCTATCCACCACCACAAATATGGAATCATGCCCTCTCTATTTCCTCAGTAATCCAAGGACAAAATCCATACTAATGTCCTCCTATGGCCTCTTAGGTACACGTAATGGCTAATACAATCTAGTATTCTGACTTGTTCCTTTTGCCATCTCACATACTTTACAACTTTGTACAAACTTCTTCACATCTGGTTGTAACTATGGCCCATAATAATTCTCACTAACAAGAGAAATGGTCTTATCTCAACTAAAATGCCCAACCAATCCTCCACTATGCTTCTCCATGATTAGATTCTCTCTCATAGAACTCCTTGAAATGCACAATTGGGTTCCTCTAAACAACATTTCATCTTGGATTAAGAAATCCAACCATCTTGTCCTATCCAATGTAATAGGTTCCAAACAAGCCTTCCAAGCTTCTGCAAAGTCTAGATATTCTTGATACAAACTCTTGAGTTCATTGAACCCAACAACTTCTATATTCATCTCTATCAAAAAAAATTTCCTTCTACTTAAGGCATCTTCAACTCTGTTTGATCTTCCACTCTAACTCTACAAAAAATCAACCCATTTTAAGTGCCTTTGATTCAAATTTCCTTAACTATTGAGATACTGCAAAGCCTAGTGATTAGTATATAACACAAATTCTTTTGGCAACAAATAGTGTCCATTTCTTGAAAGCCTAAACTCTAGCATAGAACTCTTGATCATAGATAGAATATTTCTTCTTAGAATCATTTAATTTCTCACTAAAATAGGTGTTGTCCCCTCAACACACACACCCCATTTGGAACAGGGACCCTCTCTTTCCTTCGCCTTGTCGGGTCATTTTTTTTGTTTCCTCATTTTGCATGCCCCCTGTTTGGTGTCCCATATGGTTGTTAAGCCTTAAAAGTGTCATCTTAGGTCGATCATGTTTCTCCCCCCCTCAAATTTTCTAAGTCAGGTGCCTTTGTGGGGTTCCCTTGACAATTTTCCATTGCAAAGCATTCTTCAGGCCCTCCAGGTTTGTCGTGGCAGATTTCCCTGGTGCATTCGCTGCATAAAAATGTCTAAAAGGCTTTGTCCTTCTATGGACCAGGGCCCGCCACCTTAATTTACATTCTCATGTTTCTGAAAGTTCAAATTGATCAGCCTTCATTCGTATCAGGCCCAGTTTACAAAATCTCCCTTCTCGGGTTTTCATTATGCGCTAGCCTTTAAAAAACGGCCATCCTCTAGTAGGTTTCCATCCATCGGAACCTAGGGTTTTCTTCATTGGTGGGTTTCCATCACACTTCAAGTGGCTATCTACCAATCTCTTCCTGACCTCCAGACCATAGACCATCTACAGTCGTTTTGAAATTTCAAATTCACCAACTTTTGGGTTGTCATATGCACATTTATTAATGGAATTTAATGTCATAAAATTCTATAAATAGGGAAAATTGACCTTTCATTTTCACATGTCAGGTTAGGTAGAGTGATCAGAGAAATCAAAGAACATTCATCACATGTTGTCCTCAAGCCTGTTGCCTCCCTTTTCTAGTTCTTCACATCTATCGGTGGTTTCATCATCCTCATTCACTGGGTTCTAATAGTAAGTTGGTTGTCCACCCTCTTGTTGTTCTTTTATGTGATTTTGTGCAAGAATAATGGATAAAAGGACACAAAATGAATACATTTGATAGAGAAAAATAAGGTGTTTAAAACCCATGCGACAAAATTTTAAGAAACCTTCATGAGTCACCCTTAAAGCACTAATACAACCTCACTCCCTCGGTGTCATTCCTCGGTCAGGGAATTTGTGACTCTTGGACACGCCGACTCCCAACACTATCACTTACATGTAAAACAAAACAAATTGTCAAGTGACGAGCCTACCTCTCAAGCCTGCCATGGTGGCGAGACTTTTGTTCTTCGTCGTTGGAACATCATCTTTTGAACTAAAACAAAGTGGAGTCCTTCATGTGGCTCAGGTCAATCTCTATGGGATTCTGTTCCTAGACACTACCCATCATTTGCCTTTTCACATTAAATTCTAGATCCAACCATCCAGCCCCCATACCTCATCCCTCCATTCATTGCCCAACTTTGAAGTTGAAACAACCTTACCAAGCACCCTTCGGGTTCCAGTTCATAGACTTTCGTTTGCAGACCGTCGTGATGATATCATCATCTTTCACAACTTTTTGGTGGCTTCCTTTCGCTCCCCGGGCTTCGGTTATCATTTTCCTACATGAGTGAGAATGATAAAACTCAACTATCCCCAACCTTTTACTGATCATACCTACTGGATTCTACCATTGAGAATTCATCCTGTCTTGGCTGTTACCAAAGGGAAAACCAACTCTATCATTCTGGCCATGAAGATCTAATCCCTTGTTTGTCGATGAATTCCACTGGGCGAAAACAAAAAAAACACATATGTTGAGCCCTTGGCTGGGTCTAACCCTTCAGGTTTCCCCCATTGGAATTTTGTGCACTTCCCACCATTTCAAACAACGATCTCCTCACAACTTTTTTCCTTGTTTGGCCAAAAACACTTAACAATCAAATAATTGTGTCAACCATCCTCCAAACTCACCAAACCCGTACCCACAAAACTCCTTCCCCGAGATATTGCCTCACTAGAGCCATTCCAAATGGAAAACCCAAACAGTTGTCCCTCCTCTTGACTCTGAATGCCTGAAAGGTGGTCCTAATGCCTTCCAATCTAAAAACAAACTTTGACCCACATGTTGAAATAAATTATTCTCCTGGATGAACTCCATGATTGAACCAAGTCCTTGGGTGGGTGAGACCATATGAACTGCCTTGACCTATTTTTCCTTCAAAAAAACCATCCTAATAGGGAAGCCCGACCCCCAGGGCCCGAATCTTCCAAACTCCCTTCTGTGAACTGCCAATGTCAACTTGGATTATTTTTTAGATTTCTCAAATGTTGATTTATCCAATCTAACGCCATGTTCTAGGGATTTGGCTAATGTTCCACGTATTTTATGCTTGATGATGTTCATCTCCCTTTTGGTTACAGGATATATAGAATTAGGTGTGCGACCTTCAAGAGCGGCTTCAGAGAAAGACAAAGGGAAGAAAATAGGCAAAGTGTCTTGCGGAAAGGAGGACAAAGACCAAATGAAATACCAATTCCAAGGGGAACCATTGAAGTCCAAGGTCGCCACAGAGTGGAAGGAGGCCTTTGATACCAACATAGGACATGTGGACATCGACGAATTCACACAAAGAGTCAGGATAATCCCTAAGAAAGAGAACACAAGATTGATTAGAGGTAGTGGAATAGCCAAAGTTGCGGGCTTCCCTCCCACTCTTATTTCCCCTGAACTAGTAATGGCATGTAGGGAGGTGTACCAGCCATAGACCCAAACAATAGTGGACATGGATGGAAACATTCTAGCTAAAATGTATGCCAAAGCAATCACTAAGACCTTTCATATCCCTACGTTCGGGGAGATGGTATTGCCAACCATAGTGGAGTGCAAGGAAATGTGGGACAAAGACCCAATTAGATGTAAGAATCCTATAAATCAACATTGGCTTAACGAGAAGAGAGGCAGTGCTGCAAAAGTTCCTGAGGAGCTCTTTTGTAGTGATTTTTATGAATACTACCATGATCTGATAACCCTACTAAGTAGAGTAGTGGGCCTTTCTACTGCAGCCTACTTTCAAGAATGGATGGTCTACTTTGTTGAACAAATTCTCCATGGAGAGGATGACACTTCATTTTATTGGGATGGGATAATTAGTGATTGCTTCCATGAGAAATTCATGGCTATCAAGAAGACCTCCAAATTCTACATGACATCCTACTTGGTCTACTTATTGGCTGAACAAAGGTAGTATAGTGGCCTATTCAGAGCTCCAGGTGAAGAACAAGGCAGGGAGCTAAAATTCTATGATAGATACCCTTTAGCTGTAATTCAAAAATTTTAAGAGGGACTACAATAGGGTCAATGATGCTTTCATAGGTCATATCATCAGATTGAGTAGGGGTGACTTTGAGAGGCGAGTCTCTTAAAGTTCCAATGCTTTCTTGAAGTAGTACACCTTTTTGTTCACTCAATATCCAAAATTCACATACATTTGTGCAAAAGACTTCTCACAAAGACCAAACAAGCTACCCCAGTATCCTTATGACTGAATAATATTGTTGGAGCTCTCACAAAAATTTTGGCATGTGCACACCCTCTTGAGCAACAAACATCTAGTAGGGATTTCTTATCCCCTATCCTTTGGCCAAGGGAAATATGAGCTCCATACTTCACAATGTGTCGAAAACTCAAAAAAGGAGCTAATATAATACCATCTCAGACTTCACACCACCCAGCCATGAATTTATCCTTATGGCCATATTAAGAAAGAATTTGGACCTAAATACATGCATCTACATAGGATTGAAGACTTCTGGGCTAGCTGCACTGATGATAAGGAAGTAAGGATGAGGAATTATATGCGGATGAATGCATACTTCGTAAGGAGGGTAAACCTATTCCCTGTGCTTGACCAAGTAGAAGATGAGAGCACAGTCATGGATCTCTATTACAATGCAGTAGCCAATCTACCACTACCATTAATTGAGTGGGCTGAATAGGAGGTCGATGACCTCAATATCTTGAACAAGCCTATTGAGGCACAAACAAGAGAATGGGTTGATGGGCAAGTTACCCGATTGAAGTAGCAAGGGATCATCTTGACTTATGAGGGGCTCGAAAGTGAGCCGAGTGGAGTAGAGGGCAGTGCAGCTACAACCTCAACAAGAGAAACTTCAAAATATCCTCCATCCACTAGAACAAGGAAAAGAAAAGAGGTTGTAAAGAAACAACCCAATCTCAAGTTATACACAAGAAAACCCTCAGAGGAAGAACCTTCTAAAAGTAAGAAAAGATTAGGTATTGTCACAAAGATGCCCATTATTCAAGAGGATCCACTCCATGGGGGAAAGGAAATGGAGGCCAAGCAACCAAAGTCCCCACCTACCACCTCCACCACTGTTGCCCTTCCATCATCCTCCCTATCAATGATTGCAACTTCTCCACCCACGGTGGACATTTCAGTCCATCTTGCCTCTTCTCCACCTACTCGGTAGGTTGTAATGATTGAATCTTCCTCTACCACCACTTCTCCACTCTCCTCCCCCTCCATGTTCCCAACTACATCTCTCTCACTAGAAACAACAACAATACCCATGCCTATACTTTCAATCCTGGAGGAATTCTCGCGACACATGTAGAATGTTCCTTTAGATATTTCTAAAGCATTGATGAATCTAGTTGTCCAAGCTTCCTTGGCACAAGTTCTTACCTAAATTACTACCTCTACTTCTCCAACTGAACCACCAGCAATGAAGGCCACAATGGCAATACTCGAGGAGTTAGAAAGGTAGGAGAAGGAAGCAATAAGGGCATTGGAGGACGAAGCAGACAACTACCACGAACACCCCAAGCACTGACACTTGTAGATTGATGAGGTAGTCCATGAGGGAGAGTAAACAGGGTCCTCAGAGAGTGGTGAAGAAGAAGATGTTGGCACCAAATACATCTTACAAACATTTGATGTAGATCTTCAAGAAGAGCTGGCTCAAAAATTAGGGGATGTCAGAGAGGAAGTGGAAAGACCACCTCCTGAAGAAGAAAAAGAGTTAGCTTATAAAATGGAAGATGGCACTAAACTTCCAACTAGGGAATAGGAGGAAAGCCCCAAGCATGATGAAAAAGTTCCTCCCTCCATTGAACAAGAAAAGAAAGAGGAGGATATGCCATCTCAATGCAAGGAAGAGGAAATTAAAGAAGAAGACAAGCCTTAAGAAGAGGTTGAAACCCACAAGGGTTTGGGAGCTGAGAAGCTTGAAGAACATGGGCATGAAGAGAAAGAAAGAGATGTCAAAGGGGAAGACAACCCAAAGAAATTTCTACCCACTAAATCCCCCATCAAATGCATGATGTTCATCTAGGACTCTGATGAGGAAAAAGAAGATACAAGGACAAAGCAAGAGGCTCCTAGTGATAAAGAGATTGAAATCAAGAAAGATGAGGAAGAAGGTGATTGTGAATTACCTAAGGAGAAGTCCCAAATTCCTAAATGGCTGGAAAAGCAATTGGAAATGAGGGATCTTGCTTAGAGGGATCCAAGAGCTAGGTTAGAAGCCATTTTAACCCAAGCCCAGATCGGCTGCAAGAAGGAGAATCCTAAAATTAGATCAAAGGTGATGATGGATGCCTCTAGATCTAGAACAATATAGGTAGGTACACCAATGGTGGGAGAAGAAGGAATAAGCTACAAAATATCCACCATCAACCTGGGAACTACTTCAAGAGAGCAAAAGGTGGACCACCTTCAGGAGTCTATTGCCATAGTGATGCGTTTAATACAACAAGATAAGATCTCCACGGATGAGCTCAAAGTGCAACTAGATGACTTAAAGCATATATCCAACAATAGTCATCCATAGAAGAGCTTCCTACCACCTCCTTGGCCCCGCCTCAGTTGCTATCTAAGGAACAAGTAGATAAGCTCAAGAAAAGGAAGAAATTAGCTAAGACCACAGAAGACTGGTTCTGGTAGGTTTTATATATTGGAAACATGGGCATTGGTCATGCCGTTAGGACAACTAATAGGTTCTTGGAGGAGAAAAAGTCTCTTGAGTGCACAAGGAGATTTTGTACTGACTTCTCGAGAATGTATGAGTCTACTTACCCCAAAATTGAAGCCATCCTCAAATTTCCAAAGAAAACTTGGGAAAAGAAGCTTGCATTCGAGGAGGATGATCATTGGCTAGTAGATATGTGGAAGCTAGAATTTGAACACTGAAAGGAGAGATTGGAGCACGTACTTTATAAGGTGGCTCTGGATATCGATTGGGCCAGGGATGTTAGGGCCAATTGTAATTAATATTTGAAGTTAATGACAGGTTATGATCTGCCTGTTGTCGAGATTGATCTAGGAAAGGTGAAGCCCTATTTTCAAAAGAATATGGAAGATGGAATGGCGAGCGAGCTCACCACTAATTTTATGAATTTTACTACTCAAGCTTTTTCCCAATCTGAACATGTCAAGGATAATACATCCAAGTGTGACGAAGACTAGGACAAGCTCACCAACTAGTCCAACCAATGGAGTTACCAAGTGTTGCAATATTAAATTATGGAGGTTGATAAGCTCTAGCCATTGATCCTGAAGTTTATGGAGTATTCCACTTTAAAGAAGCAAGAAGGGAACCTTATTATTGATGATAAACTCCTTACAAAATAGCTACAACAAAGGGCAATTAGCAAAATGAAAAAATTCTATAGTGTTGTCACTAGACAAAATAGGGAAAAGACAAGGATTTTTTTTTTTAAATTGCAATATATTCAGGGTAGGTGAAACCCTAATGTGCAGTGAATCGTGACCACACAATGCAAATCAATCTTGGCCATTCATTCTACTTTTTGGATAATATAAATAAGGGGTCTCCTTTCATTTTCAAGAGAGAGTTGAGTTGTTGTAATGATATACTGCATAAATTTTAATAGAAATACATTGACTTTGGTGGATTTTTGAGTTTCTTTGCAAGTTTCATGATTAATCTCCCATAGTTAGGTGATTTAGATAGATTTAATTTTGATGTTCTTCATGGTTTTAGATTGCTTAGATATATTGGTAGACATTGTTCAATGGTTGTGTAGATTTATGTTGTGTTAATGCCTTTCTTGTCCATACTTTTTCTTTTACTGTTGGTAGATGGCTATGCAAAGTTAGTATGGACTTAAATTGAAAGCTGCTACAAAATTTTATCTTTTGTTCATGCATGTTTACAATGAATGAATGGTAAAATATTTGCAGTCCTTAGAAGCTAACACAAGTTTCATGATACTGTGAGTTTTCTGGTTAAGCGAAATTATGTTTTAAGGAAGCTATCCATAGTAGAACCCTCAATGATCACTTTTCATAGTCTATTTCAGATGCAGGAACCTCTTGTCTTCCCTTTCTTTTTTCCCTTTTTTTTAAGAATTAACCTATGCTAAGGTTCATTTCACATTGTAAAGCTAAATTTCAAGATAAATATAGAGTTTATAATTATTATTTGAACCTACAACAAATCGCACTCTAACTTCCCATCTTAGGAACTCCATTTCAAGATTCATCTCACATCTAGCTATGTAAGTATTCCTTGTGATTACCAACAAAATAACATTGAACATCAACTAGGAAATTCATGCATGTCATGACCTGACACCTAAGAGATCTTGTGGTAGTGATTGGTAATTTGCATGCAAATTTCTACCTTTCAAGAAAGGTAGTGCACATATGCATTTCCTATCTTGAGAAAGTGCTAAAACACACATCAAAAGAACTAGCACTAGAAGGAGGGACTTTAAGCTAAGCTGGATTAAGGTGATGCACTCTCCCCTAAAAGGTTGCAAATATTATTGAGGTCAACACCGAACATAGGGGAATTCCAAGAATTGCAGCCTCCCACAATGACAAGAAGAACTAAAAGAGAGGACACGGCCTCTTCCTCTTCCTCCATCCCACCCAATCCACCTTTGCTTTTTCCTCCTTATTCCTTCCATTCACCCCAAACTCAGTAGACTTCCTTCACCTTCATTCCTTCTACTTAGCCATACCAAACTGCATTTCCACCTCTTGTCTCCCACAACTAGGGAATTGCATCTTCCCCTGCCCTCCAAGTCCAAAACATGATCCCTACCGCCACTGCCCCAATGCAGCCCCAAGTTACTATTCCGCAATAGAAAATATAGCCTCTTCCTCCCCCCATGGTGTGGTTGGCACAAAATCCTTCTCCATTGTACTTCAATACTTACCATGACATGCCCAAGAATCTAGAGAGCTTTTGCATGAAGTTCAATGCTGACGACCCACAAAGGATAGTAGAAGAACACCTTAAGATATTCAAAACAATGATCAAAGATATACAAATTGATCATGAGGATGTTGCATGTCACCTCTTTCCATACTCATTGGGAGAAGAGGCCTATTATTGGTATATCAATTTCTCGAGGGGGTCCATTACTTCATGGAACCTCGTGACAAATGATTTCCTATAGAAATACAAATTTTTGATCAGTCCTTTAGAGCTTTACTGGCAGTTTATGTCCATCCGCAAGGAAATTAATGAACTGATTGGCTCCTTCAATGATCGTTTTCATCGTGCCTTTATGAGACTTCAAGATTCCTACGTTCACAATGATGATGTGGCCCTACCCATCTACTATGAAGCATTAGATAACCTCAAATTTGCATTAGTAAAAAGGATGTGCCTACCATTCACCACGCTAGTGAGTGCCTATGCAAACGCTGTCATCGCCAGTGCAGATTTGGGACAGAACATTTTTTGTCCACTACCCTCGTTGGGTCTAGTGGCTCATCCAATGTAGGTTCAAGGGCTTAATCAAGAATTCGCTCATCTGACACCTCTTATGAACTAGGTGCCTTAGTTGCCCCTTGTCCCACATCCGGGACAACCAATGAACCAAGTGCCTTCATACTTGCAACCTTAGCAACAACCGACCTACCCTCAAGCTCTCCAAGAGTCACATATGTACTCTCAGCAGCCTTGAACACCATTATACTTTCCAGGACCAAAATTTCCTCCAACCTAGTAAAATTAGCTAATTGCCCCACCCGTTTTTCTTCAGAATCAAGTGTCGCAACTGAGTAACACTGAGAAGGAAAAACTCAAGGAGCTGACTGAAATGATCAAGAAAATGTATATGGAGATGAAACACCTACAGAATCAAAATAACTAGTTGTAGGCCTCCCAGCGCATCCTCTAGACTAATCTTAATCAAGCTAACAAAGATAACAAGGATAATAGGGACAACTGTGAAACAAGCACCTCTTCTGGGAAAAATTATGATAAAGGGCAGAATTTGAATCAGAGCTTCAAAAGGAGAACTTTACAGAGGAAAAACTGAATGTGGAACATGAGACCCAACAATGGAGGTGTTCCTACTCCTCTTGATCAACCTACCAGTAATGAGAAGATGACTAGTGGAGTGTACCTCACTAAGGCAGCTTTTTCCAGATGGTGCCAGATTCACAAGACAAGTAAACACTCTAAGTTGGATTGTCCTAAATTCTAGATAGCCACAAAAATATTTCAGGTGAAGTTCCAAAATGCCATTGATAGTGAAAATTGTAGAGACCTCATCCCATCAGAGCCATACGACTCCTCTTGTCTCGTAGTCAAGTAGGCCCCATTCCTGTGGAGCAATTGCAATGAGCTTGAGAGTGAGACTGCGACTACCAAAGATGAAGAAGTGTAGGAGATAAGTAATGGAGAAACCTTGTCTCAAATTTTTGATTTTGTAGATAATGGTCCAATAGATGAGGAGGAAGTATATGTAGATAAGGTTCAAATGTTTCATGAAAGGGTGACACCCTACTATCTTAGGAATAGATAGGCGGTTGGAATTTTTACAAATTCTACTCAACCCAATAACTTTTGCACTTTGCCTGATGCTAATGCCAACAATAATCATGGTTTCCCTCATGTGCCCACTCAATATCTCAACAAGGATAGGACATCAAATTAGCCTCAAATCCAACCACAAAGTCAACCACAAAGCCAATCCCAAAACCAGTCTAGCCAAACAAAAGCCCAACCTGCTAGTTCTACCATAGGCTAAGCATTCAAAACTAAAATTGAAAAAATGGGTGAGTATGTTGCAGAACAATTTAGGAAAGTCAAAATAAGCTTGTCTACTTTTGAGTTGCTTAAGGTTCCAGCAGTCAAACACACCTTCTCTAGGGTGATTAATGAGACCCCTTCCTCTAAGGTAGGACAATAAATACCACCCAATAGAGTTTCTTTCAAAGACCCTCTGAGGGAACCTATTATACAACAAATTCATGGTAAGAAGGTCGATCCACCTCAACATCAGTCGATGGGTAAGTAGCCTACCAAGGAATCAGATCATAATAATAAATAAAACCCCAAGGAATAGCCCTTTGAGTAGGCTAAGGATAAAGTTGGTGACAAGAACAAAGCTCAAGTGGCTCAGATAGATACACCTATGGGCCTCTTCCAGGGAAAGTTGGAAACACTGCACTTTCTCACCACCATTTGGATATTTAGAAAGAATTTGCATAATTTATTGATTGATTTTGGAGCATTAGCCAATGTCATGCCCCTGGCCATATGCAAGGAACTTGGGATTACCCCCACTCCTTCAAGAAGGAAGGTGACCCAAATGGTCAAAAAAAAAGTAAATATTGTTGGGGAGATGAATTGGATCCCAATGCGAATCACTGTAGACTTGAGGGTGTAACAAGTTATTGATATACAAGTTGGCAATATCCCTGATGCATATGGACTTATCTTGGGATGGGACTTCACCCATGCATTGAATGGATATGCTACAACATATGTTTCTCACATGTGGCTACCATGGAAGGGACTACCAAATCAGATTTGTATAGATCGAGAGCCATGTATGAAAGCCACGATCACAAAATACAACACCACCAATGAAGTGTCATTTGCTAAAACAAAATTGGGAAATTACTGCCCCTTTACTTATCAAGAGGTCAAGCCTTATGAAGAACTTCCTACAGAGGTCCTATTGGTGCAATGTAGTCCTCCCACCAACTTGATCCATGTGCCCTAGAGCACATAAATGCTGGTAGAGCTTGATGGTTAGGAATCCTCTGAACATGGTACTTTAAGGTTGCTTGATGGATTCTAAGACTTCATGGAGAGGTGAATAAAAAATCAACTCTGTCTAGGGGCAAGAATGAATTTCCAAGATCTTTTGCGGCCAAGTTGGTGTCGGGTACACAATGCAACCCACTTTGAGTTTGAATGCTACTTTTTCCAGACAATAGTGGAACATGTTAAAGGATTGATTAATCCTAAGAAAGAGACACTAGTAGGGTAGCCTACCCCAAATCATGCCCAATCAGCACCTCCTTCAGAGGTTGTGGATAGAAACTTGCATCTTGTAGGAAACGATCATCTCATGGGTCCTGGCATCAAAGAACCTTTGAAATTCTAGGGACTATGCTTTGATGGATCCAAGTCGAAACAAGGAGTCAGTACCAGATTCAAGCTAATAAACCCAATGGGTAAGACCTACTTCATTGCCCATCAAATTCAATTTTATTATACTGATAATGTGGCGGAATATGAAGCCTTAGTACATGGTATTTTGATGGCTTTAAAGAAAAATGTCAAAATGTTGCATGTTTTCGATGATTCTAAGTTGTTAGTCAAGCAAGTCAGGAAAGTATACTCCTACCATGATAGAAGATTGGAAAACTATAGGCATAGGGTTTGGGATCTCTTAGAATGCTTAGATGCATTTAATATACAACTGATCCCTCATGCTCAGAACCACACAATTGATGCTTTGGCCCAAGCAACCACCACTTTGTAGCCCCTCTCCTTGTGCAGACTTAAGAAATTTATATTTGAGTTGACATCCACACTATCTATTCTAGACAATGTCACCTATTTCTAGGTATTCAATGATTACAAACATATCCTTGAATTCATAACGGTCTCTGATGTGTTTTCTACACAAATAATTGACAAAGCTGATCCAGAAGAAGTTAACTAGATATAGGAGTTATTAACCTCTAGAATAACACGATCCCCTAAGGTATGGTTCATCTTGAGCATATATTTGATTTAGATCAGATCAGAGACCAAGTCCAGCAAGCAAAAAAGGAGTCATTAGCAATCAATGTGATATCCACAACGTCGAAACAACCAATGAAATAAAAAACGTATTTATTGAAAAGGTGTGCACTACAGAAGAAAGGAAAGGGATTATTGATGCTTTATAGAAGTATCATGATGAGGTGGCATAGAGCTATGAAGATCTAAAGACTTATGATACTTTCATTATCACACAAACTATTCCCCTTAAGACAGATGTGTGGCCATTCTGTCAATGCCAATGCCCCATCAATGCCTTGTTGGAGTCAATCATCTACAAAGAGGTACAAAATTTACTTTTAACAAGGATAATATTTCCAGTCAGACACTCCACATGGATGGCCAACTTGGTCCTGATCAGAAAGAAGAATGGAGAAATTAGATTGTGCGTGGACTTTCACTATCTGAATAGAGCCTCAAAAAAAGATAATTATCCAATCGCTTCCCTGGATGAAGTACAACAAATCATTAATGGCTCACACATGATGTCTTTCCTCAATGGGTATTTTAGGTACAACCAAGTTATGGTGTAGTACGAAGATCGCCATAAGATAGAGTTCACCATGAAGTGCGAAACCTTTTCCTACAAAAAAAATTCATTTGGGCTCATGAACGCTGGTGCTACTTTTCAACATGCCATGGATGTCACATTCAGAGATCTGTTCGGAAATTTTATTATCATCTACATGGATGATTTAACCGTATTCTCAAAGAAGTGGAGTGATCACGTCTCTGACTTTTGAAAAATATTTCAAAGGTCCTGAGTATTTGGGGTTTATATTAACCCAAAGAAGTTTATTTTTGGGGTAACTAAAGGAAGATTTCCTAGGCACATCATTTCAGAGCAGGGAATATCCATTGACCTTGAATACATCCAATCTCTATTAAAGATCCCACTACTAAGTAGCAAGAAAGAACTCAAATCTTTCTTGGGGAAGATCAACTTTATAAGGAAGTTTATTATAGGCTTTTCCAAGATCGTCAAGCTGCTCAATGCCATGTTGAAATAAGATGCTAAGATTGATTGGACTCCAGAAGAAAAACAAGCCTTCAAAGAAATTAAGCAGGCAATTGTTGAGGCACCAATACTAGTCAGTCCAAACTATTTGAAGCCCTTCTACATCTACTCATTTTCTTTAGATCACTCATGTGCCAACATCTTAACTCAAAAGGATAATGATGGAAATGAGCACTCAATTTCTTTCATGAATGCTCCTTTGAAAGATTCTGAAATAAGATACCACAACGTGGAAAAATAGGCATATTCTCTTGTTTGAGGAGTGAAGAAGTTCAGACATTATATCTTGTACAATAAAGTGTTTTCCATAGTCCCTGACCCAATAGTGAAGACACTGCTTATGCAAAATGAGTTGGTAGAATGCAGAGAAAAGTGGGTCACGATTCTACAAGAATACAACATGGAAATTAAAGCCACAAAATTAGTAAGAGGACAAGCACTTTCTTGAACGATAGCTGAAACAACATCTGAAGCAAGGCCTTAACTTACAATATAGTAGTACCAGCTGAAGGACATCTCCCCAAGGGAATGGTATAATGACATAGTCTACTATCTGCTAAACCACAAGTGCCCACCTCGCTTGTAGGGAGTTCAGATGTGCACCCTCAGATTAAAGATCAACAACTTCATGTTGCAAGGATTTGTTTTATATAAGAAGAATAATGAAGGCATCTATTTGAGATGCCTTGGTAAAGAAGAAGTGGGTCGAGTCTTAAAGGAGTTTCATGAAAAATTTGGCACTGGCCATGGATCTAACCCTTTGACTGCTCATCAGATCCTACGAGTATGTTACTATTGGTCGAAAGTCTTCAAGGACTCCCAAAATCATGTCCGTACATGCCACGTATGCTAGAATGTCACAACCAGAGAGAAGAATACTGCTATCTTGCTATAACTAGTTTTGGAGGTGAGGCTATTTGCATAATGGGGCCTCAACTTCATTGGTCCAATAAGTTTTCCATCATCTACAAGACATAGATACATTCTAACTGCCTCTGATTATTGTACTAGATAGACAAAAGCCATTGCATATAGGCAATGCACAACTGAGGTAGTTACAAATTTTCTTGAGAGTTTTATTTTAAATCGCTTTGGTTGTCCTTATGATTTGGTGTGTGACAATGGACCTACATATTCCTCATTAAAGTTTTCCAGTTGGGCTTTTGACTATGGAATTGTCTTCAAGTTCTCGTCAAACTACTACCCCTAGGGCAATGGCCTAGCAGAATCCACTAATAAGAATTTGATCACTGTGATCAAGAAGCTGCTTGATAAAAATCCCAAGGACTAGCATACCCAGCTCCATTTCATCCTTTGGGAAAATTGCACCTGTCACAAGGCTACCCTTGGCAATTCCCCATTCCATCTTGTTTATGACTTAGAGCCTATCTTTCTAATACACCTAAAAATTCCCACCCTCCAGTTTATCAATGACTTTTATGAAGGAGGGGATTGTTGAGAAGCTCAGTTAGCTAAGCTCTTGCACTTAGAAGAAGTATGAGATTGCGTAATAGAAAATTTTTCCAAACATTAGGGTGTAGTCAAGAGATGGTTCAATCGTTGAGCCAAAATCAAGGCCTTTAGAATTGCAAATCTAGTCCTGTGTTGGGACAAGGCCCATGAAAAGAAAGGGGGAAATTAAAAATTTGACAAGCTTTGGCTTGACCCTTTTCAAATAGCTGAAATTATGGGAGACAACGCTTTCCACTTAAAGACCCTAACTAGTGAAGATGTCTCATTGTTGGTCAATGGGAAACACCTAAAGCATTGCTCCCAAGTCTAAGCTCTTTTAGAGTTATCCCTGTAAATACTTGTATATAGGTTAGAGTAGGTTGCCTGTTGGTTCACTTGCATTTTTCTATTTTGGCATCACCTCATTTTTCTCATCTCCTGGCTATTTTGTTTTGATGAGGGTGTCCTTTTTTTTTGCTGTAGTGGTCGTGCTCATTCGATGAATGGTTTGCTTTGTTTCCTGCTCCTAGTGTTCTTTGGATAAACAATCACTCTTAACTGTTGGTCTCCAATCATTGTTATGGAATGATTTTCTCATTTGAACTTTGCTTCAAAATCTAACACTTAGTTGAATCTTTTTACATTCATCTCAGATATTGCACCAAAACGCATGTTAATTATTTCTAAAGGGCTATACAGTGAATGCTATGATAAATTGGTGAGTGAAAATATTAAGCCCACTCCAGTGACCACTGTGGTTCTCAAACCCATTATAGGCTTCAGTGCTTACATGTTTGAGCAAACAAATGATAAAATGTAAAAAGAAAAGAAAATTAAAAAATTAAGCAACTATATGGGTGTGTGAATAACTCTACTGAGGTTATGGATGCCTAGCTAGTAGTAGAGAAATATTCTTAGAGTCATAGTGACAACTCCGCCAAGGCTATGGATGCCTGACTAGCAGCAGGATAATGTCTAGGTTACTTTTGGTGTTGGACGATTTATGTAGCTTGCTCAGTTTGATTAGCCATTGTCTGTCATAGTTTTTTTGGGAAGGAATGAACTCTCCATGCATATACCACTGAGATGTTCCATAGGTTGATTCAACTAAGGATCGTGTTCTCTTAGTTCACCTTTGGTGTCGGCCCCTGGTCTGTGAAACCAAAGATTTTGGGTTCTGAATGAATACTTATCCTCAGAATGCTCGAGAACGTTCTCCAGCAGAGTCGCCATTTGTTGTGCCCTCAACACACATGCCTTGTTCAGAACGGGGACCCTCTCTTTCTTTCGCCTTGTCAGGTCATTTTTGTCATTGCCTCATTTTTTGTACCACCTGTTTGGTGTCCCATATGGTCATTAAGCCTTAAAAGTGTCATCTTAGGTCGATCATGTTTCTCCCCCCTTGAATTTTGTAAGTCAGGTGCCTTTGCGGGTTTCCCTTGATAGTTTGTCATTGCAAAGTGTCCTTGGGGCCCTTCAAGTCCATCTTGGTGGGTTTCCCTTGGCAAATTTCCTTGGTGCATTCACCATGTAAAAATGTCTGAAAGGCTTCATCCTTCCGTGGCTTGGGGCCCGCCACCTTAATATTTGTTCTCATGTTTCCAAAATTTCAAACTGACCATCCTTCATTTGTATCAGGCCTAGTCTATCAAATCTCCCTTCTTGGGTTTTCGTTATGCGTTTTCCTTTCAAAAACAACCGGACCTGCCAACTCCCAATGCTATCACTTACATGCAAAACAAAACAAACTATCGAGTGACGAGCCTACCCCTTGGGCCCACCATGGCATGGAGACTTCTATCCTTCATCGTTGGAATGTCATCTTTTGAACTAAAAAAAATTGGAGTCCTTCATGTGGCCCAGGTCTATCTCTGTGGGATTCCATCCCCAAGACGCTACCCATCATTTTCCTTTTCACATGACATTTTGGCTCCAACCATCCAACCCCCACACCTTGTCCCTCTATTCACTGCTCAACTTTGAATTTGAAACAACCTTACCAAGTGCCCTCTGGGTTTCGGTTTGTAGACTTTTGTTCGTAGAGCACCATGATGATATCACCGTCTCTCATAGCTTTCTAGTGGCTTCCTTCTACTCCTCAAGCTCTGGTTATCCTTTGGTTGTATGAGTGAGAATGATAAAAATCAAGTGTCCCAAACTTTTTATGGATCATACCTACTAGATTTCTATCGTCGAGAATCCATCCTGTCACAATTGTTGCCAAAGGGAAAACCAACTCCATCATTCTAGCCATCGAGATCTAATCACGTATTTTCTGATGAACTCCATTGGGTGAAAACAGAGATAGCACATATATCGAGCCCTTGGCCAGGTCTAACCCTTTGAGTTTCCCCCATCGGACTTCCGCTCACTGCCCACCATTTCAAATAGTGACCTCCTCATATCTTCCTGCCTTGTGCGGCCCGAAACACTTAATGATCAAATAATCATGTTGACCATCCTCTAGACTAGCCGGACCCATGCCCGCAGAACTCCTTCCCCGAGATGTTGCCTCACCAGAGCTGTTCCAAATGGAAAACCCAAATGATCATCCCTCCTCTTGACTTTGAACGCCTCAAAAGTGGTCCTAATGCCTTCCAATATGAAAACAAACTTTGACCCATGTGTTGACAAAACCTATTCTCCTTGATGAACTCCACGATTGAACCAAGTCCTTGGACGATTGAAACCATGTTGTTTTCCCTTCAAAACAACCATCTTAAAAGGGAAGCCTAAACCCCGGGGCCTGAATCTTTTGAACTCCCTTCTGTGAATTACCAATGTCAACTTGGATTATTTGTTAGATTTATCAAATAATGATTTAACCAATTTAACACTGTCTTGTAGGGATTTGGCTAACGTTCGACGTATTTTATGCTTGAATATTTTTGTCTCCATTTTGGTTAGAGGATATATGGAATCAAGTGTGGGACCTTTGGGAGAGGCTGCAGAGAAAGACAAAGGGAAGAAGACAAGAAAAGCATGCTACAGAAAGGAAGACAAAGACCAAATGAAATATTAGTTCTGAGGGGAACCATTGAAATCCAAGGTCACCACAAAGTGGAAGGAGGTCTCTAATACCAACATAGGACATGTGGACATTGATGAACTCACACAAAGGGTTGGGATAAACCCTAAGACAAAGAACACAAGATTGATCAGAGGTAGTGGAATAGCCAAAGTTACGGGCTTCCCTCCTGCATTTATTGCCCATGAACTAGTAATGGCCTACAGGGAGGTGTACCAGCCAGAGACCTAAACAATAGTTGACAAGGATGGAAAAATTCTAGCTGACATGTCTACCAAAGCAATAACTAAGGCCTTTCATATCCATACCTTCGGGGAGATGGAATTTCCAACCATAACGGAGTGCAAGGAAAAGTGGGACGAGGAACCAATTAGATGTAAGAAGCTTATAAATCAACATTGGCTTAAAGAGAAGAGAGGAATTGCTGCAAAAGTTCCCCAAGAGCTCTTTCACAGTGATTTTTATGAAGACTACCATGATCTAGTAATCCTGCTAAGTAGAGAAATGGGCCTTCCTACCACTACCTACTTTCAAGAATGGATGATCTAATTTGTTGAACAAATTCTCCGTGGAGAGGATGACACTTCATTTTACTGGGGTTGGATAATTAGTGATTGCTTCCATGCGCAATTCATTGTTGTCAAGAAGAATTCCAAGTTGTACATGACATCCTACTTGGTCTACTCATTGTCTAAATAGAGGAAGTATAGTGGCCTATTTAGAGCTCTAGATGAAGGGAGCTAAAAGTTTATGACAGATACCCTCAACTACAATTCATAAATTTTAAGAGGGTCTATTGCAGGGTCAATGACGCTTTCATAGGTCATATCATCAAATTGATTCTAGGTGACTTTGAGAGGCGAGTCTCCCATAGTGCCAACACTTTCCTGAAGTAGTACGCCTTTTTGTTTGTTCAATATCCTAAATTCACATACATCCATGTAGAAGGATTCTTGGGAAGACCAAACAAGTTACCCCGGTATCCTAATGATTAGATAATATTGGTAGAACTTTCATGGCAGTTGTGGCATGTGCACACTCCCTTGAGAAACAAACATCTAGCAGGGATTTCTTATCCCCTATCCTTTGGCCAAGGGAAATACGATCTCCATACTTCGCAATGTGCCCACAACTCAAAAAAGGAGCTAGTAGAATACCATCTTAGACTTCACACCACCCGGCCATGAATGGATGTTTATGACCATATTAAGAAAGCACTTGGACCTAAATATGACCATCTACATAGCATTGAATAATTCTAGGCCAATTTCAATGATGACAAGGAAGTACGGATGAGGCATTATATGTAGATGAATGCATACTTCGTAAAGAGGGTGAACCTGTTCCTCGTGCCTGACCAAGTAGAAGAAGATGAGAGTATAATCATAGATCCCTAATACAATGTAGTAGCCAATCTCCCAATACCATTAATTGACTGGGATGAACAAGAGGTCGATAACCTTGATATCTTGACCAAGCCCATTGACTCTCGAACAAGAGAATGGTTTGATGGGAAAGTTTCCCGATTGAAGCAATAAGGGGTCATCTTGACTTATGATGGGATCGAAAGTGAGCTGAGTGGAGTAGAGGGTGTGACAACTACTACCTCAACAGGAGAAACTTCAAAATCTCCTCCATCCACTAGAACAAGGAAAATAAAAGAGGCTGTGGAACAACAACCCAATCTAAGAAAAGCCTCAGAGGGAGAACCTTCTAAAAGGTAGAAAAGATCAAGTATTGTCACAAAGATGCCCATTATTCAAGAGGATCCACTCCATTGGGGAATGGAAATGGAGGTCAAGCAACCAAAGTCCCCACTTGCTGCCCCCACTATTGTTGCCCTTCCGTCAGCTTCCCTGGCAATGATTGCAACTTCTCCACCTGCGATGGACATTTCAGTCCATCTTGCCTCTTCTCCACCTATTGGACAGGTTGTAATGATTGAATTTTCCTCTTCCACCACTTCTCCACTCTCCTCCCACTCCATGTTCCCAACTAAATCTCTCTCACTAGAAACAACAATAATACCCATGCCTGCACTTTCACTACCAGAGGCGTTCTCGCGACACATGCAGAATGTTCCTTTAGAGATTTCAAAAGCATTGATGAATCCAATTGTCCAAGCTTACTTGGCACAAGTTCTTGCCATCATTCCTACCTCTACTCCTCCAACTGAAGCACCAACAATGAAGGCCACAATGGTAGTATCCAAGGAGTTAGAAAGGTAGGAGAAGGAAGCAACAACATTGGAGGAGGAAGCGGATGACTACCACGAACAACTCAAGCACCAGAACTTGTAGATTGATGAGGTATTCCATGAGGGAGAGGAAATAGGGTCCTCTGAGAGTGGAGAAGAAGAAAATGTTGGCACTAAATACATTGTACAAACCTTTGATGCAGATCTTGAAGAAGAGTTGGCTCAATAGCTAGGGGATGTCAGAGAGGAAGTTGAAAGACCACCTCTCGAAGAAGAAAGAGTTAGGTGATAAAATGGAAGAGGACATTGAACTTCCAACTAGGGAATAGGAGGAAAGCCCCAAGCATGATGAAAAAATGCCTCCCTCTGTAGAACAAGAAGAACAAGAAAAGAAAGAGGAGGATATGCCGCCTCAACACAAGGAAGAGGAAAGTAAAGAAGAAGAGAAGCTTGAAGAAGAGGTTGAAACCCACAAGGGTCAGGGAGCTGACTAGCCTGAAGAACATGGGCATGAAGAAAAAGAAATAGATACCAAAGGGGAAGACATCCCAAGAAACTTTTTCCCACTAAATCCCCCATCAAATGCATATTGTTCATCTAGGACTCTGATGAGGAAAAAGAAGATACAAGGATGAAACAAGAGGCTCTCGGTGATAAAGAGATTGAAATCAAGAAAGGTGAGGAAGAAGGTGATCGTGAATCACCCAAGGAGAAGTCCCAAATGCCTGAATGGCTAGAAAATCAATTGGAAATGAAGGCTCTTGCTCGGAGGGATCCAAGAGCCAAGTTAGAAGCCATATTAGCCCGAGCCCAAATTAGCTCCAAGAAGGAGAAGAAGCCTAAAATTAGAGTGAAAGTGACGATGGATGCCTCTGGATCTAGAACAGTGTAGGTAGCTATGATAGTGGTGGGAGAAGGAATAAGCTACAATGTCTCCACCATCAACCTAGGAACTTCTTCAAGAGAGTAGAAGGTGGACCACCTTCAGGAGTCTATTGTCATAGTGGTGCATTTAATATAACAAGATAAGATCTCCAAGGATGAGCTCAAAGCATAGTTGGTTGACTTAACAACTTATATCAAATAATGGTCATCCGTAGAAGAGTTACCTACCACATCCTCGGCCCTGCCTCAGTTGTTGTCTAAGGAACAAGTAGATAAGCTCGAGAAAAGGAAGAACTTAGCTAATACCACGAAAGACTAGTTTTTGCAGGTTTTTTATATTGGAAACATGGACATTGGTCATGCCATTAGGACAACTAATAGGATCTTGGAGGTGCAAAAGTCTCTTGAGGGCACAAGGAGGTTTTGTATTGACTTCCCGAGAATGTATGAGTCTACTTACCCCAAAATTGAAGCCATCCTCAAATTGCCAAATAAAACTTGGGAAAAGGAGCTTGCATTCAAGGATGACCATTGGCTAGTAGATATCTGGAAGCTGGACTTCGAACACCAAAATGAGAGATTAGAGCTAGTACTTTATAAGGTGGATCTGGATATCAAATTGGCTAGGGATGTTACGGCGAATTGTACTAAATATTTGAAGTTAATGGGTATGTGTAGGATCATGATGGGCCAAAAAGTGGCAATATGGTGGGTATGTGGCTGATGATTTTTTAATTACTCAAAATTGATGAAACGAAAAGGGTTTTTAAAGGATATTCTCAACTTTCCATCAATATAAATTATGCTTTACTTTGAATTTAATAAGTAATTATTATTCATTTTCTATTTGAATTACGACTAAAGTCTTAATTGATAGGCTGATTGAAAAAAATCTATAGCTTTCAAATGATATCACATTTTTTGAATCCAAAAAATGCTTCACATACTATAGGATTAAAAAAAGAAAAATTGAATTTCATGAAGTTTTGACCAAGTTAAGGTGGTCAGACATACGAGTTTTTATATTTTTTAAAAGTTGTAATAAAAAATTAATAATTAATTATTTACTTAGAAAAAAATTACAAAAAAAGTGCATCACATTGGGACATGAGTCCTCTACTTATATCTAAAATATTATAAAAAAGTATTATTATTTTATTGTGGTTAGGGTGGTCAGATAGACACCTACTTCTTATTTTTTCCTTGAAATTTAAGTACTACTACATTGAAATTTCAAATTTTCACCAAATATATATATATTTTAAACAAACCTAGTAGTTTAGAAACTACATTCATTTTTTTATAGATTCTATTCTTATAGATTTTTGAAATAATATAGATAACTTATTCAAAGTTTTACGTCAAGTTTACTAACTCTGATTTTTCTAAACTTTTTGCCACTTAAGGGCCTATTTTTTCCATGATGATCTTGTGCATACCCTAATGACAGGTTACAATCTGCTTGTTGTTGAGATTGATTCGGGAAAGGTGAAGCCCTATTTTCAAAAGAAGATGGAAGATGGAATGATGGGTGAGTTCACCACCGATTTTATGAATTTTTCTGGTTGGAATTTTGCCCAATCTGAACAAGTCAAGGATAATACAACCATGTGTGATGAAGACTGGGACAAGCTCACCAACTGGTCCAAGCAATGGAGTTTCCAAGTGTTGCAATCTGAAATTATGGAGGTTGATAAGCTCCAACTGTTGATCCTGAAGTTTATGGAGTATTATTCTTTAAAGAAACAAGAAGGGAACCCTATTATTCATGATAAACTCCTTACATAATAGCAACAACAAAGGGAAATTAGCAAAAAGACAAAATGCTACAGTGTTGTCACTAGAGGACAAAATAGGGAAAAGAAAAGGATGTTTTTTTTAAATTGCAATATATTTGGGGGTAGGTGAAACCCTAATGTGTAGTGAATCATGACCACACAATGAAAATCAATCTTGGCCATTTATTCTACTTTTTGGACACTATAAATAGGGTTTCTCCTCTTATTTTCAAGAGAGAGTTGAGTTGTAATGATATGCTATAGAAATTTTAATAGAAATACATTGACTTTGCTGGATTTTTGAGTTTCTTTGCATGTTTCATGATTCATCTCTCATAGTTAGGTGATTTAGATATATTTACTTTTGTTGTTGTTCATAGTTTTAGATTTCTTAGATAGATTGGTAGACACTGTTCAATGGTTGTGTAGATTTCTACTGTGTTGATTCCTTTCTTGTCCATACTTTTTGTTGTTTACTACTGGTAGATGGTTGTGGAAAGTTAGTCTAGACTTAAATTGAAAGTTGCTCCAAAATTTTATCTTTTGTTCATGCTTGTTTACAATGAATGAATGGTAAAATATTTACAGTCCTCAGAAGCTTGCACAAGTTTCATGATACTGTGAGTTTTTTAGTTAAGTGAAATTATGTTTTAAGGAAATTGTCCACAATAGAACCCTCCATGATCAATGTTCATATCTAGTTTTAGATCCAGGAACCTCTTCTCTTCTTGACCATTTTTCCCTTTTTTTTATGAATTAACCTTTGCTAAGGTTCATTGCACATTGTAAAGCTAAATTTCAAGATAAAACTAGAGTTTATAATTGTTAGTTGAACTTGTAGCAAAATACACTCTAACTTCCCATCTTAGCAACTCCATTTCAAGATTCATCTCAATCTAGCTATGTAAGTTTTCCCTATGATTAACAACAAAATCACATCGAACATCAACTAGGAAATTCCATGCACATCATGACCTGACACCTGAGAGATCTTGGGGTAGTGATTGGTAATTTGCTTGCAAATTTCTACCTTTCAAGAGAGACAGTGTGCCTATGCAGTGCCTATCTTGAGAAAGTTATAAAACACACATATCAACAATAGGCAACAAGCTTACCTTCTTGACTCAAAACAACTCCTATGGTAGTGCCACTAGAATCACAATCTACCCAAAAGACCAAGTATTAAAATTTGGAAGTGCCAAAATAGGTTGCTCTGTAACTTTCTTCTTCAACATATCAAAATTTTTTGCTGCTCCTGTAGTACACTTAAACTCTTTTCTATCTCCTCTCATTGCTTTAGTTAGAGGTGCACATATACTACTAAAACTCTTAATAAACTTTTTGTAAAAACTTGCTAGACCATGAAATGATCTTACCTCTGTAAGACTCTTTAGGGTAGAGCATTCAATGATAGCTCTCACCTTCTCTGGATCCATTTTAAGACCCTTTACTGAGACAAAAAAATCCCAGATATACCAACTCCCTTTTTACAAAACTACATTTCTTTAAATTAATCAACAACTTCTCCTCCCTTAGCTTTTCAAAAAAATCACGGATATGCATTAGGTGCTTCTCTAATGTCTTACTGAAAATCAGAATATCATCCAAAATAAACAATAAAATTTTTTCCTAACATTCTTTTAATACCTCATTCATAAGCTGCATAAATGTACTTGGTGCATTGGTTAGCCCAAAAGGCATGACTAACCATTTGTACAAGCCCTCAATTTTAAAGACTGTCTTCCATTCATCTCCTTCTCTAATACGAATTTGGTGATATCTACTCTTAAAATCTATCTTCATGAAGTACTCAGCTCCACTCAAACAATCCATAATGTCATCCATCCTTGACAACCTATAGATCTATACTTGATGGTGAACTTGTTGATGGCTCTAGAATCTGTACACATCCGCCATTCCCCATCCTTCTTTGGTGATAGTACTACAAGTATTGCACATGGACTCAAACTCTCTTGAATCAATCCCTTCCACAACAACTCTTGCACTTGTCTGTTCAACTCTTTTCTCTATGTTGGAGTCATATGATGAGTTTCCTTATTCCAAAAACTAGCTCCAAGAATTAGGCCCATCTAATGACTAATCTTTCTTACTGGAGGAAAACCTTCTAGTATGTTATAAAAAATAATAGCTTGAAACTCATTCAACAAATCTAAAACCTCTACGGGTACCTCAATAGTATCTTCTTTATCAACTCTATGGATCAATGCAAAACACATATGCTCATGCTTCATACCTTCTAGGAACTTTCTTCCATCAACCAAACAAATTCTTGCATTATTTCATACCTTTTGCTCTGCCTCTTTCAAGGGCTTCAACTTATGATGAACTCCATCCTTTGTCACAAAATAGGTGTTGGAATGTCCATCATGTACTTCTCGCTGATCAAACTGCCATGGTCTACCTAACAACATATGACAAACATCCATAGGAATAATATCACACAATACCTCATCATGGTAATTTCTAATCTTGAACTTTACCAGACATTGTTCATTTACCAAAGCCTTATGGTCCTTCTGCAACCAAGCAATTTGGTATGGATTTCGATGCATTCTTCTCTCCAACTGCAACTTACTAACCATCTCTTCTGAAACAAGGTTATTAGTACTACCTCCATCAATAATAACATTACAAACTTTACCTTTACACTTACATCTAGTGTGAAACAAATTCTTCCTTTGAGTTGGATCTTTCTCCTCATTCAACAAGGATCTTCTAGTAACAAGAACCTCTCCTCTTTCTGCTTCCTCAGAATGTGAAGATTCAACATATTCATCTACATGTGCAACTCATGCACTACCCTCAAGTCTTCTATTTGTCCTTCCTTGATGTTAAGGAAACTCATATGCCCTATGCCCTTCTTCTCCACATTGGAAATAGGTTCCATGAAATTCTCCTCTCCTTGTTCCTTGGCCAGATCTTCCTCTTCCTCTTTGGTCTCCATTATGAGGATGATAGGTGTTATCTCCTTTCTCATTCTAGCTGCTACTATACCCTTCACCCTTCTTTTGGTCTTCATTTCGACCTCCATATGACCATCCACTAATCCTTCCACTATGACCTCCACCTCTTTGCTTACTTTCAAACCTCCTATTCAACTTCTCTTCTACCTTCAAAGAAAACTTATATGCATCCTCAATGGTAGGTGTTCTTACTAGAATCAACTCTTCTTGAATGCTTGTCTTTAACCCATTTATGTAACAAGAAACTTTCTCCTTGTTGGGCTCAGAATGACCTGTTTTGATTAGGACTCAGTAGAATTCTTCTCTATACTCTTTAATAGATTTTCCTACTTGTTTCAACCCTTGCATCTTCTTCAACAAATCCAACTCATAGTCCCCAGGAATGAACTGTCTCTTCAATTTTTCCACCATCTGATCCCATCTTTTTATTTTCTCTTTTCCTCTTCTATTTCTTTCCATCTCGACTTCTTTCCACCATATGCTAGCATTTCCTTTCAATTTGACCTTTGCAAATTTGATCCTACCTGAGTCTTCTATTTCCTCATACTCAAAATACTCTTCCATTTCACTGATCCAATCAATCAACTCCTCTGAATTTAGGTTTCCAAAAAAATTAGAAACTTCTATCTTTGGCCTCTTTCCAATCTTGGAAATGGCCCTAATCAGTCTGAATTCTCTAGGATCCATTACATCCTGTGCTTCCTCTTCGAATGCCTCCTCATCTTCAACCTCATCCTCACTTTCATCTCTTATTCTGACATCAACTCCCCTATGTAGCTCCTCTTGAAGTGCTTGAATTTGTCTTTGGAGGTCTCTAAAAACCTCTTTTGTTACCCCAACATTTCTCCCACCACAATTTCTTCATGGAGGCATCTTTTGTCATAGACCCACAACCACAAGTCCTGGTGCAAACTGCCTCACGTTCAACAATTTTCTTACAAACTCAGGAAAACCTAGCTCTAATACCACTTGATGAAGGGTACTCCCCTTACAATCTAAAACCCACAAAAACAACAGATAATGGCACAAACAAAATGCAAGAAGGAATGAAAATATTTTCTATTATCATTGAAATGAAAATGAAATTACAACATTATATTTTCCATCACATGGGCTTTCTGATTACATAAAGCTACAAATCTACAAATCAGAGCCACCATCTACTCTACTCTTTCCTATCCTTTGTAGTACCCCTTTACATCCTTTATTTGGAAGGTGTAACTGCCCTAGGATCTTCTATAAAGTGTAACCACCCTCGAATCTTCTAGAAAGTGTAACTTCCTTTGGAATTTTTTTTGAAATTTTATTAATTTTGGTATTACAACTTCGTGGGGTCATAACTTTTGATCCAATCATCGGATTTTCTATTGTAATACCTTTTTAGAAACTTTTTGAAAAATATTGTGCTTTCCACCAATTTTCAGGCCCATCTGGAGCCTCTAAGTGCCTCAAAATTGACCCCGAAGATTTTACTAGGATTTTTGAAAATTAAATTTGTAATATCTCTCAAATGACAAATGGTATTGAAGTGATTTCTTCACCATTGGTTTCAATTTACCATTTTGGAGGCCTATGTAAGATTTCATGTCCAACTATGCATAAATGCAAACTTACAAAAATAGTAACCCTACCAAATTTAGCCCTTATTGAAAAGAAACAACATTTTTTTTGGGTGATGCAAGATTGCTCTTACACCTTGGATGCTCCTGCATGAAAAAATAATATTAATGATTGAATGGTGATCAAGTATTAAAGCCATCATGTAGGTTTAAAAATGAAGGATAGTATTAATGTAATAACTTAAGTTTTAACATTGTAACTTTTTATCGGATAAGAAGTACCATAGTAGAAATTCCAATCAAGGCCTATTGATAACCTTGTTAATTAAACTAAGAAATGAATAAATAAGAGTTAATAGGAATAAATAAACAACACCACCTTTCTCAACTAGTGAATAACCTATAACATTGATGCAAGCAATTATCATTAGGGTTATTAGTTAAATAATGAAAACCCCATGTTAGTATCTAAGCATGGCTAATAGGTTTATCATTGATTCACTTAGATAATAATCTCAAGAGTGCCACCCTTGCTGTTTCAATTAATGTAACCTTCCCATTAATAAAACATCATCATCCTAAGTAGTGGTCAAATGAATTAATACATAAAATTACCATTGTTAGTATTTTAAATGAAACCAAAGTTGTTCTCACTTTCCCCACCCTAATCTTAGGTGACACATCCATGACAATGTTGCACGAGAAACTCATTGGATGTGTGTCATTTCTTATCATTTTTAGACATGGTTAATAGTCAATAGTGGTTTACTTGTTTTAGTTTTTTTTTTTAAATTGGTTGCGTCATGTCCAATGTGTACAATTTTGGGAATGACATTTACTTTCAATTATCTTTAAAGATAACACCAAATTTTTTTCTTTTAGATTTAGTTTCATCAAATTACAATAAAATAATCAATTGAAATTAGGTCATGAATTTAGATAGAATGGCATACTAATTTATCAAATTAAATATAAGATAAAGCACTGATCAATTATAACTAGTCTTAAGGAGTTTTTATATATTCCTTTGAGTTAAGTGTGGTTCCAATTAGCATAAGTTAAGTAAGTATTTAGAAACTCAATTTAATTTTCTTACTTATTTCTTTAAAATATAATTTCAATTATTGATTTAGGTATATATCCTTAGTTTTCCTTGAGTGTAACGTAGTTTGAAATTAGTACATGTTGAAAGAATTTTTTTTTTAATATATCTATTTCATTGAAATATAGATATGACATTGTGTTCCTTTTAGAAATCATTAGATTTTATAGCATAGTTAGATAAGAAAAAAAAAATTTAAAATAAAACCTATTAATGTTCAGTATCGATGGGGGCTCTAGCTCACATTTATGAGAAATATTGTTGCACTTTGAGCTATTGCATCTATATCCTAACATAGTTACTACAATGACATCTATGGTAGCATCCCTATAAATTGTTGGGGAGTAATAAGAGACACCATAATGAAAAGAAAATTCAAAGGATATGAAATCTCCCTTGGGTTTTTGACTAAAAGATAAATATAATCAACCAAAAGATGTTAGTGCAAACATATAAAAACTAAAATAGGATTTTTTTGTGATGTGCGTATAAATTTGGTTGGCTTTATATTTACTTTTTTAATGATTTAAAATAATTTTCTATGATATTAGACACATGAGACAAGTATGATTTTATTCATATGATTACAACTTAGAATTAGGAAAAACAATTATGGTCATGATGACCAATTCCTTTATGTGCTTCCATTTGTGGGTAGCAGTGACAAAGGAACTGGTTGGGAAAAGATCCCTAAAATTGGTTATGTACCCACATTAACAATTCACACCAAACCTATTTAGAAAATAGAAGTACATATTTTATACCTTTATCTTTTTGGAAGTAGGGTATGTAGGTTATTTGGGAAACAAAGGAAGCTCACATTACTCAAGTATTTTGGGATAGGGCATAGGGATTGTCCATTAAAGTTCAAGTCAACCATATTAATTAAGCAATATTAATAATCTAAGAAAACCATTCGATTAATGGGAAGTGGAAAATACATTCTTAAGGTAAGTTATCAAGATAAAATATAGTATTTTATACTCAAAATAATCTAGTGGATGAGTTTCTTCATTCAATTATGCTTTAGGCCAAATTTAAAGGCAAGATTCAAGACTTTAAATTTTGTTATATACTCCTAAATATTTCGACCTCAATGCACTCCCAATAGGGAAGTGTAGTCTTTAAAGGTTGAATCAGGATATTGATGGTCCCAATGAGTCTAAAGTCTTTCGCTAGAACATGTGTCTATTCTTTATGGACAAATACAAACCATATTTTAGTAGATTCCTATCTTGTATGGATAGTTGAATACTTGTCATTTATTGATGGATTCATGTCCCAAATTGATGAATTCCTATCTTGAATGGGTAGAAGTTCCTAAGTATTCAATCAATGAACACTAATAAAATAAAGGAATAGTAACAAAATAAAATAAATTAGTTATATTTTTGGGTTAAATCATTTGGGTTTTTACAATATAATAAAATGGACTAAATTTAGATAGAAAAAATGTTATTTTGGGTTGATCTAGTGGTCTATTGAATAAAATGTAGCAACATATTACTATACAAATTCACTGATGCAATAGTTTAATATCATTTAATGAGTATTGTCAATCTTGGAAAAAATAATTATGTAGAGAATTTACGTCTACCATATATATGTATTTCTCAATGATTTTACATGATTTATTAAATTATGATCAATATTGCATATGTCTAAATAATGCTACTATAAAACTTATGTGCCTTGAATTTCAATTCTTTGATTGATATGCTAGTGCACAATGTTTAGTATGTCTTTAACAATAGGCATGTTCCACACATAGGTAAAATATATAATGTTTTAGTTTCATTTCCAAGACCCTCTTATGCTTTGTGTATTATTTAGATATGCCTTGATAGGTTAAAAACATAAGGAAATTCATCTAGAAACTTTATGATTAATATGGAATATTTTTTGTGCAAGAAGATCGCTATAGATACAAAAAATAAGTTGTAAGAAACTTTACAATCCAATGTATAGAGAATGTTAGGAAGAGTTAACTAGGCACCTTTTTATTGATCATCAACACGGTTCAAAAAATAAAAGACAACATCAAATGGAGGTATAGTGGAATCTAAAAATATTGTGCAATTGTAGAGGATGGATATAGTTTGGATGTGTTGTTGACACTTTAGTGAAGGATTATATTGAGATATTTATCCTATAGTTCTTGATTTCTACATATATCTCAATAGATGAAGTAATAAATTGTTTTCTCTCTTTTATTTGGTGAAAAGAATCAAATTAGCTATCCTTCTTGGCCAATATGGTTCTAGTTGAAAAGTGTATTAATAAATTAAGCATGGAGTAGTCACCTCCCAAACATACGTGTGTGTGGTTAAATAACTATTCATCTTAGTATGTAAATTAGATAATATAAAGTAATGAAGAACAATTATTCTAAAGAAGTTTGTAAATATAAATGGAATGAGACATAAATCCATAATTATTAAATTTTAAACTAAACAACGCAAATGAGCACAACATGCAAAGAATGTGATGTGTAGGAGGTACCATTGGTGCAAGAAATCGTAGAAATGTCATAGTTGAGGAGACATGAATCATATATAAAAGGGGTGGGTAGAATAAGAAAAATTGACACATATCATTGGGAGAATCATAGTTCTGCAATGCTTTTGAGATCTCATCAAAGTGGAGCATGTGAGCTCAAATGATAGAGAGCCTTACTATGTATTGACATAGTTGCCTTGCATATAGTATTTATCAACAACTTTCATTAAGTGACAATGAAGAGGAAATAATGTTTGTACATTGCAATATAAAACATTAGGCTACTAAGGAAAGTTTTGATAAACATGTATGAGAACATTTGGAGATAATAGTTTCTTAGTTTCAAGATTTTTTACATCAAACTAATGTGTGGTAGGATATAGTGATTACATACTTAAAAGAAAGGCACAAGAAAAAAAACAAACCATGTTGTAGAATATATTTGTTTTTTATGACATAGCATTCTTGTTGGCTAAGTCATATACAATCGAAGAAAACATAGCACACTAATGGAGACCATGTGGTACTGCATGAGATATAAGAATGTCACAAATGCTATTCATAATTTTAAGATCAAAATTTTCATATTGTTCAATCTTGTTTTACATTACATTTTTCTCAGGGATTCACTATGCAAACATGACATCTCATGTGCTTTAATATGCTACTAAATAATACTTTTAATTCTATTTCTACCTCCTAATATTATATTATTAATGCCCCTTCCAAATACACTTCCAATTCAAAAATACCCCTTATTTAAACAAGATTGGAAATAACATTTTTGATTCTATCTTGTTTGGACTATTATTTAATATATAATTTTTTACATTCGAACTTGTTAAGACTTAATATCTAAAAGAACTTATATCACTGCTAAGGGCTCTAGGAAAATTCACCGCCACCAATTCATCGACGGAAAATTTGCCGCCAACAATTCATTGCAGGAAAATTCATCAACAGCAATTCACCCCATGGAAAATTCATCCCATTAACAGTTTGTGATTAATTTTCAGCGGCCGTGAATTGCTGGTGGTGAATTTCCTTGAGATGAATTTGTCATGACGGTGAATTTTCCCGCGATGAATTGCTGACAATAAATTGACCCAAGATAGAATAAAAATACATATGTTAATATTGTATGATAAATCCTAACAAGCTGCCCTCCAAGCAGACCTTTCACTTTCCCACCACTATTTAGCATAATTTCATCTTTGGACGGAGCTTAAATTATGGGCAAATTCTTTGTGTGCATTATACGGAGTGGGGTCTGCGCGTTGTGCATTAATTTCATGTCTCGTTTTTGGTTGATTAACGATACAGTTAAGTTCTGTATAATACTCAATTATTGGGAACATGAGAATGGAAAAGATTGACCAAATCTATCCCTTCCTCCCATTTTCCACCACTTTCTACCGTCAACCAAGTGCAAACACATGAAAGCTTCCCACTTTTTGTTGGGCTTTGTGAGAACACTCATTGCATTCACTATATTGTTACCGAAATATCGATGCACTCCACTCCGTCAATGAAGAGCACATTTTTCTAACAGAGATGATGATTGAGCAGTGTTGATTTTGTTCACGGCACCCAGGAAATCCTCCGCGACACCAAACGGCACTGAAGAAATCATAATCAAGAAGGCTTCATATATTTGATTGTTAATTCTGAAATCTTTATTGGAGCTTAAACTACAGACGAATTTTTTGTGTGCATTATACGGAGTGGGGTCTGCTCGTTGTGCATTAATTTCAAGTCTCGTTTTCTTGTTGATTAACGATATAGTTAAATTCTGTATAATACTCAATTATTGGGAACATGGGAATGGAAAAGATTGACCAAATCTATCCCTTCCTCCCATTTTCCACCACTTTCTTCCGTCAATGAAGTGAAATGCAGTGCGAACACTTGAAAGCAACCACAATTTTTGTTGGGCTGTGCGAGAACACTCGTTCATCACTTTGTTATTTAAATGTAGATTCACTCCACTCCGTCAATGCAAATCTTTCTAGCACTGATGATGATTGACCAGAGTAGAGTTTGTTCTCCGAGTGGCAAAACACTTTTTTACCACTGCACGGCACTCGCAGAATCCTCCGAATAGAAGATCAAACTCATCTTCACCGGTCTCTCATTCCCAAATATTCGCGCACCACACGGCACTAAGAAATCTTAATCGAGCTGGCTGCATATATTTGATTATTAATTATCAATTTTTTTTGGAGGAGAAAAAGATGATGATCATGTTTTTTAAGGCTTACTATACCTTGATTTACAAAGTTTTTATTATGGTCTATCTGGAGAAAAGCTGGAAGTACCTATGATAGCATTGGATTTAATAATTTTTTTAAAAAAATATATTTGCTAGATTTAACTGTAAAAGATTTATAATCAATATGATTTCTCAATACTAATCATTTAGTGAGGGTTAAAATGTTATAATTTATATATAATGTTGACGGATAAATTTTATCTTGTAGTTTGATTTATAAGTTTCAATACTAAAACTTAAATAAATCTTCATTTCACATCATTAGTCTTAAATTTGATTAATTATTTGTCCTTCAAAAAATTATGTGAAAATTTACTTTAAAATTTAGGTGCCAACCTTTAGATTGTTAAAGTCTCTCATCTTCTCAAATTTTATTCGTGCTCTTTGGACCAAAAGTTTTTGTTCTTTTAAAACCCCATCCATTACTATTGACTTTACTAAAAATCCCAAAAATGAATATCACATGGTTCTATATCTCTTCCTCACTATTTTGCATAATTATACCTAGAATATTTTGATTTAATGTAAATCATTACTCAATATTTGCACTAAGGAATAATTATTAGAAACAACCCTAATAAGCTCATTTAGGATTTTTTCTTTTTTTTTAATGTTAAAACATTGAGATACTTCAAAGTTACCTAGGATCCACTAGTCTTCCCTCACCCCTTAGTGACCATGAATAGTTGGTCCACTTCAAGACAATTCTATATTTTGACCATTTCTAAATTCTTCTTGTGCATCCTTGGATCATCCAATTCTAGGCTATCTTTTGCATTTACATTATTGTATTAATTTTATATCTTGGAATGGTGGTCATCATTTACCATGACTTTAGCCTTCCTCTTTGAATCCACAAATTTTCCCCTAGATACATTCATTACACTCCAACCAAACCTCCTATGAAATGAATTCATTTTTCCTATGCCCTCTTTCTTAAGAATATAAATAACAATAATACATAAAACAAGGCTTATTCGAAATTCTGCAAATCTACTACTCTAGTAATTCTCTACCTCGCAACCCAACAACCACTCATCCTCATCTTAAGTATTTAAGAATTCATGGTATCCTTCATAGTTTCTTCCCCCTTGCTCCTCGACCTATTCGTAGATTTTAATCCATCTATTCCACTATAACTCTATGAGCTTCAATAGATTTTAAACCACCTCAAGCTAAAAAATAAAATTCATCCTAAAACTACAACTTTTCCTCTCCCATTCCCTTGAAATATTAATTGACATAATTAAAATCACTCTTCCTTAAAATAATTACCATCTAATCCTCAATCTCCTAACCATAAATAGGAACCTTATTTAGCTACTCTTACAACCATTTTTTCCACAATCATTGATGTATCATTGAAAAGGAACCCAAGAATAACCATGCATGGGTTCCAAATCCAAAATGAATAATTATCCTCTTTCAAAAACCTTCATCCTAAGTGTTCATATCCAACACAAGGTTATCAGGTCTCTTGAGATAAATCTTTAATCACTCATTTTAGCATATTTCATCTAGATGATTTTAAGGAATAGTATCTCATTCAAGAAAAATCATACACTAAGCTCATCAAATAATTATTGTGTCTTATATGTTCAATATATTTTTTGATGATTGTATTGTGTTCATATCTACATGAATGATGCAAATACACCTTTTTGTATATGTTGAAATATTATATTTGATAATGATCCTAGGGACATATTATGAAGCACCATACTATGCTGATTTAGAAATATTTGAATATCAAAATAAAGGAAAAATAAGATAATATGCATGTCCTCCATCACCATGCTTCTTGTTATCCAAGCAACTTGTCCCTTGTAATAATTCGTTTTTTTTCTCCCAAAATTCTATTAGAGACACCCCCAAACACTTCCACATATAATGTGGTGTGGCTGGTGAATCCTAAAAGTGTGTAAATTGATGTTGTGTGATAGATAAAATATATATACTAACAAGCTGCCCTCCCACTGATCGTTTCACTTTCACACCAATATTTAACATAAAAAATTAATATATAACTTGTTTCACTCTTTATTGGAGCTTAAACTACAGACAAATTCTTTGTGTGCATTATACGGACTGGGGTCTGTGCTTGTGCATTAATTTCAAGTCTCGTTCTTGGTTGATTAACGATATGGTTAAATTCTGTATAATACTCAATTATCGGGAACATGAGAATGGAAAAGATTGACCAAATCTATCCCTTCCTCCCATTTTCCACCACTTTCTATCGTCAATGAAGTGCAAACACTTGAAAGCTTCCCACCTTTTGTTGGGCTGTGTGAGAACACTCATTGCATTCACCACATTGTTACCGAAATATCGATGCACTCCCCTCCGTCAATGAAGAGCGCATCTTTGTAACATAGATGATGATTGAGCAGAGTTCATTTTGTTCACGGCATTCAGGAAATCCTCCGCATAGAAAACCAAACTCATCTTCACCGGTCTTTCATTCCCAAATATTCGCACACCGAAAGGCACTGAAGAAATCTTCATCAAGCAGGCTACATATATTTGATTTTTAATTCTGAAATTTTGTTGAAAAAAGGAGATAAGGAAGATGATGTTTTTATAGACTTAGTATACCTTGAGTTACAATCTTTGGACCATATATCTTCACTATGAAGTTCAATATAATTTAAAGCAATTATTTTTTATATTCATTCTGATTTAATTGTAAAAGGTTTATCTGCAATATGGTTTCTGAATATTAATTAAGAGTTAAAATTTTATAATTTATTTAATATTAATAGATAAATTTTAACTTGAAGTTTAATTTATAAGTTTCAATATTGTTATTTTTAAAATAATTGTCAAAATTTATGTTAAAATTTAGATTTCACTCGTTAGGTTGTTAAACTCTATCATCTTTTTTTCCAAAATTTATTCATGTTCTTTAGAACAGACTTTCTTGTCCTTTCAAAACCCCATTCATTACTTTTTCCTTTGAAATTCCTAATTATGGATATCACATGGCTCTATATCTTTTACACACTATTTTGCATAAACACACCTAGAATATTTTGGTTGATCCTAGATCATAACTCAATATTTGGGCAAAGAAATAGTTTCTCAAAACAACTCTAGTATGCTCATTTAAGATTTGTATACAAAATATTAAAACTTCATGATACTTCAAAGTTACCTAGGATTGGTTTTCCCTTGTATCTTAGTGAGCATGAAGAGTTGGTCCATTTGAACATCATTCCTACATTTGATCATGTCTAAATTATTCTTGGTCATCTTGAGATCATCCAATTATAGGCTATTTGTTCCATTTAGATTGTTGTGTCAATTTTTACACCAAGGAAGGGTGGTCACCAGTAATCATGACTTTAACCAACATCTTTGAATTCACAAATTTTAGAATAAATGCATTCATGACAATCCAACCAAACCTCATATGAAATAAACTAATATATCATATAACCATCTATAAAGCATATAAACAACAATAATACATCAAACAAAGCTTATTCCAAATGCTACAAACCTACCATTCTAATGATTCCCTTCCTCTCAACCCCAAAAGCACTCATCCCCATCTTAAGTATTCAATAATTCATAGTATCTTATATATTTTACTCATCCCCATCTTAAGTATTCAATAATTTATAGTATCTTATATATTTTACTCCACTTTTTCCTCTTAGACCCATTCTTAAAAGTAATCCTTGTATTCCACTAAAACTCTGTAAGCTCGCATAGCATAAACCACCTTTACTGAAAGTAAAATTGATCTCAAAAGTACAACTCTTTCTCTCCCATTTTTATGAAATCTCATAACATAATTAAACTCTCTCTTCATTAACAAAATCCCGCACCTAATTCTCAATATCCTAATCCTAAACATCAACATTATTTAACTACTTTTATGCATATATATCTCACAATCATCATCATTGAAAAGTAGGCTAAGCCTAAACATGTATGGGTTCTACATCCAAAATGAACAATTGTCCTCTTTGAACAACCCTTACCTCAATTCTTCATATCCATTGAAAGGTTACTATCTCTTGATATGAGTCTTTGATGACTAATTTTGACAAATTTTATTTGGATGATTTTAAGGAATATTATCTCCTTGAAGATAAAGCATACACTAAGATCATAAAATATTTTGTGTGCCTTATGTGTTCAATGTATTTATATGTTCCTCCAAATAATGCAAATGCTTCTTTGTTCATGTATATTTGCATTTAGGGTTTATGAATAAAATATAATTACTAATTTCCTATTTTCCATGTTATACTCATTCTACTTGGTACATTTTCCTATGATTTTGAGACAATGAATTTTTTAGAAAAACTCCAATGTTCCATTAATATGTTGATAAAAAACCCAACTCCTCTTGATTTTTTATTTATAATTACATCTTCTCTATGTTGTACATTTATTGTTCTATTTTCTTATTATGAATCAAGAATGATATAAACCATTACAGTTCTTTTAATCCACTCCAACGATGACCCAAAAATATAATTTCCTTTGTTGTGTTGTTCCTATATTTAAGTATGTTGTCTCTCCCTCCCTTTATATCTTTTCTATGACTTTGGTGCTATACAAGGTTTATGGAGTCCATTAAATACACTCTCACCATGTTGATAAGAATGGTAGGGTATTTATGATTTCTTCTTGTTTACTTGTGCTATAGTTGATGTGCTCCAACTTTTATCACATTTTTTTATAATTAAATTTTGGATTTTCTATTTGTTCTATGTTTATAATAGTTTACTCTTAATTTTTTATTTTTGTGCCTATTTACTCCTTTTTCTTCTTGTAATTCATTAAAATTTGAAAGAAAAAACACACTTTATATACAATTTATTCAAATATTGACATATTAAATACTTTTTCAAATATTTTACAATGATCTTTCACACTTATATGTGTACTACAACCCAACCAACCAAGTTCTTGTTGGGAAATAGATTATATACCTCTTATTCCATTTTAAATGAAAATTGCATAAGGTAACTTATTTTATGTAAAAAGTTTCATACCTCACAAATTTCTCATATATATATATATATATAGAAAACATACTTCATTTTTATATAAAATTTCTTGTAATATAGCATATTTATTATTAAATTAATAATAAAATTAAATAAATAAATCACATCCCATCTTCATTATTAAATGTATTCTTCTACTAATATATATATATATATATTTTAATATAAACTCAAAATATACTTTTTTATAATTGTTAATAATTGTAATTATATGTTTATTTAATTTTATTTCTATTTTTATATAAATGAATTCAAGTTTTGAAAAAAAAATTAATAAATATAAAAGAAATGATAGGAGAAGATTTTCATAAATTTCAATTATTTAAGAGATGATAATAAACAATAACTCTTAAAATGAAAATATCATTATTGTGAGCATAAGACAAAGTGAACTATCATTTTCTTCCATTTTCTACAAATTCCTTCCATCATTGAAGTGCTAACACTTCTCACTTCCCTATTTCCCCCTCACCCACCCCCCCCATCCTCCATCACCCACCCCCTCACAACCCCCCCACACCCTTCAATTTTTTTTCTATGGGGGAATTTTTTATTCCATCAGTGAACTAAAGTGCAAACAGTTCCCACATACCCCAATTTTTCCTTTGGTTGTGTGAAAAATCTCATTAACTTAACCAATGTAGCCTTTTCTATTCCTATGCCCAACAAGAAAGAAAAGCACAAAATGAGGTTGAAAAATAAGATTTAATCTATATAAATTATTAAATATTTTAATAAATAAATGCAACATCACCTAAAATAGAGAATACAAAAGTAATACAAGAACATGTCCCATTGCTAGAAATATTTTTGTATTTATCATTTATTTTTCATGAATGAAATTAAACAACATTAAAAGAGTTGAATTTGTGTTTCTTAATAGCACTCCATGTTATATATCTCCATTAAATAACATACACATAGTTATGTAAGAAAATAGCCCCATATAGCTATTATATGGGAATGTGCTTGTATTTGAAAATATTATCAAAAACTATTGTATCATGTCCTTTTCATGATTTCTCTCTAGTTGGTATGAGTTTTCCACAGTCCATGATTTTTTCAAAGCCATCCAATCTCATCTTATTGCAATTTTTGGTTGAGATTCGATAGGATTGTGTAGTTGCACTAAGGTGTGCAGAACCCCCAAGCACAATGTCCCTAAGGATGAATTTATTGCATTAAAAAATCTTGCTAAAGATGATGATACCATCATTTTTAAGGTAAATAAAGGAAATGTTGTAGTCATCCTTGAAAAACATGATTATGTTACCAAAATGTTGGACCACTTGACCAACAATGATAGTTATTAAACTCTCCCTAAAAACCCTATTTCCAAGCTCATAAGGAGAGTTGAACTTTCCATCTCTCAATCACAATTGTATGACTCCACCAAGAAGCATCTCCTCCCACGTAAGGAGATCACCCTGCAAATTTATGGTGCCCATAAAATCTATAAATCGAGCATACTTCTTATTCTGATTGTTGACACTTCCCACTCCCCCACCTACAATTTTGCATCTTTCCTTGTAAATTTGATCTCTCTCTCATCGATATGTCTGATTCCAACATTAAGGACTCTAACCATTTCATTAATTTTATTCAAGATAAAAAGGTTGGTCAAAATGAGATCCTTGTCAAATTTTATGTTGTCTCTTTATTCACCAAGGTTCCCCATTGGGGATAAAGTGGAGTTGGTCAAACAAAAAACCAATATAATGAAATCTCTTCTCTTTTTGATCTTTTCCTTCATTCCACTTAATTCACCTTCCAAAATGTGATTTGTGAGAAAACTGATGGAGTTGCCATGGGCTCCCCCTTTTCTCCTATCATAGCCAACCTTTACATGTAATCATTTGAAGAGTTGGCCCTTAACTCCTTTCCTCTTAAACCCTATTCATGGAAATGCTATGTCGATGACACAAATGTTTTTTGGCCTCATAGTCATGATCAAATTGATCTTTTCCACTCCCACTTGAATAATCTAGTTCATAGCATTCAATTTACCAAGGAACTTGAGTCCAATAATAAACTTCCCTTTCTTGATGTCCTCATCATTAAAAAAGAGGATGGTTTCGTTTCTTTTTGTGTCTTTAAGAAATCCACACACACTAACCTCTACTTGCATGAGGCTTCCCAACACCATCTTGCTCAAAAATCTAGCATCCTCAACACTCTTGCCACTTGTGCTTATCATATTTGTGATAAAGACCATATTTATCCTGAGTTATCTCATCTCCACCATGTTTTCAAGCTCAAAGGTTATTCTGACAAGCATGCTATCAAATCTTTCAAATTTTCTAAATATCATACTAATCCCCTCTTTCTCCTCCTATGCCTAGAGCCTCCTATTTTTCTACCCTCCCCTATATTGAAGGCCTCGCTGATTGAATCTCAAAAATACTTTACAAGAAAGGTATTTCTTGTGCCTTAAAACCCATCTCCACTATTAGAAAGTGCATCGCCTCTATTAAAGGCCCTTTTATTCCTTTTTTCAACTCTGGAGTGTATAAGGTTGATTGCTCTTATGGGAGCTCATACATTCGAGAAATTAATTGGTCCATCAGTACTAGGATTAAAGAACACAAAGTTGATATTAGGTACGATCGAATCTGCAAATCTGATTTGGTAGAGAACTCCCACCACACCAAGGATCACATTTGTCTTGAGAACACCATGGTTATGGTTAAGGATGAAAGTTTTTTCAAAACAAAACTACAAGAATCCATCACCATAAAAACCACAATACTAATCTCAATCAAGATGAAGGTAGCCACATTAATAGCCTAGCTTGGTAACCTCTTTTGAACTCCATCAATCCCAACCATCCTCCTTAGTGTGATCTCCTTTACCCTCTCCCCCCCATTCCAATCAACTTCTCCTTTCCACCTTTGGGCCTCTCATTCTTTTTTCTCTATGAACTAACCCCTGTCCCCTTTCTTCTCCTTTATCTTCCCTTACCTTTTATTTTTGTTTGTCCCTACTTTCCCATCTCCTTTGCATGTCAAAACTCTCCTTTTGTCACCCTCCTACTCTATCTTTGGCCCCTCTTCCTTGCTAACCTTTTTTCTCTCTTGATTGGTTTAGTCTCTTTTTATGATTTTTTATATTTTGGTATGTATCTATTGATTGTTTTATTTTTTATCTCTTCTATTATTTTCTTTCTCTTTTCATTTCATTTTACCCCCCATTTTTTCATTTTTACTTCTTTCTTTTGCATTGTGTGTGTGTGTGTGTATTTGTGTTTGTGTGTTTTTTGTGTATGTGTATGTGTATGTGTATGTGTATGTGTATGTGTATGCATATGCATATTATATTTTTATAGTGAACTTAATTTTTTAATGTATGTGCATGTGTATGTGCATGTGTATGTGTATGTGTACATTTACATGTATGAGTATGAGTATGTGTATTTGTATGTGTATGTGTATGTGCCTGTGCATGTGTATGTGCATGTGCATGTGTATGTGTAAATGTACATGTATGAGTATGAGTATTTGTATGCGTATGTGTATGTGTATGTGTATGTGTATGTGTATGTGCATGTGCATGTGTATGTGCATGTGCATGTGCATATGCATGTGCATGTGTATGTGTATGTGTACATATACATGTATGAGTATGAGAATGGCTATGTGTATGTGTATGTGTATGTGTATGTATATGTGTATGTGTATGTGCATGTGCATGTGCATGTGCATGTGCATGTGCATGTGCATGTGTATGTGTATGTGTATGTGTATGTGTATGTGTATGTGTATGTGTATGTGCATGTGCATGTGCATGTGCATGTGTATGCGTATGCATATGCGTATGTGTATGTGTATGTACTTGTGCATGTAGCTATTTTATTTTTATTGTGAAATTAATTTTATAATGTATGTGTATTTATATGTGTATGTGTATGTCTTTATTTAATTAATTAATATTATTTTACAAATTTTATTTTAATTTTTTTTTACTTTTTGTACCAATATAATTCTTTCCACTGGGGCATCCGAAAACATTAGATTTTTTTTTAAATTTGATCGTGGCAAGTTTATTATTTGAACCAACACAACAATTACATTGCTTCAAAGAGGGGAAAAATGTAGACACGCAAAATATGCATGCACTTTAATTCACCATTTTAATTGATTAACCTTCATTTAATTAAATATGACATGTCATCCATTAAATTAAATAGATTCACTTTATTAAATCATTATTTCATTTGATTAAATAGATCAATCAAATCCTAACATTCCATCAAGTCTATTAAATTCAATCTCCTAAGGTCATCCATTTAAATTGAATAAATTAAATTTATTTAATTTAATCCTATCACTATCCCTCTTTGATTAAATAAATCAAACGTTTATTTAATTAAATCTAAAATCATCTTTCATCTCCCTTTGATTTAGTTTAAATCCCTAAATCTAAGTCAAATGGGTCAAAATCACCTAATCCATCATTAAATTAATCTAATCCTGATTAATCTAATCTAATCACCCATTGCATCCTCTAGCTTTTCCCACTTGCACAAATAAAGCATTTTAATTCATTTATAAAATCCCCATTTTCCCTCAACAAGGCATCTTTAGAGAATATTTCCTCAAGTTTGAATTTGAAAAAAAGTTGATTTGTCCCTTCCAACATGGCAATAACTCCCCTCTTACATGTCCCCCACTTGGCATTTAAGTCTCTTTTTCTCCCTCCAACAAGCCAAATTTGAATTTGAAAGGTCCAACTAATCCCATTTATTGGCACATTGACCAAAACTTGCACATTCCTCAACCATTCACAAGGTGACAAGTGGCTCCTTCTTATTGGATAATCTTTATCCCACATTTATCTCTTTTGGGAACTCTTTCAACTAGAGATTTTATAAATAGAAGGCTCATTCTTCAACAATCCATCCACAATCTTCATGCAAAGTTACTCTCTTCAATTGAGAGCTAATTTTTCCCATTTCATAGGATCTCCAACAATCTTCATCACTTGAGCTTTTCAAGGATTGGGAAAGGGTCACTTCTCAAAAGTGACACCAATTCACTATGGAATAGGTTATTCACTATGCTCTTTAGGACTTCAACTAGTTTGTTTTGTTGTTTTGTTTGTACAACATAAGGGATTATTTTATAAAGAATGCTATTTTGTTTATTTTCTTTAATCTAGCTTCATCATGATATATATATATATATATATATATATATATATGGAATAGAGTTTAAAGTTGCAGAGAAAAGAAAATGAAGGAAAATGAAGGAAAGCGAAAGGAAAGCGAAAGGAAAGAGAAAAGAAAATGAAGGAAAACGAGGAAGGGGTAAAGGAAGGAAAAGAAAGGAAGGATTTTTGTTTGCACAAGGAGCTTGCTAGAAGTGATCTTCAAAGAATCTTAGAGAGATTTTAAGCATTAAAATTGGAGTTGATAAAGCATTTTTTAATGCTTGGAGATTCAATCATATGCTTTAATTTTATGTTTTAAACTCACTTGTTGTTGGGATTTAAAATGAACATTACCAAGGCTTTCAATTTTCATTGCAAAGGGGTTAAAATGAACTTTAGGAAAATTCACTAGATTTAGTTTGAAGTTAACAATTGAACAAAACAACTCTCATTTGTCCTTTGGTGTTGTAAAAAAGAACTCACAATTGCTTTGAAAGGTTAAAATGAACATGTACTACTTTGTTTTCATGATTTCTTACTTAAACAAACATTATTAAAAATGATGTATGTGCTTCTCTCACACTTCATAGTGATCTTGAGAATCAAAAGGCCTTTTTGGTGATCTTAGGTTGAGATAAAGTAATCACCTCCACACTTCATTTTTGACTTAAAATTGAACAAAACATTGTGCGAGTGTGAGTAAACTAATTGCATGTGTTCTCCCTTTGTTTCTAAAAGAAGGTTTATCGAACTATGAATTTGTTTGCTTGCTTTTGTTTATCTTAGAGGGCCTGACTTGGAGAAAAAGTACTCACCCAAGGGAACGACTCATCCGGTAACACTCTAAAGCTAAGAGTATTTCTAGTTGAGATATAAATGTGGGTATTGGAATAAATGCCAATATCACATGGTTGACTCTGACGGGAAGGGTGGAAATGGTCTCTTGCCACGTTGGGTCAACTCCTATGAATTGAAAGTCTGAACTAAAACCCTTGTTGTAGAAAGGCCAAAATCCCTATCTATTTTTTGGTGCAAAAACGGTCATTCTGAAGCCACCCCACACTTTTATAGTCTTTAGTAGAAATTGAAAGCATGCCATGGGAGTTTCATGGGTGTTGATGCTTGGTTGCCTCATATAAGTGAGTGTTATGGATGGGAGACAGTGGGGTCAAGCATCTAACCATTCGCTAAAGATAAGCATAGCTAGACTTGTCCAAGTGGGGACTCAACAAACATTGTCTTTCATATCCATAAGGTTGTGCTTGTTCTTGGTTACAAAACGCTTTGCTTGTTCGAAAACATTTGGAAACAAACATTTAACATCATCATCAAAATTCCAAACCCTTTAGGAAGAAAATACAATTGACCAAATTCATGTGTTATTGCTTCCCCTTGGGATTTTATCCTTAGAGGTTTCTAAACACTTGGATTTACATCTCAATTTTCCTACCAAAGTTTAACAATAGGTAACCCTTGCCTTAATTTCATCAATTTCACATAATATACCTTGTGAAATGAAAAGAAATTGAGACATTGGACATCTAGTTTGAAAACCTAATCAAGAAGTGTTTGTGGTAAAAAAAATCACTAAGCAAAGATAACAAAATTGGCTCAGACATGTGTTAATTCCTCATGATTTCCAAGAAAGTCAAAATCCTGAAACGAAGGTCCTTGAGCCAAAGTTCAAAATTTAGGAGTCACACTTGAAAGGTCATCAAGAAATACATTAGGAAGTGCAATCAAAAGCAACACATCAAAATAAGCAAAAAATTCACAAGGTTCTATACACTCATTCCTTTGAACAATCCGGAAATGTATGCTTAGTTTGAACCACTTCTTAGTTATAGAGGTCCCTAGAAGTATCGTATGTTCTTCAATATCAAGGTCTAAGTAAAAAAGTGTCTTTTTAGGTACATCCTAAGATCAAAATAAAATGTTCATCCATCTTTGAACATCAAAACCAAAATCATCTCATCATCAACTCTCCGAAAATCTTGGAAAAATCCTTCACATTAAACTTTAGGAAAATCATTTTAAATTAATCCAAAATCACCTTGTTTGATTTAATATGTGTAGATGCATCCTTCTCCACATATTTGATCACATTATCAAACCTTGTGATCAAATTCATCCCTTGATAACATCCAACATCTGGAGATTTAGGAGTTCATTATCAATATCATCTTGTTTGGATATGAGTGTTTAGATGAATCTTTCTTCTCACACCTAGAAAAATTATCATCTTGTGAATGATTTAACTCTAGGACAATATCCAAGCTCTTAGAGTTTATGAGTCCACCAAAATACAAATCTGAAACAAATCAATCCTAAAATTAAGTCCTAAAGTTTAACATAAAAGATTCGCCCAAGAGTTCCAATCATCCATCAAACATTCACCTTACATCCATATCATTATCGCCATTTGATCCTTAAATCATCCTAAAACTTTCTCTTTTATACCTAAAGTTAGATCAATCGAAAGAATTAGAGAATTCACCTTTCGCATTCTTGAAGATTGATCCCTATTTTATGGTGCAAACTAGATCACAACACAAGAAGAACATGGAAGCCAACAAAGAAATATCCACTTCAAGTGACTTAAGTCAAATCACTCCCAAAATGAATCTCATTGGGTTTGGCAGTCTCATGGTTAACCTTCCTCCATTTTCACAAGACCATCGAGAGGAAGGTGTCCAAATGGAGGATCTTACCAATAACCCCTTTGGAATTTCACATGAGGAAATCACTGAAATAATTCAAAATCTAGAGAATCACAAAATTATCAACATCATGATGAGAATCAATCCCTCACTATACATGCTCAAATTAGCAAAGCAAGGGGCTCAACTCCCCTCTAGTTTTGATGTGAGCACTATTGTGGAACCATCTCTTGGATTCATGCCTCCAATCTCATCTACCCCCCCATTTCAAAGCATCACTCAAAAAATATCACAAATCACATCATCCATTGCTCCAACGCAGCCCATTGTTAACAAAGGAAGTGCACTTCTCAATGCATTACAAACAAATCCTCTCGTAAATAATCAAGATTTGGACTCAAACACCATCTTGGGACAAACCGTGCCATTGCATACATATGTCCCTCTCACCTTTCATGATCCAAATGACCCATTATCATCATCATTCCATGTAGCACCCCAAACCTCTCTCCCCATAACCTCGCAAGGAGAGGGTGACATGTTTGGACCAGGGGGCCATTTTCGACACCACACCATTTCCTCAAGAGATCACACCCCTCACATTTCCACCACTTCTGCCATTTCCATCATCATCCACACCACTCCTTGGCTTAGGGCTTCCCCCTTTACTAAATCTCAATGAAAATCAAATCAACACCCCGAACATCAATCAGAGCATCACACCAAACTCTCAAAACTTGTCATCAACATTGCAACAATAGATGGCGACCATCCCAATAATGCAAACACAACCATCGCATCATCAACCACCCCCTTAACATCTCATAACATGGTCTCTACCACATCAATCACACCATCTACCACTCAAACCCCAATCAGCAACACGATAGTGCCTCTCACCACCACCTCCACCACCACCAAGCTCCAATATATCAAGCCAATATAGTATGGCATTGCAAGCCACTCAGCAAGCTTCTTATCAAAAGGAATTCCTGCAAGTACAAAAACAACAAGCCATGCAATTAGCTACTCAACAAGCCATGCAATTAGCTACTCAGTAAGCCACACAATTAGCTGCTCAGCAAGCCACTCAAGTGGCGCAAGATGCTCAACCTTCCAAAATCACACAACAAGTGCAGAAGGCTGCACAAGCCCAAGCCTTATTACAACAACAATAACAAGCCACTCAAGCTGCATAAGCTACACAAGTGCAAGCACAAGCTCAAGCTCAAGCTGCACAAGTTGTACAGGTGCAAGCTTAGGCCCAAGCTCAAGTGCACGCTCAAGCCAAATCCCAATATCAAGCACAAGTGTAGTATCTTACACAACAACACACAGTGCAACAACAAGCATATTATCAAGCACTAAAGCAATATCAAGAACAATTGGAAGCATCCCAATTAGTAGCTCAACAACAAGCACAACAAGAAGCTCAGCAACAGGCACTAATAACACAACAACAGGATCAAAAACAAGCATTTTTGGTACAACAACAATTGCAAGCATAGTTGACTCAACAAAATATGCAAACATCATCCATCAACATATCACCAAATCCACCCATCCCATTGACAATCGAACCACCTCGAAACACTTTCATCCCACCCCCTGATCTATAAAATGATGTGACAACACAAATTAGGTTGCTCTCGCAACAAGTGCTCGACCTTCAATCAGGGTGAACCACGTAAAAACCAAGAAACTTTTGTCCTTATCCATTCGACAGAAGCCTTGTAATGAAACCATTCCCAAAGGGATTTGAGATCCCCAAATTTGATAAGTATTGTGGGATGGGAATCCCTAAAGATCCCATCAGGGAATTCCAAGTTCATTGCATGGAAGTCATGTATGACGATACCTATCTGATGCGGCTATTTCCCAGGAGTTTAGCTAGCCACACTATGGAATGGTTCTCTTGCCTACCTATAGGAATCAAGACATTTAAAGAAATCATAGACACATTCATCAAAAACTATGCATGCAATATTGCCATGGATTTCAATCTTGAAGAACTATTGACTCTAAAATAAGGTAAGAATGAATCATTTACTTCATTCCTACAATGATGGCAATCCAAAGCCGATCAAAGCAAATGGGTCATGCCCGAGGAACAAAAAGTGTGCACTATCATATCCAACCTTGACGACCTCTTGGAATTCCATCTCAAGGTTCAAGGGATCACCACGCATGACCAGTTGATTTCCAAGGCACTCAACATCAAATGAGCCCTTATGACACAACCTGGAGGATCAAATTCATATCTCGAACAACATAATAATCACCGACCCACCAATTACAATGATAAGCCTCGCACATGGGCAAGAAACAAAATTATTACCAATGATGGTATCATCGATGCCAAAGTTATCATCAATGCCCCTCAGCAAAACACACCCGCACCACAACAACAAATCCAAAACCATCATCAAAATAACTATCAAGTGAACACAACAACACAACACCCAAACAATCAAGCAATCAACAACATCAACGATCAAAGGGGACTGCCCCAACGAAACAAGAATTCCATCAAGTAAAAGTACACCACTCTTGGGAAACCACTCAAAGTCATCATGAAGAAACTAATAAATGAAAATATCATCAAGATTCCCACCTATGAGAACTACCAAGAACCAAACATTAAACCTCCTTGGTATAACAAAAATCAGCTCTACGACTTGCACAAAATCAAAGGGAAAACCACTAACAATTGCAGGATGTTAAAGAACATAGTCCAAGACCTCATTGACCAAAAAATCCTAAATGTGGGGCAGCCAATAGGAAACCAAAACCTTAAAATATACACGAATCCAATGCCTAACCATAACAATAAACGAAACAATAATAGTGATAAGGGGAAAGGCACCTTCAAAAATGTAAATCATGTGTACGACAATGTCATCGCATCTCTGGATAACTACTACACTACCATCACCATCAAGGGATCCCATGCTGATTGTGGAGTCACCACAAGAGGTGGAAAAGTTACTGTCGCTAGATCATCCCAACCAAACAAAGTCCCTGCACCTAGATCTGTTCCCAATGGTTACAATCTCAATTATGGAGTTATTAAAAATCTCATCCGCCGACAAGAAAATCCTTGAGGAAGCATTGGCTTCATCCACCATCCCCGCAGATCTTGATGCAAAACAATTCTAAGGTATGGTCGAAAACATCATTACCCCAAATCTCCATACATTTTCTGACCAAGATTTTCCCACTCAACCATCTCATAACTATGCACTCCATTTAGAGGTCCTAGTGCAGAAAAGTAAAGTCAAGCGATTCTTTGTGGATGCAGGTACAGGCTTGAAAATTTGTTCCCTCAAGCTCATTAAGTAGTGAAAAATCTAAGAGGATTCCATTGAAAAAGGAAAAGGTATTACAATAAGAGCATATGATGATCAAGAAAGAGTGTCCCAAGGAACAATTAGAATCCCTATTCAAGTAGGGCCAGCTATCAAGGAAACTACCTGTCAGGTCCTGGACCTCGACTTTCCTTATAACATTCTCCTAGGACTTTCATGGATCCATGAAATGCAAGTGGTAGCATCAAATTTCCATCAATGTGTCAAATTCACATATGAACGACAAGAGGTCACCATCCATGGAGATCCAGAACCATTCTCCTATTGCAAGAAACTTGAGGAAAAATACTACAAAATCCCTAGACTTCCTAAAAATGATGAAGTCCCATCAACACCGTACATTGATCCAGCAACTCTCACTCCCACTTCTGCAAAAGAGACACCCGCCACTCTCGCCATCCCCACCATCTCTGATATCAAAGTCATCATCCAAGATAATGGTTGTGGAAACTACACAATTCCCAAAAATGCTTTTGTGGTAGGAGAGTTACCACAATTTCCCAGATCACGAGGACATCTACAAGAAAATGAACCCTCCACATCTCAAACATCCCCTGAAGACTATCACAACTTTAGAATTTGGGGAGATCTCAGCTGAGAATTCATCAAGGAGGACCCATGTCATCTCCTATACCAAGATAATAGACCACCAGCCAATCTACCAATGGATAACAGAAGCAAAGGTTTGCAAATGATACTCACAATGGGCTATGACAAAAACCAGAGACTTGGGAAAAATGACAATGGGCTTATAATACCTATCATTTCAGAGATGTGAATGAGAAATCTTGGCCTTGGATGTACCCCTCCTAGTATAACCATATGTGGCTGAAGTCCTCTAGTTAGAAATGTCAATAATCCTCCTCAACAACCTGTAGCTAAACTTTGCTTACCCATATCTATAGGTCGAGTCTTAGACAACTTCACATTTGACATAACTGACATTTGTAGTAGTAACGATGATGAGGATCCCATAACCAACCTACCCAGGCTCTTCGAGGATACCACCCTTCTCATGATTAGCACACCATCAAAATCATGAAATCCACCTAGTTTACCCCCAACTCATCAATTATGACCAACGAGTACCACCAATTCTTGACACATTCAAAAATGATGAGGTGCTCTCAGAATTCATGGGACTATGAGATAGCATTCCATGTGGGGATCACAAAGAAGGGCTCATCATTGAGCTAGATACACAGGCCTATTATGGGGAAACAATTGAATCCCTCAGTTGCAAAAGTGAAAAATTAAGAATAATATCTAAGTCCTTGAGTGAAAACCACATTGTGGCACTCTCCGACCTAAAAAAAGTAAGAAGAAAGGACACATCCAATGATGAAAACCTCTCTAAGGCGCCTAAGGATGGGGGATTCAATCTTCCTTTTAGAGCTCTTCATTAGGAAAAATAAGCAATCCTAGTAGAAAAGTGCAATCCAGTTAATCTAGGAATAGAGGAAACCCCGCACATCACATTCTATGTAGAATCGTTACTATCAAAGGAACAAGAACTCCTAGCAACCTTCTTCAGAGAAAGACAAGTTAACTTTGCATGGAGCTATGTTGACATGCCAGGGCTCGATCCAAAAATCATGGTTCATCACCTAGCAATATACTCTGAAGCAAATCCCATTAGACAAAAGCTTAGGAAAATGCACCCTCAGATCACCCTGCTAGTCAAAATGGAACTAAAGAAGCTATTAGATGTAGGATTCATTCAACCAATAGACTATCCAGAATGGGTGTCAAACTTGGCGCCTATCTCAAAACCCGATGGGGGCATTAGAATCTACATAGATTTTAGGGACTTGAACAAAGAATTTCCAAAAGATGATTTCCCATTGCCCAACATTGACTTGATCGTAGACATGATGGCGGGACATGAAATACTTTCCTTGCTGGATGGTTTCTCAAGATACAACTAGATAATAATTGCTAAAGAAGACCAACACAAAACGGCCTTCACTTGTCCATGGGGGACTTACTGTTCGAATATGATTCCATTTGGCTTGAAGAATGCAGGAGCAACATACCAAAGATCCATGATGTTAATCTTCCATGACATGATTCATAAAACTGTCAAAGATAATGTTGATGACATACTAGCCAAATCCAAAAAGAGGAAGGATCATATAGCAACTTTGAGCACTATCTTTGACAGACTGGAGGAATATAAGGTTCAATTAAACCCAAAGAAGTGTGTCTTCAGCGTATAATCAGGAAAGTTGCTAGGATACATAGTGTCAATGAGAGGTATTAAGGTAGATCTAGCAAAGGTAAAAGCAATCCTTGAGATGGAGGCACCCAAAAAATTGAAGTAATTGAGAGGTCTCCAAGGCAGGTTTCAGTCCATTTGAAGGTTCATAGCATAGCTAGCAGATAAATAGAATCCATGCTCTCACCTACTTCACAAGGGAGTAGCATACAAGTGGGTTAACAAGTGTGAAGAAGCCTTCAATAAGATCAAAGAATATCTACTTACACCACCAGTCCTAATGCCACCAATCCTAAGAAAGCCATTAATTCTCTATGTGTCAGCAACAACAACAGCCCTGGGAGCTCTCCTAGCTTAGCACAACATAAATGGGACAAACAGGGCCATATATTATATCAGTAAGACAATGGTCAGTCATGAGTTAAATTACACATTCATTGAGAAATCATGTCTAGTAGTAGTGTTTGCATTGCAAAAAATTAGACATTACATGTTGGCACACAAAGTATGTGTTTGTGTGGAGCCTGATCAGTCTCCAAGTGGGAGATTGTTGGTATGTGGTAATTGATCATGCTATATTGTACACCCTGGCATGTATCATAGCAAGGGTCTAGGGTCAGGCAGGCCCTAGGTGGGGGTTTGGGGGTGGTAGCCCCCAAGAAAAAATTTCCTCCCACTTTTTCACGTCGTCACCGAAAAAGGAAAAATCAATGAAAAAGGGAAAAACAATCTTTGTAGAACCCTAATATGGAAGCTTCTAAGCTTGTTAAAAAGGGGTTCAAATGGGTGTTACAGTATGATGAAAAGTGTGATTATTCACAAGATTGTAATAGGTTTTTGCACTGGATAATAAAATAATTGGATGGCTGCGGTTTGGTGGATGTAGCCCAAATTGGGTGAACCATGTTAAATTCTCTGTGTTATAATTTATTCTGTGTGTTTTAGTTTCTCTATTTTAATTAAATTTGCATTTAATTGTTAGATATTGCCTTTTCTAACCCTAACAAGTGGAATCAGAGTGGTTTGTATTTCGATTATCATCTGTAGGAAAGTCTCACGGTTGAGTGTGAGTAATGGTAGATGAGGGTAAGAAGGTTGAGAAGTTTAATGGGAAGAACTATCAATTATGGAAGATGCAGATGGAGGACTATCTCTACCAGAAGGATTTATGGCAGCCATTGGAAGGGAAAACCAAGAAACCTACAGCAATGTTTGATGAGGACTGGGATATTTTAGATAGAAAGGCTCTTGGCAGTATTTGTTTATGCCTAGCACAATATGTGGAGTTCAATATTACAACAGCAAAGTCAACTCAAGAGTTAATGGAAACCCTAGCAAAGTTATATGAAAAGCCTTCCACTTCAAATAAGGTATTTCTTATGAAACGTTTATTTAATATGAAAATGCTATAAGGTGGGTCAATTACTAATCATTTGAATGAGTTTAATATGGTCACCATTCAATTAACTTCTATAAAAGTAAACTTTGATGAAGAAGTTAGGGCTCTTTTGATTCTATGTTCTTTGCCTGAAAGATGGAATAGCTTGGTAATGGTTGTTAGCAAAAAAAATTTGGTTCGAATACATTGAAATTTGATGATGTTGTTGGTGTTATTTTGAGTGAGGAAATTCGTAGGAAAAGGTCAGGTGGAACATCCACATTAGGCAGTTTTTTGAATGTAGAAAGCAGGGGAAAAACAAAGGAGAGAGGAAACAATTCTGGAAATCATGGGAAGTCATGAGGAAAATCAAAGGACAAAAGGTCCCAATCTAGAGACAAGAGGGATTGCCAGTACTATGGTAAGCTGGGTCATTTAAAGAAAGATTTTTGGTCTCAGAAAAATAAAGGAGACAAGAAGGAAGGAAGTAAAGAGGAAAATGTGGTAAGTAATAAATCTAATGAGGATGCTTTGATTCTTTCCCTTGATAATGCTGATGATTCTTGGGTGTTAGATTAAGGGGCTTCATTTCATGCTACTCCCCATAGAAGTTATTTTCTTGATTATGTCCAAGGGGATTTTGGGCTGGTTTATTTAGGAGATAACGAACCCTATCAAATTGTTGGAAAGGGAAGAATCAAGATTAAGTTGCAGAATGGGAATCATTGGCTACTACATGAGGTAAGGCATGTTCCAAAGTTAAGCAGAAATTTAATTTCAGTAGGGCAACTACAGGATGAAGGTTGTGTTTTTACATTTTGTGATAAAAATTGGAAGGTCGCAAAGGGTACCTTAGTGGTAGCAAAAGGTGTGAAATTAGGCACCTTATATCTTTGTATAGGTCATATTGTTCCTTATATTTTAATTGTTATGGAAAAAGGTCAATGTTCAAGAACAGTTACAAGTTGCAATTCAGTAGGTAGAAGATCATATAGTTGTTGTGGACTCTGAATCAACACTGTGGCATAATAGACTTGGGCATATGAGTGCAAAAGGTATGAAAGTTCTTCATTAAAATAATGTTTTACCAAGTCTAAAATGTGTTAATATGGATTTATGTGAAAGTTGTGTGTATGGAAGACAAAAGAGAGTAATTTTTCTCAAGGATTGGAAGCAAAAGAAAGATGGGAAATTGGAGCTTGTGCATATAGATGTATGTGGACCAGCTCAAGTATCTTCTCTCGGTGGCTCTCAGTATTATGTTACATTCATTGATGACAAAACTAGGAAGGTGTGGATTTTTTTCCTTAGGAAAAAATATGATGTATTTGAAACTTTTAAAAAATGGAGAAGCTTGGTTGAGAATGAGAGAGGTAAAAAGATAAAATGTCTCAGATTTGATAATGGCAGTGATTATTGTAGCAAAGAGTTTGAAGATTATAAATGATATTCATAGGAAGAAAATGGTTCCAAGGACTCCATAGGAAAATGGAGTGGCTGAGCGCATGAACAGAACAATAATGGAGTGTGCAAAAACTATGAGATTGAATGATGGGATGCCTTTAAAAATGTGGGAAAAGACTATAAACACTATTGTTTATTTAATTAATAGAGGTCCCTCTAATCCTTTGGGCTATGGTATTCTAGAGGAAGCATGGAAAGGTAAGAAGGTGAGTTATTCTTTTCTCAAAACCTTCGATTGTGAAGAATTTGCACATGTAGATTCTAAAAATATAACCAAGCTTGATGCAAAATCAAAGAAATGTATATTTGTTGGATATGGCATTGATGAATTTGGTTATAGGCTTTGGGATTTTGAAAATAAAAAAATTGTGAGAAGTAGGGATGTCATGTATTCAATGAGAAAGTGTTGTACAAAGATCTGTTGTTGGAACATGAGAAGAAAGAAAATGATTGTGTAGTGTTGGATGATATTCCAAACAATGATGTTTCATTGGTTCATCATGCTCCGCAACAACAGTAACAACAAATTCCACAAACTCCTGTCAATGTTAGACAATCTTCAAAGACAAGTAGACCTCCAGAAAGATTCTCTCCCTCTTTGTATACTATTTTGTTAACTGATGTTGGTGAAGCAAAACATTATGATGAATCTATGTAGGTGGATACCAAGGTTCAGTGGGAGCATGGAATGGAAGAAGAAATGGAATCCTTGCAGAAAAATCAAACTTGGGAATTATGTAAGTTGCTTGCAGGTAAAAAGGCGTTACCAAACAAATGGGTTTATCAGCTGAAAGAGGAGGATGGAGGTGAGAAGAGATTTAAAGCTAGATTAGTTGTAAAAGGATTTGCATAGAAAAAGGGTATTGATTTTGATGAGATTTTTTCTCCAATTGTTAAAATGACTTCTATTCATATTGTTCTAATTATTGTGGCTACTGAAGATTTGCATTTAGAATAACTTAATATTAGAACTTCCTTTCTCCATGGTGATTTGGAAGAGAAAATATATATGGAAAAACCACAAGGATTTGAGGTCAAAGGTAAGGAGAAACTAGTGTGCAGATTGAAGAAAAGTTTGTATGGCTTGAAGCAAGCACCTCAGCAATGGTACTTGAAATTTGATAGTTTTATAGTTGATCAAGGCTACAATAGGTGTAATTATAACCATTGTGTTTATTTTAAGATGTTGGATGATGACAGCTACATTATTTTATGTTTATATGTTGATGACATGCCTATAGCTAGGCCTAATATGGATCACATAAGTGAGCTAAAACAACAGTTAGAAAAATCTTTTGCTATGAAGGATTTGGGGGCAGCAAAAAAAATCCTTGGTATGAAAATTTGTAGATATAGGAAGGACAAAAAAAAAAGTTATCTCAGGCTAATTATGTTGAAAATCTGTTGAAGAGATTTCAAATTTGGAGAATGCAAAAGCTGTCAGCACACCTTTGCCTAGTCATGTTAAATTGACTATGGATATGTGTCCAAAGACACAAGAGGAGGAAGAAAAAATGTCTAAGGTACCATATACTTTAGCTATAGGTACTTTAATGTACGCCACGGTATGCACTAGACTAGATATTCACATGTCATAGGAGTTGTTAGCGGGTATTTGAGTCATCCTGGAGTTGAGCATTGGAATGCAATAAAATGGATTCTTAGGTACTTGAGAGGTGCATCCAATAAATGTTTATGTTTTGGGTGCTCTAATACTAATTTAAAAGGCTATGTTGACTCATATTTGGTAGGGGATATAGAAACTAGGTGGAGTACCATAGGTTATGTATTTACAATTGGTGGGACAGCAGTAAGTTGGATTTCTTGATTGCAAAAGGTGGTTGCTTTATCCACCACAGAGGAAAAGTATGTTGTTGCAATAGAGGCGCCAAAGGAGATGATATGGCTGCAAATTTTCATGGATGATTTGGGAAAACAACAAGCTGAAAATTACTTGTTTATAGATAGCCAGAATGTTATACATCTTGCAAATAATTCTACCTTGCATTCTAAAACAAAACACATACAATTGAGATATCATTTCATTTAGTTGGTGTTGGAAGATGGACAGGTCAAGCTAGACAAGATACATACAGATGCCAATCCAATGAATATGTTTATGAAGGTGGTGACAAGGGAGAATTTGAGCTCCTCTTCAACTTTAGTTGGCCTTCAAGGTTGAATTCAAGTATAACAGAGCAACACGGTCCAAGGTACTTATTTCTAGTGGGAGTTGTAAGTGCAACAGTGTCATCTAGGATCAATCTCCAAGTGGGAGATTGTGTTGGTGTGGAGCCTGATCAGTCTCCAAATGGGAGATTGTTGGTATGTGGTGATTGATCATGCTATACTGTACACCCTAGCATGTATCCTTGCTAAGGTCTGGGTTTGGGGGCAGCAGCCCTCGAGAAAAATTTTCCTCCTGCTTTTTTGCATCATCACCGAAAAAGGAAAAATCAACAAAACAGGGATAAAACCATCTTTGTAGAACCCTAATCTGGAAGCTTCAAAGCTTGTTAAAAAGTGGTTCAAATGGGTGTTACAGTATGATGAAAATCACAATTATTCACAAGATTGTAATAGGTTTTTGCACTGGATAATAAAATCATTGGATGGCTATGGTTTGGTGGATGTAGCCTGGATTAGGTGAACCATGTTAAATTCTTTGTGTTATAATTTATTTTGTGTGTTTTAGTTTCTCTATTTTAATTAAATCTACATTTAATTGTTAGATATCTGCCTTTTCTAACCCTAACAAAGTCAAACTCATCACCAAAATTGACCCTCTTAAGTACTTATTGTCAAAAGAAATGCTCACTGGAAGAATGGCCAAATGGGTCATGATACTACTAGAATATGACATTGAATATGTGGAGTGGAAAGTAATTAAAGGCCTAGTCATCACAGATCAGCTTGTGGAATTACCAATCTATTCAAAGAATCCTCTCATCTCAAAGTTTCCAGATGAATCCATCTTCAATCTCAACATAGCCGACCATTGGAAACTTTACTTTGATGGCTCATATATGTAGCATGGATTAGGCACTAGTGTCTTCTTTATAACCCCACAAGGGGCCTGCATACTAAGGTCCTATAAATTGGCATTCCCTTGCACTAATAGCATTGCAGAATACAAGGCTTTAACCATAGGTCTCAAAATAGCAGTACAGTGGCACATCATGGCCTTCGGAGTATATGAAGACTCTCAACTGATAGTAAACCAAGTGAATGGTGAGTACTAGACTAAGGATAACAAGCTCACTCCATACAAGAAACTAGTGGAGACTCTTAAGGAATCCTTTTTTGAAATCACATTTGAGAAAATACCCAGAGCAAATAATAGAGCAACAAACACCATGGCAATGATTAGATCCCTACTAGACATCCCTCACAATGTCCCAAAATATGAATTCTTGGTAGAACAGCTTCTCATGCCTACATTCAAGGTACGAGAATCAAAATTTGTGTGTGAAATCATTGGTCCCAGTGATCCTTGGTATCATGACATTTATACCTACTTGCGAATAGGTGTCATACCAGTTGACTTACCCTCAACCTTAAAATGAACCTATGTCAAAAAGGCATCCTGATTCATCATCCTAGGAGATAACCTGTATCATTGGAGCATAGAAGGAACCTTATTAGACTATTTAAATGTTGAGGAGGCATTGACTACTTTAACTGAAGTACATAACAACATTTGTGGTTCACACTCGAGTGGAATGACCCTAGCCAAGAAATTGTTGAGGATGGGGTATTATTGGCCAACAATGGAAAAAGAGTCACATGATTATGTCAGAAGGTGTCTATAATGTCAGTAGAATGGGGACCTCATCCATGCTCCAGCTCAAGAACTTCATCCCATCGTTACACCATGGCCCTTTTGGTAGTGAGGACTTGATCTCATTGGAAAAATCACTCCCATTTCATCTAATGGCCACATGTTCATCATAATTTCCACTGAGTACTTTACCAAGTGGCTGGAATGCATACCCATGACATATATAACCAGGAAGAAAATATCAAAGTTCATCCTGAACTATCTCATTTGTCGATATGGTGTTTCCCAAGCTATTATCTCATATAATGGGACACCATTTAAGAATCAAGATGTCTGAAACTTGTGTGAAAAATTTAAAATCCAACATCGCTTCTCCACCCCATACTATCCCCAAGGCAATGGCCAAGTAGAAGCTACAAATAAAACCATTTTAAAGATCCTCAAGAAAACAGTCAATGATGTAGGCTATGAATGACATATGTAGCTCAATCCCACCCTCTAGCCCTACCAAACTAGCATCCACACACCCACTGGTGCCACCCCCATCTCCTTGGTCTATGGATCAGAAGTAGTACTCCCTATTGAGATTGAGCTCCCATCGCTAAGGATAGCACTGCAAAACCTCATCACAAATGAAGAGTACCAAGTATCATGACTGAATGAGCTAGAGCTACTAGATGAGCAACATATAGATGCTTTAAATCATTTACAAGTCTATTAGAACATACTAAAGAGGAGCTATAACAAGAAAATCAAAAGAAAAACGTTCCAAGTCAGATAAATGGTACTAAAGGAGAATCAAAAGAATGTCCCAAATCCAAACAACAAAGGAAAATTTGAACCCAATTGGTTGGGACCATTTTTTATCACAACAAGCTATAAGTCAAGGGCATATCAATTATCAACACCTAAAGGGAAACCTCTACAAGAGCCCATGAACAACTCTCATCTCAAAAAGTTTTATACCTAATCTTTCAAGGTATAGAACCAAAAAATTATCCAAAAAAAATCATAAAATGTTGTGAAGAAATGGTTACCTTGGTGAAAACCTAGAAAATAGACGTCTTGGTGACAACAAAAAAATTACAAAAAGGATCAAAAATAGTAAAGAGAAAAATCATCCTCTATAGAAAACCACTTTAGTGGCACTTTGGACAAGTACCTTAGTGAAAACCTAGAAAATAGGCACCTTGTGTAAATAAGCACTTTCCATCCACCAGGATCTTTACAGCTTGTTTTGCATCATCCATCCATCATGTTTCCAGCATCCATTGCATTTAGATCTCCATCCATCACCCATCCATCTACATCATAGCTTGGTCATGTGTTTGTATCATGATCCCTCCTAGTACTACTCAGCCCATCCTCAAGGTTAGTTTGTCCTGCCTTTATCGAAGTAGTATATTGCATCACACAAGGGGCATGTTGTCATCAGATCAGATTTTTGTATATTCTTTAAGTCCTAAAACCAAAAAATCCAAAAACATCAAAAAATCACAAAAATCCAAAAACATTCAAAACATATCAAAATCCAAAAATAGGTCAAAAAGTTAGTCAAAAAGTAAAAAGAAAAGTCATCTTGTCGAACTATGGGTCTCTGAACCTTGAACGTAGGAAACATTGATCTTTGATCATCCCCTGAGACACTTAGGTCAGTCCTTTAGGAGTTCGTCATAATAAATTGGCATCTCATCATGTATATCTTCATTTGTAAATCGGTCAAGTCATCAGTTAAACTACATGGTCTCTGCATGTATAACGTAGGCAAGGCTAATCTCTTTATCAACCCCTGAGGCCCCTAGGATAGGTCCTTAGGTTAGCCTCTTGGTTAAAATCTTAGAAAACCACAAAACATTGGAAAATCAAAAAATAAAAAAATTGAAAAATCTCAAAAAATACCAAAAAATAGCCTCAAAACATTGCAAAACTCCAAAAAATCCAAATTTTGAAAAAATCCATCCATCTAATCTCACTTTCACCTACAATAAATGCCACTCATAATAAATGATCGTCATCCTCAACCTTTGTAAAACAATCAAAAACAAGTCTAGCAGGTGAAAAGTAAAAATTCAAAACGTCAAGTCTTAGGTTTAAGTCAGTATGTAAACAAGTTGGTCAACTCTTTGTGTCAATAGCCTCTCATCCAATCAATCACATATCGATCATCTGATAACATCATGTCCTACGATGTATCCTTCCTACAATAGGAATTATCTTTTGGCAATAGTTTCATTTCTTATCCTTAAAACACATTCCCTTTTCGTTAGTCATATTGAAGAACATTAGCTTGTTTGTTTACTTTTTCTTTTTGTTTTGACTTATCTCTATGCACTCATTCTGATAACCTCTCGATGATGTCCAAACAAATGGATCTAGAGAGATAGGAAAAGGGTAATGATCATTATCTTTTGTCTGTTGTGCTTGTTGTACGTTCTTGTAATATAACTTGGTGAATACTTGCTTTGTTAGATATATATGGAGGGTGTTTTGGGAAACTTGTTGATTATTGCATTGATAGGTTATACCTTTATGTGTTTTGGTTTGAGATGTTTGAAACTTCTAAAGTGCATCCTAGCAAGGTTTCTATATGTCAGGTGTGAACAAGAATACTCCTATCTATTTGTCAAGTCAAATTCCATCACACTAAGCACAATGACATCCCGGTTCTTTATATCTTGATGCATCATGCTTATGCATGTTATCAAACATAAGGTAAGTGGCCCTTTTAAAATCCCAATTCTTGATAAGAAAATCATCATTTCTCATCATCATCGCTCATAAATTTAGCTTGTTGGATCCTCTTGTCATCATATAATTTCTCATTTCTTCTTCTTCGCACTAACATCACGTCATCAATAGTTAATCATCATCACCAGTGCATCCATCCTGCATCCACAAACCATCATCATAATATATATCTATTAGTCTAAGCATCTCATAAAAATCATACATTTGCATAAAACATCTACTACATAATCATATAGGCATCATTGCATCATCCATCTCACATACATTGCATTATCATTTAAGTTGTTTAGGATAATATAGATTGGTTATTCTAAGCATCTTAAAACCATCCATTTTAAACCTCTTTATTGTGAGATCAACCCTCAAATAGAATCTTTTCACTTGATCTCTTGAGGGGGCAATGTACGAGTATAATTCTTTCCACTAGGGAATCTAAAAAAATTAGAAAAATTTTAAAATTTGATCATGGCAAGTTTACTTTTTGAACCAACATAGCAAGTCAATTTCTTCAAAGAGGGGGAAAATTTAGACACACAAAATGTACATTGCTCTCTTTTGGGCACTCTTTCAACTTGAGATTCTATAAATAGAAGGCTCATTCTTCAACAATCCATCCACAATCTTCATGCAAAGTTATTCTTTTCAATTGAGAGCTAATCTTGCCCATTTCATAGCATCTTCAACAATCTTCGTCATTTGAGCTTGTCAAGGATTGGGAAAGGGTCACTTCTCACAAGTGACACCAATCCACTATGGAAGAGGTACATGTCATTCTTCTATATGTATTTTTATCATATTTGTTATTTGTTTACATTTTGGAGCATGATATGTTATTTCATAGGAGTATTCATATATTTGCATGTGCATAAGCTAACCCTACTAATGAGTGTTGGAGGTTGATAATTTGGAGATTGAGGGGTGCTCATTATGGTGCTAGAAGGAGGGCAATGTGGGATAAATATTTATCCAATAAGAAAGAGCCACTTGTCACCTTATGAATGGTTGAGGAATGTGCAAGTTTTGGTCAATGTGCCAATAAATGGGATTAGTTGTCCTTTTCAAATTCAAATTTGGCTTGTTGGATGGAGAAAAAGAGACTTAAATGCCAAGTGGGGGACATGTAAGAGGGGAGTTATTGCCATGTTGGATGGGACAAGTCAACTTTTTTTCAAATTCAAACTTGAGGGGATATTCTCCAAAGATGCCTTGTTGAGGTAAAATGAGGATTTTATAAATGAATTAAAATGCCTTATTTGTGCAAGTGGAAAAAGCTAGAGGATGTGATAGGTGATTAGATTAGATTAATCAGGATTAGATTAATTTAGTGAGGGATTAGGTGATTTTGACCCATTTGACTTATATTTAGGGATTTAAACTAAATCAAAGCGAGATGAAAAATGATTTCAAATTTAATTAAATAAAGGTTTGATTTATTTAATCAAAGAGGGATAGTGATACGCTTAAATTAAATAAATTTATGTTATTCAATTTAAATGGATGACCTTAGGAGATTGAATTTAATAGACTTGATGGAATGTTAGGATTTGATTGATCTATTTAATCAAATGAGATAATGATTTAATAAAGTGAATCTATTTTATTTAAAGGATGAAATGTCATATTTAATTAAATGAAGGTTATTCAACTAAAATGGTGAATTGAAGTGCATGCATATTTTGCATGTCTATAGTTTCATAATATGTTTTTTATTTAACTGCGATCAAAATTATAATGTGTTATGTGTCATAGTTTCCATTATTCTAATATGGTGTCTACATTAATTGTTTGATTTTTCTTGCATTATATCTCATTATATTACACCATATAGTTGGGGAATTTCATTGTATTCATTAATTTACATTTCTTTTTATATTATAGACATTTAATTAAGTTTTTTTTTTTTTTAATTCTTCCCTCTCAACCAACCACTCTCATCCTTTATTAGGAATTTTTGAAATCCTAATATGTTTTTTCTCTTCTCAATGAGTGATCATTAAGTGTGATATGCAATGCCAATTGAAAAACATACATAGTTGAATCCAAAATCTCGCAATACAAATGAGAATAACCTAAAATTGCACTTAGACTTATCAATGAAATAACTCAAATACAAGCCCTTACTATATCCAAAATTATGTGATTAATTTCACTTTAAAAAAATATATATATATTTAATGTATAATGAATAAAGAATGTAACTTCATAACTTTTTGAAAATAAAAAAAATTCAAAAAAACAACAAGATCTTCAAAAAACCTACATTTTGAATCAATTTTTATAATATATACTATAAAACTAAGAAAATTTTAAGTTTCGGATATGTTGTGTTCACCTAAATGTAGAGTAGGAAAAGAGTTCCTAGATCCAACTAGTAGATTAACTAGGATTAACTTCTTTTCACTTTCCCTCTATATTCAAACACAAAACCAACTAGGGTTGATGATTGGTTTGCTAGCATAATGGAGATCTAGTCTCTTATGGTTTGTCCCTTTTGAGTTGTAAATATGAACAATTTTATGTGTTTTTTAACAAGCCTATTTGGCATAAACTTTAGACATTAAAATGTAGTTTATTGCACAAACCAAAAAAAAAAAGATCTACAAAGGATATATAGAGAGGAACCTACAATTAAAATTTGGTCCTAAATTTGAGGGACAAGGGTGGTGGTACCCTTGTCCAAAGATTCTAATTTTCTAAGATATAAACACATTGAAATGTAGGTTATATTCTACTATGTGTTTCTTGTGACCTGCTCTTGGTGAAACTTTTTGATCTATCATTCACACATGAAAAGAGGGGGAAAGCTCTTTTGTATAGGGGATTACATAGGTCAAACCCCATTTTGGTGTTTGTAATAAAATAACTTCCACAATAGAAGAATATGATAGGAAATATGTTGCAAATACTTGATAATAATTAAGAATAACAAGCCACTTTAGGGGGCCACACCTCAAATATCTCCAATGAGAACATAATTCATAGTATAATGATAAAATAAGACTCACTACCTCCTATATATACCGAGGATATCACCAAGTCTGACTTAGATAACCCTATATAAGCCCTATAGTGACCTTATTAACTAAATAAAAATATAGTAATATGACTTAATTAAGAGTTAAGATAGCTACAAGAAAACTATTCATAACCTGGTGTGCTCTAATGTTAAGAGTGTAGCATGCCCCCCTCTTTAGAGAATAATTTTCCTCAATGCTAATCAATTTTGGGTGCTTCTAAATTAATTCCCCATCCTCCCATGTGGTATATTCAATTTGTTTAAACTATTCCATTAGATGAGATACTAAGTGAGTGTTTTGGTCCTCAACTTCCTTGTGTGTTTCTTAAGAATAAACTCTAGTTCCAATATGATTTTTACTTCTTCATTAATCTTGGGTAATATTTTCCAAGTAGGGATATTACTCTTAATTACATTCTTCAAATAAGAAACATGAGAAAGTGGATGTATCTTTGTTGTTGGTGGGAAATAAGGCTTTTAGGCAACACTAACTATCTTTTACATGATTTGGTATGTGCCATAATACTTTGGAGACAACTTTTTAATCTTTGTTTATTGCTTTAGTTACATTTTCTTGTAAGGTTCTAATCTCAAGAAAACTCAATCCTCAACTTGAAAACCTCTTTCACTATGTTGTTGGTCTGACTACTGCTTCATTTAATTTTGTTTTATGGCTAGATTATCTTTGATTCTTGAAAGTACTTGTTGTTGATTAAGCATGTGGTCATCCACAACATGAACTATTGGTGACACCTTTAATGATGATATGATGGTGTTGATGTAATTGCACCTCCAGGCTTCATACTTCCTTATTTATATTTGATTATTCAATGTAAAGAGGAACTTCACATGAAAACTTTGTAATTATCTTCTTGGCCGACCTTCCTTGTAAATTGTATTTATTAAATTGAAATTATATTTTTAAGATGGCTAACCTTGCATGAAAAAGTGTGACCTCTCTCCTTCAAGTTGCATAAATACAAGATCATTCCACTCCATTTGTGCATCAATCAAGTTCGAGCATTACTTCTCTTCCAAGTGTGAATTCCTCAAGGGTGGATCAATCAAGTGTAGATTGTGAATTATCAAGAGCAGATAGCAAATTTCTTAAGGGAATATTTGAGTTACAAGGAAGTGTTGATTACTTGTTATCATTGCATCTTGTGAAAGTGTTTCATATTGGCCTTGAGATTGGACTCATTGTAAAGATACTTGTTGCCATTACTTATATATATAAGAGATATATTTGTTGATGGGTTTTTCTCCCTCAAGAGGAGGGTTTTCCCAAGGTATCTGCTATGATATTGTGTTTGATTTTGAATTTTTTTTTGTGCATTACATCTAATCATAAACTAATAGATGGAATGAGGATGATATCCATACAATTCCATAAAGGAAAACATTTATACTAAGCTATGAAAGGAATTGTATACCACAATTCTGCTAGCACAGTATCCAATCTACCCAGTCAAAATATTTATTTGAAGTGAAACAATGTAGATATCCTTACAAACACTTATTAACAACCTTAAAGTTTTTCCATCAGATTGAGGATGGTATGAATAACTATGAGTCAATTGACTACCCAAACATGAGAATAAATCTATCAAAAATTACTAGTAAAGATAGGATCACACTCACTAGCAATAACCTTATGACATACCTATATCTTTTGAATATTCTCCAAAAATTATTTAAATGCCACTATACTTATTGTAAAAGGATGTGATAATCCAATAAAATATGCATATTTATAAGGTGATCAACTACTACAATGATAACATTATTACCATTAGATCTTGGAAGCCCTATTTTGGAGTCTGTGGAGACCTCTTCCTAACATTGGTTAGGAATAACTAAGTGTTGCAAGAGACCAGATGTCTTAATTATCTCCTCTTTATTTATTTAAAAAATGAAACATTCTACCATAAATTTTTGAACATATGATTTTATCCCTTCCAAAAATAAGTATTTCTTGACCTAATGATATATCTTTAGAAACATTGAATGAACACCAACTAGAAACTCATGAAGCTCTATTAGAATTTTTTTTTTGAGAGTGGAATTCTTATAAAAATACAATCACTCTTTATACCACAAAGAATCTCCCTTCCAACAAAACTTGTTGAATTATATTACTTGTAGAAACATCATTTTTCCATTTTGCTTTGGCTTCTACTACCTAATATTCTTGTAATATTTAAATGACACTCAATTAAGATTCGTCCTTCTCATCCTTTCTAGATAGTACATTTTCCACAAGATTTTCCTTCCCTTTCTTATATGCAATCTCAAATTCATATCCTAACATCTTAGTTACCCATTTTTGTTTCTCTTCAGAAGATAATGTTTCTTCCAAAATATATTTTAGGCTATCAGTATCTATCTTAACATTGAAGTTTCTACCCATTAGATAGGGCCTCCAGTGTTTTATTTCATGAAGAATAGCTAGCATTTCCTTCTCATAAATAGGTTTGATTTTATTCTTACTATTTACTTGATGACTCTAAAAATAAATTCATAAACCCTCTTGCATGAGAACTATTCCTATACCATTTCCTGAAGCATCACATTTGACAAAAAAGTCCTTGGTGAAGTTTAGAGTGACAAGAATTTGAGTTGTATGCATCAACTCCATAAATCTATCCAATTTTCTATTAGTGGACTCATTTCAATGAAAATAATTCTTCTTTAGTAAATTTGTGAGTGGTTCTACTATATGGCCACAATTCTTCACAAGTCTTCTATAGTATTAATTCAATTCCAAGAAACCCTATAATTTATTAATGGTTTTGGGAATAGGTCATTCCACCATATGCTTAATTTTGTTAGGATCCACCTTTACTCCTTCACATGTGAAATGGGTTTTTAGTGATCTTTATTCCCCGAAGGTGAGGTCCTGGAAAATAGTGTCATGACCCATTCTCCCTAGGTGGTGAATGGGTCATCCCTTAATGAGGAACCCCTTTTTGAATTTCATTCTAGCAGGAATTTAATAATGTTTTTTTCTAGATCTGGTGTCGACTTGAATTGTTTGAATTTCAGGGTTAATCTCTTGATTTAGTATAAATAAGGGGTTAATTCACATAGTTTCACCCAAAAAGTTTTATGAAGCATTCTAGTAGTTTCAAAAGAGCATTATAGAGAACTTCAAGAGAATTTTAAAGGAATTTCAAGGTAGATTATCAAGAGTTTATTGCTTCAATTCAAGATCATTCCATCATGTCTAGGGTTTAGTGCATTCATGCATGTTGTTGAGCTAAGAAAGTTGATGTAGAATTGAGGATCTACTTGCAAGCATTGTTTACATCTTATTCAAGGATCAAGATCTACATTCTTCATGGCCACTAGACATGTTAGTTTGTAGATTTACATTCTAGGGAATCATCCAAGGTATCATCACTTCAAGTTTCTTGTTTCATGTCCTTATTTCATTATTTCATCATTTGGTTTAATTACCTAAAAGGGGGTTGACTTAGGTAAACCCCTATTCACTAACAATCAACAAGTTTTTCTCCTCTTGAATGTGTGTTTGTAGATTTATAGGTTGAAGATCAAGTGGAGAATAAGATTTAGAGAAAAAAAATTAAAGTTGAAGAGTTGCAAAGTTGTCATCCATAGTGCAAGAATAGAAAAACAAGGCTACAAAATTTATTCCCAACTTCTGAAATCCTAGGAATTGAGAGTGCAGACATTGAAGTACAAGACCTAGAAATCAATTTTTTAAAACCCTAAAAGGACCCATTCACGACTAAGGGAAAATGAGTCCTCAGTGAAGCCTGAAGCAGTGATAACCTAGGATCTAGGAGTGCATAATGTAAGGAATACAACCCAAAATTCAATTTTTGAAACCCTAATAGTGACCCATTCACCTCTAAAGGCGAATGAGTCCTCTGTGGCCTAAAAATAACAAGTTATCTACGAGGTACACATTATTTCAAGCTCTCAAAACTTCCCTCATAGTTTCTATAATAGTTAGGTTTAGTTTCTAATTTTTATTTACATGTTTTGGCCCTCATAATTGAATGAAACATCCACCTAATGAAAACTAGCTTCATCATTGATAACCTATTGATGGTGAACCTCTTTTTCTATATTTCAGTAACTCAGTTTTTTAGTCTTAGGACTGAAAATAAAAATTGTAATACTCCATTTCTATGTTGTAACTAGAACACCTTTCTTTTATTAATAAAGTTTCCCAATTTTTCCTTCTCAATGGTTGTCTTATTATGTGCAATTGATGATTGATGTGTATTTTTGTTTTTTATGTTTAAATCCTCAAATATCAGTTAATTAAAATGACTAAATATACTACTAATTGACGTCAATTAATAATTAAATTGACAAAATATACTACCTATTGATAGAAATTAGAGAACATCGAATAAAGATGACTAAATATGTGACCAGTGAAATCAATCAATAAAAATGACTAAATATACTACGAAATTGATCAAAATAATGATTAAAATTAATGACTAAATACACTACCAATGCATAGAAAACAGTGAATAAAAATGACTAAATATACTACCAAATTGATCAAAATGATGTTTAAAATTAATGACTAAATACACTACCAATGCACATAAATCAATGAATAAAAATGACTAAATAAGTGACCAATTAACAACAATCAATGACTAAATATATCAGTGAATAAAAAATGACTAAATAAGTGACCAAATTGTAGCAATCAATGAATAAATCAATGAATAAATATACTACCAAATCAATCAATCAAAGCAACCAATAAATAACTAAAAATGGTTTAGTAATCAATCTAGTCATGTTATAAATGACTAGAAATAGACTACTAATGGTCATGTGATCATGTTCAATCATTTATATGCAGTTTTCAGGATTTTTTTAATCATATATTATTATTTCTGTACTAGTGGAATATGTACCTACAAAGGATCATATTGCTGAAATATTCACTAAGGCTCTTCCTAAGGATACTTTTGAGTATCTTCAGGAGAATTTGGGGGATATTGTCGATCCTTCTTTGAACTAGATGCATATGGAGATGCATTAGTCCAGTGGATCTATGGATTTATCTCTTTCTGGACTAATGTTGGCGGCTACCTCTCAAGGGAGTAGGTAGTATCATTGTTACAAGTAAGGAATATGTGTTGTCATTATGCAGAGTTGTTGATTTGGTTGGGTGTACTCTGAAGGGGGAGTATTCAGAGCAAGTGTCTTGGTTTAGTGTCAAAGGGCCAAAAAAATGAAAAACACTTTATCCTTTTCCATTGATGGAAAAGGGGGAGAAAGAATCATGTGAACAAGTTTATCTACATAGGGGGAGAGAAAGTAAAAGAAAAACATGAAAGAGAGAGAGTGTAATGAGACCATTGTGCAAGGGGGAGAAAAGAGAAAAGGAAATTAGTATGTTCAGACCTATTGTGTATTTTATGGTTTTTCACATCATGTGTTGCCATCAATGACAAAGGGGGAGATTGTTGCAAGTATGAAGGTGTTGTCATTGATGTCAACAAGCTTGTGTTGTCATTGATGATAGTAGTATAGTGGTTGAGAAGATATTGTTGCTTTGATTAGTTGCATTATGTTGTCATAAGTTAAGTTGTTGATGTTAACCTATGGTGTTCCTTTGATAAGCTTCTATTTATGGTTCAAATGTCAAGGATATTGGGAAAATTAATAAAATAAGGAAACAAAGTGTTTAAGATTTGTTTTGGCTTGAAGAGGTGTTCTGATTTTTCTTCGCATTTCTTTTGGGTTGAAGATCTAATTTTATGGTTTGGATATGTTGGTTAGAGATGTTCATTGTTTCTATATCAAAAATTTTGGATTCAATATCGATGGTCAAAGGAAGTTATATTCACTAGTATGTGAACTAGTTTTGTAGTGTTGTGTATTGAGGTGTTTAAGAGAAATGTATTTTCTCTACATTTCTTCATCATTTATTTTTAGGACTTGCAGTTCTGAAGGAGAGTTGATAATGTTGTTCTCTTGCATGTGTCAAAAGGATTCATGATGCGGTGTATTGATAGAAATCCTTCTAAGTTATATAGTATTGCAATGTCTAGAAGTGTTGTCTGGGTGAACAAAATGTTTATAATCTTGAAGTGAGATTTGTTGTGAATGATTTTTTTAGTTTCCAATATGTTCTTGGATCATGTTCAGGTGAAGTTTCTTGTCCAATAGTTTTGGATTGTTTAAAGGAATTTTTTAATTCAAAGTTTAATTTTTTTTCACGGGTAGCGGATAACTTGGTGCTTACACTACATTTGAATGGGTATGTGCAGGATCATGATGGGCCAAAAAGTGGTGATATGATGGGTATTTGTAGGGTATGTGGTTGATGACCTTTTTTACCCAAAATTCATGAAATGAAAAGGGTTTTGAAGGAGATTCTCAACTTTCCACCAATATAAATTATGCTTTACTTTGAATTTAATAAATAATTATTATTCATTTTTTATTTGAATTACAACTAAAGTCCTAATTGATAGGTTGATTGAAAAAATCTATAGCTTTCAAACAATATCACATTTTGGAATCCAAAACATGCATCATTCTATGCTTCACATAATATAGGATTAAAAAAATTTAATTTCATGAAGTTTTGACAAAGTTAAGGTGGTTAGACATATGAGTTTTAATATTTTTAAAAGTTGTAATAAAAAATAATAATTAATTATTTACTTGGAAAAAAATTACACAAAAAATATGCATCACATCTGGACATGAGTCCTCTACTTATGTCTAAATTATTATAAAAATATATTATCATTTTATTGTGGTTAGGGTGGTCAGACAGGACACCTACTTCTTATTTTTCCTTGAAATTTAAGTACTCTTAAATTTCAAATTTTCTCACCAAATAGATTTTTATTTTTTAAATAAACCTAGTAGTTTAGAAACTACATTAAATTTTCTATAGATTCTATTCTTACATATTTTTGAAATAATATAGATAATTTATTCAAATTTTTATGTCAAGTTGCCTAACTTTGATTTTTCTAAATTTTTTGCCACTTAAGGGCCTGTTTTTTCCATGATGATCCTACACATACCCAAATATGTTCAAGTTTTAATGAAGGCATAGCATGGAATGTGAGAGTTGATTTGGGTCCTAGTTAAGTTTTTTTGGGTCTAATTTTATTTCTTTCCACTGCAGGAATGTTTAGTGTCAACCTAATTTGAAATTACAAAGTGTGAAGCATGTATAACCAACCTTGGGGAAGGTTTTTAAGGTTGAGGAGGTTATAAGTATGAGTTGACATGTTGAAGGTTGAAAAGATAGAAAGGATAGATGTGTGTGATGCATGTTGTGAATTTTTGAAGAGTAGAGTGTGATTTTGAGAAGAGTAGTATGAACTTCAAAGTGTTGGAATTCTGAATACAGTGAGTTGAATGTGTCGACAATCATTAAAACAAGATTGTTAAAGAGTTGGAGCTATTGTGGTGGATTATTGGTTGCATTGATATTTTTTTCTCTATGTAACATTTCTCTTCTATCTTCTTTTTCTTTCTGTGGTAGTGAGCCTTGACTGTGAGACCTTTTGGACAATGTGTCTTATTCTGGCAGTGAGCCCTTGTACCAGTTTTGCAATTACTTATATTGTGAGCTAATCTTCACCATGTTTTTTCCCTCACTGAGTTTTCCACATAAATCTGGTGTTCTCTTGTGTATGGTGTTGGTTGGTTCAGTTTTTATTATATTCTTTTCATGTTTAAACATTATAATAGATTAAGGTTTTAATGAATGTATGGGTAAGTGCACCAATCTGTGACATAATTTAGGTGTCAAATTGTAAAAAATTGCAAAAAAGGGAAAAATTGGCCATTTGGCGCATGCCAAATGACTTGGAGTCATTTGGCATGCGCCAAAATTGAAAAGCTAAATAAAAGAAAAAAATGTGTTTCAAACCCTCATTTCTCTTCAACCCACGGCTTGGCTTGGAGGATTTGAGGTCCGTAACTTACGCTCGCCAAATATCATCCATTATTTGCATTGTTAGCTTGCTATCTTTCATGATAATTCTGCTAACACATCAGAGATGTCGAAGATTGAAAAGAGGTATGCATTTTTATTCTATTTATTTTGAATTTGATTTAGAATGTAGATTGAAATAGGTTTTTATAATAAAATTTTGTTCTAATTATCAGGGAATGAATCTCCAGCTCAAAACTTTGAGAATTCATAGTCACCCCCTCAGGAAAAGCTACCTATTCAAGAACAACCTGAAACCCCTCAATCAATTAATAGGCATCCTCAAGGAACACAACAAAATATTCTAAATCAAATTGAAAACAATAAAAGAGACATTGAACAATTAATTGGAAAATTAATCGAGCATGTTGAAACCCACCCTTATAGGAGAGGGATTGTTGAATCATTGAAGTCAATTGTATCTCATGTAGGAGAAATGAGCGAGAAAATAATTTTTTTGGTCAAATAAGAGGCATTAGATGAGACAATATTATGCTAGAGGTTTGTCATATGCAGATGTTAAAATTTTTTTTTTTAGCAAAGACGACTTGTGTTCCCTATTTATAGAACCAAAAACCAATGCACCTTTGTCTCATACATGTAGGAGGTTCCCCATCTATTGGTACCACCATGAGGTAATTAAAAATAAATTTTGGGAGTGGTGGTGGATGGTATTTGACCAACCTCCATGCAATAACCATGAGGTACCACAATACTTTTTGAGGAAACTCTATTGTGAGTTTATCCTCAATAAGATGCCAAATTATTTTGAAATATTATACTTTTAGGGTAGAGTTGGGGGCTCCACACATGATAGACATATTGTACAACGTAATCCACAGTTGGCACCGAGGCCCTTGGCTAGACCCATGGTGGAGAATGTCGTTGTTCCTTCCATTGTTAAGGATAGTGTAGAGGTGGACACGCTAGAGTCAATTGGCTCAGTCACCTAGACCATTTTTCAGTGTGTGAGGCCTCTAGTAGAGCCTGGTGTGGAGATGTGTAGGCCTCGAGCTCTACCCCACCATTGTGGAGCTTGTGGTTCAGTTTGCATGTATGATCTTATCAAAGTACTCAAGATGCAGCTACACAACCTACATCAGTTGCAGAGGTGATGAATTTCACAGATGATTTTTTGAATGATACATTCGGCATTGACAATCAGGTAAAATTCAACAAGTTCATTTAATGTTGTTAATTAAATTATATTTTGAAATCTAAGAATAAGTAAATTAGTAGAATTTTGATTTGATGAAATTTTAGGGTCAGAGTGTTCATGAGACATGCCCCATTCCTACAAACCCTTATTTTTTCTCGACATTGAGTCACTAGGTATGCAACTAGTATTAAAGATATTATTATTGCATTTGAACAATTGAATTTTATATTTGAATGTTTGTCTCATAGCATGCTTTGGATTTCAAATAGTTCCCTGGTGGACCTTCGACCTCCACACTTCGCAATTCATTTCCTCAAGGACCTTACACTCAAGTACCCTTTATTCCATAATGGTGTTGTAAGACAATGTTAGCTAGTTTTCATAACTTTTCATATACAAATCTAAAAATTTGATAAGAAACAAAAACATTGCATTTGTATTCCTTGATTGTGTCACATTATCTTCTCCTAATTCACTTTTTGTTCCTTTATTCCGTCCTAATCCCATCCCATTAACATTTAATAGTTCACCATACCATTTACTCTTTCATTTACCATTTGTAGATGTTGACATTTGACAGCCCTGGTGATGTTGGTGGCATGATGGACTACATAGTTGTTGCAGCAATAGCCAATTCTAATCCATTGAGAGAGGTATGCAATAGACTAGTCGATTTGACATTATATTTTCTCTTTTATGGTCTATTATAGAAAATTTTCATGATACTTTTGTGTAGCCTGATTTATATCTTGATGGTTGCTACAGGTGGTTGTCACTCCAGATCGTGGATGTGGTAATGATGTAAATGTGAATGATGACTATCTGCATGTGATAAGTGATTATATTTTGTTATATGTCATTCCACAATTCAAATTTTGTGTATTAACATATTTACATTTTATTGTATCAGTTGAAGGTATAGAGTGAAGAGAGGAGGAATAGCGAGCAAGTTTGAAAGACCAGAGAACCAACAGTCACTCCATCTAGCCGAATTTTGAAGGCAGCATGGGATCTATTTCCTTCCCATATAGGGAAATGATTATATTAGGGTCGTTTGTTGTATGTCTATGTGGCATTTTGGAAAATATGTTTTGTACAATTGATATATACATGATATTTTATGTCCATAATATGGCTCCTTTGTACTAAGCCTGTATGGCTTTTTTGGATATATTGTTTATACTTTTATCAATATATATCATTGTGTACCTTACAGCTTTTTGATTAAAAAAATCTTATTTTTCTACTACCATTCTTGAATGATGTTATCATGCATATTGTGTAAATCATATGCTTGAATGTTGTAGGCATGGATTTTGTTTACATCTAATGCTTAATTAATTACTGTCAATTGCTCAATAAGCTCCATCTAAAGCGTATTGTGTAAATAAGCTCCATTCCTGGTGGTTTGTATCCTTTGGAATGCTTCAATTAATTGTGCCTCACTTATTCACATGTATGCTTCACTTATTCACATGTATACTTCACGTATAGTGTGTTTATTCATGTGTATGCTTCATGCTTCCAATGCATAGCAACAAAAATATTTTGGGGAAAAATTTGACAAACCAAAAGTATAAGAGTTTTTTAAAAAGTCAGGAAAAAATCATATTTAAAAAAAACATTAAAAAATTTATAGAGCAAGAGATAAAATCTATTTATTTTTAAATTGAAAGTATTTCCATAGCATATAGAGATATAGAGACCAAATAAAATAAATATTTTAACTAATGAATTGTAAAAAATAATTTTTTGTAGTTTATATTCATATCATTGACTACATTTTATTTTCAAAGTCAAAGCATTACTTCACACTACATAACTAATAACTAGATGTTGATAGATGACAAAATTTCAATTACAATATAGTTTTAACAAATTCAACCTAAGCAGTTATGCAATTACTTCACATTGCATAACTAATAAGTAGGAGCAGCTGCCAATTGCATTTTCTTATCATGGCATTCTATGAGGCTAGATTTATTTGACGTATTTTCTCAAATAGTTCACTGCCTTGTCTATGTTACCACATTTTTCATACATGTCTACCAAAGTATTTTTTCGAATAGTTCACTACCTTGTTGCTATGGCTAAAAGCATAAAACAAGTGCTTTCGAACAAGCTACGGATGCTTGGAAAAAATATATCAAAAGCATAATAGCAAGCAATAATATAGACAAGGCAATGAACTGCTTGAAAAAAATGCATGAAAGAAATGTGGTCTCATTGTGATGGAATTCCATGACATGCAAATTTCTATGGATTTTCATGCCATTCCATCACCATGATACCATGTTTCTTTGAGGCATTTTTTCAAACAATTCATTGTCTTGTCTATGCTACCACATTTTTTGTACATGTTTAGCAAAGAATTTTATCAAACAGTTCACTACCTTTTGTTATGGCTAAAATCCTAAAATAGGTTCTTGCAAACAAGCTATGGATTCTTGGAAAAAATCTATTAAAGCATAATAAGAAGCAATAACATAGACAAGTGATGCACAGACAGGGGACCCAAACCCACTCAAACTATCAATTTTCCTTCAAGAGGCATCTAACAAGATTAAAAGGATCTATTGGACCAATCCAAACAACTCCCAATGCTTGAAATAAATCAAAGGTAGGATTTCCCACTTTCACCCTTGCAAACCGAGTAGTAGTGCAAACCCATTTTTAGGAACTTAACTCCACAAATTCCCAAAACACTTGACAAAAAAAAGGATGATTCAAACACCCATTATAGAGTTAAAAAAAATATCTTAGCCCCCCATATGACTCCTTTGGAATAAATTTGAGAAAACTGACTTTCTCACTGTTTTAGGCCTCGAAATAGGTCAATTTTACAAAGGAACCCCCTCTTAAAATTGTGTAAACACTCTGATACTTTATGGAATCAATTGGAAGGTTATCAAACCCCAAAATCCCCCATTATATTTCATTTTTATGGCCACCTCCATACCAAACCCAAAACCCCTTGTTTAGTGCACTTTTGATGAGGGTTTATTGAAAAAGACACTTCTAGGCCCTTCCCAAACTTTCCACCTAGTCAATCACCTTTGAATTCACCCCAATAGCTTAAAAGTTCATAAGATAAATTTTCCTAACACCCCATCATCAGATTCAGGTCTGTACTCATTAAATTCATGCATTTTCCAATGGAAAAAACCCTAGGGACTCACCCAAATCAATAAATACACCTTCCTTGCACAAAAAAAGATGCATACATGTTTATTTCACCTATCTAAGCCTATCCACCAAGTTACAAGACTATACAATGGGTGCAAGGCTTAGAAACCCATTTTTTCCCTTTCAAAACCCCCATAACAAGGTAAATGAGCAGTCCCAGAAAAATAAAGATTTCTTCCTCAATTTGCATTATTAAGACCTCAAAATTGAAGCATTAGAGATCCAACACATGTACCTACAAAATATAAGAATTTTTAGAGCAAAGGCAGGCTATACTGGTCTGTACCAAGCCTTCTAAGTTTAAAAAAATAGGAAAAAAGTTGTTGAGAACATTGTATTTCATGAAAACAAAATGTGTACAATCTTCAAACTTCACTCAACAACCCTACACGAGCCATTTTTGAGGATTTTATAATTATTACATTCAAATCCAACTTCTCCCAATGGTTATAACTACCAAGTAACAACTTTTCAAAGGAGGTAGCCGTTGGTTTTCAAATTTGTTGCATTTATGCAACTTACAAATTTGACATTTTCCTCCTTCTGACTCTTTATTATTTAGTAATCCCCTAGACCCTCTTAAATGACTTCCTATTCTACTTACCTTGACAACATTTGACCATCTTGACAACTTTTAACATGATTACAAGTTATGACCAAATTATCAAATGAAATCTCCAAATCATTTTGGAAACATGAAAATGGTCTAAGTAGACCTTATTGAAATAAAAAAACTCAAACTCTCCTATCTTAACCACAATTCCATCCATGACCATTCAGTACCATATCAGGAGGCTTGGTGCTTCTGCACCAACAAGGTAGTGAACTGTTCAAAAAAATGCCTCCAAGAAATGTGGTCTCAATGTGCTTGTCATGGCATTCCATCACCAAGAGAACACATTTCTTTGAGGATTTTTTTTCAAACAGTTCACTGCCTTGTCTATGCTACCACATTTTCCATACATGTCTACCAATGAATTTTATCAATCAATTCATTGCCTTTATACTATGGCTAAAATTTTTAAATAGGTGCTTTTGAACAAGATATATGGATACTTGGAAAAAATCCATCAAAGCATAATAGTAAGCAATAGCATAGACAAGGTAGCGAACTATTTGAAAAAATGACTCAAAGAAATTTGGTCTCATGGTGATGGAATTCCATGACAAGAAAATTCCCTAGATTTTCATGGCATTCCATCACCATGAGACCACATTTCTTTGAGGAATTTTTTCAAATAGTTTACTACCTTGTCTATGCTACCACATTTTTCATACATGTCTACCAAAGCATTTTATCAAAAAATTCACTGTCTTGCTACTATGGCTAAGAGCTTACAACAAGTTCTTTTGTAAAAGTGATGGATGCTTGGAAAAAATCTATCAAAGCATCATAGTAAGTGAAAGCATAGACAAGGTAGTGAACTGGTAGTATGCGATGGATGCTCCCATGTTTTACAAATGAGGGTTGAGCTCAATTTATAGGCTCCTCAAATACAATTCAATGGACAAGATTGATTTTGAATCAATGACTGAGATTACAAAATAAAACCCTAATTAGGGTTTTTCACAACTACCTACCTCTCGACCAATGAGAAAATTACATTTGGGGACACTTGTCTTTCTACTAAATATAAACCAACAATAAAAATTTGTTGCATTATGAAGTGTCAGGTTCATTGAACCTAGACATGCTAGCTTGGAACAATTTGATTGGTTGGAAGATGACGAGGCACCATCTTAGCATGTTGGATATCCCCTTTCATCTTGGCCTAAGGTAGACTTCAAGATATGTTTTCCATCTCCTATTTTCAGCTTGGGGCAAACTTTAAGTTGTCTTTGCCATGTATGTTTTGAGTTGGGCTAACTTTACGTTGTCTTTTCCATGTATGCTTTGAGTTGGGTGGAATTTACCTTTGTCTTGGAAAAGCATTATTCAAACCAAGGGTGGACTTGATAGTAGTTTGGATATAGCTTTTCTTTCCCAAGCATACTTTGCATCATCTTGGACATTTTCCTTGACGATGGGCATGGTGGAATTTGCTTCTGCCTCACCAAGATTGGGCGGACTTTCTCTTGAATTAGACATGCTTATTTTCCTCCCAAGAAAAAAACTAGGAGAGGTTATTGTAGAGGGGAACAAAATGATCCCATAGGCTTAGCCAAGAATTTTCTAAGCCTCATGGTGTCTGAGTAACCTCATGTTGAAGTTTGCAGCCATTTTACACTTCAGACTCTTAAGGGATTCAGCCGGTTGAATGTAGCTCGAAGTGAATCAACACATTTGGGTGTGAAAGAGGACCATTCCTAGCATAAATGTACCCACTCAGACACATTGGAATAGTTAGTTTGGTCATATGATTTGCATAATGAAAGTTGCACCACTTTGCAACTTTGCACTACTTGCATTTGACAACTTTTTCTCCAAGTGAAATCTCTCTGCCAAAGGAAAAAACCTTTGAGATAGTGAAAATTGAGAGAGGTTATTGTATAGGGGCACAAAATGATCCCATAGGCTCAAATGAGAAGTTTCTAAGTATCACGGTGTCTGACTAACCTGATGCTGAAGTTTGCAACCATTTTGTACTTTAGACTCTTAAGGGATTCAACCAGTTGAACGTATCTCAGAGTGATTCGTTGCATTTGGGTGTGAAAGAGGACCATGCCTAGTGTAAACATACCCACTCAGACATGTTGGAATAGTTATTTTGGTCACATGAGTTGCTGAATGAAAGTTTGACCACTTTGCAACTTCACATTACTTGCATTTGAAAAAAATTCCCCAAGCGAAATCTCGCCACCATCACATCAAACTCCACCTGATAACACTAAAACAACTAGGTTCTAACCTTCTTCCAAACTATTTCTTTAATATGCTACTTCAAGCTATGCCTCCTAGGCCTAAATTCATGCTTTTTCCATAGGGGAAGTGTGGAAATTTCCACCAAATGTCTTTTCTACCCATTTTATTCTATTGTAACTTGGTGGAATGACATAATTAGGTGTAGGGGGCATGTGTGCATGATTTCAAGAGCAGGGGTGGCCATTTGGGGGTTTGGGAATGATGCCTAGTTGTCAAGAATGTGTTTTGAGTGAAATTTGGAGGTTAAGAGTAGGTAGTGATGGAAAAAACTTGGGGTAGAACTTTGTAAGAGTTAATTAAGCAAGGGTAGACATATTTGAAGGTGTTGAAGGCATTGAAATAGTGAGGAGAGGTTTGGAGGTGAGGTTTTCAATAAACCCCCTTTGAAACTTGTCAAAAGTGAGGGTTTTGAGTTTTGGAGTGTTGGTGAGTATTTCATTAGAAGATGATTGTTGATTTAGTGCTTATGTACCCTAATCATGACTATCCAATGGTGTTTTGATTTAGTTGATTTAGTGTTTTGTGAGACTGGCATTTGTGTATTTAAACTTTAAAGTTAAAATGTCAAACTTTGCCATTGTTCTTGTATTCAAAGTTTTTTAAACTATATAATTTAACCATAATATAACTAAGCAATATATGATATAATTTAACCATTATTCATTATTTTTTATTGTCAACTATATAATATAACCATGATTTTTTGTGCTATTGTACTTTGATATTTAACCATTGCTCAAGATTAAATTTTTGAACAATTTAAACATGCACATGGGTATGTGCAGGATCATCATGGAAAAAACAGGCCCTTAAGTGGCAAAAAATTCAAAAAAATCAGTGTTAGGCAACTTGACATAAAAATTTGAATAAGTTATCTATATTATTTCAAAAATATGTAAGAATAGAATCTTTAGAAAATTGAATGTAGTTTCTAAACTACTAGGTTTATGTAAAAATAAATAAAATATATTTGGTGAAAATTTGAAATTTCAATGGAGTAGTACTTAAATTTCAGGGAAAAAATAAGAAGTAGGTGTCTATCTGACCACCCTAACCATAATAAAATGATAATATTTTTTTATAATATTTTATATATAATTAGAGGACTCATGTTCGGATGTGATGCATATTTTCTTGTAATTTTTTTCCAAGTAAATAATTAATTATGATTTTTATTACAACTTTTAAAAAATAAAACTTGATGATAATCGACCACCTTAACTTTGTCAAAACTTTATGAAATTTATTTTTTCTTTTTTTAATCCTATAGTATGTGAAGCATAGAATGTGATAGATGTTTTGGATTCAAAAAATGTGATACCATTTAAAAGTTAAATATTTTTTTCAATCAGCCTATCTATAAGACTTTATTCATAATTATAATAGAAAATGAATAATAATTATTTATTAAATTCAAATTAAAGAATAATTTATATTGGTGGAAAGCTGAGAATATCCTCTAAAAACCCTTTTCGTTTCAACAATTTTGGGTTAAAAAAAAGTCGTCATCCACATACCCTACAAATACCCATAATATTGCAACTTTTTGGCCCATCATGATCCTGCACATACCCACATGATGAACAAATTGTTTCAATTCTCAACTTCTATATATCAAAGTATCCAATAATAAAGTGTATGTCCATATACAAAAATGGCATCAATGCCAACTCAAACAATTATTTACAAAGTGTGGCATATGCCATCTCAATATCTATTCATAATATACATTCCAAAATGTCTATCTCATCCTAAACTACTGGTGGATCATCAAAGTGGAGCCTCTTTGAAGTACTCTTTGGCTCTAAAGGTAACTACACAAGAAAAATTCAAACCATAATTGAGAGTAGTTATATTATATAATTTATAATTGAATAATTAACATGAAAATCAATATACATTGAATTATAATTGAACTCTAAAATTGAAATCTTGATTACCTCATATATATACGTCTCTTCAAACTACCATGAGTCTTAGAATATGCCCCTCTCAAAGAACCAATCATTCCAACTTTTGCAATGTCAATCTATATATGTGAACACAAAAACATCAAATTGATACAAGTTAGCATAAAATTGTTGGTAATACTTACAAATTTACCAAACACAAAATAAAATAAACACATACCTCTTTAGGAATCTCTTTTTCTTTATCTCCTTCAGGTGTTTCGACACCTCCTCCCCAAGGTGTTTCAACACCTACTCCTTCAAGTGTTCCACCACCTACTCCTACAATAGGAAAATAAGATAAACATATAATTTAATGTATAACTTCGTTAATGAGAATTCAAATGACAATCAAGCATATAATGCATGAATTCAGGCCTAAAAAGCATGGGTTGAAGTAGCAAATTGAAGAATTTGTTTTGAAAAAGGATCTAACTTGTTGGTTTTAGTGAGTTATGGTGGGGTTTGATGTGTTTGAAGTTTTTCAAGGACTGGCGAGGTCATGTGTATGTTTGGGCATGAAGCCCTAGTTGAGAGAAGCACATTTTTTAATGGAAAATTGATGTTTTAGGGACTAAAAGTGGGTGAAGTTTGGGGGAAGCATAATATTAAGGATTATTAAGCATGTGTGGGATTAAACAAGGGTTTTTGGAGTGGTCATAAGGTCACATGAGGCTTGAAGATGGGTTTTTCAATGTATTCTCCAAAATCCCACTGTACTATAGGGGCAACTAGGCCAATTAGGCCTCTTTTCCAAAGAGACACCTTCCCAAACACCTGCAATCAAGTCAAACACCATGGACAATCATTAAATAAGTTACCAACCTTAATATTTAACAATTTTCAGAGCCCCAACTTCTCACCAAGCTACCAATCCACTAAACCCTCACTCTCAAGCCACCAAACCTAGGTTTTCCAAGGAGCCTTATTGAAAATCACTCTTCCCACAATTAAATATCACATCCAACACCCCAAAAATACCATATGATGTATGTACATACTCAAAAGACTCTCACAAATGATTTCCCCAAAGGATTTCATCCATTCACATTCACCCTAAAACCCTTAAACCCTTAACAACGTTCTCTCTCTCTCTCAACCCTACACCCTCTACTCTCAACCCTCAACCCTCTACCATATACCCTCTACCCTCAACCCTCTACCCTAAATTGTCTACCCTCCACCCTCAACCCTCTCACTCTCTCTCTCTCTAAACCTTCAACCCCCCTCTCTCTCAACCCTACACCCTCTACCCTTAAATTGTAAACCCTAAACCCTAAAAATCTTAAACCCTCAACCCCCCTCTCTCTCTCAACCATACACCCTCTACCTTCTACCCTCTACCCTCAACCCTCAACCCTCAACCATAAACCCTCAATGCCTAAACCATAAACCATAAACCCTTAAAACCTATACCCTAAACCCTT